>JAGIQG010000010.1:47119600-47834007 GCA_024679065.1 Sphyrna mokarran
CGAGGAGGGTAGGGGGTGGATGGTAGGTGGGGGGTTATGGGTCTGGGAGGGGAGGTAAGAGGGACCCAAGGTGGGGGGGGAGGGTGGGGGCTGGGGGTTCTGATTTTGGGAAAGGAGTTTGGGGTGAATGAAATATTCACATCAAATCATGCTGTAATTAGTATAAACCCTTTCTCAAGTACTCATTGTCTTATCCTTATTTAGGTAACTTTGTCCACTTGTGGTTCTTGTGATGTAAGGACATCATTGTAATGTAAATTATTTGGCCTGACGAGATAAGCTTTCAGATGAAAAGCAAACAATGGAAAGCATGGAAACTATCTAGGTTTATGACAAGTTTAATCTCTCAGTTGTTGGTCAAATATCAATCAATAATGATTTAAAATCAATGTTTCTTGGTTTATAACCTGAAACACTAAAGAATGGTTTGATTAGCTATCCAAGTTTACCTTTGCATATAGACTGATTACAAGCCAAAATTCTGTTGAAATATTATTTGAATCCTGTGATTTACTCATGATTCAGTTTTGATGTACTCATTGAATGTGGTTGGTTGTTGTTTATACCTGAATTAGTATTTTGCATAGCATAATAGTTGTGTTGAAGTGTCTTGGTTTTCCAGCATAAGTTCAGATGTGAATCCTTTCAAGAAGCTGGAGCAATTTTATTACATCTTTACAAGATTAGTCTATCATTTGTTTAAACTTTGAATTGATTGAAATGTTAACTGTCCTTTGAAAGGCAGTGGAAGGCTTCAAATTGTATAGGTATCTTTATTGGTTTTGGTGGTACCTGAGACATCTTTTTATTGTCATATCTGAAATGGTCAATAATAGAAGCTTTTTGTTGCAATACTACAACATAAAAGCAATAGTCTGTATTTTGCACAGTTCTCAAGCTCGTGCATTCAGTGGAGAGCTGTTGCCAAGATGTTGGTATTGCTACATCTTAGAGCCTACTTCAGTGTGAATGTTTGTAACTGTACAAGTGTCTGGGGAGAAATAAACAACCCTCACATGAATTGGTGTGATTTTAAACCTACTTTTTATTTATCATCCATCACTTTCCTATTAATCAATTGCATTCCAGTTACAAGTCCTTATCAGCTTTCTTGCTAGTTTGCATTCTCTTGTGCTGTCAAATAGATTTGCACTGGTTTACATAAGTTATTTCCCTATTTGAGTTTGTTTAATAGAATACTTGTCACAGGTTGGTACTTTCTCAAGTAATTTCTTGTTTTCCATAACATCTCATCTAAAATACAACTTTATTTTGAACTATTCTGTATTTCACACCCAACTTCATTACTGTTACAGTTATTTCTGATTTCATAGATTGTGTTTATGAAATTGATTTAACACATTTGTTTCCACAAAGGTCTTTGAGCTTGTGAGCTGTTTAGTTGGCCCTTTCAGTATGTGATATTTCTACATGTATCTTACTACTGAACCAAGATAGTGTGACAGTATTGTTAAACCTTGAAACCATTGTTGCCCATGAGAAATCACTTACTAGCCAAAGATGTAGCCATGGTGATGTATTTTTGACGATGTATTTATATCTATATTCTTGAGCAATATGGGTAAATTTAATAACCAAGGAAGTTCCACACCCCATTCAACTTTTCATTTCTTGTGGCTTTATTCTGTTAGCAATAGGATTTCAAACTTTGCCTACTTCAAACAAGAAGTTACTGAACCCTGGCCCGGACTGTAACAAAGACTTAGCGATTTGGTCTGGGACCATAACAGATTTCATCTGAACATGTACTTCCAATATGAAGATAAATAAATGAATTATAAAATCCTCCAAATTGGAACCACAAGAAAAAAATCATGTTGAATAGGCTGCCATGATCTCTTCCACCCTCCCCCCCCCCCCGGCCAAGGAAACAATCAGTCTTTTGACTGATGGTAGGGGGAAACAGGAAAAATACAGCAATTCTCCTGGAACTTCTTTTATAAAGTGCCATGTTATCCAGAATGAAATTTTGTTTTATAGTTACTTGTTGGCAAATCTAGATGAAGAGTCAATGCCTCTAATTTGGGATTATTGAACTACTTTTTGTCTTGGTTAGTAGATCGGTATCTTTAAAAGAACGATTTCATTCCCAAATTTGACGATGTCCAGGCATTCTGTGGTCAGCTTGCTCATTCTCCCTGCCATCCTTGCTCTTGTGCACGCAGGCTGGAAGGGCCTCTTACCTGTTGGGAAAGTGCAAGGACCGAGATTCCTCCAGTCTTACTCCCTGGATCTCATTACCTGCTTCACACATTGTAACATCCTCCTCTCCCTCATCATAAACTAAATCTGAAGTGTTAACTTAGGAGTGTGACTGCCTCCTGGAACAAAGTGTTCAGACAACATTTCTATCCCTGATGCATTGAAGTGTCCCAAACCTAGGTTCCAGCTCATCAACTCTGAACTAAGGTTTCTTGAGCTGCAAACTTTATCACAGCTACGGTTGTTGTGGGGATTACATTATTATCCACCATACCCTACATAATATAGCTGCAACATATTACCTGTCCTGCCATCACTATTGCAATCTCTTTAACTAATTGGATTTCAAGTTTTGAAATATGAGTTGTAATTGAATTTGTAGTTATGTTAAGTAATTTAACTAGTCCAGCTATGAATTTATCTGCCTAGTCCTAGTTTAAACTACCTTAAGGAATGTAAAGTTTCTAAATTTGACAATGAGACAAAAATAGTGGAAAGGCATATTGTGATGAGGATATTGTGATTTTGCAACAGGATATAGATAGATTGGGTGACCAGGTGAAAACCTAGCTAGTGGAGTTTAGCATGGGGAAGTGTGCGGTCGTGCACTTCGGTAGGAGGAATCAAAAGACAGATCATTCACCTGCAGTCTTGTTCCATTTAGGTAATAAGGTATCAAGGACCTCGGTGTTCTAGCGCATGAATCACAAAAACCTAGCAGCAAGTCCAGCAACTAGTTAAGAAGGCAAATGGCATTTTGGTCTTTATTGCAAAGGAGTTCGAGTTTAAAAATAGGGAGGCTTTGTTGCAATCATACAGGGTGTTGATGAGGCCTCACCTGGGATATTGTGTACAGTTCTGTCCCCTTACCCAAAAAGGATATAGTAACATTGGAGGCAGTCCAAAAGAGATATATCGGGCTAATTCTTGGGATGAGAAAGTTGTCCTATGAAGAGAGACTAAATAGCCTGGGCCTGTACTTTTTGGAGTTTAGAAGAGTGAGAAGTGACCTTATTCAAACATACACGATCCTGAGGGGACTTGACAGGTGGGTGGTGAGGTGTTTTCATTACTGGAAGAATGTCGAACAAGAGGACATAGCTAACAAGATAAAGAGCTGGTCGTTTCAAACTAAGGTATGCAGAAATTTCGCAACGGTGGTAAATCTCTGGGAATCTTTACTCCAAAGGGTAGTGAAGGCTGGATCATTAGAAATATTCAAAGTCAAGGTGGATAGATTGAAGAAATGGCACAGAAAGCAGTTGAGGCCAATGTAGATAAGCCATGATTGAATTGAATGGTGGGGCAGACTTGAAGGGCCTGTAGTGGCCTACTCCTGGTTCTATTATGTTCTTGTGTGTATCACCCTAATTTTGAGGAATAAAAACCCATAAAACTCACCAACTAATTATCTACCCATTCAGCTATACAATAGTCTTGATCTCAGGTCTCTTGCTCCTTCTCTCAGACTACTCCTTGTCTATTAAAAGACCAGAGCAGCACACACTCTTTCTCACAGCACTGAATTCCCTCATTCAGTTCTGAATCAAGTACTGTGTCGAAGCTATACTCATTAAGCTGGCCTCCATGCTGCTTACTCAGAGCAATGGATAAAGCCTCCTGTTTCTATGAAGAGCAACTCAGCCCCAGCTGACCAGATAACCAGTTCTAACAAGTCATCTGATGAATTATGTAGCTTCCACTGGCAGGCAGCTTGTTTACCATCGGTTAACTATGAAATAAATCGCAAGTTAATGTTAAAGCTAAGTGCAAAACTTGACTATATTTTGGAAAAGAGAACCCTTAAATCACTTAGAATTTCATCACTCATCAAATTCCTGAGTTAAGTACTCTGATGAAGCTGTGTTCCATCGAACTGGCTTTCATGCTGCCAACTCCCTCAGTTAGCCTGTCTTAAATGTGTTGGTCTTGCAATGCCAGGAGCTGTCCACGTCTGAATGTTGCAGATTCTCATTTCAAGGTCCAGGGCTACATGGTAAGAGATGCACTAAAGCTTGGGGCAGCTGCTGCCAGGGTCTAGTGCAGAAGTCCACAATCCAAGGCCCTTTTGCCATAGTACACTGAGTGGCTGGAACTCATGCAAAGTCCCTTGGGCTATATGTACCTGATAATATATGACTTGAAATGTAAACTATAAATCTAATCTGTATTTATAAATGTAATGAGACACCACTACTAATATGTATTCTGTATCGAAAGAAATTGAACTGTATTGCATTCTCTGCAACATCACATTTAACTTATGCAATGTACTTTTACAAACTAAATTAAACAAGTAAAATTTCTAAATAAACTGTAAGATAGTACAGTGGCGGTTATGATTAATCTTGCTCTAAAGCTAAACCTTGCTGTAGGAATCTTATGATATAATCCATTATAACAACACTATCAAATGTGGAGAGTAATGACAGATTGACCTAGGAGCAGCAAAAATTCTCCATGGCCTCAACTAATATACTTGGTTAAAATTGAAGAATTAAAATTCAAGGTAAGAAGATCTAGATTGGTTAACTAAAATATTGGGCTGACTAACACACTGTCCAAGGTTATATGGTATATCAAAAGATTTAATATGTTAGTATTGGCTGGGATTAGAGAGATTTGAAATGAAAGCAGTGCTCATGGTGAATATTGAAGTTAAGAATACTGATTTCAGTACAGTATAGAATTGATCTTAGATTTTATTTTGGCAAGACAAACTTAAAGAGCGTATCTGCTTGGGTTCCCTTCCGGGTGCCCTGGTTTCCTCTCTGTCTAAAGATGTGTAGTTTAGGTTGTTTGGCCATGCCAAGTTGACTCTATTGTCAGGGGGATTAGCAGAGTAAATGTGTGGGGTTACATGAATAGGGCCTGCACGGGATTTTGATCACTACAGACTTGTTGGGCCAAATAGCCTCCTCCTGTAGGGATTCTAGGGGTCTAGTTCTAATTATGAAGATTCAAAATAACATAGACAGATCAATTTGGTAGAGTAAGAGAGAGAATTTTTGATGTTGAAGGTTGAAGTTGGAAAATTCATGGAATAAGATGAACAACAAGTTTGTTAAAATAAGCACACATGTATATTCTAACTAAGAAATGGATGTTGTAGTAGAAAAAATAAGAAGTGAATGAGCAGAAGTTATTACAAAAGTGAAGCTTAAATTTCATCTGGATGGAATGACTCTAAATACAAAAGCATGTTGCATGATGCTAACAATATTAAATTCCAACGGAAGACAATAAGACTGAAATTTAACAAGAATATTGTAAATATTTTCTGTACTTCAAAATATTGGGCCTAAATATTCAGAATTTCCTTTGATCCATCTCCTAGGTTGAGAAAAAGATCAACTAAACGGATTTCTTGACCACCTACTTTGATTCTAATTCTCTCCTGATTTAGTTGAGTAAATGTGAGGCAGCAATTGCAATTTTGCAGTTAGCCTTCATGGACAGAAGAAGGTAAAAGTTACTTGACTAATTTGCTAGAAAGCATGTATTTGGACACTGGCCCAATTTTGATGTCCACTTCACTTCGAATCATAGTTTGTAGACACAAGCATGAAGAATGGCCACTTGAGCAAGAGATTGAAAGGTGCCCCATGTTTGTGGAACTGTAACAAACAGGTCATATTTTATTGAGCAGAAATTACTCTATTTGCTTCTTTGTTAAGTTATAGTAAGTTTGATATCCTGTGTTGAGAGGGATCAGTTTTTGTGAAGTTACTTGGATCTTTTTAGGTTATTTCTCCCATTTTGATTTGCACAGTCAACATTTTTATCAGTCCATGTTGATCAGAAGAAAGTGATGGTGAGCTGCCTTTTTTGAATCATTTCAGTTAATGTATTGAACGTTTTCTCATAGCCCTGTTTGGAAGGGAGTTCTAGGATTTTGATCTTAATGTAGTGATTATAAAGCTGGTGAGTTAATGGTAGCTCCATTTACTACTGGCTTAGTCCATTTTTTTGAGTTTGTTAGTCATCAAAGCCTTGGTGAGTTGCATTCAGCAGATAGCACACATTGTAGTCATGGTGTACTGGTAGAGGGAGTGGCTGTACAAGCTAGTGAATAGATTGCTGATCGGGTGGACTGCTTTGTCATAGTGTTGAACTTCTTGTATTGCAGCTGCACCAGCAAAGTAAATGGAGAGCATTTCATCATATTCTTAACTTGGGTCTTGTTAGTGGTGAGCAATTATAGACTCTGGAAATGAATATCGAATTCTATCATGTTCCTGTAGCCACAGTATTGTGTGGCTAGAGTTTCTGATCATTGGTGCCCCTGTCTCTCTCCAGGAGGTTGGTGGGTAATTTTGCAATGGGAATGTCATTGAACATTGTGGGGAGGTCATTTGGAGATGGTCATTGGCACTTGTACGATACAAATGTCCGTTGATACTTATCAGCCTAAGCTTGTTAGTTACTAGATTCTATAATATGCAAGCCTGGATTGCTGCACTAACCAAGGAATTGCAGATAGAACTGAAGTCATCAGTAAACATCGTCATTTCTCACTTTTGGGACATTATAAGTAGATCATAGAACATAGAACATTACAGCGCAGAATATGCCCTTCGGCCTTCGATGCTGCGCCGACCAATTAGGAACAAGCAGTGACCCTCTAACCTAAACCATTCCCCTTTCATCCATAAACTTATCTACTAACCTCTTAAACGCCCCCAAACTTGGCGCATCTACAACTGACACAAGCAAGGCATTCCATACCCTTACCACCCTTTGGGTAAAGAACCTACCTCTGACATCTGTCCTAAAACCACCACCCTTAATTTAAAGCTATGTCCCCTCGTGCTAGCTTTCTCCATCCTAGGAAAAAGGCTATCACTGTCCACCCTATCTAAACCTCTAATCATCTTATATGTTTCAATAGGTCTCCTCTTAGCCGCCTTCTTTCTAACGAAAACAACCTCAAATCCCTCAGCCTCTCTTCATAAGACCTGCCCTCCATACCAGGCAACATCCTGGTAAACCTCCTCTGTACCCTCTCAATGCCTCCACATCTTTCTTATAATGTGGGGACCAGAACTGCACACAATACTCCAAGTGCGGCCGCACTAGAGTTTTGTACAGTTGCAACATGACGTTGCGGCTCCGAAATTCAATCTCCCTACCAATAAAAGCTAAGACTCCATATGCCTTCTTAACAACCTTATTGACTTGATTGCCAACTTTCAGAGATCTATGCACATATACACCAAGATCCCTCTGTTCATCAACACTATTAAGAGTCCTACCATTAGCCCTATACTCTACACATTTGTTATTCCTGCCAAATTGAATTACCTCACACTTTTCCACATTAAACTCCATTTGCCACCTCTCGGCCCAGCTCTGCAACTTGTCCAAGTCTCTCTGCAAACTAGAACACCCCTATTCACTATCTACCACTCCTCCGACTTTGGTGTCATCCGCAAATTTACTAATCCATCCTTCAATACCCTCATCCAGATCATTTATAAAAATTACAAACAACAGGGGCCCCAAAACAGACCCCTGAGGTACACCACTTGTCACCGAACTCCAAGATGAATATCTCCCATCAACCACCACCCTCTGTCTTCTATCTGCTAGCCAAGTCCTAACCCAATTAGCTAAATCACCCTCTATCCCATACATCTGCATTTTCTGCAGAAGTCTTCCATGGGCCACCTTATCAAACGCCTTACTAAAGTCCATATATAACACATCAACTGCCTTACCCCCATCCACCTCTTTGGTCACTTTTTCAAAAAACTCAATAAGGTTAGTAAGGCACGACCTACCCTTCACAAAATCATGCTGACTATCCCCAATCAATTCATTTCTCTCTAAATAACTATAAATCCTATCCTAATAATTCTCTCCAATACTTTGCCCACAACAGAAGTAAGACTCACTGGCCTATAATTCCCTGGAAAGTCTCTCTTCCCCTTCTTGAACAATGGGACCACATTCGCTATCCTCCAGTCTTCCGACACTATACCCATAACCAACGACGACCTGAAGATCAGAGCCAGAGGCTCTGCAATCTCCTCTCTCGCCTCCCAGAGAATCCTAGGGTAAATCCCGTCCGGCCCAAGGGACTTATCTAACTTCAAACCCTCAAGAATATCTAGCACATCCTCCTTATCTACTTCAATACTTTGCAGTTTACAACCCTGTATCCCAGTGTTCTCCACAACTACATTTACATCTCCCTGCGTGAATACCGAAGAGAAATATTTGTTCAGTGCCTCTCTAATCTCTTCAGGCTCCACGCACAACTCCCCACTGCTGTCCATAACTGGCCCTAACCTTGCCCTAACCAATCTTCTATTCTTAACATATCTAAAGAAAGCTTTAGGATTCTCCTTGATCCTATCAGCCAAAGTCTTCTCGTGCCCCCTTTTAGCTCTCCTCAACTCACTCTTTAGCTCCCTCCTGGCTAATCTATAGCTATCCAGTGCACTAACTGAGCCTTCAAGCCTCATCCTGACATAAGCATCCTTTTTCCTTTTAACCAGCGAATTAACTTTTTTAGTACACTATGGTTCCCTTACTCGACCATTTCCTCCTGCCTGACAGGGACATACTTATCAAGGACTCGCAATAGCTGCTCCTTGAATAAGCTCCACATTTCAGATGTTCCCAGTCCCTGTAGTTTCCTAGTCCAACCTATGCACCCTAATTCTCTCCTTATGGCCTCATAATTACCCTTCCCCCAGCCACAACTACTGCCCCCAGCTTCATGCCTATCCATATCCATCACTAAGGTGAACGTAACCGAATTGTGGTCACTATCACCAAAATGTTCACCAACTTCCAAGCCTAACACCTGGTCTGGCTCATTGCCCAGCACCAAATCCAATGTAGCCTCACTCTAGTTGGCCTATCTACATACTGAGTCAAAAAACCTTCCTGCACACTTTGTACAAAAACTGACCCCTCTAATGAGCTAGAGCTATTAGCTATTCCAATCAATATTACTGAACTTGCTCTTTGAAAATGGTTGGGCCTATGACACCATCTAATGTTCTAAGGTAATGGCCTCCAAGGAACATCTTTCTTTGTGTTTGGAATGGAATCCCCTGACCAGCATTGACTTCAGTTTTACTGGTGGGGAATGGTTGTCCTTGGTTCCAAACTTGGTTGAATGCTACGTTGATCTTGGACTTTCAGCTCTACTGACCATGTCTGAGTCAAGGCTATAGTGACCTCTGAAGTGGAGTGATCCTGACAGAACTGAAAAGAGCTTCAGTGAGCAATTTAGTGGTGAGTGAATGCTACTTGATGGCACTGGTTTGACTCCTTCAGCTTTTACCTGATTAAGAATTGGTTTATTAGATGATAATAGACTAGATTGGATTTGTTCTACTTTCTGTGGGTTTGATATATATTTTCCACATTGGGTATATGGCACTGTTTCTGATGTATTATGACAGTCTGTTTAGAAGCACAGCTATTTTTGGCGTTTTAATTCTTTATCATTAGGGATGTCGTTAGGGGTTATAATCTTGCTAGGTCCTCTGTGACCAGCCCTTTCTTGATGTCACATGCAATTAATTAAATTGATTAACACTGGCTTCTGTAATGTTGGGGTCCTAAGGAGGAGACAAAGAAGGAATAAGAATTCAACACTTCTGAATGAAGGTGGTTGCCAATACCTTACCCTTATCTTTTACACACACATGCTGGGCACTGCCATCATTGAAGATGAAAATGTTCATGGAACCTTCTATCCATTCATTGCTTAATTGCCTCTGACCATTTGCTGCCAAATATGGAAGGATTGCAAACTTTTGATTGTTTGCTAAATAAATAAATTATGAATTGATGGTTATAGGTTTCCTTAGTGTTGTCTAATAGCATACTGCTTCTGATATTCAGCATGCACATAATGTTGAGACAACTGATCATTGCTGGTCTATATCGAAAACAGTTACAATATACTGCAACAGGTTTATGTGCCATTGAATCAATGTCAGTTGTATCTGAGATATATTTTATACAAGTGAATACTATATGAATTTGGACACCTTTAGTATTGAGTACACTTTATTTTTGAACTTTCTTTCTACAGTACCTCCTCCTCTGTATCTGAGCAAACTGTGTACAAGACTACTGCAGTTCTATCTTCTGATTCTATTTGTCCTACAGATTTTTCCACAGATTTCAAGGTAGGTAACCATATATTAAAATGTGTTTTTTTTGTCATATTGATTGATAGATTCATGTACATGACAACAAACTCATTTTAAATGTTGGATTAACTGTTGTTTACAAATAGCCTAGCAATTAAATGATCACAATTCATTTGGAGCATTTAATAAAGGACCACAGAATTTATTATTGTTCAGTACTGTCTGCATGGTTAGTAGCAATTTAGATACTGTAACTGTCACCTAAGTATTGTACTAGATTTATGCCCAGAGTGCTTTTACATGTCTAGCAATTATTTTTTCTAGAAGCTGCATAGCTTGGTCCTCTTTTAAGCAGGCATCAAAATATGTGCAAAATCCTCCTGTTTAAAGAATATTAACTAGGTGAGCAAAGTTGCAGTCTTAAATCAGACCTGTAATGGTTGATTGGGCTCTGAGAAATACAGGAATCCATGTGTATAAGTGGAGCTATGGAGAAAATTATATTAGAAAAATTTGAACAAAAAGTATTTTTAAATGTGATTTCAACTTAATTTAACAAGTAAAGGTTGACATTTAGAACCACTCATTAATTGTGAAGTATTGTGGGAAATGTACAATAGATTTCTTCATCTTGCAGAAGTTAAAGGCTTTGGCATAAAGTATGTGCTGTTGCTACCAATTGTCAACTTCCTTTTGTCTTTTTATAGGAAAGAAACTATAATCCAAAGCTAGTGCAAGCACTGATTGTTCCTTTTAAATTAAAGTACTTGTAAATTTGCTGGCTAAGAAATTGGATTGTACTTTCAATCTGCAGCTTCTGACAGCACATTCTTATTGTTAGCCTTGAAAGAAAAATGTAACATTTTCCTAGATAAATGTGATATTTTCCTATATAATTGTAATGGAAAACAACACATCCAGTTCTATTTAATTGGACTTTTATTACACAAACCACTGTGGGTGGTTTTTGATCACTTTCGAATTGCTTGCAAAATAGTGGCATTTGCCAAAGCTTTGAAGAAGACTTGGTTCTTATTGACAAATGTGCAATATAGAACAGTGTGATTTTACTTGATGCCTGTTTCAGTTTACAGACTCATCTCTGTGTCCTAGATGCACGATAAAACTTTGAATGCATACTCTTTTTGATGAAGTGTTTGTACTTTCTATTTGCACTTGTAAAGACTCATTTTTAAAAAATAGAGGGGAAGTTGTCGTTATGGATGTATTATTGGCCCCAAATTTCCAATTGCTGGATTGTTGGTGATCGGATATGGGAATGAAAATGCTCATTGGGTCTTTGCAGAAGTCTTGATGCCCTGACCTCTATATGAGAATTCCCTGGGAAGCTTGAACTTTCGGTGGGCAATGTATGCAAAAATTGAACTTCTATCAAGAGCTTATGAGAGTTGCAGATTAATTATTGAATTTCGAAAAGGGGATTATATATTTCATTATGATATTACTGTATGTTAATTAGCCTTTTAGAATAAAACCAATTGCCTAAATTTGGTTTGAAATATATATAATACATAGCTTGTTATAGGAAAATTCAGACAATGGCATGTAACTTACTCCAGAGTACAGAATAAGAAATCTATAGTGTGTCTAGACATTGGACAGAAAAGATTGTATGAATGATGAACTCTTCTTCTAGGAGTTATTTGTGAGGCTATAGCTAAGAAAATGATGGATTCTCCTGTTTCTTTGACAGATGAATGTTCAGCAAAAAAGCCTAGTTTACAAATTAGATTATTTTGCTTCATGTGACATTAGTTAAATCTTGATTTGCACAGCTGATTGCAGATGTTGTCTATGCAGTCAGTATTGGAGGGATGGCTGGAGGCGTTGGCTCTTCATTGCACTCACTTGTCATGAAGGGCTTGACTGTTCTCCACAAGTATCGAAATCACTAATGACAGCAACTTTTCTGTTTAAGTCACACCAGAGTTATTTTTTCCAATAGATTGCGATCCATTTTGCAAGCTGTGAGCTTTCAGATTAAGGGTGGGGCGGGGGAGGAGAAGATGAAATATGACGCTAAACAAGCTAGTAATATAAAAGAAAATAGGAAGTTTTTTTCAATATATGAAAGATGAGAGAGGCAAAAATAGTTATTGGACCACTGGAAAATGAAGCTGGAGAAATAATAGTAGGAAAGAAAGCAATGGCAGAGGAACTGAATAGTTACTTTGCATCAATCTTCACGATGGAAGACACCAATGGGATACCAGAACTCCAGGAAGTCAAGGGGCACAGGTCAGTATAGTGACCATCACTAAGGAGAAGGTTCTGGGGAAACTGAAAGGTCCAAAGGTGGATAAATCACCTGAGCTGGATGGACTACACTCCAGGTTCTAATAGCAAAGGAAATTGTGGAGGTATTGGATCTTTCAGGAATCACTGGAGGACTGGAAACTAGCTAATGTAATACTGCTGTTTAAGAAGAGAGGGAAGCAGCAGGCAGAAAATCATAGGCTGTTTAGCTTGACCAGTCATTGGCAAGATTTTGAGAGTCTGTTATTATTTGGAAGTGCATGATAAAGTAGGACTGAGTCAGCATGTCTGACAAATCTGTTGGAGTTCTTTGAGGAGGTAAAAAGGAAATTTAGATAAAGGAGAAACAGTGGATGTGATTTATTTAGATTTCTGGAAGGCCTTTAACAAGGCACTGCATAGGAGACTGTTAAATAAATTAAGTGCCCATGGTGTTAAGGGTAAGATCCTGATATGGTAGAGGATTGGCTGACTGGCAGAAGGCAGAGAGAGCGATAAAGGGGTCTTTTTCAGGATGGCAACCGGTGACTAGTGGTGTGCTCAGGGACCAGTGCTGGGACTGCAACTTTTCACGATGTACATTAATGATTTGGAGGAAGGAACTGAAGGCACTGTTGCTAAGTTTGCAGGTTATATAAAGGGACAGGTAGTATTGATGAATGAGGTGGGGCTGAAGAAGGACTTGGACACGTTAGGAAAGTGGGCCAAAAAGTGGCAGATGGAGTACAATGTGGAAAAGTACGAGATTATGCACTTTTGAAGGAGGAGTGGAGGTGTAGGTTATTTTCTAAATGGGAAAATGCTTAGGAAATCAGAAACACAAAGAGACTTGGGAGTCAGTGTTCAAGATTCTTTTAAGATTAACATGCAGGTTCAGTTGGCAGTTAGGAATACAAACGCAATGGTAGCATTCATGTCGAAAGGGTTAGAATACAAGAGCAGAAATGTACTTCTGAGGCTGTATAAGGCTCGGGTCAGATCCCATTTGGAGTCTTGTGAGCAGTTATAGGCCTATATGTAAGGAAGGATGTGCTGTCCTTGGAAAGAGTCCAGAGGAAGTTCACAATAATGACCTCTGGAATGAAGAACTTGTATATGAGGAACCGTTGAGGACTCTGTGTCTGTACTCGTTGGAGTTTAAAAGGATGATGGGGGAGTCTTGTTGAAACTTACAGGATACTACAAAGCCTGGATAGAGTGGACATGGAGAGAATGTTTCCACTAGTAGGAAGAACTAGAATCATGGGGCATAACCTCAGGCTAAAGGGATGATGCTTTAAAACAGAGGTGACAAGGAATTTCTTCAGCCAAAGACCTATGGAACTCTTGGCCCCAGAAGACTATGGAGGCCAGGTCATTTCTTTAAAACAGAGATAGATAGGTTCTTGATTAATAAGGCAATCAGAGGTTATGGGGAACAGGCAGGAAAAGGGGATGAGGAAAATGTCAACCATAATTGAATGGCAGAGCAAACTCGATGGGCCAAGTTGCCTAATTCTGCTCCTATGTCTTATGGTCTTATGATTGTCTTTAGGATGTTCTGTGTTGTGGATTACCATGCTCAGATAGCTGTAGAGTACTCCCTTTGGTAGGTGAGAATCTTCCATGTGAACGAAACGATCAACTAGTGAAGCTGAGCTCTGATGAGCATGCTCTGTGTACAGATCTCAAACAGCAAAGATGGACTGCTTCTTTATGATGCTGTTGATTAACCAAGTCCCATACTCATAAAGATGTGATGTAAGAACCACTGCCTGATAAAGTTTGGTCTTTGTTGTGAGACAAAATCTGTATTTTTTACGAAGTCTGAGAGTGAGCCTACCAAATGCTGAACTTTCCATTTCTAGGCAATGGATTGTTTCACATCCAGCATAGTGTTATTGAAGAGGATACTCCCAAGATAGCAACACATCTATACCAAACAGAGGACTGTGTTGTTGATAGTGATTGTGGGTCTTTGAGTGTTTGGCCAGGGATGGGTTGATACAAGATCGCTGTCTTCGTCAGACCTATTAGCAAGCCAAAGTGTTCTGAGGCTAGGGCAAAGTGATCAATAAGCAGTTGAATGTCTTCAAGAGTTTGGCTGCAAGATCATATTTGTCAATGAACAAAAATTCACTAGTCACCTTTTGGTAACCTTTGTATAAGCCTTGATCCTCTGTGAGCTGAAGAAGTTGTCATATGACCTGAATTGAATGTGCATTCTTGTGTGAAGATCTTTGAATGTAGAGGCCTAGAATTTTATGGAAAACAGAGTTGGAACTAATGAACAGCCTTGTTTGCTGCTACTGGTAATAGGAAAGACATCTGACGAGTTGTACCATATCACATAAAGCTGGCAAAAACCAGCAAATGATGTTGATCGTCTTTTCAGGACAGCCATATTTGTATAGAACTTTCCACAGGGCTTTCCAGTTTACTGTGTCAAAGGTCTTGGCCTGGTTAATGTACACCATATAGAGATTCTTATTCTGTTCTTAGGACCTTCTTGAATTTGACATGCAGTAAAGATCATATCCATTGTTCACCAAGCTGCTTGAAAGCCACACTGATTCTGAGTTCTGTCGTCTCAGCGCACAGTACCCTTATTCCAAATTAGACAAAATTGAGTTAACAAATCATGTAAGACCCTGGGTAGTTGAATACATTGATGGGGTACCATTTGATCCTGTTGACAACCATAGAAAGCTGTTCTGTGGCTTTTGTGACTTCTATTTAAGGAGATCAAGAACAAACTCTTCCAAAGTCTGATGTTGTGAAAGTTACTCAGTGGTATCATTATACACTGTGAATTATTGGTTTAGGAGATTGCTGAAGTGCTCTGCCTGAAAGAATTTCATGCCTATTTGTTAGAGGTGACTGTCGGTTTTGGGTCCATAGACATGTGAAGTTTTCGGGTTTTTATCAGCAGCTGCTTGAAGCTCATCAGCCTTTTTTTC
This sequence comes from Sphyrna mokarran, assembly GCA_024679065.1. Taxonomy (NCBI): domain Eukaryota; kingdom Metazoa; phylum Chordata; class Chondrichthyes; order Carcharhiniformes; family Carcharhinidae; genus Sphyrna; species Sphyrna mokarran. Next base: position 47,135,160 of record JAGIQG010000010.1, read on the forward strand.
CCACCATTGGTTGTTCTCTTCTAGTTTGACTTGCAGGATGTATTTTGTGAGGAGCATCTGGTGCTCCTTGCTGTTGACTTCTTGTCAAGTTTATATGTTCTGTGAACGTCACACATTTTGTCTAGAACCTTGTCTGTGTCTTGGTCACTGTTGTTAAATCTGTCTTGCTACTTCTGTTTGATGAATTCTAGACACTCAGATACCATGGTATAAGTACCTTCCTTTAACTTTGTCCAAGAGCCTTCAATGGCGATAATGTTCTGTGAAATATTAGCGTTTGCTGTGGCTAGTTTGTTTTCCAGTTTTTATCTCTTGGCCTTGCCTCATGTAACAGTCACATTATGCTTTGTGGCTTCACTGTGCCAAAACCCTTGGATTTTATTTTCAAAGACAATACTCCTGACAAGCCAAAAGTCAGGCTAGCATTCAGCATCTCCAAGGGAACGGATGGGGCAAGTGTCCTTGAGATCTCTCTGTTATACAATATCATAGTTCATCATATGCCGTTGTTTGGATCTAGGCTACATCCATTTTGTTGGTTTACTGGAAAACTGTGATATTATGTTAAACTCACTGCACTTAAAGATGCTGGCCATCGAAGTTTGCCCTGCCAATACCGTGGTGTGCTTGCATTCCAGGGAAGTATCCAGCAGACAAACATGTTTCAGTAAAGTTGTTCTAATCTAGATACAGGCTATGTAGAAATCCCACAAAATCTAGAACTTTCCAAATTGATATAGGGAAGCCATACAAATTATGTATCTGGGCTTCCAAAAGATCTTAAATTCAAATCTATATACTTCATGCCCCACCCAATCTTTGGTGAGCTACAGTTATGTCTAGATAAATATTGGTGAGATCATTGTTTCTGGCTTCTGCTTTAAACCCCCTATCCTGGTTAATTGAAGTTCTCTGGTTAAGATTATGATTCATTCTCCTATTTTTATAGTTTTTTAAACCAGGACTTACCATAATACTCAGTAATTACCATCTTCCCGATGCTATCGAAGATTTTTGGCTGAAACTGTGTATGCCAGACACCTAATTATTTCTTTCTGAGAGTGCTTTGACTCTCTAGCTTATGTTGTGGCTCTACCTTATACTCTTTACTTGTTTTTCATCTTGAATTTGTATCCTGGTAATTTAATATTATGATTTAACATCACATTTTTCATTCGATATATGTGTTTCTAGTTCATTTTGGTGTTCGAGCAATAATATAAAATGCTTTTCATTTTAGAAAAGTTGGATATGTAGGTTATGAAATTTGTGCTGATATTAAGAAGCAAAAATATTCTTTCTATTCTGTCACCTCATTTGTTTGCTTGTTCTCTTTAAGGTTTTAAGGGATGGCAATAAGCTGGCTCAAATGGAAGAACCACCATTGCTACCAGGAGAATCCATGAAAGATATGGGTACGTCTGAACAATTCCGATATATAGCCCAATAATGCAAACTGAACGTGTTTCTTAAGCACACCATTGTGGAAAGGAGAATTGAGTTAGGTTAGAGCTTTTCTTAAACTTATTAATGTTGAAATTAACCAGCAGGAAGATAATTGATATATTTAATTACAGAGCTCTTAAAAAATTTAAAGAACAAAAAACTTGATAAAAGGTTTGAAAAAGAAGTATATAGATATGATTGTTGCAAAAAGATTGAATATATTTAGCCTTTGATATTTGGGACATGATGTCTCAACCCCACAAAGTCTTAAATCATTTTTTGCCAAATTTATCTAACTCTGATTCACAATATTTAAAGTTGATGCAGTGTTATAAAATAACAAGATTGCAGAGTTTTTCAACCAAATCCAAGACAAAAAATCCTGCCTGTGCCTTTCATTCATATTTATTCTTATAAACAGGTAAGTAGTGGCATAGTTGTTAGTTGCTGGGCTAAAAGCTTTGACAAATGATCTGGACACCAATGCAAACCCCACTGTGGAAGCTCATAAAAAAAAATCTAATACGATCGGGAATAAGAAACTAATAAGAGTAATGGTGACATGGAGCTACCAGAATGAACTAAAGACGCGTTTGAGTCACTAATGTCCTTTCTGGAAGGAAATTGTTGTCCTTAACTAGTCTAATGCATGACTCCACTTCCATATGTGTTGGCTCTAAATTGTTTTGTTCTAATTAAGAAGGTGGTACATTTTCCAGGGCATTTGCCAGTGACACACTCATCCTGTGGACTAACAAAATAAAACATTTATATGCTAATCAAGTTGACGTGGAAGCTAGTGTAATAGTGAATAGAGATTGATAACTTGAATGAATGGATGTCAACAGTGAAGTACATTCGCAATGACTTATAAAACAAACTGTTGATGGAAACTTAATAGAACAAAATTTAGAAACGTGAGTCGCATGGTCAAATGTTTGTCCGAATGTTAACTCAGAATATTGATGAGATATCATAGGTATGGGGAATTAGTTGTGCAATTGGTTAAACACTGTCCACATCTGAAACCTGGGTTCAGATCCAATCTAAACAGACTGCATGAAAGCTTTCTCTATCTCTCAGTTATTTGGTTCCTATGAAATTAAAACAAAAAGTGCTGGAAAAACTGAGGAAGAGTTATGTTGGACTTGAAGTGTAAACTCTGTTTCTCTCTCCACTGAAGCTGCCAATTCTGCTGAGCTTTTCCAGCTCTTTCTGTTATTATTCCAGTTCTCCATCTGCAGTGGTTTGCTTTTATTTCAGGTTCTTATGTAAAATGAGCTTGGACGGTTTTAATCTAGTTGTTTCTGACGTGGACCTACAACTCGAAACTTCGCTTAATTCTGTACTTTTAAGCAATTTGAGCATGTGCAATTTCTCAAGGTTTATAAATTTAAGTAAAGAAATATAAAAACACAGTAAGAGCTTCTATATGCATATAAAAAGGAAGAGGATAGTTAAAGTCAACATTGGGTATTTTAGAATTGGGTAATTAACAATGGGAAACAGAAAATGAGAGGGACTATGAGCAAGTATTTCACAGAAGACAATCAAAATGTCCCAGTAATAGTAGAAAAGTGGAGGAACGTATAATAATCATGACCACTAAAGAAAAAGTGTCAACTAATAATGAGACTAAATGCTGACAAGTCATCTGGGGCTGATGGCCTGCAGCCTAAGGTCAAAACAAGGGACTATAGAGAAAGTGAGTTCATTGGTTATAACCTTTCAAAATTCCATAGATTGTGGCCTGATTCCAATGCATTGGGAAACCACTGGTGTAACTCTGCTATTCAAGGAAGGAGAATGTCAGAAAACAGGAAACTAAAGCTAATTAACCTAACATCTGGCATTGGAAAATGCTAGAATGAATTAAGGAGATAGCAGGCAGAACATTAAGTCAGCATGGTTTTATGAAATGGAAATCATGTTAGTCAAATTTATTAAGTTATTTGAGGATATAACAAGCTGGTTAGATAAAAGGAAACTAGCAATTGCAGTGTATTTGAAACTCCAGAAGGCTTTGGATAAGGTACCAGATGAAAGGTTACTTACTCATAATGTTGGGGATAATCTATTAGCATGGTAGAGAATTGGCTAACTAACAGAAAAGAGTTTGGATAAATTAATACTTTTCAAGTTGGCAAGCTATCACCAGTGGTGTGCCACAGATCTCAATGACAGGGCCTCAACTGTGTACAGTCTATATTGTGAGTGACTTTGTTGAAGAAGCTGGCTGAGTGCATTGTAGCTAAACTTCTTGTTATAAATTTAGATGGGAAAGCAAGTTTGACGAAGACACAGTCTGCAAAAAAGTAGATAAGTTGAGTGGGGAAAAATATTGGTAGATTGAGTTCAATGTCCATTTTGATAGGAAGAATAGAAAACAGCATATTTAAATTGACATACTCTCCACATTTGAGGCTGTGATCTCTTGCAGAATTTGTAAGACATTCAATATTTTAAGGAATTTACTGAATAAAGGAATTGTGAAAAGGAACTGTACAGAGGGATCTGTATTATAAATAAAGTAGAAATTTGGATGCATGTACAGCAACTAATTAGAGAGACAAATGAATGTTGTCCTTTATTTTGAGAGGGTGGAATATTAAAGTAGGGTAATCTTGCTACAATGATGCAGAACATTGAGTATTATGTACAGTTTTTTGTCTTGTTTAAGAAGGGATTTTTTTTTAAGTTTCAATAGGCTTACGTTAACATTGCAATTTAGTGAAAGTTCATTAGGCTGATTCTTGGGATAAAGTGATGGCCTGTGAGCAAAGATGGAGTGGGTTTGGCTTTTACTTACTGGAGTTTAGAAGACTGAAAGATCATCGTATTGAAACATAAGTTCTGAGATGGCAGCTTAGTTACAGATTATAGGTACTGAGATGACTTGGATAGATTAGATGTTGAGAGATGTTCGGGGAACCTGGAATTAGGGTTCATAATTTCAGGATGAGGTGTCTCTCATTACAGATGAAGATGAGGAATTTATTTCCTTGAGGGTAATAAGTCTTCGAAATCCTCTACCTGGAGGGCTGTGAAGGCTGAGTCATTGAATATATTCAAGGCTGAGATAGACACTTTTAGATTGAGGGGAGTTAAGAGTTATAGAGATCAGACAAAAAACTGGAATTGAGGCCAAGATCAGATCAACTATGATCTTACCGAATACCCGTAGAGGCTGAGAAGCTGTGTGGTCGATTCCTGCTATTTTTCCATTCTTATGTCCTTAATGTTCAGTTAGCTGTACCAATGAAACATTTGTATTCTAATTGGTTTCTGTTTACTTTTTCCAAATTATTTGTAGAAGCAGTCAACAATTTTTAAAAGCCAAATTAAAACACTTTTGAAAGTGTGTGTATGTATATATCTGTTTAAATTTTTATTTGACACTTTCATAATTTTTAGCTCACTTTCAACTTCCTAATATTTAATTGAAGACTACGTTGGAACTTACAGTACCAGAGAAGATCATCACATAAATGCTTAAGTGAAAACCTGAGGTTTTAGATTTGTTCATAAGCTTTGGCTGAATGGAATCTTTTCAAGCATTTCAGTGTAAACCAACTCCATCACCCTAGCAATTCAGCCAATTTATGCAGGTTGGGACTATTTAACCAGAAATATCACCCTGATATACCTTATCTGTCCTTCAATAATTTTTTTCAGTTTGCTTTTGGATTTGCTGAAATAAGCTGTCAATTCCATTCACTTAGCTCTCTGCATGAAGGAATTAAATTGGCATACTCTCCACATTTGAGGCTGTGATCTCTTGCAGAATTTGTAAGACATTCAATATTTTAAGGAAATTACTGAATAAAGGAATTGTGAAAAGGGACTGGAAAGAGGAGAATGTGGTGCTATTTCTGAAGAAACAGGAAATAATCCTGAGATATGTTGAGCTGTTGGTTATGGATAAAATAAAAAGCACTCTGGAAGTGAATAAAGATAGAAAAAACACTACATTAATTGTTAACATGGCTTGATGAATGGTTGATTTTGCTTGACAGATCTGTCAGAGTTCTTTGAAAGTATAACTGAGTCAGTTAATGGGGGAAATTTGGAAAATATATTCTAGATATATAAAGTATTCAACATTATTTTTGGAATTTACTTCATACAGTTGTGTGACACAAATTAAAGAATGTGCTTTTCAAATAGCGGAAGTGTGTTAAGGGGTCAATGAAAGAGATGTTCAGCATGGAACACCAGAATTGGTTAGATATATAAATGAATAATTTGAAGGGATGTTAATAAAGCTTATGTTGGAGATGATATCCAACTTTGATAGGTAATAAACAGTAGGAAGATATTGATTACTTTCAGGGTTCAGGGGAAGATGTTAAACATAACGCAGTCAAAATTCTTAAAAATGAGGAAAGGAAACAAACTTTGAGAGTACTCCATAAATAAGAAACAACTTAAGAGAAGCCACAATGGTTTTGGTGGAAAAGACAAATAGGAGACAATCTTACCAAAATATTCTTAGTACCAAGCAAGCTTGAATACGGGAGAGTTTTAGGCCCAATTTTTGGTGAGAGAAAAATTTAAATATTATCACACTTAGAAAACAGAATGAGGCAAAGTGTGATTCTGGCTGGTAGGGGAAGTGGATGGAATTTTTTCATGTCAGGAAGCCATTTGTGACAACTGGAGTGTGCCACTGTGCATGTGTCTAAAGCACCAACTGTGTACAAAAGTACATTGTCAGTGCACTGGGAAATTGTCACCCCCCCCACCCCACCTCCCCCCAATATCACCTCCCCTCATGTCTACCTGATCAATTGTGTCCCCTTTCCCCACTGCGCACTGCCAGGATCTGGAACTTCTGGGAAGGTTGAGTATACTTCTGGATACAACACCACAAGACATATTTCAGGCTCTGAGGAAGTCTGATCATTTGAGTTTGAATGGTTGAAAATGATCATCCTTGAGATGAAACATCCCAAAGCTTTGTTTGTCATTGGCAGGAACTTCAATCAGGTGAAACTCGAGCATCTTATCAAGATACCAACAATTCCTGTTCCGCCAGAGGCCCAAACTTCCTAGACCACTGCTACACAAATATCAAACATGCCTACTGCTCTATTGCCCACCCACATTTTGGCAAATCAGACCACAAGGCTGTCTTCCTGCTCCCAGCTTACAAACAAAAATAGAAGTGGGAGAATCCATCAAAGAAAATTGTGTAATGTTGCTCTGAGGAATCGGATGATGTCCTATGGGACTGCTTAGAGTTAGTGGACTGTTCAGTTTTTAAAATCTCTGCAACCAACCTGAGCAAGTGTGCCACTACAGTAACTGACTTCATCAGTAAGTGTGTGGAAGACTGTGTGCCAAAAAGGCAATTTCATATACATTCAAGCCAATGGCTGAACAACCACTGTATAAGAATGGAATACTGAAAAGGCATTGTTAGTCATAAAGTTGAGGGCATGATTGCAACTCTCAGTTTGAAACAATGTTGCACAGTAAAATGTTGTCCTGCCCTATAACATAGTTTATGAATTTGCCAGCATAGTGTTAGACTAATTAATCCTGTGGTTTCATTTCGCTAGCTATCGGCAAATTTGTAATTTGAATTATAATAAAATGAAGGTTACTTTATTGTGAATAGTTTGTGGTAATGCCTTGTGATGTACTATGCATAGTGAAAAGTAATCTACTGTGTTAATTTTTCAACGTAGTTACATTTGCATGCAGTTTTTTAACAATAACCCACTTATTTTGTCTTTACAGCCAAGGATGTTACTTACATCTGTCCTTTCACTGGCACTATAAGAGGAACACTGACTGTTACAAACTACAGACTCTATTTCAAAAGCTTGGAACGGGTAATATGCTAAAAATATATTATGTTACACAAGTTGGGAATGATTAGTATTTCTTTCCAGGTTTTTTTAAACTGGGGGAATTGTCACTTTTTACAAAGGCTAAAGCTGGATGAAAAATATTCAGGAATAAAAAATAAAACTTAGAAGAGGAAATATGATTTTTTTGTCAGAATGGAATTTCTGTTAATATGCATAAATTGAAAAGCTCCTTTGTTGTATAATGAAAGCTGATGAATTAATGTGGTAAAATTCCTTTCTAGGGAACTAATGCAGTCAGCTTATTACCAGTAGTAGGAAATATAATGGAATCTTAACTAAAAGAAAAAATAAGAAAACATCCAGAAATCGGAAATATTTCATTAGTCATTGGCATGGGTTACAAGAGAAAAAGTCTAGTTTTACCAACCTCATGGAATTATTTGAAGAGGTTAGAGAGAAAGTAGGCAAGGATGATACAGTAGATGTTAAATATCTAGATTTCCAAAAGACTTTTGATAAGTATGGCATAATAAATAAACTCAGCGGATGCAAAGTCCGAGAACAAGTAACAGAATGAATACCTAACTGGTTGTAAAACTGAGAATGGGGTAAAATGGTCAAAATTGGGATTCCAAAATGATAGTGTTGGGACCATTTTTCTTTACAATTTGTATTAACAATAAAGATTTTGGAATCAAAATGTAAAAATTTTAAATAATATCAGATTGAGATTTGTAGTATGGGATAGTCAGTACAAGCCCATTAATAAGCTTGCAAAATGGGCATGTTAGTAAATCAATTTCAGTGCAGATAAATGAAATATTAACTTGTAGTAAGAAAAGTAAGGAGGTGTATGTAAAGACGTTGAGAAAAAAGGGTCTGTATTCTCCAGAGTTTTGAAGAACAATAGGTGATCTCATTGAAACCTATAAAGTACTTAAAGGGATGGACAGAATAAACACAGTAAAATGTTACCTCTAGTTGGGGAGTCGAGAACCAAGGGACACAATTTAAAAAAGGCGGGAAGCCATTTAGGACTAAGAGGAAGAGAATTTATTTTACTCAGAGTTGAGAGTCATTGAAATTCTCTATACCTGAGGGTTTTGGAAGGTTAGTCATTTTCACTTACGGATCTCTAACTATCAGTGACATAAAGGAATATGGGGATTGTGTGAACGTAAAAGCATAAGAAATAGGGACAGGAGTAGGCCATCTAGCTCCTCGAGCCTGCCCTGCCATTCAATAAGATCCTTGCTGATCTGAAGTGGATCAGTTCCACTTATCTGCCTGCTCCCTATAACCCTTAATTCCCTTACTGAACAGAAATCTATCTACCCATGACTTAGACGTATTCAATGAGGTAGCTTCCACCACTTCAATGGGCAGAGAATTCCAGAGATTCACCACCGTCTGAGAGAAGAAGTTCCTCCTCAACCCTGCTCTAAACTGACCCGACCCCCCCCACCTTATTTTGAGGCTGCACACTCTGGTTCTGGTTTCTTTTCTAAGTGGAAAGAATCTGTCTACCTCTATCCTATCTAACCCTTTCATTATCTTATATGTCTCTATAAGATCACCCCTCAGCCATCTAAACTCCAACGAGTACAGGCTCAATCTCTTCTCATAAGCTAACCCCCAACTCTGGTATCAACTTAGTGAACCTTCTCTGTACTCCCTCCAAGGCCAATATATCCTTTCACAAATAAGGGGACCAAAATTGCACACAGTACTCTAGTTATGGCCTCACCAGCGCCTTGTACAGTTGCAGCAAGACTTCCCTGCTTTTATATTCTATTCTATGATAAAGGCCAACATTCCATTCAACTTCTTGGTCACCTGCAGACTGAGTTTTTGCGACTCATGCACAAGGACTCCTAGGTTCCTCTGCACAGTAGCATGTTGTAATTTTTCACCATTTAAATAATATTCCATTTTATTATTATTTCTTCCAAAGTGGATAACCTCACATTTGCCAACGAAGGAAAAGGCATTGAAGTAAATGACCAGCCATAATTGCATTGAATGATAGAATAAGCTCAGTGGGTTGAATAGCCTATTCCTCATCTTGTGCTCACATAAGATGACAAGATGCGAAAGCAGAATTAGATCATTCGGACTATTGAGTCTTCTCCGCCATTCGATCATAGCTGATATCATTCTCATCCTCATTCCCCTGTCTTCTCCCCATAACTCTTGATCCTCTTGTTCATTAAGAATCTATCTATTTTTGTCTTAAAGACACTCAATGACCTGACCTCCAGATCCTTTGTGGTAATGATTCCATCAGTATAGACTCAGGCTCCTCAATTGCTCTTCATATGACAAACCGTTCATTCCTGGGATCATTCTTATGAACTTCCTCTGGACACCTCTAAAGCCTGCACATTCTTAAGTAAGAGGCCCAAAATTGCTCATAATATTCAAAATGGGATCTGACCAGAGTCTTATAAGGTCTCAGCTGCAAAAGATTAGGGTGCACGGAGTTGGGGATAAGGTGTTAGTCTGGATAGAGGATTGGTTGTCTAATAGAAAGCAGAGAGTTGGAATCTGAGTGCTATTCTGGTTGGCAGTTGGTGACTAGTGGGGTACCGCAGGGACTGATGCTGGGACCTTAACTGTTTACTATTTACATAGATGATCTGGAGGAGGGGGCTGAGTGTGGGGAATGAAATTTGCTGGGAATGAAAATTGCTTGGAAGATGCGGAAAGTCTGCAGAGAGATCTGGATAGGCTGAGTGAGTGGGCGAGGATTTGGTAGATGGAGTATAATGTTAACAAATGTGAAGTTATCCAGTTTGATAGAAATAATAGTAGGAGGGATTATTATTTAAAGGGCGAAAAGCTGCAGCATGCTACGGTGCAGAGGGACTTGGCGTTCCTTGTGCACGAATCGCAAAAACCCAGCCTGCAGGTGCAGCAGGTGATCAAGAAGGTGAATGTAATGTTGGCCTTTATAGGTAGGGGGATAGAATATAAAAGCAGGGAGGCCTTGCCTTAACTGTAAGGGTACTGGTGAGGCAGCAACTGGAGTACTGTGTGCAGTTTTGGTCGCCACATATATTGGCCTTGGAGAGAGTGCAGAGAAGGTTCACTAGGCTGATACCGGAGATGAGGTGGTTAGCCTATGAGGAGAGATTGAATAGACTGGGTCTGAACATTGGAGTTTAGAAGGCTGAGAAGGGATCTTATACAGTCATATAAGATAATGAAGGGGATAAATAAGGTAGAGGTAGAGAGATTCTTCCTACTTAGAAAGAATAGCAGAACTGGAGGGCACAGCCTCGAAATAAGGGGAGGGGGCAGAGCAGTTTAGATCGGAGTTGAGTAAGAACTTCTTCACTTAAAGGGTGGTGAGTCTCTGGAATTCTCTACCCATTGAAGTGTTGGAGGCTACCTCGCTGAATATATTTAAGTCACAAGTAGATAGGTTTCTGATAGACAAGGAAATTAAGGGTTATGGGGAGAAAGCGGGAAAGTGGAACTGATCCACTTCAGATCAGCCATGATCTTGTTGAATGGCAGGATAGGCTCGAAGGGCGAGATGGACTACTACTCCTTCTATTTCTAATGTTCTTATGTTCTTGGCAGTACACCCCTACTCTTGATGTCTAGCCCTCCAGAAAGGAATGCTAATATTGATTTTGTCTTCCTAACTGCCAACTGAATCTGCATGTTAATCTTGAGAGTCCTAAATCAGGACTCCTAAGTCCTTTTAGGCTTCAGATTTCTGAAGACTTTCCCCATTTGGAAAACAGTATATATATCTATTCTCCTACCAAAATGCATAATCTCACACTTTCCCACGTTGTATTCCATTTGCCACTTCTTTGCCCATTCTCCTCATGTGTCCAAGTCATTCTGCAGACTCTCCACTGTCCTCCTCATATGTCATATATTACTTAGAAAATAATCTAAAGGGAATGAAGGAGCAAACAGAGATAGGAAAACAATTAGACAGATTACAAGTTGCAAGACTGTTCTGCAGGCCATAATGAAAGCATGAGGCTTCACTTCTAGAAGGATAGAATTGAAAAATTGACATGTTGTACTAAACCTGTAATGGGCCTTTGTTGGTCAGATCATGAATTCTGTGTAACAATTTTGTTCAACATGTTATAGAAAAGATATAAACATATAAAGGATATTAAAAGGATTTACAAGGATGATACTAAAACTGGAGATATTTATAGTTATGAAAGGAATTTGATACAGTAGACAGTGTTTCAATTGTGGGGAAGAACAAAATGAGAGGCCAATTATATAAAGTAGTTAGCAAAAAAAATGTGGAATTCCAGAGAAACTTCTTCATCCAGAGAGTGATGAAGTGATTGAGTCAAATGGTATAGATGTATTTAAGGAAAAACTAGTAAGCATGTGATAGAGAGCGAAATGGGAAGGGTTATACTGATAGTTGAATGAGGAAGGATGTGAGGAGGCACAAGGGGATGGAATGACCTGTGTGTGGTGCAAAATATGCAGGTACAATACCTTAAAACGGGCAACTTCAATACTGAGGCCATGCCAGATTTTGAATCTTGCCTGATTTTAGGTCAGTTGGTTGGTGCCAAGCTGAGTTGGGTGGGATGAAGGGTTGCTTGGAGCACAGGAATAGTATGGTGAACAGATAAGTAGTGCTGTGCCTCACCACGCCAATGTAACATGTAGCTGCATCATCCAGAAAAATGTGCATGACACGTTCTTAAAATGTCTGGTTTTCAAAAAAGCTCTGGTTTTTGGACAGCTGGATTTGAGATGCTGTATCTAAATTCCATGTAAAATATATAAGTCAGACGTGACAATTACAAATTAAATTAATCGTTGCTGAAAAAAGAGAGATGCTGTCAAAGCTTTTCATTTTACATTCATCAATATAGAAGCAAAATTTATGGGCAAATGGACTCTGGTGAAGATATCTACTTAGAATCACACAATCATAGAAAGGTTATGGTGCAGAAAGAGGCCATTGTGTCTGAGCTGGCCAAAAAAGAGAAAAAAAAATGGAACCAGCCACTTATTTTAAACTTGCTTTCCAGCACCCAGCCCAATGTCTTGCTGGTTACAATTTCAGATGCAGATCCAGGGACCTTTTAAATTAGTGAGAAAGAAAGTGTCTCACTACACGGCCTTGTTGTTTGCAAACGGAGTATGTCCACACATTGCATCTTTCTCATCTAAACAGGGCAGCCATTTTCAGGTTCAATTCTAGTTAATTCCTCAAGACAATGCCTATGTAATTATCCTCTTGCTTGGTTTAAATTTAACCAAAAGCTTGGCAATGAACAGTTCCCTGGTATGTTCTCTATGGCAAAGTCTCCAGCAATCAGGGAATACTTGCCAACCAATCTTGCTCTTCTTCCCTCTTTTTGTGCAGTTTCAATTTTTGTTCCCTTTAAGAATTGATATTTTTGTGTTTGTCCTGATGTAGGCAAGATGAAAGGCTTTGAAAACCATATTTTCAACCGTACTCCAATTCTGTAATACCAAGTGACTAAAAATGCTTTATCATCGAAGAAAGATAAGGTACAAATATAGAAGAAACTCACTCTTCCCTTAACTTTAATTCAGGATTATGTAACTTAAATAGGTGCTTTATTAGTACATGCATGCCCATTTTAAAGTGTGGTACCCAAAATTGTACATAGTACTCTGTGTAGTCTAATTACAGTTTTAAAAATCCTCAGCATAACTCTGTCTTGGCTACAAATTCCAACATTCTTGTGCTTTGTCCGATTGCTTCTTGACATTGGCTTGGTATTGAGAGCGACATATTTGGCTTTGCTCCCAGCTCATCTATATTTTTCACCCAATATAGAATATCTTACATTTTTCAGTATTGCATTTAAAATGTTCATCCAGTTGTCTCACAGATCTCAGACATGTCCAACTCATTAACTACGTCCTACCTTCTTACTCCGAGATTTGTGGGTACTGTCAGTTTTAACTGAGGCAAGAAAGCATCACTGAATTTTTACAATGACATCAGTGTACATAATGGTTTCCATTATTGCTAATGATATTCTGACGTAGTTGCTCTAGGCAGTGTTCCCAGTTTATTGGAAACTGACTTATGTGGTGCCTATTCTCAAAGTGGCAAAGTTGGTGTAGGCATCTACAGTCATTTAGTCTTGCACACTGGTAAAATAATGACTTATATTGTAAGGAATGAACTTTGATATTACCTGTCCAATATCCCAGTAATCACCCTTTTAGAAAAGGAATGTTCTGCCTGACCAATCTTCCTGCAGTTCTTTTGAGGAAGTGGCATCACATGAATTACAGAAAATCCTACAGACACTGTATGCTAAAGTTTTAAAAATGCAAGTTTGGTTCAAGATTCTAGCTGGAGCTAGACTTTGAACTACTTTGTATTACGAGTGGTTTAAAGGGACAGCCACCAAGTTGAAATTTAGCTGTTGCAATCTGAAGTCGAAATAATAGACTATGCTTTACTGTAATATGGTCATACATCTGAAATTTGGAAACAATTGTTTTTCACCTTGGCACAAAATCTTTGTGTATAGCAGGTTGTAAGGAAACTGAGCTGCTTACCTTGCCCACCCACAGTTGATAAGCCATAATAGGTTCTATTAATTGTTATTCTAATCATAGCATGGTTACAGCACAGATGGAGGCCAATCAGTCTATCATGTCTCATGGAGATGGTATTCCGATTAAAGACATTTCTTTATTTCCCAAGCTTCGTTCACACACGGGAGAGAAATTTTGGGCAGTCCAAATCTACTGTGAAATTACATCACACACAGTATTACAATTATAAATTTTCAGAGGCCATTTTTCCACCCTTTTGCTCACACCAACTCGTTTCGAACCAATCATTATTAGTATGGATTATTTATCATGGCCAAGTACATTTACCCTCTGACAGCGTAGGACCACATGAGTTTGTGAAATTTGGAAGTCTTTTTCACAGTTACCTGATGCTTTCCTATTGGGTGAAATGTATATTCTATTCATTAACTGTCTGAGACCTCTAACGCTGGAGCCTATGCTGATAAGAGGTTTTATCCCTTCGCTCAACAGCCGCACTGTTCTGAGGAATGTGGTTCTTTTTACTTAATTACATCCCATCGTACTTTAGATGTGTGCCATTAGCCAGGATGTATGTTTTTAATACAGAATATAATTTGTTTTCAAAAATACATGTTTAAATTACCTAACAGTGATTATATGTGTTTCTATGCAGACCTTTGTAAAATATATTCCAGGCACTTCATGACTTCACTCTAAATTAATCTATCATGATCTGTTAATCATTTAGTCCCAGGCTCTTCTGAGTTCCCTCTTACAATGTCCGTGCTGGCTGTTAGCTAGACCAACTAGCTAAGGTTATTTTGTGGTTCAAGAAAAGCAATGCTTCTTTTACCAACTTCTGGAGAACCCCACTATATGCCTAGCTCTCTGAAAAAAAACAACTGTTTGTCAGCATTCTCTGTTTCCTGTGACTTAGCCAACTTCGGCAAATGCTGCCACTGCTCCCTTTACCCTCTGGGCTTCAGCTTTGCTGGAAAGTCTATTGCGTGGCATTTTATCAAATACTTTTTGAAAGTCCATATTTATCTCATCAACCTCCTCTCTTACCTCATCAAAAAAATCTTTGGCAAAACATGATTTGACTTCTACAAATTTGCATTGGTTTTCCTTCATTAATTTTTCAGAGTAACAATGAATTTTGTCCCTGGCTGTCATTTCTAAAAGCTAGCCAAGAGCTGCAGGGCTTTATCCTTGCAGCCCTTTTGAATAACACTTGTAATTTTCCAGGCCTCTGTCACATTTTTGTTTCTAAGGAGGGTGAGAAGATTGTGATCAGTATCACCCTGTTTTCACCCTAACCTCTTGCAGCATCCTTGGAGATATCCTGTTCATTCCTGGTGAGATATTAAGTTCATGAATGGCAATGGTTTTATGGATGATTGCAAGGATAATCAGTCTGTATGTTGGAGAATGCATTACCCAGATGCTAATTTGCTATAAAATGAGCCTGAGCATAGCTTCTAAGAATCCAATCTAATGGTATTGTTTTAAATAACCTCTGAAATACATCTTTCAGAGTGGCACAACAGTGCCACATTACTGTAGTCATTCTGAAGTGTTGATTACTGGCAGTTTTGGGTGAGCAAGGGAGTGCTAATCTATTTGTAAAAATCAAATCTTTGTTTGTATTTAGCATTTAACTGAAATTTGCTATCCAATTTCTAAATTTCCTAACTTTAAGTAAGATTTTCAGGACTGCACTACAAGAGGAGTTGAAGTTAGCTAATTTAAAAAAGCTGCTTACACCAGTTTTTTTTGTAACTGGGCCAGCTAACTGCTTGATCTCAGCAGGGTATATAAGCAGCCACTTATACGTGACTTTGAATAGAGTGCTGAGAGTTGGATGATTAGGCAATTGGGAGAGAAAGGGAAACAGGTGCTGTTTTGCTTTTTGCTTTTGCCTTTTCTAGCTTTACCACTGTAGGAATTGGTTCTTGCTCAACCACAGTGGTAGAAGCTAACTATTTAGTGACTGTCTGACAAGGGTTAAGGTGTATTCTATTCTGAGGTTTTAAAAAAGTGGTGCAATTAACAAAATATGTGGTAAAAAGGAAAACAAATAAGTGAATAATATAACTAAGTAGTTAATTAAAATGCATTAAGGATGGCAAGACAGATGATGTGTCACAGTCTCAGCATGTGGGAGCTCCGGGATGCCTGTGTGATCCAGGACAAATGTCTGCAGGAAGTGTTTGTGGCTTGAGGAGCTTTGACTCAGAGTCAATGAACTGGAGGCTGAGTTGTAGATGCTGCGATGCATCAGGAAGGAGGAAAGTTAACTGGATGCTTTGTACCAGGAGGCAGTCATGCCACTTAGGAGAGAGTCTTCTGATGTGGTTATTGATCAGGAGCAGGTGTGACTGCAACTGAGGCAGGTAAGGGGACCCAGACGGTAAGAATGCCAAAGCCTCAGCAACAGATTGTTTGGATAAAAGGTGGGGATAGCAGGATGGATGAACAAACTAACCATGGCACAGAAAAGGATTTATGTGGCAGAGGAGTGCAAAAGGGAATATAGTTGTAATAGAGGATGGTATACTAAGGTGGATTGCCGTTTCTCTGCAGTAAGGAGTAAGAGTCCAAACAGCTGTGATACCTTCCAGATTCAGAACATCTGTTCAGGACTGGCAAGGAATTTGCTGAGGGTAGGGGTGCAGTTGCCATGGTCATGCAGATATCAATAACATAGGTAGAACTAGGAAAGATAATCTGTGTGAGGAGCTAGGCATTATATTAAAAAGCAGAACCTCAAGGGATGATATGTGAGTGACCTACTCCTGTTTGTAGTTTATATATTTGTATGCATGTCCATATGCCATATTTATTTTCGTGAGTAATTCGTATATCCTGAAAATGAAAAAAACAGTGTGGTGGTTTCATACTATTATTATATAATTGGTAGTTTATGTGAGGTAATTTATCTAAATGTTGCCCTTCAGTACTGCATAGTGTTTATATTCACTTGTTTATTAAAGTTGAAGTGGCTTTGTTCAAGTACTTTTGACTTTTTTTATAATTGATATAGGACCCACCTTTTGTTCTTGATGTTCCCCTGGGTGTGATCAGCCGTGTTGAAAAGATTGGTGGGGCATCCAGTCGAGGGGAAAACTCTTATGGTCTTGAAATCTTCTGTAAGGTTGGTACTTGTATTGATAATGTTGGCGAACATACAATTTTTTTTACATTTTCTGCTTTTATTCAGTGCTAATTCACTATGCCATAATATACATCATTCCACCACTTATTTCGTACCTCATCAGTGAGTGTATTTGGTACATAGTTTGTATCATTCTTGCTTCATAGTGCTGGTCTGAGAAATATTTGCAGTTTTATGAAATCATTTGCAAAAGCAAAAATAACAGATACTTGGGATTTAAATAGCTTCTTTGCTGTCATAGAACATATATTGATGCAATCTCTTTATTAGTTCACTTAGTGGATTAGTTAATCTGAATTTTTTCTTCAGGCAAAATGTTTGATCAGTGGAAAGGCTCACATTATCATGACTTGTGTTTACATGAACTAAGAAAGTCGATATTCCATGTGTTTCCCCACATTCAGGTTAGCCTCACACTGACATGTTGTTGCATAAAATGTGCAAAACATCATTAAATGTCTAGATGAAAGCGGGAGCCTTTAGCTATAATGAACGACTTTTCCAGTTTTAAGGTGCATGTTTTGCACAGCATTAGTTCCACCCTTTACAATGATCATTAATGCTGAGTTTTTTGCAGAAGGAAGATAATAAAAAGGCAATGAAGGATTTTCTGTATTCACTAGAAGTTGGTTATTAATTGCTTATTAAAGCAACAGAATCATTGGGCCGGATTCTCCGGTCTCATCTGTGGCAGGACCCTTGCCAGTGAGAACAAAATATTTGGCATTCCAGCCAAAACTCCATTCACTTTCAGTGACACCAGGAAATCCTAGCTGTAAATCAGGACTGAAGATTTTAGTCATTATCGCTGAATTGGGAAAGCAACTATAAAAATTTACAAATTTCAACAGAAACCAAGGGGGAATGGCAGCACCCCAAAGATGCACTGGGGGAATCTCCTTCAGAGATTAGAAGTTCACAGTTTTTAGTTTTAGTTTTATTTATTAGTGTCACAAGTAGCCTTGCATTATCACTAAAATGAAGTTACTGTGAAAATCTCTTACTCGCCACACTCCAATGCCTGTTCAGGTACAGTGAGGGAGAATTTAGCATGGCCAATGCACCTGTCTTTTGGACTGAGGGAGAAACCAGAGCAACCAGAGAAATCCATGCAGACATGGGAAGAATGTGCAGACTTGTACAGACAGTGATCCAAACCAGCAATTGAACCTGGGTCCCTGGTGCTTTGAGGGAGCAGTGCTAATCACTCTACCATGACAGGTGAAGCGTGCATGGCAGTTACCTGGAAGTGCACACTTTTACATGGCAGTCACCCTGCACTGGGAACTACCCAAAAATGTGATTTAAATCGCAAGCTTCAGATAGCTCTGACTGTCGTACATAAAAAGTTAGAGGAATTAAAGACTATTATAATTTCTGGGTAAATATTGTATAGGCTTCCCTGATCCCATAGGTGTTGCCCCCTTTGACTTACGTGGTTTCCAGCAGCCAATGTTGTAGCATAAAGGCATGGCCTCCTTTGCATCCAACAGAGCTGTCCATTGACGCTCGGCCCTGGGGATGTGTTGCACTACTTGGATCTCACCCGGTTAGAGTCGGAAAGTGATGCAAAACAGAAAATTAAGATAAAACAGGAGCAGAATGGCAGTCTGATTCTGATTTGCTTTTCCAGTGAAGTTCAGATGCATAGTTCCTCATTAGCTCAAAGTTCGTGAGCGTGTAACTTCAAGCTAGAATACAGCAATGATGACAGGTCAGTCGAAAAGCAGAAGCCCCATTATTTCTGACTCAAGTCTACATGCAGCTTCCCAGCACTTCCTTGCAGGTATACTAGATTTAATAAACAAAAACGAGGTTGAAAAGAGCCACCTCCAGCATGACTAAGCCAGACAGGAGAGCTTATTTTACATTTTGAGCATAGCTCTGTCAAATTAACAATGTGAGCATTCATGATGGTTGCTCTCAGTGTACCTTAGATTCTATTTCAGTTAATAAATTTAGCATGAGTTAATTGGACATCGCAGTGCTAGCTAGCCTTACTATAAAGGCAAGGCTGACAGATTGATTATACCTTAGAATGTGCTTTGAACAGCTTCAAGTTATTCCATAAATAGCATTATTTGCAGATTGAATCCCTTAGATAAGAAAGTATGTAAGCTGATCTCTGGCTAGCAGACTCAACTCTATACTTGCTCCTCAAAGGTTCATCCAGTCTCCTTCATTCTTATTTTATTACATTTCTTGTGTGGCTGTACTTGTGCAGGTACTAAGAGCAAGTGGAATGAATGCAAATGTTGCAACCAGTGGTAGTACTTAAGAATGCCTCTGAATGTTGCATGATATCACTTTGAGTAGTACTTGTGGAAGCAGAATCTTTGAATGTTTCAAAGGCAGAGATCGATAAATTCTTGATGAGCAAGGTGGTTACCAGGGTATGCTCCCACTATAATACCTGCCATCTCATGAGGGAAACTAGAACTAAGGGCCAAGTTTAAAAGTAGTTTTAAAATATTTAAAGTTTTAAAATGATCCCATTTAAGACAGATGAGGAGAAATTTCTCCTCTGATGGACATTAGTCTTTGAATCCTCTTTCCCCAGTAAGCGGTGGCTGTGAGGGTTATTGAGTATGTTCAAGGTTGAGCTTGACAGACCTTTAATTGACATGGGTCTCAAAATATATGGAGGACAGATTGGAAAGTAGCTGCAATTAGATTACTCATGCTTGGTGCAAATGCGTACGGCATTGGTGAGACCGCACCTGGAGTATTGTGTACAGTTTTGTTCCTTACCTGCAGAAGGATGTGCTTGCCATAGAGGGACTGCAAAGAGGGATTCCAAATCCTTGGAATAGCGAGATTGACCTGGAGAGTTTGAAGAGACTGGGCCTGTATTTTCCAGAATTTAGAGTGAGAAGTGATCTCATTGAAACAAACAAAACTCTTTCAGAACTCAATAGAGTGGATGTAAGAAGGAAAGGGAGAGTAGGGGAAGTGGCTAGAACCAGAGGACAGTGTTTCAGAATAAGAATAAGAGAAAGGTCATTTAGGACTGAGATGAGAATTGATTTCTTCACCGAGAGCATGGTGAATCTTCTGGAATTTTCTACCGTAAAGGGCTGCAGCTG
The DNA here is from genome assembly GCA_024679065.1 of Sphyrna mokarran. Lineage (NCBI taxonomy): Eukaryota > Metazoa > Chordata > Chondrichthyes > Carcharhiniformes > Carcharhinidae > Sphyrna > Sphyrna mokarran. The sequence continues at coordinate 47,155,220 of JAGIQG010000010.1, forward strand.
CTCAGTCATTTGACAATATTTCAAGACAGGGATTGATAACTTTTGAAATGTTAAAAATATCAAAGGCACATGCAAATTGTGCATGAAAATGATATTGAGATAGATGATCAGCCATGATCTAGTTGAATGGTGGAGGAGGCTTGAGGGGCCATGTGGGTTACACCTGAATATAATTCCCAATATTTCTAACATTTTGTGATTAATGCACAAGAATACCAAGTCCCTCTAAACTGCAACATTCTGCTATACCTCTCTATTTTAATAATATTCTGCTTTTCTATTCTTCCTGCCAAAATGGATTATCTCATATTTACCATATTATACTTGTCACATTTCTGCCTACTGCTTAGTCAGTCAATAACCCTCTGCTCTTTATATCCTCCTCACGACTTGCTTTCCTACTGATTTTTGTATTATCAAATGTGGTTGCAGTACAATCAGACTCCATGTCCAAGTTATTAATATAGATCGTAAATAGTGGTGCTCAGCACTGATCTCTGTCTTACTCCCAAAAGTCGTTTTGCCAATCTGAAAATCACCTGACTTTACTGGCTGCATTTGTCATAAAGCCTGAAAATCCCACATGAAGTCAACAGACTTTTGCATGGTACGATTCCCATGGCCAGCAAGATGGAAAAATTCCTCCTGACTCTCCGGTCTGGATTTTTATTCCCAAGGTGGGTGTAGAGTCAAATTCACACTCTGTGAACCTGCCTCAGCAGAATCAGCCCTGAGTGACCAGATTTTTATTTCATGAGGTGGGTGCATGCTTAAAGTCAGGCCTTCTATCCCTGGAAAAGGTGTGGAGGCAGCCAGAGAATACCAAGTGCCAAGGCAAGTTGCTTAAAAGGCCTGCCTCTCTGTCTGAGACTTTGTTCCCATTGTAATAACAGTAATTGGGCTATTCAGCCCTCATGTCTCACATTTCTGTGCCCATTCATAGAACTATAGAAAAGATACATCATAGAAGGAGGTCATTTGGTCCATTTTGTTCATGCCAGCCTGAAGAGACAAGGTGCTCTTTCTAATCCCACCTTCTTGCACCCAGCCCATAGCCCTATGGCTTACAGCACTTGGTACAGATCTGAGTACTTTTTAAAAAGAGTTTTCGTGTTCCCTCAACACTTTCTACCTCTTATCTTGAATCTATGTCCCCTGGTTCTAGAATTCTCTGCGAAAGGAAACAATTTCATCTGTCCACTCTATCACTTCACCTCCATGTTAACTCCTGCCCTGAGTCACTTCCATGCCAACTTATGGTCTTCTACCCACACTCATTGCCCCTTATATCCTCCATGTCAACGTATGCACCATTCCACACACTCTCACACACACTCACACCCCCCTGCCCCCGTCCCCGCCCCTCCTGCCATTTGTTACCTAGAGGGATATAGGGGCCTGCAACACTGTCTGAAAGGTAGTAGAAGTGGAAACTCTAAAGTTTCAACTCAAGAGTGGAATCTCTTGTTTAAAAGCTATCTGAATATGCATCTGAAATGCTGCGTTCTACAGGGCTACAGACCGAATAATGGAAAGTGAGATTAGGTTGGGTAGCTCATTTTTTTTTTGTCCAGGGCAGAGATACAATGAACCAAGTGGCTTCTTTCTGAACTGTAAACCTTCGATGTTGCTATGTGTGAATCACAGTCCATTCTTTTAGGCAAGTATAGATCTGTCAGAAATAGAGCTGAATCTTTGGGATCCAGGGTCTTGGTGCTATTTTGGCTAAGATGTGGAATCTCACAACTCTGTATAAACAAGGCCTCTGTTTCCTGTTAGTTAGCCAATTCTCTACCCATTTACTATAACGTCCCGAACACCATGGGCTTTTCTCTTGTGCAGTAATAGTTTAAATGATGTTTTATCAACTGCCTCTTGGAAATCTAAACACACCACATTGTTTGTGTCCTCTATTTCTATCCTGCTGCTGACATCTTTCAAGAACTCCATTAAATTTTGTCAGATACTATTTTCCTTTCACAAAACCATTTAGATCCTGCCCGATATTATGATTTTCTAAATGTTCTGCTACTATCTCCTTTAACAATGGATTCTAGCATTTTCCCAATAACAGATATTAGGCTAATTGGCCCATAGTTTCCTCCTTTCTTTCTCTCTCTTTTCTCGAGTAGAGCTGCTACATTTGTGGTTTTCCGGTCTATCAGGCTTTTCAGAATCTAGGGAATTTTGGAAAATTGCAACCAATGTAGCCACTATCTTTGCAACCACTTCCTTTAAATCTCTAGGATGCAAGCAATCTGGTCCAGGGAGCTTAACAACTGTTAGTCCCAGTAGTTTTTCCAGTATCTTTTCTCTAGTGATCTTGGATGGTGCATCAAAGACTATTTCTTTCTCGATGAAATATCTTCTTGTTGAGAGTTTTGAAATATCTTTTTTAATGTCAGTCACTGTTGCTCTACATTATTGTCTTTTAATCAATTTCTCATTACATTTTAGCCAACTGTCTTGTTTCAGACCCAAATTTCTCACCCTCAAACTGATTGTGAATTTCTATCACAGTTATGATCATTCTCATCTGGAGGATCCTTCACTACAATGTCATTTTGATGATACTAGATCTAAAATAATCTGTTTCTTGTTGGTTCCAGAATGTATTGTTTTAAGAAACTGTCCTGAATGTACCACATGAACTCATCCTCTACATTAGGTTTGCTAATTTGATTTGCACATTCTATATGAAGAAGAATATCTCCCACCATTATTGTACTTCCATTCTTACAAACACAGATTATTTCTTTATTTGTACTCCTTTCAACTGTATAACCACTGTCAGGCAACCTATAAATCTCCCTGACCTGTAATTTCTTTTGCTATTTCTTTAATCTTCACCAAACAGATTCTATGTTTTGATTCTTTTGAGAAGTTCCAGTTAAGTTGTAAAGAATATTTTTTAAAATTATTTTTGAGCTGTGGGTAATGCTGATAAGGTTGCATTTAGTATTCGTCCTTCACTACCCTGGAACAGTCAAGAAAGACCATCTTGAACCTGCAGTCATGGCAACGATGTACCTCCTACAATGCTGGGTAGATCCAGTGAGCTGTTTTGGGACATTTAATTACATTAAAGGCACTTTATAATGCAAAGTATTATTGGATGGGTACTCCAGCACGATCTTGCCTGCTGAACAATCATAAAAGCTGCAATATTCTCTGAATGCTTTGTCTAAGTACTAATCGATATATAAGATTTTACAAAGAAACACTTTATGGCATGCATATTTTGTCCCATTATAAAACTACTAACTGGACAGAAAGAGGCCACTTGACCCATCGTGTCTGCACTTGGCAAATTTATTGGGTTAGGAACTTTTTTTGTAGCTGTTCTTATTTCCTTTTTTTTAAACAGCATTGATTCTTTACACTATCACTTTCCAGAGCACTGCACCAGTCTATTTTGTTGACTATGTCTGAAATACTGAATTGCAGAAGCTACTTTTCATCTGCTTTTTTGAATTAGCAGCTGTATCCGTGAGGCAGTGTGATTTTATTGCAATGTGTCTATCAATTGTACAGAAAGGCTGGATAAAGTTTCACAGGGGAAAATATTCTACTGCTGCAGTTCTTGAAATTGCTGCAACAGCACCAAATATTTTGTTGCTCACTATGAGTTTTTAGCAGAAGGGGAATTGAACCCTGGGAACAGTGATCCAGAACTGGAAACTGAAGAGGGAACAGCTACGTTCTTGCTATTATCATTCGTTTACAACAAGAAATTATTTATAATTTTAAAATATAGACAAATGCTTTGGCTAATCTATGAATAATATTTCAAACTTCAGTTCTGTAAACTATCCATATTATTAGTTAATCTGATTTGAAATTCTAGTCTTTAGTCTAGCCAATTTGTATTGATCCAATAAAAGTGTTGGTAGGAGTGTACAGCTTTGATTTCAATTATTAACTCATCCACTGCTTTTGTAGTATGTTAAACAAGGTAATTAAGAAAAAGTGCTTACTTTATGTATGGCATTGAATATCACGTTGTGATTCAAAGCAGTTACCCACAAGAAGATTTCGGCTTATGTAATTTTTAATATGGTGGCTCTCCTGTTCTTGGTCCCATTATCTTGGAGAGGCAAATAAAAGATGAGATGCATTTTCTGAAGTAAAAGAAATGCATGAGGAGCCATCTTGAGATATTTTCTGGATATATTTTTGATAGATTCAAGGGTTTAATTGCATATAACGAGTTACTTAGAGAATGCTGTTTAATTTGGGAATAATAAACATTAAAATTATATAATAAATATGGATTGAAGAAAGAATACACTTATATCTATGGAGTGAGACTATGTTTTACATTATTGTTAGTGTGAATACATGCTTTATATAGTTAACAAAATACCTGTATTTTTGCTAACAGTTTAAAAGTAAATACAATATTGGAGGAGAATATAGCTTTAATTTTTATTGAGTAAGAGGGAATGAATGTCCTTTTTTTTAAGAATCTTTCTACTGTTTTAAAAATAGTTTTCCAAAATCCAATAACCTGTTATTGTATTTGCAGGACGTTCGGGCCATCAGATTTGCTCATAAACAAGAAGGACACACAAGGCGATCTATCTTTGAGAACTTGATGAAATATGCATTTCCCATATCCAACAACTTGGTATTGTCCCATATTTAACCTATGGTAGTCACTTAGCTTGCTTTAAAAAACGTACGTGTGATCTACTGGAAAGGCGGTTTTGCTCTAAAATATTTTGATGTGTTCATCCATCTGATTCACTAATGTCTGTTAAGGAAGGAAATGTGCCATCCTTACCTGGACTGGTCTATCTGTTACTCTAGGTCCACAGCAATGTGGTTGATTCTTAAATGCCTAGCCAGATAATTGAAGGGCAATTAGGGATGTTCAATAAATGCTGACCCAGTCAGCAGGTCTTATGAAGAGAAGCTGAGGGATTTGAGGTTGTTTTCGTTAGAAAGAAGGCGGCTAAGAGGAGACCTTATTGAAACTTATAAGATGATTAGAGGTTTAGATAGGGTGGACAGTGATAGCCTTTTTCCTAGGATGGAGAAAGCTAGCACGAGGGGACATAGCTTTAAATTAAGGGGTGGTGGTTTTAGGACAGATGTCAGAGGTAGGTTCTTTACCCAGAGGGTGGTAAGGGTATGGAATGCCCTGCCTGCTTCAGTTGTAGATGCGCCAAGTTTGGTGGCGTTTAAGAGGTTAGTAGATAAGTTTATGGATGAAAAGGGAATGGTCTAGGTTAGAGAGTCACTGCTTGTTCCTAATTGGTCGGCGCAACATCGAAGGCCGAAGGGCCTGTTCTGCGCTGTAATGTTCTATGTTCTATCCATGTCCAATAAATGAACTTTAAAAAGTAGCTAAGCATATCTCCAAATAAATTTTATGTGGTGATTATTTGTAGTATTAAAATAATATTGAAAGTATGACATGTATCAGCAGAATTACAGATTTCATTGTGCATTAAAGTTTGTACTGACTTGTTCTTTTGTTTCAGAATAGTAGCTACTAAGTGCAAAGGCCTTAGTATGTGACTTTAGCAGCACGAATATATTGCAGTTTGCATAGGCAAAAGTATATAACTAGTGATGTATATTATGAGTGAAGGATGATGATTCAAAAGCCAATTTGGAAAGGTAATTCGTGAAACTTTGAGTTGATGTTTTTCCAGGAAAAATTTAAATCTGACTTAAACCAACTTTGTTACTGTTTGTATATAAATGACAACATTAAATATTCATTACCAATAAATACAGCTAATAATGAAGACTACCTACAAATCAGAACTAACGTTGTAATATCACTCAAACCGTAAATTTGGTCAAGTGAAAAATCCACAGTTGGTGCTCTTCTGGAATTGGAAATTGGAAACCAAATAAAGGAAGGTTTACTTGCCTAAAATGGTGTGGAATGCTTGGAATTGAAAATAATACTTCAATATTGTCTCAACTTAAATTGATCAGCATACAAATTCGACTCACAAAAGTAACATTGATTTAGGAGAAATGATCTACTTGTACAAATTAAGCTGAGTGTTTTTAATGTCAGACTGCACAAATCACACTCCGGCTAGAAAGAAATACAGATCCACTATGTTAAATTAATATCTAAACCTACTGTTATTAATACTTAGATCTTTCAGGTCTTAAGTCTGAGATGTAGTGCTGTTGGACTAGCTTTTAGATTAAAACAGTGTGATGAGAAATGAATTATTTTTGAAGTTGTATAAGCATTTTGTTTCCAATACCTTGCATTTTATTCCCTTTGTCAAAACATCAATGAGAAATCTTAGCCCACATGACGTCTAGTAACTTGAATCAGTCTCTCCTATTTAATAAAAAAGGATGCTGTAATACTTTTTCACCCCTCTGATGATAATAGCCCAGATTTTGTGTTAAGAATAACTGTGAAGCTGTCAGTGCTCAGCATTATGTAAGAGATCAGACAGCAACTTCTGGCATTCGTACATACAGTTAAATGTAGAGTCTGGAAATTGCTGTCTGATTTGCCCTACCACTTTAGAAGCTTCATTGTACCACTGCCTGCCGAGAAACTCAAGGCTGAATTTTCGCTAAGGAAGCAGGTCTGTTTCTCACACACACATCTGTTTATGATGGCAAGCTTGACTAAAGATCAGATTTTCATGGTGGAGTGAGTCATTAATTGATAAGAAGGGTTTCCTTTCTAATTATTTTTATTTCTGTTCATGATTTTACAATGAATTAAATACTTGAGTTTGTATTTACTGCTTTAGATTCTGCATATCTTGTGAGGATTCACAAGACTGACTGAAGAGTCAGACTTTTTTTTGTTCAGATTGCAGTCAGTAGAGATCACTGTAGAGGTTTATATACACAGACACCCAATGGCAACAAGTTGCCACTGAAAGGCTTGAAAAAAGTCTGTGGCTCTCTGTTAGCATAGTGAATGGAAATGCTGTCCCTTCACTGCTAATTGCAAAATCCAAGCCAATATTTGTTTGCATTGAGTCCAAATTTCCCTTTACACCCTAGCCAATTTTGTCTAATTTACGTTATGGCTTTTTATTTAGTTTTTAAGTATATAATTTTGAAAATTAGGTATGTAGAGCCATTAATTCTGCTGATTAAAATGCTCATCCATGCGACCACAACTTAATTTGTTTCCAATCCCATTCACCTTCAAAATCCTGCATTATTTTCTAATTTTTATCACCTATCCCATCTTAACCTGATTTCAACTATTATCAGTGATCTTGTTGATCGTCAAGGAACATTCGCAACAATAAAATCTAGAGCTATTTCACAATGCAAAGTAACTGGTACGCAAGTTTTTATTTGACTTACAGGGAAAACATTTGGCAAAAATCTATGGTTAATTACAGCTTTGGGAGAATTTAATGAAATTCCCCCTCAAACCGAAAGGCTTCAGTTCACTTGCTGAACGAAGTTGATCATTGGTTTTTTTCCTCTTGGGTCCCTTTCCTTCTATTTGTCTGTCAACAGGATTCTTAACTGAAGCACTAGATTGCCTTGACTGTATATATCACCGCAGCCGCCAGTTAGTGTCATTTGTTCCCTGGAGAGGATGTGAAACAAAATTTTTTTCCAATAATTTACTGACATGGAACTGCTGCTGCAGTGCTATGTCTGAAACCAGTGAACCACTATTCAATAAAAGATTAAACGATAGCAAACATAATTATTTGCCTGGCAATTCTCTGATTTAAAAACAAAATGTTGGAAACACTCGGATCTGATAGCACTTGTGAAGAGAGAAAAAGAATTTCAGGTGTTGACCTTTCATCTCTGATTTAACTGAGTACTTGGTCTTCAAGTATGAGCAGCCTGTGTTCAACAAAGATTCTGCAGAGTTCATATTGCAGGACAGTAAAACATAAGCAGACACTACAAAACAGTAGTAATTTGTAGGCAAATTTAGTTTAATCAGTTTTCACATTAAAACTGTCAAGTCGAATTGTGATCACTGTTACTTTTTACTGAGATTTTTAAAAATGTTTTTCAGCCATTATTTGCCTATGACTACAGTGAAATATTTCCAGAGGATGGCTGGAAGGTTTATGACCCAGTTGCAGAATATAAGAGAATGGTAAGTGCCTTGTTCTGTTGAATTGCTTTCTTTACTCTGTTGTCTGTAAGTTGCTGAAGCTTTTATGACCTCTTTGAACCTAGGTCAAAACATGTATGTATGTTTGTGATGGGATCTATAATTCCAAAGGCAATTTTTCTTGTCTCAGCTGTGGAACTGAATGTATTTTGGTGAATGTTTTAATCCATGTTACAATTACAGCATAACTTATATTCATTTAGTGCCTTTATATAATGAAGGTTATGTAAAGGAGCACTATCAGAAAGGCAAAGATAAAGTGGCATTGTCACTGGACTAGTATTCCAGAGATCCAGGATAACACTCTTGGAACCCAGATTTGAATCCCACCGTTGCAAATGATGAAATTTGAATTCAATAAAAAAAAATTCATAAAACATCAATAATGTCCTTTAGAGAAGAAAATCTGCCATCCTTACCTGGTCTGGTCTACCTGTGAGTCTAAACCCACAGAAATATAGTTGACTTTTAGTTTTAAACACTAAAATGGCCAAACAAGCCAATAAGTTCGAGGCCAATTAGGGATAGGTAATAAATGCTGGCCCAACCAGAATCGTCCTCATCTCCTGAAAGAGAGAATTTTAAAAAATGTTCAGGGGATCCAATTTCAAATCCCACATGGCAGATGGTGAAATTTGAATTAATATCATTCAGGGAACGAAATAGAAGCATAGAACATTACAATACAGAAGCAGGCCTTTTGGCCCTTCTTGGCTGTGCCGAACTATTTTTCTGCCACCACACACAACCTTTCCATTTGTGATTTTGCATGAACTATTAACATCATTTATTTTCGCTCCCATTCCAGTATCTGCTCTGGTACTCGGGTTCCCATCCCCCTGCAAATCTAGTTTAAATCCTGCTCAATAACACTAGCAAATCTCCCTGCAAGTATGTTGGTCCCCTTGAAGTTCAGGTATAACCTGTCTCTCTTGTACAGGGCCACCTGCCCCAGAAGAGATCCCAATGGTCTAAAAATCTGAAACCCTGCCCCCTACACCTGTTCCAGGATGCCCGAGCATCCTACTCTTACCCTCACTGGCACATGGCACAGGTAGCAATCCTGAGAACACCACCCTGGGGGTCCTGATTTTTAACTTTCTACCAAGCTTTCTGTACTCACTCTTCAGGATCTTCTCGGTCTTCCTTTCTACACCATTGGTACTGATGTGTACCGTGCCGTCTGGCTGATCACCCTCCCACTTCAGAATGCTGTGTACACGATCAGAGATATCCCTGACCTTGGATCCCAGGAGGCAACAAACCATCTGAGAGTTTTTGTCACAACCACAGAACCTCTTGTCTGTACCTCTGACTATCAAGTCTTCTATCACTACTGCTCTTCTCTTCTTTCACCCTTCCTTCTGCACTGCAGAACCAGACTCAGTGCCAGAGATCCAGCTGCTGCATGTCCTAGGTAAGGCATCCTCCACAATAGTATCCAAATCGATATACCTGTTGTGGAGGGGAATGGCACAGGGCAACCCTGCTCTGCCTGCCCTTTCCCCTTCCCTCGCCTGATGGTAACCCAATTACCTGTGTTCTGTGCCTTTGGCATAACTACCTCCCTGAAGCTACTATCTATAAACTCTTCATTCTCCCGAATGATCCAGAGGTCATCCAGCTCCTGCTCCAGTTCCCTAACTCGGTTTGTTAGGAGCTGCAGCTGGATGCATCTCCTGCAGTGTCGCTGTCAGTGACACTGGAGATCTCCCTGACTTCCCACGTCCTGCAAGAGGAGCATTCCAACATCCTGCCTGCTATTCTTTCTACTCTGAAGAAAGAAACAAAAAACTTACCAGAAGCTACCTAGCCTCTGCCTGTTCATGCCTAAGCCTGTTTGAGCCAAAGCCGTTCCACTCGCCGCCTTCTCACGCCGCTGCCTGCTGGATAGAGCGGCTTGCTTTTTAAACCTTCTGCCCGCTACTGGCTGACGTCAGGTGTCTACGCAATCTCACGTTCCACTTGCTGCCTCCCTTGCTCCGACTCCTGCTATTGTTACCTAATCTGGTCTACATGTGCGTAGATCCACAGCAATATTGTTGACTCTTAAATGTCCCCTCAAGGGCAACTAGGAATGGACAACAAATGTTGGCCCAGCAATGGCCACATCCTAAGAAAGCTTTTGTTTAAATTATAAAAATATGACACTAAGCCACAAAAGTGATATCAGGTCAGATGACTAAAATCATGGATGGAGAGGTAAATTTTGAGAGTGTTTTAAAGAAGGAAAGCAATTTAGAGCAGCAGAGAGGTGTAGGAAGAGAATTCCAGCACTTGGGGCTGAGACAACTGAAGGCACAGCCTCCAATCAAAACTGAATTATGATTGGCAAAGGACAGAAATCCAGAATTGGAGGCACTGAGATATCTTGGAGGGCTGTGAGGTTGGGGGAGCTTATGGGGATAGGAATTTTGAAATTACAACATTGCTTGACTGGGAGCCAACATAGGTAGCAGTTGCTTCTGAGAGGGAAAGGGGACTTGCTGCAAGTTAGGACACAGCGTAGAGTTTTGAATGATCTCAAGTTTACAAAATGTAGGATGTGGGAAACCAGCCAGGCATGTGTTGGAATAATCAAGTCTAGATATTTTAGTTATAAAATTGGCAAAAGAGCCTTATTTGAGTTTGAGTTTTATTGTGGTTGCTGAAAACCATGAAATGTTAAAATGTAATTATAATTTACTGTAAACTTGAAGTTATTTCTGCCAGCACATTACTACTTAACTTGTAACAGGCTAGTGGAAATTATTACATATCTACAATCCTACATTTGATGAATATGGGGTGGATGGAAAGTAATGGATAAATACGAGCTGCAATATACAAGAAACTGCAGACGCTTCCAGGAACTCATGAAATAGAGAATCGTAAACATATTTCATACTCACTGAACTGCTGCTGTTCTGCCTGCTATGTTTTACTTGTGTGGTTTTGTGCTGTCACAAAATCTATTTTTAGAAGGTTAATGCTGATATTTAACAAAACTAAAACACTAAAGAGTGCTGGAAATCTAAAATAAGAAAACTTAAGTGCTTAAAGTATTCAGTAAGCCAGGCAATGTTTGTAGGGAAAAAAATAATTCATGTGTATGTGACTAAATTTTAAAATTTTTCTTAGTCTTGCCACTTTTTTTTAACCAGTGGCACGATGGCACAGTGGTTAGCACAGCTGCCTCACAGTGCCAGAGACCCAGGTTCAATTGTGGCTTCAGGTCACTGTCTGTGTGGAGTTTGCACATTCTCCCTCTGGGTTTCATCCAGATGCTCCCATTTCCTCCTACAATCCAAAAATTTGCAGGTTAGGTTGATTGGCCACACTAAATTGACTCTAATATTAGGGGGATTCACACAGTAAATACGTGGGTTACAGAAATAGGATCTGGGTGAGATTGTGGGGTCAGCGCAGACTTGATGGGCCAAATGGCCTCTTTCTGCAGTGTAAGGATTCTATGATACAATCTTTTAGACATCCTATCTTCTTTGATTTGCTGATTTTTTTTATTATATGACACCTCAAACAACTTGGATATTTTTTATGTTAATGGAACTCTACAAATGGAACTTGATTAATGCATAACTATGCAATAATAATGCATTTTATATTATATTTACTGAAAAGGATTATCTTTAATTTCTGACTGTTATTTCAGGGTCTACCCAATGAAAGCTGGAAATTAAGTAAGATAAATGATAATTATGAACTTTGTGATACTTATCCTGCTATATTAGTGGTGCCAGTGAATGTTCCGGATGATGACTTGAAGAAGGTAGCAGCATTCAGATCCAGAAACCGTATACCAGTAAGTACAAACATTGTACCGATGAAAATGTTTGATGTTGGACAAGAGTCCCTGGAATAGGTTGTAAAGTTCTGGGGAATAGCCTTTTCCTTATGCCTTAGTCCTTTGTTTTATACAAGGACAGCTGTTTCCTTTTGTTTCTTCCATGTGTATAAATTATATGTATTATCTAACTATGATATTGGTAGCCTGGTTGAACAGTACAACCCCTCTGAATCTGAATGCTATGCAAGCAATTTTTAATGGTGAGTTCTAACTCAGTTAAGCCAAGAAGAGTAGCTGAACTAAAGTGAGAGTCTTCCACAGAATGGAAGGAAGTAGCTCAATCTGCCTTTTACTAGCTGGTTAAGATAGCAAAATTAGAGCATCAAGTAGACTACTGATTCATTTTGATAAGTGATACTTGCCTCAGCAAAAGCTGAGGAGTTGGAAATATTAAAATGGTGAAGAAAGAAAATTATATAATAAAACTCCATGCTATGCCATGTTTTTATTAACCGAGATTGTGGATTGAAGCTGATGAGATTAGACTGTAAAACTTTTGATATTGAACATGAAGTTGCCACAAGTTTGAGATTTTCCAATTGCTAGCAATTGATATCTGCTTTCATCTTTGAACTATTTGTGGAACATTATTCCCATTCTTTTACAACTGATCTCAAATCAACTGAATGTACCTTTGTGTATTCTGTCCATTTACAAGATTGGCACAAGTCTATAGTTGAATAATGAGCTGAATGTTCTTTTACAATAGCAGTTTGGAGTACAAGATATACTCCATGGCCATGATATATTTTTTGCAATGAATTGAGTAACCAGATATGGTAATTCTCCCTATGAGAAAATGAGTTGATGGTGTGTTTCTTAGCAAATGTTGTATCTCTAGTGTGCTGTGGAGTTTATGTTTTAAGTTCTACTACTCTGAGAAATACTTCATTGTGAATGGAGGTGGTTATGATAGATGAGGCAATTGCTTTTGGAAATATTCAAATTGGACCCTTCCATAAAATTACTTGCTATAGATGATTTGTCTGTAGTGACTGACTGTCACTTCAGAAATAAATAAATTCAGATTTGAATCTATAAGATCTATAATCACTTCATCTTCCTTACAGGTAATATCATGGATACACCCAGAGAGCCAGGCAACAATCACTCGTTGCAGTCAACCGCTAGTCGGTATGAGTGGCAAGCGCAGCAAAGATGATGAAAAATATCTACAAATTATTATGGATTCCAATGCACAATCTCATAAAATCCTAATCTTTGATGCAAGGCCTAGTGTTAATGCTGTGGCTAACAAGGTAATTTTAAACTTTAATTTTCTTCTGAACAGGTCTTATTAATTTGAGAATTGTTTGTATTTTTGGTTTTTTTTTGGCTGAGGCTCATGGTCTAACAGCTGATCTACTCAAAGACCCCAGGGTAAATACATAATAGATGTTGCCCAGTGTGATCCTTCACCATTGAATGTTTAACACAAGTCTTTTTAAGAGATCCTTTAAATATTTTCAATCCCTTTCAAATGGATATAATAGTTCTCATCTTCTGGTGAATAATTTACTCTGAGCTGGATTAGACCATTTTGGATGGTTAGATAAATATTCAATAGTTTTTAAAGGATGAAAAAAGTAATCTTTCTATGAGACAATAAAGTTTGAAATGAGTTGAAAGAGTAAAAAGGAAATACAAAGAAGCAAAAGCAAGATGAAACTAAATGGGAGAGTAAACTGATGACAAGGGCAAACATAAAACTTTAAACTCAAGGTGTTTTTTTTTAAGTTAAGGCAATGGAATTAAAGACATTTTTTGAAAAAAGTGAAGTTTCAAAGAGTAAGATGGGAAATAATACAAAGATTTATGTACCAAAGAGAAAAGCCCAAATAAAGAAAAATATTGTTAAAGTATGAAGAAGGGGAGAAAATTTTGGTAAGTCTAAATGTAGTAATATGTTCCATGGATTTTTGACAGAATGAAAGGACATTGAAAACTAACACAGCAAGCTTAGGAAAGGTGACTGAGGGTAAGATCCAAGAAATATTTTGAGAATTTTGAAGATGGGAAGAGTTGGAGCAAGGCAGAGTGTCTAGTAGTAAAATTCTTTAAAAAAACACTTGATAGCTTAATGGCCTGGTACTGCATGAAGTTTAAGGAGAGTGATTGCAAAGAAGGAAAGGAGCATAAGAATACGGAAGAGGCCATATGACTTGAAGAATCAGCACAGCCTTGTAGATAGACCAGGACAAAAATTTTCAAATTAGTACACAATGATAACAGAAGATCAGTGTGGATGTTTGTTGGGAAAACTTAATTTTGGATAAATTAGATTTTAAACAGATTGAAACTAGGAAGCTTCAAGGAGACCATTGAAAAATTCAGACTTAAAGGTGATGAAGAATTTAAGTGGCAGTGGGGATGAGCTTTGGCTCAAAAGACAATTGTTGTTGGTGTAAATGTGATGGTTAGGAAGGTGTTAGACTTGGAAGTTGGTGAACATTTTGGTGATAGTGACCACAATTCGGTTATGTTCACCCTAGTGATGGATAGGGATAGGCATGAAGCTGGGGGCAGTAGTTATAGCTGGGGGAATGGTAATTATGAGGCCATAAGGAGGGAATTAGGGTGCATAGGTTGGACTAGGAAACTACAGGGACTGGGAACATCTGAAATGTGGAGCTTCTTCAAGGAGCAGCTGCTGCGAGTCCTTGATAAGTATGTCCCTGTCAGGCAAGGAGGAAATGGTCGAGTAAGGGAACCTTGGTGTACGAAAAAAGTTGATTTGCTGGTTAAAAGGAAAAAGGAGGCTTATGTCAGAATGAGGCTTGAAGGCTCAGTTAGTGCAATGGATAGCTATAGATTAGCCAGGAGGGAGCTAAAGAGTGAGTTGAGTAGAGCTAAAAGGGGACACGAGAAGACTTTGGCTGATAGGATTCTCCTTGATCCTAAAGCTTTCTTTAGTTATGTTAAGAATAGAAGATTGGTTAGGGCAAGATTAGGGCCAGTCAGAGACAGCAGTGGGAAGTTGTGCATGGAGCCTGAAGAGATTGGAGAGGCACTGAATAAATATTTCTCTTCAGTATTCACGCAGGGAGATGTAAATGTAGTTGTGGAGAACACTGGGATACAGGGTTGCAAACTGCAAAGTATTGAAGTAGATAAGGAGGATGTGCTAGATATTCTTGAGGGTTTGAAGTTAGATAAGTCCCCTGGGCCGGACGGGATTTACCCTAGGATTCTCTGGAAGGCGAGAGAGGAGATTGCAGAGCCTCTGGCTCTGATCTTCAGGTCGTCGTTGGTTACGGGTATAGTTCCGGAAGACTGGAGGATAGCGAATGTGGTCCCGTTGTTCACGAAGGGGAAGAGAGACTTTCCAGGGAATTATAGGCCAGTGAGTCTTACTTCTGTTGTGGGTAAAGTATTGGAGAGAATTATTAGGGAGAGGATTTATAGTTATTTAGAGAGAAATGAATTGATTGGGGATAGTCAGCATGGTTTTGTGAAGGGTAGGTCATGCCTTACTAACCTTATTGAGTTTTTTGAAAAAGTGACCAAAGAGGTGGATGGGGTAAGGCAGTTGATGTGGTATATATGGACTTTAGTAAGGCGTTCGATAAGGTGGCCCATGGAAGGCTTCTGCAGAAAATGCAGATGTATGGGGTTGAGGGTGATTTAGCTAATTGGATTAGGAATTGGCTAGCAGATAGAAGACAGAGGGTGGTGGTGGATGGGAGATATTCATTGTGGAGTTCGGTGACAAGTGGTGTACCTCAGGGGTCTGTTTTGGGGCCCTGCTGTTTGTAATTTTTATAAATGATCTGGATGAGGGTATTGAAGGATAGATTAGTAAATTTGCGGATGACACTAAAGTCGGAGGATGGTAGATAGTGAAGAGGGGTGTTCTAGTTTGCAGAGAGACTTGGACAAGTTGCAGAGCTGGGCCGAGAGGTGGCAAATGGAGTTTAATGTGGAAAAGTGTGAGGTAATTCCCTTTGGCAGGAATAACAAATGTGTAGAGTATAGGGCTAATGGTAGGACTCTTATTAGTGTTGATGAACAGAGGGATCTTGGTGTATGTGTGCATAGATCCCTGAAAGTTGGCAATCAAGTCGATAAGGTTGTTAAGAAGGCATACGGAGTCTTAGCTTTTATTGGTAGGGGGATTGAATTTCGGAGCCGCAACGTCATGTTGCAACTGTACAAAACTCTAGTGCGGCCGCACTTGGGAGTATTGTGTACAGTTCTGGTCCCCGCATTATAAGAAAGATGTGGAGGCATTGGAGAGGGTACAGAGGCGGTTTACCAGGATGTTGCCTGGTATGGAAGGCAGGTCTTATGAAGAGAGGCTGAGGTATTTGAGGTTGTTTTCGTTAGAAAGAAGGCGGCTAAGAGGAGACCTTATTGAAACATACAAGATGATTAGAGGTTTAGATAGGGTGGACAGTGATAGCTTTTTTCCTAGGATGGAGAAAGCTAGCACGAGGGGACACAGCTTTAAATTAAGGGGTGGTGGTTATAGGACAGATGTCAGAGGTAGGTTCTTTACCCAGAGGGTGGTAAGGGTATGGAATGCCTTGCCTGCGTCAGTTGTAGATGCGCCAAGTTTGGTGGCGTTTAAGAGGTTCGTAGATAAGTTTATGGATGAAAGGGGAATGGTTTAGGTTAGAGGGTCACTGCTTGTTCCTAATTGGTCGGCGCAACATCGAGGGCCGAAGGGCCTGTTCTGCGCTATAATGTTCTATGTTCTATAAGCTTTGAAAATTAACTTGGGTAAAACAGCACACCAGCAGGTTCACCTGAGCAAGTAACCGTGTTACTTGAAGTGAACTATGGAGTTATATTTTGGCTGGATATGGTATTGGTTTTACATATGTTAAAATAGACAACAATCTGTTTTATCTTCCAATAGACTCCAACAATCTGAACTTCCAATCAGCTCAATATCAGCCAGTGGGCTAAATTTGGGTATTATCAGCATTCATTTAGAAGCTGACCTTGTCCTTTCAGATACCATTTGAGAAGAAGCATTTAGAACCTAGAACACTACAAGTTGACTTGTAGTCGGCCCACAAGTTGCATTGATCATATCCCTACTTACCAGGCCTAGCTATAACCCTCAACCCCATTAAATCCCATGTACTCATCCAGAAGTCTCTTAAAAGACCCCAACAAGTTCGCCTCCACCACCGCTGACGGCAGCCAATTCCACTCACTCACCACCCTCTAAGTGAAAAACTTACCCCTGACATCACTCAGTACTACTCCCCAGCACCTTAAACCTGTGTCCTCTCGTAGCGACCATTTCAGCTCTGTGAAACAGCTTCTGAGAATCCACCTTATCTATATCTCTCAACATCTTACAAAACTCTATCAGGTCGTCTCTCATTCTTTTTCTCTCCAGGGAGAAAAGACCTAGCTTCCTCAACTATCCTCATAAAGCATACCAAATCCAGGCAACATCCTTGTAAATCTCCTCTGCACTCTTTCAATAGCTTCCACATCCTTTTTGTAGTGAGGCAACCAGAACTGTGCACAGTACTCCAAGTGGAATCAGACAAGAGTCTTTTAAAGTTGCAGCATTATCTCCCAACTCCTAAACTCAGTCCCTCGATTAATGAAGGCTAGTACACCGTACGCCTTCTTAACCACATCCTCCACTTGTGAGCTGCTTTAAGTGTCCTGTGGACCCGGACCCCAAGGTCATTCTGATCCCCTACACTGCTCAGAGTCCTACCCTTAATATTATACTCCTTCATCTCATTGGACCTGCCAGTATGGACCAGTACACATTTATCTGCGTTGAAGTCAATCTGCCACTTCTCCGCCCAGTCTTGCATTCTATCTGTGTCTCAATGCAACTTCTAACATCCCTCCAGACTATCCACAACACCACCAACCTTCGTGTTGTTGGCAAACTTACCAACCCATCCCTCCACTTCCTCATCCAGGTCATTTATGAAAATGACAAAGGTCCTAGAACAAATCCTTTGGGCACCCCACTGGTGACCAACCTCCATGCAGAAAAAGACCCATCCACAACGACTCTCTGCCTTCTGCAGCCAAGCTAGTTCTGGATCCACCAGGCAAAAGCCCCTTGGATTCTATGTCCTCTCAGATTTTCAATAAGTCTTGCATGGGGGACCCTATGAATGCCTTGCTGAAGTCCATATAAACTACGTCCATCGTTCTTCCTTCGTCAATGTGTTTCGTCACATTTTCAAAGAACTCAACTAGGCTCGTAAGGCATGACCTGCCTTTGACAAAGCCATACTGACTACTTCTGATCATATATACCAAGCTTTAAATTCAAGCTTCAAGGTTTTAACAAGCTTGATTATATTTGACAGGCCAAATTATATTTAGAGACATGGTTCATGTCATTTGGTTCACAGCTTTAAATTCAAGCTTCAAGATCTTAACAAGCTTGATTATATTTGACAGGCCAAATTATATTTAGAGATATGGTACATGTCATTTCGTTCGCAGCTGCAGTTGGAATACTTTGTGCAGCTTTGGACACACGGTTATACAAAGGATACAGAAGCAATTAGTGAATAACATAAATGTAGTAGAATGTTTCTTGCAATGAGTTTTCAAGACCTGAGAATTAGGATTTTTATTGCTAAAGTTTAAGAGATGAGCTAACATGATTAAGAAATTAGAATTAGATAGAGACAAGTGGTTTCTATTGGTAGATGAATGGCATAATGAAGTCAGGTTACGATAATCACAAAATGAAGAGTAGACTTAAAAACTGGTTGGAATGTAGAATTTTATTTTACAAACTATCGTTGAATAAAGTCTTAAATTATTTTAAAAGGTAATTACTATTTCATGAGAAAAGTAATGTTGAAGGATATGCAAAGCTATTTCTATGGATGCTACGTTGTGAAAACATCTTTTAGACAGCATAATTGATCAAAGATTATTGCTTAAAATAAAAATGTTTCTGAGTGGTACATAGTTTATTCAATGGTTGTGTTCAGTTTCCTGAGGGGATTATGTGGTTATATTTTATTTTTTCCATTTGAGATATTGCAATGCCCATATACTTCTAACGGCAGGGGGACCTATGTTATATGTTGAAGTGGTGTTCCTTTAAGAACTAGATTTCTTGTAAAAAGAAATTTGCTTCCAGTTACTGATTGTAAACAAGAAGTTATTTATAGGGAGGACTAGATTCTGTGTGCAGTTTAGTTTTTGAACAAGTCGGCTGTAGGGAAAATCTTTTCGGAACAGAATATAATTGAAATTTTGTGTAAATACTTGATAATTGAAAGATTCTACAAACCAAGTTGGACTGAGGAAAGACAGAGAGAGAGAGTTCCTAGATGCAAGACTCCAGAGTTCAAAAACATTAAAACCAGAGTTCTGAACCACCAGTGATGCCTGGGTTACTGAGAACTCAGTAAGAATCTAGCAACACCAATTTTAAATCCAACCGATTTATTTGATAGTAAATTTGCGAGCTTACGACACTCTGTGTCTTTGTCAGGCAAATGCAGCGTTCTGGTCTGCAATAGCACACAGGACAATAGGACGGTCTTAATAAGGATCTTGGCTTCATGACGCACTATCTGTAACCCCCGTAACTTGCCTGGGTTAGCAAAAAACCTCACTTACTGTGCTGTCTGGAGAAAATACACAATTCTCTAACAATGCTCAGGATTCCCTTCACCCACATTGTTAGCCACTTTAACACTTGAATAGCAGGTTAGATGTAAGGATTCGCATTCTAATCAGCAATCTGTGACTGTCTGTGTTGATATGTGTGCTATTGCAGACCAGAACACTTCATTTGCCTGACGAAGACACAGAGTGTCGAAAGCTCGCAAATTTGCTATCAAATAAATCGGTTGGATTTAAAATTGGTGTTGCTAGATTCTTTCTGAGTTCTTACTACCCCAGTCCAACGCCGGCACCTCTACATCATGCCTGGGTTACTGGGACTTTATAACTATGTGATGGTTGGAGAGATCCAAAGGAACAGGTTTCCTTAAGAGAGCAGAAATCTTAACTCTTATGAATCTTTGAAATAAGTGGTTAATCTTCCACTTCCTGATAAGTATATGACTTGAGTTTTTTGTGGGGATGTCAGTCAAATTGGTGTAGAAAAAAATTTGATTTAAGATGTTCACTTTAGAGCAACGATATTCATTATACTTTCTTTAACGGAACTGGCTGGTTGTCTAAGTTGAATGTAATTAGTGATATTCAAGTTCTTTGAATTTTCTGTAAAATTAGTTAGCTTTAAACACTGAAGTTTATGGCTTCAGTCTTCTAGTTCACCTTGTTTGATAACTGGTTCATGGGTTCAATTCTCGTACCTGCTGAGGTTATTTCTCAACCTTGCCCTGCAAATTATGCTGCTGAATGTTGCAGCGTCTGCATGTTTTTCACTTTGTTAAAGCTTGGGCAGCATGGTGGCACAGTGGTTAGCACTTCTGCCTCTCCATGCCAGGGACCTGGGTTTGATTCTTGATTTCGGTGACCATCTGTGTGGAGTCTGCACATTCTCCCTGTGTCTGCGTGGGTTTCCTCCGGTGCTCCGGTTTCCTCCCACAATCTGAAGGACGTGCAGATTAGATGCATTGGCCATGTTAAATTCTCCGTCTGTGTACCCGAACAGGTGCCGAAGTGTGATGACTAGGGAATAAAGTAACTTCATTGCAATGTTAATGTAAGTCTATTTGTGACACTAATAAATAAATTAAAAAAGAACTTTTTTGAGCCCTCAGTACAAAATAAAGATTGAGAGCAAGGGGCCTTTAATTAGCCTTCTTTCTGCTAGACGGCTTCTAATTGACCATCTAATGCTTGATTTGATAAGTTGACAGATGGGGAGGTGTTGGAAGTAGCAGACTTCTGTTTCCCCACCCTTTTGAAAAATGCAAAATCCAACCGCTAATGAGCTTTATCTTTTGACACTAATGGATATGGCCTCATTGGATGTTAAATGTAACCAATGTCATTGTTACTACACTCACCTGATGAAGTGGCAGTGCTCCGAAAGCTTGTGCTACCAAATAAACCTGTTGGATTTTAACCTGGTATTGTGAGATTTCTAATCATGCCTATCTCAATCCAATGCCGTCATGTCCTCATCATGACTACTCTCCTCAGGGCAACAGCATTACTTGTGGCACTGGATTCTTGTGAGGACTGTAGGAACGATTCACAAGGATTCCAGTTGTCCTTCAAACTGTTTAAGATGTTCCCTAGCATTTTGTTTTTTTTTAATGACATGCTTAATGTTAGAAGGTGACATCTGCATCATCATGAGAATGGTGGCATAGTGGTTAGCACTACTGCCTCACAGTGCAGGACTTGGATTCAATTCTCACCTCCACTGTCTGTGGAGTTTGCACATTGTCACCATGTCTGCTTGGGTTTCTTCTAGGTACCCCAGTTTCCCCCGACAATCTAAAGATGTGCCGGTCAGGTTGATTGGCCATGCTAAATTTTCCTTTAGTGTCATGGAGATTAGCGTGATTAATACATGGAATAATGGTGATAGGGCCAGGACGGGATTGTTGTCAGTGTAGGCACAATGCGCCAAATGGCCTCCTTGTACACTCTGTGGATTCTATGATTCTATGGCATCTCAAGCTGTAAAGCTTGAGATGCCAGTGCATTCATGTTAAGCTCCTGTTGTCAGTTGAAATTTAAAAATACTGTAATTTATAAATGAGATTAATTTGCTTTATTGTATTTTGGTTTGTTCAGGCAAAGGGAGGTGGTTATGAAAGTGAAGATGCCTATCAGAATGCAGAGCTGGTCTTCCTTGATATCCACAATATCCATGTAATGAGGGAATCCTTACGAAAATTGAAAGAAATAGTTTACCCTGACATAGAAGAATCTCATTGGTTGTCGAATTTAGAATCAACACATTGGCTGGAACACATAAAAGTAAGTTGAGTTCTTCGCTGAGCTTGTGCATTATCAGTTTAACTGAACTAGTGACCAGGGTGGGAGATGCTATTGAGGTCACCATTACAGAGCTTCTAACCATCTTAAGAAAGTTCTGGCTCACTCACTTCCAGCTTTATCCACTCAAATATGCCATCTTCAGGTGACACAAAGATGCTTTCAACAACAGTGTAAGAGCTTATTTGTTTTTAAAAGAAAGTGTGCATTTAGGCAATGTTTTTGTCATATATACACAGCAATGTTATTTTATTTTTGTCAGTTTTATTTAGTACCTTAAGTTAACACTTTATAGTATCAACATAACTTGGTCACAGTATGTTAACCACCTTCATTACATTTGCTATTCACAAATTATTGCAATCAAGAATACTAAAGCTAAGTGCTATAAAGTGATCAAAAGTAGCTTTATTTTGGGCATTGACACTTTGTAAAAAGCAAATCGCAGTGCAGCTCTGCTCAGTTGTATAATGAAGGATGCATGCAAGAAATTTCTCTAAAAGTTTTCAGAAGGAACTCCATTGGCATAATGTCAAATTATATCATCAGTATGGAAGAGAACACCACTATTGATTCTTTCAAAAGATTTTCTTATTAAATAGAATGGAATGCTTTGAGAAAGAACTTTTAGCTTATAAGTTGAATTAGGTTTATTATAATGATTTCTAATTCAAAACTTGTAAGTAATTTTTGTGACTATTAAATTACTTGAGGAACTTATTGTCACTGGATTCAAACTTATTCCATAAACTATTATACTTGTGTTTTATAGCTAATTCTTGCTGGTGCTTTGAGGATTGCTGACAAAGTTGAATCTGGAAAGACATCAGTTGTGGTGCACTGCAGTGATGGTTGGGATCGAACAGCACAGTTGACATCTCTTGCGATGCTTATGTTGGACAGCTATTTTCGTACAATTAGAGGCTTTGAAGTACTTATTGAAAAGGAATGGCTTAGCTTTGGCCATAGATTTCAACTTGTAAGTATGTATACATTATATATTAGCTTAATTCTAGCCCCACTAGAAATACAAGGAGGAAATGCTTAATATTATCTGCTCGTTCTGTTACAGATCCATGTCGCTGTTTAGATGAGGAATAGGCATTCGGTGTCAAGGACAATAGTTATCCTTCAATAAGTACCATTAAAATGGACTGGTTGTTATCACCTTGCTGTTTGGAATTTTGATGTATACAAATTGGCTGTCTCATTTCCTATATTACAGCAGTGACTGCAGTTTAAATGTTCTTCACTATAAAGCAATATATGTCCCGAAGAATTATTTTTAAATCAATATATAGAGTCATAGAATCCCTACAGTGTAGAAGGAAGCCTTTTGGCCCATCAAACTTGCACCAATGACAATCCCATCCAAGCATTATCTCTGTAATCTCACATATTCACCCTGCAAATCCCCCTGACCCTAAGGGGCACTTTAACATGGCCAATCAACTTAATCT
The DNA here is from genome assembly GCA_024679065.1 of Sphyrna mokarran. NCBI lineage: Eukaryota > Metazoa > Chordata > Chondrichthyes > Carcharhiniformes > Carcharhinidae > Sphyrna > Sphyrna mokarran. The sequence continues at coordinate 47,178,507 of JAGIQG010000010.1, forward strand.
GCACACCTTTGGACTGAGGGAGGAAGCAAAAGCACAGATATGACACCAGGAGTACATGCAAACTCCACATGGACAGTCACAAAATTGAACTTGAGTCCCTGTCATTGAGAAGCAGCAGTGCTAACCTCTGTGCCATGATGTTGTCCATCACTGTGCCACTATGCCAGCCATTTAGAAGAATTCATGTAATTTTTAAATGATGTTCTCAAGTATGCAAAGTTGATAACTGCTTTTTAATTTTTGTTTCACTTGCTCTTGATAACATTGGTGGAAATCTGAACTTTTGGTCCTGGACTTATTTCAAAATATACAATCAATCTCACTTAAAAAAAAACTTGCAGCAAATATAGTGCAACATGAATTCTGACCAAAAAGCCTAATTGTGAGATACATCTTTGCAGAAATTTCTAGCCCAAAGTTTCAGTTGCAATAAACTTGCCTAAACATCGTCACAAGAACATTTTGCTTTGTACATAGTGGAAGCAAAAAGATGGCATCTTAACTGAGGTTGATTGTGGATGGTGATGTAAGTCCAGGACCAAAATCAGATTCCCAAAAATGTTATCAGATGCAAAGTAGCAAAAAACTTTTGAAACATATCCAGTTATCAACTGTAAATAAATTGAAAGTATTATTTAAAATAACAAGAATTCCTCTCAATGGCTGCCATGTATATATTCATTTTTAAAAATTGTATTTATTTAGTACCTTTCACCTTGAGAAATCCTAAACTGCTTCATAGTCAGTGAAGAATATTTGAATTGCAATTACTGTTCTAATATAGGAAATGAGACGGCCAATTTGTATACATCAAGATCCCACAAACAGCAAGTTGATAATGACCAGTCAGTTCCAGTGATGCTGATTGAGGGATAATTATTGGCCCCCTGTTTCTCTTTAAAACAATGTCATGGATCCTTAACAGGAATGAATAATGGAAGAACAGTGTTAAAGTTGCATCTGGAAGCTCATAACATCTGACCTCAATGATCTTGATCTATATCCTTAAGCAATGGCAAAAAAAGGTTGGAGAAAGAAAAAGTGAATGATGGAGGGTTAAAAAAAATGGGGTGAATTAGAATCTAATAAACAACCAGAAGAGAAATAGATACCATTTTAACTGAGGTCATTTGTATGCTTTGAGATTAGCGTAGGACGAAAACAAAAGTTCAGATTCCTGTCAATGTTATCAAGTACAAGCTGAGAAAACACATTTAAAATAAATACAATTAACAATTTCTAAGATATTGCTAATTTCTGAATGTTTTTATGAATTGATATTAATGGGCATTAATGTGTCATTTTTTACCTAGTTCCTGGTCCTCTATTTTCAATAAAGGCACAGAGCCTCGTGCGTTCAGTTGCCTAATTTTAAGTGTCACAAAAGGTTAGAAATTTTGGTCCTCTTCTTAATTTATACTGATGCTAGTTTATCTTGCATGAGTACAATTGCTTGCTGTTGAAACCAAATGAATGCCAAGAAAATCCACTAAGTTGCAACTAAAACTTGAATGGAGAATTTTATCATGAAAAGTGTTGCCTCTTAGAATAAAAGCTGCTAAATCAAGCTAACAAGGCTTGGAGGCAAACGAGTTTATAACTAGGATTACAAACATGTCCCATTTTCTACACTTCATATAAAATGTTGTCCAATGATTTTGAAAATCTGTTCTTTTTCATATTTGTATTGTGAGCTTTAGCCAAGTGGCATTGTCCATTTAGGGCTTAAAAAAAACCTTTCCTATCATAAGGTTCATATTTAGTGAATACACAAGAGAAATAGCACAAGTTTTTGGTGCACCTCACCTGGCAGAATAAAGATTGTGCAATTGCTTACCACACAGTTATAAATAAGCAGTGACTATTCTTACTGACAGTTTAGTACTGAAGTGCTTCAATGCATTTGTGATACATTTCAAAATAAAAGTATTGACTTTACTGTATAAATTAGTGTAGCTTTAATCAAAGAACAAAGAACAAAACAGCACAGGAAACAGGCCCTTCAGCCCAACGAGCCCGCGCCACCACCCCGATTTTCCCACCTCTACCCACGATCCCTGTCCATGTTTATAGATCTATGGATTAAAAACCAAATTTGAGACAATTTAGGGAGAATTTGTTTTGCCAATTAGCCTAAGAGCACATCTTTGGGATGTGGGAGGAAACTGGAGCGCCCGGAGAAAACCCACAAGCACGGGGAGAATGCGCAAACTCCCACAGACACAGGCCCAAACCCATGTATCTGCACAGCACAGAGATAGTCACTGAGCTGTCGTGTTGCCCATCAAATGGTCCAGGTCAAGCATACACTAACGACGTGAAGCAGTAGGGTACTCTCGAAAAAGATCCAAGAGCAGTCCTCTCACGACCCATCGCGTGCATGCCCCTCGTTAGACAACAAGGTGGACCAAAGTACCTGTAGGGTAAAAACAAGTACATCAATATCATCATCTATTTACACACTTCCCAGGGACTCCCAAGGTTCATGATCCTTATTTTAAATCAGTTTTCTATACCCCTCCATTTCCATTCTGTTCATGTGCCCATCTAAGTATTTCTTAAATAACTCCAGAGTACCTGCCTCCACCACTTTACTTGGCAGTGCATTCCATACCCGCACCACCCTCTGTGTGAAAAAACTCCCTCTAGCATCCAAATTATACCTTACCCCCTCACCCTAAGCCCGTGACCCCTCGTGCTATTTGAGTCCATCCTAGGAAAAAGCTTAACCCTGTTTACTCTATCTATACCCCTCAAAATCTTGTACACCTCTATCAGATCTCCTCTAAGTCTACGTCTTTCTAAGAAAACAGTCCCAATTTGCCTAATCTCTCCTCGTAACTCAGACCTTCCATACCAGGCAGCATCCTGGTAAACCTCCTCTGCACTCTCTCCAGAGTCTCCACGTCCTTCTGCAACCAGAACTGGACGCAGTGTTCCAAATGAGGTCTAACCAGCGTTTTATACAACTGCAACATTAAAGGCCAGCTCTTGTACTCTATACCCCTTCCTATAAAGGCTAACATACTGTATGCTTTCTTCACAACCTTCTCCACTTGCTCTGCCACCTTCAGAGACTTGTTCACCTGCACCCCCAGGTCCCTCTGCGTTTCTATACTCTTAATAGGTCTACCCTTTATCATATACCTCCCCCCTACATTCTTTCTGCCGAAATGCATCACCTCACATTTATCAGGATTGAATTCCATCTGCCATCTGTCTGCCCAAGCTACCAGCCTATCTATGTCCTGCTGCATCGTCTGATAATGCTCCTCACTATCCGCAAGTCCAGCCATCTTTGTACCGTCTGCAAACTTGCTGATCACTCCACTTACTCCCTCTTCCAAGTCATTTATATATATTACAAATAGAAGAGGTCCCAGTACCGAGCCCTGCGGCACACCACTAGTGACCAACCTCCAGCTAGAGAAACACCCTTCCACTATTACTCTCTGTCTCCTATTACCAAGCCAGTTACTTATCCATTTAGCTACCTGTCCTTGTATCCTATTTGTCTTGACCTTCTCGACTAACCTCCCATGAGGGACTTTGCCAAACACCTTACTAAAATCCAAATAGACAACATCAATGGCTTGCCCGTCGTCCACTGATTTCGTCACCTCCTCAAAAATTCTACCAGATTTGTAAGGCACGACCTCCCCTTAACAAATCCATGCTGCGTATCCCTAATCAGATCGCAATGCTCTAAGTGCCTATACATCCTATCTCTAAGAATCCCCTCCAACAGCTTCCCTACCACCGACGTCAAACTCACCGGCCTATAATTTCCAGGGTTATCCCTACTACCCTTTTTAAACAACGGTACAACATTAGCTATTCTCCAGTCCTCTGGGACCTCACCTGTGTCCAAGGAAGAGACAAGGATTTGCGTCATAGGCCCAGCAATTTCACTTCGCACCTCTCTAAGCAGTCTGGGATAAATGCCATCAGGCCCAGGAGATTTATCTGTTTTAATGCTACCTAGAAGCTCTAACACTTCCTCCCTCGGTATGGATATTTCCCTCAATTGGTCCACAGCTCCCTCAGAGACAGGAGCTGTCAACAAGCCCCTCTCCTTTGTGAATACCGACGCAAAGTATTCATTCAGGATCTGCGCCATTCCCTCGGCCTCTAAGCACAGTTCCCTCCTCTGTCCCTAAGAGGTCCGATTTTTCCTCTAACCACCCTTTTATTCCTAACATAGGAGTAAAAAGCCTTTGGGTTTTCTTTAATCCTATCCGCCAAAATCATTTCATGCCCCCTTTTTGCCCTTCTAACTCCCTGTTTGAGCTCCCTCCTACTCTCTCTATATTCCTCCAATGCTGTCTCGGTTCCCAGCTGCTTCGACCTATCATACGCTCCTCTTTTCTTCCTAACCAAGTCCTCAATATCCCTAGAAATCCATGGCTCTCTAATCCTACCTTTCCCATCCTTACTCTTGGCCGGCACATACTTATCTTGCAACATTTTCAGTATTCCCTTGAAAGAGTCCCACGTGCCTAGCGTGGACTTACCCTCAAACAACCGTTCCCAATCAGTTTCCCTAAGTTTCTGTCTAATTCGACCGTAGTTAGCCTTCCCCCGATTCAGCACCCTGCCCCTAGGGCAACAAGCATCCTTTTCCATCTGAATCCTAAAGTAGACAGAATTGTGGTCACTGTTGGCCACATGTTCCCCTACTACAACGTCAACCACCTGTACTAGCTCATTACTCAGAACTAAATCCAATATAGCCCCTTCTCTAGTCGGGCTAGCCACATACTGTTCCAACGATCCTTCCAGTACACATTTTACAAATTCCTGCCCATCCAAACCCCCAGCTCTAGGTACTTTCCAATCCACCCTAGGGAGATTTTGTTTCAATTTGCAATTTTTAAAAAATATTCCTAGCTTCGTGCATATGGTTGTCTAACAGTAAATAAATAGTTTTACATTCATTCTAAATCATCTGTTCTTGCAAACTATTTTTGGAGTATCTGTGAATGGCTTAATTAAGATTTTATGCCTATGTTCTATTTTCTTTAGTTTTTGTTACATAGCTGGGTGGGACTGTATTTGTCTGCTTCCGCTCCTGTCTATCCAGTTTTAATCAGTGAATATTTGGAATTGCTCCTCTTCCTACTTCTGCACTAAAATTTCATGTGTTCCCCAAGGATCAATTCATGGACCCCCTTCTATGTATTATTTGCATATTGTCCCTTGATGACATTCTGAAAACATAGCATGAGTTTCCATTTCTATGCTGAAGACGTCAGTTCTACTTTCCCTTCTGTCTTGATTCTGCTATTATACATAGGTTACCACACTGCTTTCTGACCTCTAGAAATAAGATGAGGAGAAATTTCCTCCAACTAAATATTGGGAAAACCAAAGCCATTATCTTCAGTCCCCACAACAAACTAAGATCTCTGGCCACTGACTACATTGTACTACCTTCAGCTTATGGCTGAACCAGACTATTTGCAGCCACGGTGTCATATTTGATACCAAGAAGAGTTTCCAACCACATATGCATGGCATCGCTAAGATTGCCATTGTTACTATTGTACTTCTCCTCATTGTCATAGCAAATTATGGACTTGACTTTTCCAATGCATTCCTAGCTGGTCTCCTATATTCTTCCCTCAGTAGACTTGAGGTCCTCCAAACTCTGCTGCCTGTTCTTGTTTGCATCAAGTTACCCTGCGCTTGCTAATCTACAGAAGCTCTGGTTGACGTAGTTTTGATTTTGACTTTTCTGGGGGCTTGGGAAGCCTATAGTTCCCACTACATTCACCATCCACCAAGCAATGTCTTGGCCATTCAGGGTCAACTAATCAGCACCCTTTTCTCCTTTTTGTATGAATTATTGTTGCGTTTTGAAATTTGTATTCTTGCATTTAATCGTAATGACCGCAAGATGAAAAACTTTGATTTTAAAATTCTCATTCTTGTTTACAAATCCTTCCATGGCCCCTCTCTCACATTCACACGCAAATGTAAAACCGCACTCCCCTCTTCCCCAGATCTCTGGAATCTCTTCCAGCTCTCTGAGTTACTTGTGTGCCTTCATTTCCAGACACTTGAGCATCCCCAATTTCAATAACTTCATTCAAAGGCAGTAAGTATTGGAATTCCCTTCCTAAACCCCTCTGGCCTTTCTTTTTCCCTTTATAATACTCTTTAAAACCTGCTTCTTTGACAAAACATTTGGTCAGTATCTTGGTATTTCCTATAATAAATTGCTATCACATTTTGTTTGATTCTCATCCGAGAAGCCTTTGGATGTTTTATGATGTTAAAAGTGCTCTTTAAATATTTGTTTCTCCATTAGGTCATTTGGCTCTCTCTTAAGTAAATGCCATGTTGAGCCCTAACCATCTTCCCTGCAACTGTTCCAACTGTTAAATATTTTCTCCATTAAGAAATACTTCTTGGCATTTGATTTATTCTGGTTCTCATGGCTTAGATCAATGTCCTCATGTTTTCTTGTTGGAAATAGTGTTCTAGATTTAACTCACCATAGATGGCAACATACAAGCCAACTTTTGAAGTCTCAAAAACAGGGGTTAACTTATTGACCGAGTATAAAGTGGATGGTTGGCATGGGTTTATGTGATCACAATTTTGAAATGGTATTTCAAAAAGCCAACTGATGCTAAGAGTGGGTATGTTCAATTAACTTCTGCATATCTTCAAACACTGACTGTAATGCTGCTTGGTCCCTGGCACCTGCTTGGTCCCTAGTGACTAGTTATAAAGTCCAGTAAGTAAAACATGCATTTGTGGGATGAAAAATTGAGGCTGACTATTAATGTGAGTTGTGAATGATGTGCATCAAGAATATTACTGCAAATATCAATTTCAAATTTTATATGTGTTAGAATATAACTATTAGCTTTATGAGTTAAAGTTTAATGTAGGACTATCTAGTTGAGAAGCTGATTAAAAAAAACTCTGAAGTAATTGTAATTTGAGCAAGTTTATAGTATATGTCTTTATAAACTATGCATAAAGTTAGTAGTGCTTACTTTGTTTAATTTCTCTTTATATGCGTAAAGTTCATTTTTGTGGAAGAAAAACTGAATCTTGTGGCATAGTTTTGTTGGTTAACCACTGTGATTTGCTTTTTTCTTTACACGTTAGCAATCCCTAATATGATCATAACAATATTCAAAAACATGATTTAGAATTTATAGTATCCCTGCAGTGCAGAAAGAGGCCATTCAGTCCATTGAGCCTGCAGCAGCAATTATCCCACCGAGCCCCTATCCCGATAACCCCGTTTATTTACCGTGCTAATCCCCCTAACCTATACATCTTGGGACACCTAAAGGGCAATTTTGCAAGGCCAATCAACTAATCCACACATCTTTGGACTGTGGGAGGAAACTGGAGCACCTGCAAGAAACCCATGCAGACATGGGGAGAATGTGTAAACTTCATACAGTCACCTGAGGCCAGAATTGAACCCGGGTCCTTGGCATTGTGAAGCAGCAGTTCTAACCACAGTGCCACCATACCTAGGCTGGGAGAATAAGGTTGTCTTGTATGCTAGGTAGACTTTTTACATTATGTTTTACAGCATGTATTCTGATATGTTTCTACAGTAATGAAATATTTTTACAGAGAGTTGGACACGGAGATAAGAACCATACAGATGCTGACAGGTCGCCGGTCTTCTTGCAGTTCATTGACTGTGTGTGGCAGATGACAAGACAGGTGCTATCTTTTTATAACTTCCATCCTTTATTTATAATTCAATATTGGATCATTTTGTTTCTTTAACTATGCATTTTTAAAATTTGTTCTTTCGTGGTATGTGGGTATCATTGGCAAGACCAGTAGTTGTTGCTTAGTGGCTTATTAGGCTCTTTCAAAGGGCAGTTAAGAGTTAAACATAGTATGGATCTGGAGTCACATGTAGGGCATAACCAGGAAAGGATGGCAGATTTTCTTCTTAGATCATAAAACCCTACAGTGCAGAAAGAGGCCCTTCGACCCATTGGGTCTGCACCGAACACAATCCCTTCCACGCCCTACCCCCATATCCCTTCATATAATACCCACTAACCCCTCTAACCTCCGCCACACAGGACACTAAGGGGCAATTTCTTAGCATGGCCAATCAATCTAACCACATCCTTGGACTGTGGGAGGAAACCGGGGTACCCAGAGGAAATTTTAAAGGGCGGTTGCAAACCAGAAGTTCTTACAGTAATCCACAGCTGTTTCACAGTCACTATTATTGAGACTAGTTTTTGCTCTATATTTATTAATTGAATTTTAATTCCATCAGTTACCATGGTGGAATTTGAACCCATGCCTCCAGCGCATTAGTCTAGGCTTCTGGATTACTAATCCAGTGATATTAGGTTATTTATTGTTATTTAGTCAAAATGTGCATATTTAACTGAACATTGAAAAACATGGGGGAAAACCTAATCCTGAAAACCTCATTGTGTTGAATTTTGTTTCCATTTTTATCAAGTCATGTTTGCAGAATTTTAAAAATAGTTAAGTAAATTGAGTGGTTGGTGCCAATCCTAAACTTCCCTTCTCTCCAGTTTGTTTATAAGTACACTTCCTTCTACTACATTTTCCTATCTGACATAGTCTAATGTTGGACTGATTGTATTCTATTTTCTCTCTGACCTCTGATCAATGTCTTTATTGCCTATCGAACAATTTGTGTCAATTTGGTCTTTGCCAAATGATGTGAAAATAGATAAAGGAAAGATACTGGAAAATCAAGCAGCATTAAAATGGATAATCTATCCAATGTGGAAGGCATTTAACCAAGTTGGGATAGAAATTACGGAACAGTTAATCACAATCTTCCAATCCACCTTGGATTTAGGACTGGCCATAGAATAAACATTGTTTGTCCAAAAGTATGGTGAAGGATAAATTTGGGAATTATAGACCTGTTGATGTTGGGAAATGTTTCAGAAGCAATAATCAGGGAAAAAAATAATAACTACTTGGATAAGTGTGGCCTGACAGAGGAAGGCCAACATTGATTGATTAAAGGAAAATTGTGTTTAGCCAATTTGAGTTTTTTTTTACATGGAACAGAAAGATGTTGCATATATGGACTTTCAAAGGCATCCAATAAAGTTTTGCACTTTAGGCTTGCTAATAAAATTGAAATCCATTGAACTAAAGGAATAATAGTAGCATGGATAGAAAAGTGGCTAAGGAATAGAAAAGAGTTCTGGCAAATATTCACGCAGGGTGATGTAAATGTAGTTATGGAGAACACTGAGGTACAGGGTAGCAAACTGGAAAGTATTGAAGTAGATAGGGAGGATGTGCTAGATATTCTTGAGGGTTTGAAGTTGGATAAGTCCCCTGGGCCGGACGGGATTTACCTAGGATTCTCTGGGAGGCAAGAGAGGAGATTGCAGAGCCTCTGGCTCTGATCTTCAGGTCGTCGTTGGTTACAGGTGTGGTTCCGGAGGACTGGAGGATAGCGAATGTGGTTCCGTTGTTCAAGAAGGGGAAGAGAGACCTTCCAGGGAATTATAGGCCAGTGAGTCTTACTTCTGTTGTGGGCAAGGTATTGGAGAGAATTATTAGGGATAGGATTTATAGTTATTTAGAGAGAATGAATTGATTGGGGATAGTCAGCATGGTTTCGTGAAGGGTAGGTCATGCCTTAATAACCTCATTGAGTTTTTTGAGAAAGTGACCAGAGAGGTGGATGGGGGTAAGGCGGTTGATGTAGTATATATGGACTTTAGTAAGGCGTTTGATAAGGTGGCCCATGGAAGACTTCTGCAGAAAATGCAGATGTATGGGATAGAGGGTGATTTAGCTAATGGGTTAGGAATTGGCTAGCAGATAGAAGACAGAGGGTGGTGGTTGATGGGAGATATTCATCGTGAGTTCGGTTACAAGTGGTGTACCTCAGGGGTCTGTTTTGGGGCCCCTGCTGTTTGTAATTTTTATAAATGATCTGGATGAGGGTATTGAAGGATGGATTAGTAAATTTGCAGAGGACACTAAAGTCGGTGGAGTGGTAGATAGTGAAGAGGGGTGTTATAGTTTGCAGAGGGACTTGGACAAGTTGCAGAGCTGGGCCGAGAGGTGGCAAATGGAGTTTAATGGGGAAAAGTGTGAGGTAAGGCACTATGGCAGAAATAATAAATGTGTAGAGTATAGGGCAAATGGTAGGATTCTTAGTAGTCTAGATGAACAGAGGGATCTTGGTGTGTATGTGCATAGATCACTGAAAGTAGGCAGTCAAGTCGAGAAGGTTGTTAAGAAGGCATATGGAGTCTTAGTTTTTATTGGTAGGGGGATTGAATTTCGGAGCCGCAACGTCATGTTGCAACTGTACAAAACTCTAGTGCGGCGCACTTGGAGTATTGTGTGCAGTTCTGGTCCCCGCATTATAAGAAAGATGTGGAGGCATTGGAGAGGGTACAGAGGAGGTTTACCAGGATGTTGCCTGGTATTGAGGGCAGGTCTTATGAAGAGAGGCTGAGGGATTTGAGGTTGTTTTCGTTAGAAAGGAGGCGGCTAAGAGGGGAACTAATCGAAACATATAAGATGATTAGAGGTTTAGATAGGGTGGACAGTGATAGCCTTTTTCCTATGATGGAGAAAGCTAGCACGAGGGGACACAGCTTTAAATTAAGGGGTGATAGTTATAGGACGGATATCAGAGGTAGGTTCTTTACCCAAAAGGGTGGTTCGGGAGTGGAATGCCCTGCCTGCAGCAGTTGTAGATGCGCCAAGTTTGGTGGGGTTTAAGAGGTTAGTTGATAAGTATATGGAAGAGAAGGGAATGGTTTAGTTTGGAGGGGCATTGCTTTTTATATCGGTCGGCGCAACATCGAAGGCCGAAGGGCCTGTTCTGTGCTGTAGTGTTCTATGTTCTAAATGGCTCTTTTTGAGACAAATGGAAGGTATACAATTTCTGCTTGAAGCTGTGCTGTTTTTGAACTTGGAGGTATGAGTACGCTAGCAAAAATTGCAGATGACATGAAACTTGGAAGTACATTGAATAATGAAAGAATTTTAATAAACTTCATGAGTGCCATCTATCTCACTCATTGCACCAGTTCAGACTTAATCTCTCCAACTTCCTCCCCATCCTGCTTATTCTTTTCTACTCTTTTTAGATCCTACTGCCAGTTCAGTAATAGCACTTGCATTGTATTCTTCAGAGTATTCATTCACTTGCTAACAAGATACTTGGCACCCATGTGTATATTTTGACATGCTGGTACCAAGAGAAACATGATTTACAAATGATGACTCCTTCCCCTTACAGAAGTCTCTCTAAACTGGTTATATATTTCACCAACTGCCCCTCTAAATCACTGTGATGGAAGCATGAATTGCATCTCTGAATTACACTTTATTCTCTTTCTCAGTACTTTCTCCTTTTGAGTTCTTCACTCTTTCCATCATGCCTTTTATTTAAAATCCTTGATTATTAATACTTGCTTGTGGCTCCATATTGAAGCTTTCCATGAGATACCCTACCTTCTCTTCCCTTAGTCTCTGCAACGAGAGACTTGTGAACCTTGGTGATTTCAACTTCCTTGCCCAGTGTCTGTGAATTCACTCTCTTGTCTTCCAATTTTTTTTCAATGTAAAGTCATGTACATCACTATAACTCTTGAACAACATCGAACAAGATTGTGATTGTGGTTTATTATCCATCTTTGTATTCAACCTCCACTACAATTTGGCATGGATAACCATACCAGCTTCCTCTATTGCTTTTCTCCATTGCTCACCTCCATGGGACCATCCAAGGTTCCAGTCTTGTCAATCCAAATGTAACCAGTACAACTGAAACATTCTTATCCTCCTACTGGTCGAATCAGAAATCCTTCAAGGATCTACCCAAGGCCCTCTCCTCTTCCTCATAGAATACTTCTCCTTAGTGACATCTTGTCCAGATCAGCATTGTGATGTTTGATAATGATATACAGACTCTACCATATTTCTTACCTCAATTATCTCAGGACTAGTAAAACTGCTTGTCTGACATGCAGTCCTGAAAGAGGCATCACTTCCTCCAATTAAAATTATCATGTGCAATCCCCACTATAACACACTTTACTACTTTTCCTCTGATTTCCTTCCCGAGCTGCTGTCTCTACCTGAACCAAATCGTTTGTAGCCTTGATGTCCTATTCAATTCTGAGTTAAACTTTGGATCCAAAATCAATTCTAGCTTTTTATAAAAGTCAGGTCGAAGGCTGATTTTGTGCTGGAGGGTGGACGGGTTTCATATTACAAAAATAGTCCTACGTATTTCAGCAGACAACTCTATCGATGCCTCAGTTTGATTGCTCTCCCCCAACTGATAAACAATAATTGTTGCTATGCAAAGAATTGGAACTTCAGCTCAGAGCCATTGAGTTGTAGGCAATCACTGATAGTAAGAAGTCTCACAACACCAAGTCAAAGTCCAACAGGTTTAAATCTGTTGGACTTTAATCTGGCATTGTGAAACCTCGTAGTATGCTTACCCCCCAGCCCAACGCCAGCATCTCCACATAATCACTGATAGATCAGGGAGATGGAATATTGCCTGAACACTTGCTCCTGAAGGTGTTCATGCCTTTTGGATAGAGTCATCTGATTTGGTCTATGATCAGGGTCAGAGGGTGTGATGGCAAGTCAGGCAGGTATGGGTATCAAGAAAGTATAAGTGATTGACTCAAAATTGCCTTTGAAATAATATGATAAGTGCAATCAGGGATGGGTGACAAATCAGTGATGGCACATTCCACGAAAGAATTAAGAAAAAAAATGGAGGAGCCTCAACCTTTGCAACAATTGTCCATGGTTCTTCAGCCTTTATGGATGAAAGCAAGGGCTGCATAGTAGATAAACAAACTAACCATGGTACTATGGTAGTGGAAGCCATTCAAGGAGGGAGAGTCATTGGAAATATAGATGTAGTAGGGGACATTATAGTCAGGGAGATAGTCAATGTTCTGTGCAGCCGGGAATATGAGTTCAGAAGGCTATAACTGTGAATTGTGCTGGGGGCCAGTGTTCTGGTCGGTCATAAAACTAGGGCAGTAAAGAGGGTTTTAAACTAAATAGTGGTGCTGAGGGGTCAAGTGAAGGAAACGTGATAAATTAGATGGCAAGGCAAGATAGCAAAATAGAAATAAGGGAAAAGGTAACCAGAATGTAGCTGGAATGAGCAGAGCATATAAATTTGAGTGCACCAGCATATAAGACTAGAGATTGCAAAAATGATAAAATAGACAGAGTTAAAGACACTATCTGAATGCCCACAGCATATTAGTTGGCACAAGTGGAAGTAAACAGGTATTATCTGATTGCCATTACAGAGACATGGCTGCAGAGTGACCAAGACTGGGAACTGAATTTTCAAGGATATTTTACATTTAAGAAGGAGAGGCAAAAAGGAAAAGGAAGTTGGTTATCACTGCTAATAAAGGATGGAAATCAGTATATTATTAAGAGAAAATCTTAGAGTGGAAGGTCAAGTGTAGAAACAGTGGAACTAAGAAACAGCAAGGGACAGCAAACATTAGGAGGAGTTAATTGACCACCGAACAGAAGTAGTAATGTAGGACATGGTATAAATCATGAAATTAGAGGTGCATGTAAGATGGGTAATCATGGGGAACATCAATCTACATGTAGACTGGGTAAATCTAATTAACAATAATGCTGTGGAAAACAATTCCTGAAACATGTGCAAGATGGTTTTCTAGAACTATAAGCTGAGGAGCCAACTAAAGAATGGGCTATTTTAGATCTAGTATTATGCAATGCACAGGGCTAATTTTGTTGTAAATGAGTCTTTAGGGAAGAGTGTGTGTAATGTGATAGAAGTTAGCATTGTTTGGAGGTACTGTAGTTCAATCTGAAACTAAAGTCTTCAATCTAACAAAAGGGGGTAAGTTAGGTGTGGTAGGTTGTGAAACTGCATTAAAATGTATGATGATATGGTTGCCATAGTCCCAGATGACCATAAGCTGCTCTCCTCTTTGAGAGGGAAAGCTGACTGGTGGTGATCGAATCTGAGGATCACCACAAGTCTCAGGCAAGAGGCAAGGTTGAGAAGGCTTTCATAAAGAACCTCAGCCGATATGGGAATTGAACTTTTGCTCTTGGCATAGCTCTGCATCATGTACCAGCCATCCAACCAACTGAGTTAACTGATTCCCAAAGATAGGCAGTGGCATGTATTAGTACATGATTTGCAACAAATCTACATTTCTTTGAGGAACTAAAACCCAAATTCTGCAGTGGTTCCTGCAGATTGGAAGGTAGAAAATGTAACCCCACATTTAAGAAAGGAAGGACAAAGAAAATGGGCAATTGCAAATCTGTTACCCTGATATCAGAAGGAGGGAAAACACTAAAATTTGTTATAAATGATGTGACTGGATAATTAGAAAATGTTAGGATTGGGCCAAATAACATGGATTTATGAAAAAGAAATCATGTTTGACAAATCTGTTGGAGTTTTCTTTGAGGATGTAACTAGTAGGATAGATGACGGGTTTCTGATGGAGTATTGTATTTGGATTTTTCAAAGACTTTCAATAAATTTCCACACAGAAGGTTAGTAAGCAAAATTTAATGCACATGGAATTGAGGGTAAGGTACTGGCATGTGTTGAGAATTAATAAATGGAGTGGGAATAAATTAGTCATTCCCAGGTTGGCAGGATGTGACTAGCAGGATGTGGAAGGGATTCTTTGAGGGGTTGGGCAAGTCCCCTGAGAATGTTGGGGTGGTGGGGAACAGGACCGTAGGGTTGTGTGGTGGAGATAGGGTTAGGAATAGCTTGCGATTGAAATCTCATTTTCAGATTGTAGTCAGAGGAAGTTACCATTGTTGTACAAATCTTTACCTTTGAAATTTTGAAAGAGGTTCCCCCAACACATCTTTGGGGTATTACCCAAATCCGATATTGGGAGGCTGCAAAGTTACAATCTACAATGTAATAGTAAAAGATGGAAGAAAGTCATTCATATACAAAATATTCTCCCTTTTTAAAACTTGCTGTTGATTCTTGCTGTAATCCATGAACTTTCCAACTAACTAAATGAAAGAAAATATTAAAAGCATAAAATTTGAACAGGAGCCTTAGAGATGATTTTTAGATTTCTTAATCTGAAATTAGTTTTGTGCTTCTTCTGAAATGAACAGCAGTAAGATAATGCAATAGTAGTGTGACACAAATTTGTTTTGCTGTGGATTACATTAATCAATTTAAATTAAATTTCTGAACATATTTTATTTCCTCAGTTCCCAACAGCTTTTGAATTTAATGAGTTCTTTCTTGTAACCATTCTTGACCATCTGTACAGCTGTTTGTTTGGAACATTCCTTTGTAACAGTGAACAGCAAAGGGTAAAAGAGGTAAGTCTTCCTTGTGCTAGGCTCTTTAGTTGTATAATTAATTAATTAATATATAAAATTGTTAAAACATAAACAATAACATAAAGCAAAATTACATGTACTGTGTACACTGTTATATTGGGTTTTGGAAATTTTTGAATAACCACTCTATGCAAGTTCAATGTACATACATTTATGATTAATTTGGTCCTCAGAGTTATTATAGCACAGGAGGCAGCTATTGAGGTTATTCTGGCTCTCTGAGGAGCAATCCAGTCAGTCCCATTAGAGGGCAAATTTATTTCCTTAAATACCCATCCAGTTTCTCTTTGATTGCACAATAAAAATAGATTAGATCCTATAAAGTTACTATCTACTTCAGGTGGTTGGCCTTGTGTGGTCAACAGCAAAACAAGTTTTGTTTAATTTTCTACTGGCTTTTTTTTCCAGCACAAATGGAATAGCAAGCAATTAAAAATCACCCTATTGGTTCAGACAAAAATCAATAACTGTTTCCACTTCCCTGGATTTCTGGACTGTCACCCATAAACTTGGAGAAAAATATTTAGACATTAGATTAATTAAAGTGTATTAGGCCAAGGATAGGAAATGGCAGCTCTCAAGAAATCATGACTATATTACTCTTTTTGCAACATCAACAGAGTCGTCCCTCTCATGAGGGGAATTCCACACTATAAGGACAGCTTTGTCCTGGATTAGATTTCTCTGGGAACATTTGACACAGTTTATTATCTTGAATGATACAATACTTCAAAATGGGTTTTTGATTTGCAATAATAGAACTATGCTAAGATCCATTAAATAATTTGTTGGACCCAAAATAGTACATGTCCCTGAGGAAGCCCATCCAAAGGATTTCCAATTAAGTTGTACTAGGCGCAACCACCTGACATCTTCACTGCAAGTAGCTTTTTTGTGATTGCAGCCCGGCATTCTCCACCTATTCAAGGATTCAGTCCTGCTGGGAAAAATTGGAGAAAGGTTGGGACAGATCAAGCAACCTTACATTCATTTCACCTCAGTCGATTAAAGGAACAAAGTTTATTTTGCATCAAATTAACCAGAATAGCAGAGACAGTTGGTTTGTAGTCATATAGTAAATGAGAAACAGCAAAGTGTTACTAGTAACACTTTGGTATTACCATAAAGCTATGGTATCTTCCACACTGACCTTGCAGCCTTCCTCCGCTCAACCACAACCTAGTTGGGAGAGTGTTGTGACTATAATCTGTTACTTGTAGATGCTAGCAACAAAAGGGGTCTCTGCAGAGACTTGGGCGGGGGGGGCATGAATTGCCCCATTAACCTCCTTTAAATCACTGTGCTCTCTTTAGCTAACACCAACTGCAGAATCATTTCTTAGTTTTATTCCTGCTGACCTGGGTTTGTAAATGAGTTGACTTTAATAGTCATAAAGATTTATAACACAGAATGTGGCTATTTGGCCCATCAAGCTGTTTCTTTGAAAGAACAGTCTAAAATTAGTCCTACTCTTGCCAAAGTATTGCATCGTCCGCTACATCTGGATTAACCTCAGCAGATGCAATAGTGTGTTGTTGTCACTTCATCTGACAAAACAGTCCATGTTTCAGAAATTCTGTGCATAAAGAATTTTTCCCTGTCTTTCCTTTTTAAAGTGATGGTTTTAATTTCATCTCTGTTGATGATTCCCCAACCAAAGAAAACATGTCAGTATTCATTTTTATCAAAACATTCAGAACTTTGAAAGCCTTTAAATGTCATCATCATCTCTGCTGCAAAGAAAACGGTCCCAGTATTGACAGCACTTCTCATAACTATAGTTTCTGATCTCTGGTATTGCCTCATGCAGCTATGCTGCATACCCTCTATATAGTCCCTTTATCTAAAGAAAGATATAGTGGCATAAAAGACAGTCCAGAGAAGGTTCACTTGGTTGATCTTGCGTAGGAAGGAATTTTCTAATGAGAAGAGGTTAAGTAGATTAGGCTTTTACTCATTGGAGTTTAGAAGGAGAGGTGACCTCATTGAGACAGGTGGGATTTTCAGGGATTTGACAGGGTAGATGCTGACAGGTTGTTTCCTCTTGTGAGAGTGTCTGGGAGTCAGTAAGGATTTGGGCATTTAAGACATTAATGAGGAAGATTTTCTTATCAACAGTTAGTGAATATGGAATTTCTTACCATGGAGGGTTGTAGAGACTGGGGTCGTTAAGTATTTGTAAGGCAAAGATAGATTTTTCATCATTAAGAGAATCAGGAGTTATGGGGATAAGGCAGAAAAGTGGAGCTGAGGATTATCATGTCAGATCATTCATGACCACATTGAATGGTGGAGCAAACTTGGTAGCCGAATGGCCCACTTCTGCTCCTGTGTTTCATCAACTTACAGCTTTATTGCTCATTCTCTAATAGATGCAGTAAATTAAACTAAACTATATGCAGATTAGTTGTGAACTAACTAATGTTTTGTTAGATTTCTCTTTATTTTCCTCTTGTTCCTTTTGCCATTATGTATAACTCTGTTGAACTCCATCCATTGATTGATCTCTGCTGGAAAGTGCATGTGCCTGGATGGCAGGTGTGTATATGACTGGGCTCAGAGAAGAAAATTGCAAGAAAATTTCAAGCTAATTTTTGGTCCCTGACCTGACTATTGTAGGGGGAAAATGTTCATTTATACATTTCCTATCATATGTTCAAGACATCCCAAAATGAGTCACAGCCAACAAAATACTTTGGGAGAAGGTATAGATTGCCAATTAGCAGAGAGCAAATTTCTGTTGATAAATATATGCATAGCGTTGCAATGTTCTTTTAAATGGCAATCGTTATAAAGAAACAAAAGGAATATGTGATGTAAATTCTCTTAGAAAGCGTACAAGATTCAATTTATTTCCTGCAAAATCAATATCCAACCCTGAAGTTATTTTACAGGGACTGCAAAAAAGTACTATTTCATTATGGGCTTACATAAACAGCCAGCTGGAGGAGTTTATCAATCCCCTTTATGTGAATTACTATAACCACGTGTTGTATCCAGTGGCAAGCATGCGCCACCTAGAGCTGTGGATTGGCTATTACATTCGCTGGAACCCAAGGATGAGACCGCAGGTAAACATTTTGCCTTATTCGTTTAATTGTGTGAATGTTGAAACTGATCAATAATGCAAGTCAAAAATGCTTCAGTTCTTCTTGTGAAGGTTATCCTAAGTTACTTTGAATCATTTTCTATCTAGAATGCTTATCAAAACTTTTTTGAAAGTGCTGTAGGAAAGCAGATGCGTAAGGTTTGAAAACTGAGTTTATATGCAATTAAGTGTCCTAATTACTGAACTAAGTTTTTCTTTTAGAGGGAAAATGTAAAATTTTACTATATTTTGCCAATTTAAACCAAATATTACAAATAATTTTTAAAAATTGTCTCAACTTTTAAGAAGTCTAAAATATATAAAACAATAACTGAATAGCTGTATAAATTAATAAAGCCACAATTTTCACCTACACTGTAATTTCCACATTCCTGGTTCCATTCTCCTCATTCATCATTGCCTTAGACTCCCTTGGTCTGCATGGGTAGCACAGTGGTTAACATTGATGTCTTACAGTGTCAGGAAGGTTGAGAAAGTTTTAAACAACAGCAAAGGATGACTTAGAAGGTGATAAAGGAAAGATAGAGTATGAAGCTAAACTAGCTCTAAATATAAAAAATGACAGTAAAAGTTTTTACAAATATATAAAGGAGACTGGCTAGAGTGAATGTTGGACCTTTGGAAGACGGGAGGGAGGATTTAGCAGTGGGCGATGAGGAAATAGCTAAGATTTTAAACAAGTTTTTTGTGTCGGTCTTCACGGAGGAGGACAAATAGCTTGCCAGGTATTAAAGATATGGTAGGAGATGAGGTCCTTGATGCGATTACAGTCACTAGAGAGGTAGTGCTTGACAGACTGTTGGTGCTGAAGGTACATAAGTCCCCAGGACCGAATGGAATGCATCCCAGGGTTCTGAAAGAAATGGTGATAGCGGATGCCTTAGTAATTATTTATCAAAATTCACTGGACTCTGGGGAAGTGCCGGAAGATTGGAAAACAGCTAATGTTAAGCAGCTGTTTAAAAAAGGTAACAGGCGAAAAACAGGGAATTATAGGCTGGTTAGTTTAACGTCTGTAGTCAGAAAAATGCTTGAATCCATCATCAAAGAAGAAATAGCGAGGCACCTAGAAAAGAACGGTTTGATCAAGCAGACGCAGCATGGATTCGTTAAGAGGAAATTGTGTTTGACGAATTTATTGGATTTCTATGAAGATGTGACTTGTGCAGTAAATAGAGGGGAACTGGTGGATGTGGTGTTTTTAAATTTTCAGAAGGCGTTTGAGAAGGTGCCTCAAAAGGTTGCCGCAAAAGATTAGGGTGCAAGGAGTTGGGGGTAAGGTATTAGTGTGGATAGAGGATTGGTTGCCTAATAGGAAGCAGAGAGTAGGAATCAGTGGGTGCTATTGTGGTTGGCAGTTGGTGACTAGTGGAGTACCCCAGGGATTGGTACTGAGGCCTCAACTGTTTACCATATATATAGATGAACTGGAGGAAGGGGTTGTGTGTAGGTAACAAAATTTGCTAATGACAGGAAGATGAGTGGAAAAGCAAATTACGTGGAGGGAGTGGAAAGTCTGCAGAGAGATTTAGATAGGTTGAGTGAGTGGGCGAGGACTTGGCAAATGGAGAATAATGATAGCAAGTTATCCACTTTGGTAGAAATAATAGTAGAAGGGATTATTATTTAAAAGGCGAAAAGCTGCAGCATGCTACTATGCAGAGGACCTGGGGGTCCTTGTGCACGAATTGCAAAAACCCAGTCTGTAGGTGCATCAGATGATCAAGAAGGCGAATGGGAGTTGGCCTTTATAGCGAGGAGGATAAAATATAAAAGTAGGGAGGTCTTGTTGTAACTGTACAGAGTGCTGGTGAGGCCGCAGCTGGAGTACTGTGTGCAGTTTTGGTCGCCGCATTTGCAGAAGGATATATTAGCCTTGGAGGGAGTGCAGAGAAGGTTCACTAAGCTGATACTGGATATGAGGCGGTTAGTCTATGAGGACAGATTGAGTGTACTCGTTGGAGTTTAGAAGGTTGAGGGGGGGATCTTAGAGAGACATATAAGATAATAAAGGGGATGGATAGAGTAGAGGTAGAGAGATTCTTCCTGCTTAGAAAGGATAGCAGTACTAGAGGGCACAGTCTCAAAATAAGGGGAGGGCAGTTTAGGTCAGAGATGAGGAGGAACTTCTTCATTCAAAGGGTGGTGAATCTTTAGAATTCTCTACCAGTTGAAGTGATGGAGGCTAACTCGCTGAATATATTTAAGTCACAGAGAGATAGGTTTCTAATAAGCAAGGGAATTAAGGTGAATGGGGATAAAGCGGGGAAGTGGATCCACTTCAGATCAGCCATGATCTTTGAATGGCCAGGCAGGCTCGAGGGGCGAAGTAGTCTTCTCTTGCTCCTATTTCTTATGTTGGGATCAGGGTTCAATACCAGCCTTGGATGACTGTGTGAAGTTTGCACGTTTCCCCTGTGTCTGCATGAGTCTCCACGGGGTGCTCCAATTTCCACAGTCCAAGGATGTGGAGGTTGTGTATAGCCATGATAAATTGTTCCTTACTGTCCAAAGAAGTGTAGCTTAGGTGGACTGGCAATGGTTTATAGGATAGGGCATAGGAGAAGGCCTGGAAGGGATGCTCTTTTAGAGAGTTGATGGGTTGAATTTCCTCTTCTGCACTGAAGGAATTTGTGATCTTTCAATCTTCTTTTCTACCTTTAAAACCAACTTCCTCTTCCACAGTATTAATCCCTTTCTGATACTTCCTTCAGTGGTTTAACATCAATTTTTATCAGATTGCCCTGCTGTACACCACCTTAAGATTGTTTCCTTCTACTTAAATTCACATTGCAACTTGAATGTACTGGCAAAAAATAAATTGTGTGTTCAAATCTACTTATTTAGTAGTTATTAGTTTGAGGCTAAAGTTGAACTTACCTTTTACTAGGTTATGAATATAATAATACAATTATTCTGAATGGAAACTGAAAATAAACTAAAAATGAATTAATCAGATCTGGTTAAATTAACAAGCTAACATTAAATTTAAGAAAAACCATATAGCTTGGTCAAGAATTTGTTCCCTGAATTAAATTATTTAGAAATGTCTTGTTCCCTGAAATATTACAGCAATTTTCACATTCATGCATGTATGGTGTTGGAGTGAATGCACAGCTAGACAAGATAACAGAAACAGATTCACTAACGTTCACCAGTGAGTTGGACGTTACTTGTAAGGAAAGGTTTTGCAGGGCTATGGGGAAGCAAGATTGATTAGACAAAGAATGAGCACCAGTTTGTTGGGCTAAATGGCTTCCATCAAAACGACTATGATTGCAGTGGTGGACAACCTTTAATAAATAAGCAGTTCTAAATTTCTTTCTCATATACAATACATCACAGTCTAAATTTTGGAAGGATAACAAGAGTCATTTTGATTATTGATTAATATATTTGATTTAATTGATTATTGCCACATGTATTAACATATAGTGAAAAGTACTGTTTCTTGCGCACTGTATTGACAAAGCATACCATTCGTAGAGAAGGAAATGAGAGAATGCAGAATGTAGAGTTACAGTCATAACTAGGATTAGATAGGTCCAATCAAAAGTCCAATGGCAGCAGGGAAGATGCTGTTCTTAAGTCAGTTAGTATGTGACCTCAGACTTTTGTATCTTTTTCCCAACGGAAAAAGGGGGAAGAGAAAACGTCTGGGGTGCGTGAGGTCCTTAATTATGGTGGCTGCTTTACCGAGGCAGCAGGAAGTGAAGACAGAATGAATGAATGGAGACTGGTTTACATGATGGATTAGGCTACATTCACGACCTTTTGTAATTTCTTGTGGTCTTGGGCAGAGCAGGACCCATACCAAGCTATGATACAACCAGAAAGAATGCTTTCTTTAGTGCATCTGTAGAAGTTGGTGAGAGTTGTAGCTGACATGCCAAATTTCCTTAGTCTTTTCTGAGAATGTAGAGGCATTGGTGGGTTTCCTTAACTATAGTGTTGGTATGGGGGGACGAGGCACAGGTTGTTGGTGATCAGGACACCTGAAAATTTGAAGCTCCCAACTATTTTACTTCAACCCTATTGATGTAGACGGGCATGTTCTCCACTACGCTTCCTGAAATCGATTACAATTTCTTTCATTTTGTTGACATTGAGGGAGAGATTATTGTTGCCACACCAGTTTACCAGATTCTCTATCTCATTCCTGTATTCTGTCTCATCATTGTTGGAGATCCGACCCTCTGTTCTGGTGTCGTCAGCAAACTTGAAAGTTGAGTTGGAGGGGAATGTGGCTCACAGTCATGGGTGTATAAGGAGTATAGTGGGGGGGCTGAGAACCAGTGGTTGAGAATGATCATGGAGGAGATGTTGTTGCCTATCCTTACTGATTGCAAGTCTGTGCATTAAGAAGTTCAAGATCCAGTCAGAGGGAGGAGCCCAGGCCCAGGCCCAAGCCACACTGTTTGGAGATGAGTTTCGTTGGAATAATGGTGCTGAAGGCTGAGCTGTAGTCAATAAATAAGACTCAATCAGCATATTGTCAAAAAGTGACTGTAAAACCAAGTTATATTCCATTTTAATCACATCTTTTCCTGAATTCAGGAGCCTATTCATCAGCGTTGCAAGGAGCTTTTAGCAAAACGAGCAGAGCTTCAGAAGAAGGTGGAAGAATTACAACGAGAAGTCTCTAACAGGTCAGCTTCCTCATCAGAAAAAGCTGGCTCGCCTTCACGTTCAGTTACACCTGTACAGACTGTTGTCTAAAAATCAAATTCATTCTATAGAGGATTTAATCACTGTTAAAAGACATTTTAGCAAAGGTTGTCTCATGCTTGAAGAAACATTCATTCATGTATACAGGCAATCATATATAAACAGGTTACTATAACTTGTATTTACAACATTTTTGTGTAACCAATTATAACACTTATTTGCCAATTGTAGCCAAATTATTCAACTGTTCCAAGTGAATAGACTACAACATAGTTTGTCCATTTGCAAATGGATATTATTTATTGCACTGACCCATTTTAACTATCCTTAACCTTAGTTCTAGGACTAACGCTAAACCATGCAGGGAAATAACAGTCTGCTTGTGTGTTTTAAACTGGTTAGCTTTCTTTACTTTTACACTACAGTTTCTGACAATCAGCTGCATTTCCTAGTTTTCTTCTCACTCCCTCCCCTTAACCAGGAGGATATCAAAGTATTTGCTGATGGAAAAATTGATGCTATGTTCAACAAAGATAAATGAAAAGTCATTAAAAAGGACAGAAATTACTATTAAATGGGGCAGTTAATTGAGGTTGAAAATGGTCATTTGCCCAATATTTACTATATAGAGTTATTTACTACTTCACTGGAACTTGTTTTAATATGACCATTCTTAGTAAATTTATATTTACTTAAATCAAATTGCCACATTAGAATTCTCATGAAATGTTGTCATCAATTTTGCACTGCTGCAAATCTGCACTGGTAGGGTTGATCTGGCTAACATTATGACAGACCAAATATAGTATTTTTCTAATCAAATATATACGTATGCGTATTGTGCAGGTTGGATTTTCAAAGTAAACCACTTAGCATTGTTGCAGTGCTCATGAAGTAAGCAGCTAGTATCATAATTTATTTTTGTTAACTGCCAGTTTCCTTGAATCCTCTATTTAATTTGGCATTGAGCGTTTAACATACTTGAACAGAAGTGTTTTTAAAGCAAGGCTTAAAAAAGACTTGCACTTTCTTGTTAACTTGTAGTTTTCCATATATACATTTTTAATTTTAAAAATTGTTCAGTTGTGTGTTGGTAAAATATTTGGTGTTCACTGAATAAACTGGAAAAAGGTGAAGTAAAAATTAGAAAAAAAACACAGCTTGTAGTGTAGAACATAAACTGCTGCAGATTTTTCATCTAACTGGTTCATCACTACTTACCTACAAAATCTTAAAGCCAAACCTGAAATTCAGGAGCATGGCACTCAGGTACTGCAAAGACAAAAAGATTACATAACATTGTGCAGCTTCTATGCAGATTAATACCACACACACACAAATCATACCTTCAGGGATTATTAACAGTTTAATAACATATCTAATGTAAGATATAATCTGCGTGTATCAGTTCTGTACTTCAAAATATGGAACATTGGTAATAGATGAATGACCAAATTGTTGGAACTGTTCAGGTCAAACCAGCCTATGTTAGAACTGAAAGCTTTACTAAGTGACTATCCTGTATCTAAATGTTTGTGTTTCAGGTTAAGTTGATACTAAGTTATGGATGCTGACTTCATGAAAAGCATTAATTTCACTTTTAGGTACAAGATTGATTAGGCATTCCATATCAGGATTTCCCAAATGTTTTGAACAGTGGGACCCCTAGTGACTTCCCAAGTGCAACAGGGAACCCCAAGCATTTTCATAATGTCAGCACCCCTTTTTGCTGCAAGATAGGTATAAACACTGAAATCAAATGTAATAAGTATTTTTTTTAGCTATATCTGTGTATATATTAGGCTTGAGGAAGAGGCACGTGGTCACAAATATATTTACCAGCTAACTGGTCCCCTCACATTAACCTCCCATGACTCCTGAACACTAACCTTGGGAAGTAGTGTTGAAGTGGTTAACCTAAAAGTTGCTTTATTAAAAAAAAATCAGAAATTTAGTTATTTTTAATGAGATGCTGGAATACTGATATATCAGACTCGCGCACCTCTATCTCCCTTATGCACAGTAAGAAGTCTCACAATACCAGGTTTAGGTCCAACCAGTTTATTTGATAGGAAACCCACAAGCTTTCAGGATTTGGCCCTCGGCACTCTACTGGCTGCCCCCCCTCCCCCAGACACTGAGCCCACCCTTCCCCAATGCTCAGCCCACACCCCCGGCCATGCACATGCACCCTTCATGCTCTTGCCCCCCCTCGTGCTCTTGCCCCTGAGGCCTCTGCTCCTGACCTCTTTACACCCTTCCCTATCCCCATACTCTGGTGCCCGCTGCAAGTTCATTTGGCACAGTGGTTAGCACTGCTGCCTCAAAGCTCTAGGAACTTGGGTTCAATTCCTGGCTGGATCACTGTCTGTGTGGAGTTTGCATGTTCTCCCTATATCTGCGTGAGTTTCCTCTGGGTGCTCCAGTTTCCTCCCACACTTTGAAAGATGTGCTGGTTAGGTGCATTGACCCGAACAGAAACCAGAATGTAACATCTAGGGGAATTTCACAATAACTTCATTGCAGTATTAACATAAATCTTACTTTTGACTAATAAATAAACTTTAACTTATGTTCCATTCTGAGGCCATCTCTTCCCATCACTCCTCTGTTGTTCAGACTTGTCCATGCAGAGAGTGGTTTCTCCAGAAGCTATCCTCCAATTGGACAAGCAGATCTGCAGCATATTCAAATATGTCCGTCTTGCCACAGATTTCCCGGGTTCCATGCAACTCAGTTTGGGAGCCCCTGTTCCACCTATATCCAGCATTTAGTCAGCTAGTATGAGTCTGTTGTGAAACATGTTACCAGTGTTCTAGATTAGTAATTATTGCTGCATCAGCAGTGTAATGAAGGCTCTTAAGCAATTGGAAGCTCTAGAATTCTCTTCCTAAACCTTGCTGCCTCTTTCTTCCTCCAAGGCACTACTTAAAACCTACCTCTTTGACCAAGCTTTTGGTTACCTGCCATATTAGCTGTTTATGTGCCTCTTGTCAAATTTCTGTTTATAGTGTCACTGTGAAGCACCTTGGGATGTTTTATTATGCTCAAGGTATGAGATAAATGTAGGTTGTAATCCATCTGCACCATCTCTGAAGGGCAGTAATTACATTTTAGGATTAATTTTAATTGCTATAACAATGCTTAAATTGAATATTAAATCCTATTTTTTAGTGAGATTAATGGTTTACTTCATTGATGTAGATAAAAGAATTAAATTGCTCACCTAAATTAGACCAGAAAAAATGTTCACTTGTCCATTCCCCTAAGATCATACTCACACAAGAGCATCGCTGAATGATTCAGGGAAACAGGCTTTTCTAATAAATCCCAAATGCTTATTAATAATACAATTCAATGTCAATATCTGGATGATTAATAAAAGCTGTAATAATGTGCCTGTTAATGGCAAATAAATAACTTAAGACACCTGAAGCATGGGCTTCCTTTCTTTTGCCTTTTATTGAAGGTAAAGCATATTTAAAATTGGAAAAATGAAATTGTATTTCCTTTGGCTAGATCAATCTTTTACTTTCAAAGAGGGAAATATTCAAGGTATAATTTGAGAGTTGCTTTGCATGGTAATTAGTTGTTAAGTAATGAGGAAATGTATTGAACTTTTTCAGACCAAAAGCTAATTTCTGGGCAGTTGGTGTTTTTGAGTAAATACTCTAAGTATATTTAACAACATTTTACTTAATTATAAATTTGGAAGAATAATAGTGTCAGAAATTGATTTTAACTGTTTTAAAATATGAACTGACGGTCATGATAGTTCAAGTTGGAGTTCTTTTGTATTTATACTTTGTAGGAGCAAGCATTAACAAACATGATGTGAAGATGTTACATTTAATGTATCAAGTAACTTATTTGGCTGCATTGGATGCATACACTGTAACAAGAACATTTCATGGTTATAAAAATGTAGAATTGTATTAATTTATTTCAGTTGTGATTTGTTCTGAACTACTGATTGAATATAACGAAGCATTGAATGGTTACAGCACAGAAGGAGGCTATTTGACCCATCATATATATGCTGGCCCTAGGCAAGAGCAACTCATTAGACTAACTCTGCTATCTTTTCCCATTCTTCCTGCGAATATTTTTACTATTTTGTTGTAGTTCATTTATGTACTTGAATGAAGAGTCACAAATACGAAACACTTCAACTTCATTTCTTCCAGTGTTTAAAACATTAAGTAAGCTTGACGCTTGTAGAGATATAGTCATGCTGTTAAGTACACAATCTAAATATTGCAACAAGGATTCACAAGTCCCAATTTGTTAGACTTTATTGGTTTTATTCTTTTCAACAATATTTCAACTTTTTCCAGTGAAAACCATTTTTCAATATAAATAATGGGAAAGAAGAAAAAGGGGGGGAGAAGAGACTCAAGCTAACTTGAATCCCGGCATCAAGTTTGAGTTGGTGTAAGAGAATATAACCCCAATAATTCCAGATTGGGGGGGTAGTGGGGAGTGCAGATTAACTTCATAGCATGCTGGTGCTCTTTTTAATAGGTTCTCTCGCTGGAAGCCAGGCTGATGACAGACCTGGCTGCTGTGGGGAAGAAATTGTGCCCAAAGAGACTCTAACTGTAGCCAAAAAATAGCTTTCCTATTCATGTAAATAGGTTTACATGGAGATTATGAGGAAAACTTGTGATCATTGTAATTTGAAAGGTGAGAGCGGGGATGATAGGGCGTTCAGAAAAGAAGCAGTGAGTAAATGGGAAAGAAGAGTGTGCTCAGGTGACGTTGAAATTGGACAGGTTTGTTTGGTGGGCCGGAAGGAAGCATTCCTGCTCTTCTATGCCCTCAAGCAGCATGTGAAAAACACTTGCCTCTTGTCTGCAGCAATCCTTATCACCCTTTAGCTGCTATATTTCTTAAGTAAGAAGTTTCACAACACCAACTCAAAGTCCAACATGTTTATTTGGAATCACAAGCTTTTGAAGTGCTGCTTCTCCATTAACCTTCATCTTACCTGATGAAGGAGCAGTGTTCCAAAAGCCTGTAATTCCAAATAAGCCTGTTGGACTTTAACCTGGTGTTGTGAAACTTACTGTCCCCACCCCAATCCAACACTGACAGCTCCACCTCATGTTTCTTAAGGCCCAAGTGTCCAATATTAAAACTCAGATGAAACTTGAGACATGCGTCCCTATTAAAGTATTGGAAGATGCAACCCATCTCCTGGGAGCAGATTGGTTGTCTTCCTCTTAAAACCAAAGTGTACAGTTTGAGGCTTTTTGGGGTCAGATTTGAGATTTTTTTTTTACATTTTAGTGCTCAAGCTGACAAGTTTACTGTTTCAGGAGATTAAAATGACCATCTCTGTGTGTGGTTACAAATGTAATGAAATTCATTGACTGCAGGGCTAAATGGAAACAAGTTTAAATCCAGTTCCCAATATGGAGCATTTTTGTTGGAATTTTGCAGTTTATATTTACTATTTATTAGTGATTTGCAACTTTAGTTTATTGATTCTGGATCAACTTAACTATTGCAAATGGTATTAAAGCAAATCAAATTTCACATAGGATTAAGATTAATTTGAAGTAATTGTTCTGACTGCTCACAATATTGATTTGATTTAATACATATGACAAGTATTAAGACTTATCTAATTTAATATTCCTAAACTTGTATCCATTAAAAATGTATGTGCAATGTTCGTAAGTTACAGATCTGATTCAAATTAAAGGACATTGCCCTATTCAAGATCTCCTAATGTCCTGTTATACTCTAAAAGCAATAAGTCATCAAAATACACTTGTTTTATTACTAATCAATTCTAATTAATTAGATATATCTATGAAAAAAATCCTCTGATTAAATCCATCCTTATGTAGCTGAGTGAAATGGACCAAGATGATCTTTTGTTCTGCTCTTAGCCTTTGTTGAGTTGGCTGATTTGACTCTGATCATTGAATTAATTGCAGTTAACTTTGGATTAAAGATGGTTAAATCAGTCAGGATCACATCTGCTAATCTCTATCCAGTGATCCATACTAAAACTGAGTAAGAACCTGTATTTGACTGTGATGACTAAATAATTCGCAAACACTAATGATTACAGACCTCTTGAGCAAAGATCACTTTGGTCTTTGGATCTGTTATTGAAAGCAAGAAAATTGTTGAGGATATGAGAGAACTATCTTTGGAGTTTGTCATAGCCACATCTAAAATAATACTCATTCCATGGATTCATTTTTAAAGAGAATGGTTGCAAATTATATGGTGATTATACATCTTCCACTAGGGCATGGAGGTTGCAGAAAATGGAAGAAAATTTTAAATTTAGAATTTTGAAAAACAATAAAATCCACCTTTATCAACAAAATTTTGCAACATGTCCATTCTCCCTGTCAAAATAACAATGCTGCATTAAGCAAGTTTGAAAATCTCATCTGTAAACTCCCATTTGCCATTAATTGGTGAAAGAACATAAAATAGCATTTTAGTTTTTTCATTGTAATATCATGTAAAATTGGTATGATTCATGGCAATGCCCTGGGTAATTATCTATGCATTTGAAGAAATATGACCTTTATGCAAGTATTATGGTATGTATTGTATTGTCAGCAAATTAAAATTAATGTACAGAAATATTTTGTGGAATTTTTTTCTTGAATTTTCCTTGAAATTTGTGTGAGTTTATTAAAAGTTTTTAAAAGAAAGTCTCCTTGAAGAGACTTTCTTCACCCAGACATTTGCTCATTGTCTATACCAGTGAAGGGTTACCAAGGTTCAAATTCATCATTCATTCACTGTGCTGGCTTAATTGCTAAACTGAACTGAAGCATTAAATTCTATTATTTTTAGTATTGACATACAGTAAAGTTTACTCATCTTGTCTTTAGTTGTACAATTGAATTCTAACAAAATACATTATGCCAAGGCCTTGATCTGTATAGAGATCATTGTTAGTGAAAGTAAAACAAACCTTTAATTGACCTGCAGCAAAATCAATAAGGGCTTTACTCAAATATCATGTTAAGTATGCTTGAAGTTGCCACTTGGTCTATCTAGCTCAAACTGCCATAAAACTCTATGATCATCCTAAGTGTCCTTTGCACAAGTCCTCCACTGCCATAAGTGGACATTTACAAGTTTATATGAAATGTTTTCCTTGTCAGTTTCAAACTTGCCTTTCATCAGTTTATACTCTTATCACAGAATCTCGATGTAGAGATGCCAGTGTCCCTATAGTGCAGAAGAAGGTCATTTGGCCCTGACCACAATCTCACCCAGCCCTATTCTTGTAACTTTACATATTAACCTGCAAATCCTCCTGATACTAGGGTTAATAATTTAGCATATCCAAACAAACTAACCCCCACATCTTTGGACTATGGAAGTAAACTGGAGCACCTGGAGGAAACCCATGCAGACACAGGGAGACTATGTATACTCCACACAGACTGTGACCGAAGCCAGAAATTGAACCTGGATCCCTGGTGATGTTTTGCAGTAGTACTAACCACAGTGTCACCATGCCACCCATGTCTTTCCATCATGGCTTAATGAAGTAAAGCTCAGGATTAACTTCTTCGATTCCACTCAATATGCCAAATAATAAATTCTCATGAATGACGGAAACAAATCTTTATGCAATGTGTTTTCTTTTATGCTCAGACAACATTTGTGCTCATGTTCATGACTTCCAGAAAGGAAACAAAAAGCACCTTTTTTTTTTCCCCTCTGATTTGCTTAACGAGTATATAAGACTTGGAATTCCACTGGGTACAGATTAAATTATTGAAAAGTACTTCATTGACTTTAAAGAGCTAGAAGGATAATAAAGCTAAGTACCATTATTGATAGTTTACAATATCATTTGTCTGAACAGAAGATGCTTTAAAATGTGCACTGTATTTTTTAAACTATTTTTTCATCTTTTACAGTACTATAAAAACTTGCAGGTGGTAGATGATGTGCAGTGTCTTCCTACACTTCCAACAAATCTTCATCCAATTAAAAACCTATATAGGTTCTTTTCATCATAATGAACTAAATATGATCAAGTTGGCAATCCCATCTGCTAAGACATAAAAGCCAGTTGCACTTGGAATGCTTGTGCAAATTCCAGCAAAAAATTGTTTTTGAAGAGGTATTTTATAGATATGTAATAAAATGTTTCTTTGATTTTATGGTCAAAATATCCTAGACCAGTAATGATTTGTAGTTTCCATCTTTTTTCAAAATATTAATCAAGTTGATGGATTTTGATGTGGAGCTCATCACATGGCATAGAGCCAGCAATCATGATCAGCACGGAGGACAGTTTCACTGAGCTGTTTCACCCTGGTGCTTAAACTTGGGTTCTGCCAGAGCCACTCAGCGGCTGATCTTAATACAGCATTTGTCCAAACAGGGACGAAAGAGTTGAAGTGAGAGCAATTGCCTTTTACATCCAGGCAGCATTTGACAGAGAGTAGCATTAAGTCTTAGCAAAATTGAAATCAATGGAAATCATGAAAAACTCTTCACTGGTTAGAATCATACCTGAACGCAGTAAGAAATCTCACAACACTAAAGTCCAAAAGGTTTATTTGGAAGCATGAGTTTTCAGAGTACTGCTTCTTCATCAGGTGAGTCATCTCAGAATTATACCTCGCACAAAGGTTTGGCTTCCAAAAACCACATCATCTTAACCACCTTCAGCTATTTCAATACCCTCTGTAAAGTTAAAAGTTTAGGTGTTAGCTGATGGTTGAACATTGTTCAGTACCAGTCACAGCTTCACATACTGAAACCACAGGCAACAGAAACCGAGTGACATTCAAACTTGTGCTGATCTCAGCAAGTAACATCTGTGCCACACAAATGCTATTCAATAATGATCTTCAATAAGAGAGACTCCATCCATCTCCCTTGACAAATGCTGTTACCATATCTGGGGGTTACCTTGCCCAAAAATTGAACTAGCCATATAAACATTGGTTATAAGAATTGAGAATTCTATGGTGAATAATTCCCCTACTTGGTCCTCAGTCTACAAAACACTGACTACAAAGCACAATTGAAGAGTCTGATGGAATACTGTCCACTTGCTTGGATGAATGCAGCTCCAACAACACTCGAAGCTCAATACCATCCAGGAAAAAGAAGCCTTCTAAATTGATACTCTATTCACACCATAAACATTTAATCTATCTACCACTTGTGTAGTGCAGCACAGTGCACCACATCAAGATGTACTACAGCTCCAAAACCATGACTCACTAAGAAGGATGAGAACAACAGATGCGTGGATATACCAGCACCTACAAGTTTCCATCCAGGTCACACACCCTTCTGACTTAAAACCATATCACTATTCACTGTTGTTCAATCAAAATTCTGGAACTCCATAACAACACTGAATGCAGATACAGCCATGACAACAACACTTCAAGAAGGTAGCTCACCATCACTTCCTTAAAAACAATTAGGAAAGGGTAATAAATACTGGCTTTGCCAGCAGCACATGCACATCCCATGGAAGAGTAAACCAAACCACCTTATTTATTCAACTAGTAAACAGAAAATTCATATCTCTCTCTCTGTGGATAATGCCTAGTGTCTAATCATTGCTTCTCCCTTTCTCTTTATTATATGTTAGGGTCATCTTTGATCCATCCTGATATCAGTAGCCCCAATATCCTCTTTCCACTTAAAACTAGTACTTAAATCTCAGGTTTAAATGCAGTCAGTCATTCTTGCCCAAGCTAAGTTTGCTTTTTTTTGGCTGATATTGCTTGCATTAATATAAGTTGTAATTCAAAGCTCTTGGCTCCAGTAAATTTACCTTTGGTTTTGATTGATTTCATATTCAAGTTATTGAGCTATATTTTAAATGTCATTGATTCTTCAGTGACACAAATTCTTTTTTATTCTAAAAATCCAGAAACCTGATGCAAAATCAGAAGTCTTGATTTTTTTTTAAAAAGATACATTTTTCAGAAGGGAAATGACATCTGGAGTCTGAATCAACAGGACAAGCAACTGTACCATGTTTAAGCTGATGAACAAACAATTGCACAGCACCATCAAGCCTGCACTAACACACAATACTTTACTAAATAAAAGATCTTTTGCCTCAACGTGGTCCATATCCCTCTGTCTATTAATGTATCTGTCAAGATGCCTCAAACATTGCTCTTACATCTGCTTCTACCATTCTTCTGACAGCACATTCTGGATACTTACCACCCTTTATAAAAGACTTGTAACCCACAACCTTCTTAACTATTAACCACCCTACCATTCTTAGTGTCATCTGCAAAACTTGCTTACTTCTCTGTATCATTTCCATCTAAATAATTTACACACATAACAAGTCTCAGTCTTGGTACTGTCTCCCTTTTGCTTAAACCTACTTTCCCTAGTAATTGATATTTCTACTCAAGGGAAAAAGATCCTGACTACCCAGGTTTCTCAGAATTTTGTAAACATCAATTAAGTCACTCCTCAAATCTCTGATGTTGAAGTGAAAACAAATCAAGTTTGTCCAATCTCTCCTCATGGCTAATGCCCTCCAAACTGGGCAACATCCTGGTAAATCTTTTCTATACCCTCTACCAAGCCTCCACATCCTTCTGGTAGTATTGTGACTAGAACTGTATGCAATATTCCAAATGTGACCTAACTAAAGTGCTATAGAGCAATAAATGACTTGCCAATGGCAAGCATACCCTATGCCTTCTTGCCCACCCTGTGTACTTGTGTTGCCACTTCAGAGAATTGTGCACCTGTAGCCCTAGATCCCTCTGTTTGTTAAAGCTTCTATGAGTTCTGTCATTTAATGTATACCTCCTTCCTGCATTAGACCTTCCAAAATGCATCACCTCAGATTTGTCAATATTAAATTCCATCTGCCATTTCTCCACCTAACTCTCCAATCTATCTACATCCTGCTGTAACCTCTGGCAATCCTTCTTGCTATCAGCAACTCAATATCCGCAAAGTTACTAATCAACGCACCTAATTCCCCTCCAAATTAATATATATATATTACAAACTCTAGGGGTCCCAGCACTGATGCTTGTGGGACACCACTAGCTACAGATTTCCAGTCAGAAAAACACCCTTCCAACTCTGTTTTCTACAACCAAGCCAATTGTATCTATTTTATCAGCTCACAGCTGGTATCAGCCTTTTAACACTATCATTGTCTTGTGCCCTAGTTCTCACCTATCCCTGATCTTTTACTCTCCTCCACTCCCTCTCAAAAAAAATCCATCGCTTTTGTCCCTCACTTTTGCTCTCAAGTCATATGGACACAAAGCATTAACCATTTCTCTCCACAGCTGGTGCAAAACCAGAGTTTCCAGCATTTTGTTTCAGATTTCCAACATCTGCCATACTTTGCTTTTATTCTAGGAAGTCACTGTTTAATAAAGGGACTACCCAAATTTGAGATAGACTTGGAGAATTCCTTTCTCTACAAGGGTCGTTACTCTCTGCTATCACCTTTTGAGGAAGAATTCCAGAGTCTGAATATTTTTAATGCAGAGGTAGATTTTTGACAAGCAAAATGAAACGTTATCAGGGGCTGGCAGGAATATAGAGTTGTGGTTACAATCAGATTAGCCTATTCCTCCATTCATATGTAATCTGAAAGACTAGGATAATGATTTAGGGGTGTTCAAATTGACCCATAGCAGCAGGAAAATTTTTAAAAATTCACAAATCTAGAAATAAAAGCTAGGCTTGGTAATGGTGACCATGAAACCAGTGCTCATAGTTGTTAAAAATCCAATCTGTTCTTTCATTCTCCACATTTTCCAAAGTGACGCAACTCAGTTATTTCAAACAGCTACAAACTTAAAAAAAAATGGCATCAACTTAGGCATCTGAAACAACAGGAAACCCAGCCCCAACAATCCAAAGTCTTCCTTACTAACATCCGGGTACTTGTGACAAAATTGGGAGTTATCCCACAGTTGAGTCAAAGCCTGACCTTGTCTGCAAGGCAAAGATATGTATTTACTTCTCCCTAAATGTCACTGGTGCGAAGAATTCTCTTTCTTGAAAGTAGTGGAAGCTGGGTCAATGAATTTAAGTTAGACTGATTAGGATAAGAGGGTTATGGAGAAGGCAGATAAGAAAGTAGAGCTGAGACCATAACCTGATCAGCCATGATCTTATTGAATGGTGGGGGAGGCTTGAAGAGCCAAAGGGCCTCCTCCTTGTCCTATTTAAGGGAATGGATATACTATAATCAGTGACATCACCATCCTTAAGAACAGCAGAGTTATATGTAGTCAGAATGGAGTTGCCTTCAGATTCCTCATCAACAATTTCAGAACCCAGAAGTCTCAAGGTATTGCCATCAGGAAAAACATGAGCAAGAAATTTCTTGCTGGTTACCCTCTACTGCCCCAACTCACCTGGTGAATTCATATTCAGCTGAGGTTGTGCACCACCTGGAGGAGGGCACAGGTTGGCTAGAACACTACTATTAGAATGGATCTGCGGCAGGTGGTGAGGGAAACAACAAGGAATAATCTACTTGACCTCAACCTCACCTGTCTGTCACAGTTGCAAGTCCCATGACCACATTCACATTTCTCAAAGACCCATCTTCGTATTGAAGGTACCATTCATCTTGTATGGCATTACCACTGTGCTAAGTGGGATCATTTCAACCAGATTTAGCCACATCAATGCACTACAGGCAAGAACTGCATTCAGCCACTATTTGTAAAACCATGGTTTGGCAAATCCTCCACTCTATTATTACAACCAAGTCAGATGAATCAAAGAAGAGTGCAGGAGCCCATGCCAGGAGCAGCACCAAGCATATATTTAAAAAATTGTCAACCTGGTGAAGCTGCACAGGATTTACATACCAAACAGCATAAGCAACAAACAGAGCTAAGTGATCCTACAACCAACAGATCAGATCCAAAATCTACAGTTTAATTATGGTGATGGACAACTAAACTAATGGGACGAGTAAGTTGCACAAATATTCTCACCCTCATTGATGGAATCCAGCACATTAATGCAAAAGGAAAAGTTGAAGCATCTTCAATCTTCAGCCAGATGTGCTGACTGAATCCAAATCAGCCTCCTCTTAAGGTCCCCAGAACTACGGTTGCCTCGTCAATCAGATTCATTCCACAGGAGATCAAGAAAGAACTGAAGGAGGATCTTTAACAGTGCGAATGCATCCTCATTACGAAAGCAAAAAGAGAGGAAAGACATCTGTAATGCCAATTTAATTGACATAGTTTAAGAAATAGGTTTTCTAACCCAGAATTTCCTACAGATTCAGCTATCAGACCTGTAGCAAAAGTAATATTTAGAAGAGTTTATATCAATGGACATGATATTAAAAGTTAGAATTTATATGGTCAAAAAACACATTCATATTTTGGTTTAATAATGACTACTGTAACTAATATTTCCATGTAATCTGAGTGAACCAGATGGCAACTAAATGAGAATATATGTCTACATTTCTGGACACTGGATCACAAGTTTAAATTCTATCTGGAAAACTATGGGGAATTTAAAACTCAATCCATTAGTAAATCTAGAATAAAAAGTTAGCCTCCGTAATGATAACAATTAAAACCCACCTGGGATGTTACAGATCCATCTGGATCAGTAACATCCTTCAGCAAGCATAGTCTGGCTCCATGTGCTATGACTCCAGATCCATAATGACATGATTGACTATAAATGCCTCAGAAATGGCCTAAGAGAGTAGAGTTGTATTTCACCATCGTCTGTAACCCCAAGGCCAACATTTATTGCCCTCCAGTTGAGAGTTAACACATTGGATTTGCAGTCCCATGACCTTCCCTAAAGTGACATCAGCAAACCAGATGGGTTTTTACATCAATGAGTTTCATGGTCCAGATTTTTATTGAATTCAAGTTTCACCAGTTGCCATGCCAGGAGTTGAACTGGTCCCTCGATCTTGCTCTAGATTACAAATCCAGTGACAATACCACTGAGCCACCATCTCCTCTTGTGTAACCATGACCCAAGATTAGAACAACAAAGAGCAACACAGCACAGGAAACAGGCCCTTCGGCCCAACGAGCCCGCACCACCGTCCTAACGTCTTAATGACATATCCATGACTTTAGGCTATGCCTATTGTGGAAGATTCCCATATAGGGACCAATATAGGGACAATTTGTTACCCAATCAACCTAAGAGCACGTTTTTGGGATGTGGGAGGAAACCGGAGCACCCGGAGAAAACCCACACAACCATGGGGAGAACGCGCAAACTCCCGCAGTCACAGGCCCAAATCTATGTGTCTGCACAGCAACAGCGATAGTCTGAGCTGTCATGTTGCCCACATTAGAGTTGGTCTTCAAGTCAATATGCAAAGCCACATTCATTAATTATAATTAAGTGCAAGCATACAACTACTGGTGCAATAGATTGGCAATCATCCAAAAATAAAAAAGCAAAATCTTTATTTATTTAAAATAGATTAAAGTATTTCTCTTTCTTGAAGGTAACTTACTGAATACTAGGATCAAAACCATAAAAATTTGTTTAATTTTAAAATTGACCAACTGTTCTGTACAAAATATGCAAGAACCATAATTTGCAATTGCAGAATAAAAAAACTTACACAAGGGATTGCCACAATAAAATATTAAAAATGAAAATCTGTGAATACATTGTTGCATAAATTTCCCTGAGTAACTCTACCATCTGGAGGTCATTCATTAATAAAGTCTTCAAGTTCATTAAAGCTTCATTATGAAGATTCCTGAATTTTAGACCACATTAATTGCCACCATGACCACAGCATTAAGTAAAGCTAAATCAGAACAGCAGTACTTATAGGAGAGTTTTCCAATTTGGAACAAGTGAACCTGAAAAAACATTTTCACATTTTTCCCCTAAAGATGATGTGCAAAGATCAGCGCCTATAACTGAGAAATTATGCAAAGGTCCAATTATGAAAGTCCCATGCAGAAGTGTACTAGTCCACAAATTAGGCTTGAAATATTTGCCAAAACCAGATTGTGAAATCTGATGTTTTTTCACTTATTTTAAGCAAATGAATAGGAATTAATTGAAAAATAAAGACAACATAAAGAAACAGGCTATGGATTGAAATTTACACAAGTTTTTAAAATAAATTATTTCAGTAACCCCAACTAACATCATCTTTTCGAAGAGTAGTTTGCAGAGTCTGCATGTCTCTTAATAAGCAAAGGTTCTTTTTGCTGTTAGTTCCTGGTCGCTCTTTTGTGGAGGAAATGGCCTTTCCCTTGGTCGCTGCCATTCTCTCTTGCTCTTCATTTGCACTCTTAAGAGTCTTTTTCTTATTTGTTCTTCCACTGACAGGATGCTTTCTTGTTGTTGTTTCTTGGTATTTTTTAAGCTTGAAAGGAAATCAACACATCATGTATCAATTGTAGAACAATTAGAGGCATTATTAATTTCTGATTTTCTACAGCAATGATATCTGAAACCATATTTGTTAACTCATTTTGAATAGATGGTATCTAAAATATTTATAGGAAAAGGTTCGAGCAAATGTTCTTTGTTCAAATGCAACACATTTAATATGAAGCTTTGTTAAATCCATAGGGCACAAAAGTTACTTCCATTCCAAATCATAGATGGCTTGGCCAACTAATTCAGTAATATTCTTTATATTTTTGTTTCTATTCATTCATGGAATGCCAAGCCAGCATTTATTGCCCATCCTTAACTGCGCTTGTGCAGAGTGGCTTTTAAAAATCAACCACACAAGATGGCAAATGTCCTCAAAGGTGGTTTTGACAACAATCCACAATTACTTCCATTTTTACTGAATTCAAAATTTCCAATCATTTGGTGGGATTCAAACCCAGGTCCCCAGTGCATTATCCTGGGTCTCTGGAGTATTTATCCAGTGACAATACCACTACATTGCCAACTCCTTTCCTACATTTAATTGAGATAATAATGATATTGAACAAAGAACAAAACAGCACGGGAAACAGGCCCTTCGGCCCAACAAGCCCATGCCGCCACCACGATGCTCCCACCTCTACCCGTGAATCCTGTCTATGTTTATGGATCTATGGATTAAAAACCAAATTTGAGACAATTTAGGGAGAATTTGTTTTGCCAATTAGCCTAAGAGCACATCTTTGGGATGTGGGAGGAAACCGGAGCACCCGGAGAAAACCCACGCAAGCACGGGGAGAATGCGCAAACTCCACAGACACAGGCCCAAATCCATGTATCTGCACAGCACAGCGATAGTCACTGAGCTGTCGTGTTGCCCATCAAATGGTCCAGGTCAAGCGTACACTAACGACGTGAAGCACTAGGATACTCTCAAAAAAAATCCAAGAGCAGCCCTCTCATGACCCATCGCGTGTTTGCCCCTTGTTAGACAACAAGGTCGACCAAAGTAACTGTAGGATAAAAACAAGTACATCAATATCATCATCTATTTACACACTTCCCAGGGACTCCCAAGGCTCATGATCCTTATTTTAAAATCAGTTTTCTATACCCCCCCATTTCCATTCTGCTCATGTGCCCATCTAAGTATTTCTTAAATAACTCCAGAGTACCTGCCTCCACCCCTTTACTCGGCAGTGCATTCCATACCCCCACCACCCTGTGTGAAAAAACTCCCTCTAGCATCCAAATTATACTTTACCCCCCTCACCCTAAGCCCGTGACCCCTCGTGCTATTCAAGTCCATCCTAGGAAAAAGCTTAACCCTGTTTATTCTATCTATACTCATAATCTTGTACACCTCTATTAGATCTCCTCTAAGTCTATGTCATTCTAAAGAAAACAGTCCCAATTTGCCTAACCTTTCCTTGTAACTCAGACCTTCCATACCAGACAGCATCCTGGTAAACCTCCTCTGCACTCTCTCCAGAGTCTCCACATCCTTCCAGTAGTAAGATGACCAGAACTGGACGCAGTATTCCAAATTCCAATGAGGTCTAACCAATATTTTATACAACTGCAACATTAAAGGCCAGCTCTTGTACTCTATACCCCTTCCTATAAAGGCTAGCATATTATATGCTTTCTTCACAACCTTCTCCACTTGCTCTGCCATCTTCAGAGACTTGTTCACCTGCACCCCCAGGTCCCTCTGCATTTCTATACTCTTAATAGGTCTACCCTTTATCATATACCTCCCCCCTACATTCTTTCTCCCAAAATGCATCACCTCACATTTATCAGAATTGAATTCCATCTGCCATCTGTCTGCCCAAGCTACCAGCCTATGTCCTGCTGCATCACCTGACAATGCTCCTCACTATCCGCAAGTCCAGCGATCTTTGTATCATCTGCAAACTTGCTGATCACTCCACTTACTCCCTCTTCCAAGTCATTTATATATATTACAAATAGAATTGCATTCCTTACAACATGGTAAAGCAAAGATGAACAGGAGACAACCTTAAGTGTAAGCTAATTTAATACAAATGGTCAGTTTAAGTTACTGTGGAATTAATTGCTCCAACACCAT
Source organism: Sphyrna mokarran (assembly GCA_024679065.1). Classification (NCBI taxonomy): domain Eukaryota; kingdom Metazoa; phylum Chordata; class Chondrichthyes; order Carcharhiniformes; family Carcharhinidae; genus Sphyrna; species Sphyrna mokarran. Next base: position 47,219,135 of record JAGIQG010000010.1, read on the forward strand.
CTGCTCTCATTTATTAATCTAATACAAAATGGTTTAAGGAAGTAATGTACCATATAGTGTCATGCTTTTATTAATGCATATCTTTTATTCTGCAGTGAACACAACCAAGGCAATTCAATCCTGGAAAATCCTGAAGTGCAGCAATTCATTTATTTTGGATGTTGAAGAAAAATATGAAACCCAGAAATTCAGAACAATGATTAATTTCGCGTTTTTAAGATGCTAGTGTCCTTCAGTTAACTATTCCATGATAGCCAAGTATTTGTAGACTCCCACCACTCATTTGAGCAGTGTGGATTTACAAGCAAGATTTATATTACTATTACAATATACAATAGATTTGCAATATTGTGACGCTGAAACAAAAAGAGAAACTGTTGATATTGGAGGCAAACATGTGAATGAATTTCCAGCTTGGAACCAGACCTCATTTTATTGATGTCATCAAAAGCAATGCCATTCTTCCATTAATTCTGATAATTATTTTTATTGTGGTGAGCAAAACAGTTGAGATTGGACAGGTTGATTTTGTGCTATTTATCTACTGGGTCATCATAGGAATTGAACAACTTTAACATTACTGAAAAGAGAAATCTGTTGCCAAAAGCTTTTCATCTTGTTAAACAATCAGCAATATTATTTGTCATTGTAATATAGTTTGAACTTGGTATTCTTGCATTTGTATTGATGAGTGCAAGAAAAATCCCTCAGCAACAGGTTGCAACAGCAACATTGAAGTTTTGTAACCCAAATGACTACGCAATAGAATTTTTTAACCTTACCGAAGCTTGATGTTTGCGGACTTTAGCAATTTGATCTCCTTTTGCTTCCATTCTTTTCACCAGCGATTCTAACTCGCGTTCCAAATCCTCTCTCAATGTGTTTGTATTTGCTTCATGAATTTGTTTGACCAACTCTTGATGTTCACTGGAATAAAAAATATATAACACGCATCATCGGCAAGGAAAGCTGTGGGCACACTAGCTATGATGTAGAGATGCCGGCGTTGGACTGGGGTAAACTCAGTAAAGTTTTACAACACCAATTTTAAATCCAACCAATTTATTTGATAGTAAATTCACGAGCTTTCGACTCTATAGCCTTCGTCAGGCAAATGCAGTGTTCTGGTCTGCAATAGCAGGTAAATGTTCTTCAAGGGGGCCTTCGTGACACATGACAGCGCAGAGTTGCTGAGCAGAGACTGATAGCCAAGTTCCACACACGAGGACGGTCTTAATAGTGCGTCATGAAGCCAAGATCCCTATCTGTAACCCCTGTAACTTGCCTGGGTTAGCAAAAAACCTCACTGTGCTGTCTGCAGAAAATACACAATTCTCTAACCAATGCTCAGGATTCCCTTCACACACATTGTTAGCCACTTTAACACTTGAATAGCAGGTTAGATGTAAGGATTCGCATTCTAATCAGCAATCTGTGACTGTCGGTGTTGATACGAGTGCTATTGCAGACCAGAACACTGCATTTGCCTGACAAAGGCGATAGAGTCGAAAGCTCACGAATTTACTATAATAAATTGGTTGGATTTAAAATTGGTGTTGTAAAACTTTATTGGGCACACTAGCTAGGCCAGCATTTATTATTCATCGGTAACCGTCTTCCAACTGAGTAGCTTCCTACGCCATTTCAGAGCATTTAAGAGTCACACATTGCTGTGGATCTGGAATCACAGGTAAGCCAGATCAGGTAACAATAGATTTCTTTCCCGAAAGGACATTAGCGAACCAGATGGGTTTTTAACGACAAATCAATGGTTTCTTGGTGATCAGACTTAATTCCACATTTATACTGAATTTAAATCAATCTTTGAATTCAAACCCAGGTGCCCAGACCATAACCCTGGATCATTATTATAACATCACTATGCCACCATTTTTTCTTTCCTTGGGTACCAGGCACAATTCAAAGAAATGGTGATGCTGGGGGAGGGGATGGGTGAAAAAAAGAGCACTCCTGTTCTTTGGTCTGCCAGTTCCCTCCTTTTCCTATATTAGTTGTCTCCATATCTGGGCAATAAGATAAAATAGAAGCCAGGGAGATGCAAGGAAAGGGGAATTTTAAAAATGTGAATGTAATTCTGAGGGGCATTGACAGAATTTGTTAGAGAATCTAGAATCTACTACTAGAGGTAATTTTTTTTAAAAAGAGAGGATGCTCCTTTAGTAGGTCTGCAAGTCTCTGCAACACTCCTCCTCAAAAGGCTGTAGAAGCAGAGTCTTTAATTTTTTTAAGGCGAGCTGTATAGATTTATGACTTTTCACTATTTCATTAATCATCAGGGTAGGCAGTAATGTGAAATTGAAGTTACAAGCAGATCAGTGGTGGTCTTATTGAATAGTTAAGCAGGCTTGAGGGACTGAATGATCTAATCTTGCTCTTAATCTTACGTTCCTATGACAAAACCAGTGGCAAGTGGGTCTTCTCAAGGGGTACTTGCAGTTTAGTCCTTACTAAGTCATTATCTAGTGAATGATCTTCAGCCACTTGATCACACATCACCTCACACTCAGCTGTCAGCCAGCCAAGGTGAAGCCAGAAACAACCCACATCCAGACAATATCCTGAAAATGAGTCCAAACTGTTACCAAAGTACGAAAACCATTTGAAAATGCTTCAATTTACTGATTTAGTGTTTTGGGAGATAAAGTCAATGGACTTTTAGTTTCAAATGGGGCTCTGTCTCGTACAGACTGAACGGTTACTCAGCTTCTCTTGTGACTGTCTACTGCATTTCTGCCACATGGCTGTCTACACCTCAATCTTCTAAGATCTGAAACCACCTTTGCATGTAGGGACCCGGGTTCAGTTCTGGCCTCAAGTGACTGTGTGGAATTTGCACATTCTCCTTGTATCTACATGAATTTCCTTAAGGTGCTCTAGTTTCTTTCCATTGTCCAAAGATGTGGAGGCTAGCTTGATTAGCCATGATAAATTACCCTTTAATGTTGGGGGATCAGGAAGCTAAATATGTGGTGTTACAGGGAAAAGACAGTCCCTGGGTGGGGTTATTGTTGGTGCAAGCTCAATAGGCTAAATGCACTGTAGATTCTATACACAGATCGTAAATCACTGTCTCTTTCACAACATTATGCTACCCAGGCCCCTCTCTCTAATATTGCCAGACAGAAAGGTTCCTTACTCCCTGGAATCCATTAGGTGTTGAGAGCTCTTACTATTCCAATGTTATGACATTTCAACTCTCTTTCAAAGAGTTATGGGGGACATTGGTTGTAGACTTTACAAAGACATTTTACATGGGCAACATTAGTAAGTACATTCCTAATCCTTGTGTTTTTCAAAATTCAACTAAAATAGTTATACTTTATTCTTCTATATCCATGCTAATTCCCATATTTCCATAATATACTTGCCAGATTTCACATGCAGCTATATAAATGAAGCATATTCGTAAGCTCGCAAGTTGATAAAATCTCAGTAGATATTTAACATGTAAAGATATTTAGAGGAAGAGTATACTTACAAGCTCATTTGTCCAAACTCATCTTGTAATGTCAACAATAGTTCACATAGCACCTCCTGAGAAGTGGAGGAAATGGTAGATCCAGAAGAACTTTCAGGCATTATATTACAGGCTCTTGATGTTTTCTTCCTGACTATTGGTTGGTCACTAACAACTCTGTCATTGCACAAGATCTTGTTATGTTGCTTCAACAGATGCAACACATGCTGAACATTAGCACGGACTGAATGGCTTGGGCTAGCAGACTGAAACAAAAAGGCTATGAGAACATTGACTTTGGCAGATTGTTTGAGTAAAAAGATGTTAAACTAAACATACTTGATGCTAGCTTCTTCAGAGCCTTAAAATATTTTGATATTTCAATTTTTAAAACAGTCAATGGATATTGCCCTTTCTTCTTTCTCATCTTATATCTTTAATCAATGATTTCATAAATGTTTTTAGAATAGCTGACAAGAAATATTGTCAAACCTCTCTCTCAAGGACTCAAATAGTAGATTTTGTGCAGAATCCTTAAATTAGCAATTTGAAAATAATTGATCACACCAGAAGGCCAATGTTTTAGTTTGTGCAAAGCAGTGAGCGATCACATTTAACTGCTGTGGTTTAATTACACCACAGTGCTGACTTGGAAGGACATTCCATGCTTTTGACCAAACAACATTGAAGAGGCCAATTGCTGGCTTCCCTCCTGCACCGATTCCAAAGCAGAGTGGTAGTGGGACCTGTAATGCCCCACCCCCCGTGCCCGAGGGGTAGTGTCAAGGTGCCCCTTGGGCATGGGTACTTTGCTCCATTGGCAGTGCCAGGAGTATAGACTGGCACTGCCAGTATGCCCATTCTGGAGCCATAACTTCCTCCCCTCCTTGCACCCCATGGGGAGTCCAGTGGAGAGCTAGTGTGAACCCCACTGGACTGAAAGATTTGGGGGGGGGAACAAACAGACCCAGCGACTTATTTCCAGGATTCACAAATATGTTTAAAAATATTTACCTGGTCTTCCCACTGGTTTCCAGCATAGACCTGAAATGCAGCTCTAGGAGAAGCGCGCACCGCAGGAATGCGTGTGCAAACCCTGCACATGCCTGGCCCTGAGATTCTCCTACCCCATTAAGCTAGAAAACAAGGCAGTGCAATGGCACAGTGGTTGGCACTGCTGCTTCATAGCACCAGGACCTGGGTTCAATTCTGGCCTCAGGTCAGTGTGTGTGGAGTTTGCATGTTCTCCCCATATTTCTGTGATTCCCATCTGCGTGCTCCGGTTTCCTCCCACAGTCCAAAGATGTGTGGGTTAGGTTAATTGATCATGCTAAATTGACGTTAGTCTCAAGGGATTAGCAGGGTAAATATGTAAGGTTTTGGGGAATAGGGCCTGGGTGAGATTGTGGCTGGTACAGACTTAATGGGCTGAATGGCCATCTCCTGCACTATAGGGATTCCAAGTTCTAAATGACAATTAAGTCAGGGTGGTGTGTGGCTTAAGAGGGTAACTTGCAGGTAATCTCATGCACCTGCTGCCTTTGCTCATCTAGTTGGTAGAGATTGTAGCTTTAGATGGTGCTAATGGAATGAATTATGGCGAAGTGCTGCAGAGCACCTTTTAGATGGTACACACTGGTGTCAGGATTTGTTAAATGACAGAGGAAGTAAATGTTCAAGGCAGTGGATGAGGTGCCAATCATATCTGAATTCTTAAATTGAGAATGTGGGTGATGCTGGCAAGACCTCATTTATTAGCTACTTTCAGTTAACCTACCACATCCTCAGTCGCATGCGATTGGAATTGTGCAGGGAGGGGGCAGAGGTAGCTAGCTTCCTTCCCCAAGAACACTAATGGATCAGTTATTCCTCATAATCTAGGTTTCATAACACATATGGCATTTTTAAATACTGGATTTGACCTACAGGCCAGTACATCATCACCAGATCCACATAATATGAATGCACTGTACCCTCTGTATCTTTCAGCAAGTGTTTATCATCTTTTCTGAAGTGCTCACTGGCAAAACTTTTTCAGTAAGACAGACAATACAAGAAGGTCAACTTATTTTTAAACAGAAAATCTTTAATCATTAAATTTTGTTGAAGGTTGCAAAAGTTCACTGTACTTCTCTATGGCTAGCAATCAACTAACATAGGATCAGACAGGTTAGTCGACAACACCAGCCACAACAGCAAACACGTATAAAGAATTTGAATAAGCAAAATAAAGACATGCCAGTGTCAGGGGAAAATAATGCAACACTGTAGCATTGGACACAGATGCAATTGCTACTCACCTTTCCTGCAACAAATGGTATATCACCCAGGTTGAAGCGATAATGAGGTTGAGCATGTAAATGATTTGTACAAGTTTTCTGAAAAACCAAAGATCAGACAAACACGTTAGAGATATTCACGATCGTATATCCTTCAATGACCTTCTCCTAGTCTGAAGTATTTCAGTAAAACAGTGACAAATTTAAAGTCAAAATCTTGTTGATCTCACAGATTAGTTGGTAGCAGGTTCAGGACCTGGAGTACAAATCTCCAGGCTGAGACTCCATCTGACTAGCCCATCTATATCCTCCTGTAGTCAAAGGCTATCCTCCTCACTATTTACCACACTAATTGTCTTATCTTCCACAAATTTTCTGATCAACCCTCTTATATTCAAATCTAAATCATTTATATTAACCACAAAACAGCAAAGACCTTAATGGTGACCCATTGTGGGACACCACTGGACAGTCTTCCAGTTAGTAAAACACTCCTGTTGAGCCCCTGTATGGTTTGTTTCATTTATGCAAGACTTCATTAAGATATTTCTGCCAGTGTAATTCCATTTAAATGCCAAGCTTAAAAACAAACTTAACTTGGCTACATTTTAAAATTCAGCTGGGTTAGCTGGAAAATTACATTTTTTGAAAGTATAATGTCAAGCAAAAGCAGACCTTTTCATAAGCCAAAGCTTTTCATAAACAACATCTGCGAGGCCATGAGATAAGAATGGACATATTGTGGAACTGTGTTCAGCTGGTAGTCTGTTTTCAAGACTTGTTCAGTTTTGAGTTCTGCTTTGGTCAGTACAATACTGGTAGAACAAGCCAGTTTCTCCTGCTAGCTTTTCTCTGTTCACTTTTTGTAATGTTTTAATTTAGCATTCTGTTCAATTAAAAACTATATCAGTGTCATCTTTGTCTATTTAGATGAATAAATGGATCCTACAAACCCTCGACCATCACCCTCTGCTTCCTGCCATTTAGCCAATTCACCAACTTTTTGTGGATCTTAATTTCATTATCAGTCTGCCACTGGAACCTTACCAAAAACCTGAAGTTCAAATAGACTACTTCAAATGCATTATCCTCATCTACACACCTGATCATCTTTTCAAAAAAATTCAATCAAGTTGATAGGACATGACCTTCCCTTAAGAAAACCATGCCTCTCTAAATGCAGATAAATTTTGTTGTTCAGGATTACTTCCAATACTTTCCTCAGCAGATCTCTCTCTTTCTCCCTTCTTGAATAATTGTACCACATTGTTGTTCTCCAGCACCTCAGGTGTGAGGAATTTAAAAAATTCCAATGGCCCAGCTACTTCTTCCTTGCCTCATTGAACACCCTGGGATACATTTCAGTCCTAGAGATTTATATCTTTTTAAGCCTGCCAGATCACTCGGAACATCTTCTCTGTCCATGATAATTCACTTAATTGCATCACTGCCCTTCTCCTGAATTTCTATACCCACATCGTCTTTCACTATTGAACACCAACGCAAAGTATTAATTTAGAACCCCCATCCATGTCCTGCTCCAATCACAAATTACCATTGTGGTCTTTAATGGATTCTTTCCCTAATTAGCCTTTTGCCCTTAATGTACTTATTCAGAATGGAACTGAAAAACACTGGCACCATACTGAAGACATTTGAATAGATTGCAGACAACCTGGAGTCTAATACCCTCACTTGAAATGATCGGTGTCTCACCAATCTTCTTCCTGGTCTTTATCAGCTCAGCATTTTAGGATAGATACCATTAATCCCACAGGAATTCTGGCTCGAGTTTATTTAGCATCTCTAAAACTTCAAACTCTGATGGCAAAGTTGGATTTCGGATTTTTGTTTGGCAGAAGCATACATCAACAATACTTATCGTACCAAGCAGGTTGCATTTTAAATGATTTGTACCCCATTAATACAGACATTTTTTAAACTGTGCTTCATCTTAGCTGCAATGTCTCTTTCCAAGGCTATCTGCTACACTGATCATATCTTTTAAAAGATTTTTCACAGTTCATTGCACTTAAAGTTCTCCATTCAAGTCAATCTGCACCTTTGATAGTTTTCTAAAAAAAAACCATCCTGTTACCACTATAGTAGTGGAAGTTTTTTCAAATTCACGTTTCGTCCCTACACTATGTAAGGTGTTTCTTTGCCTCTAATCACTCAATGTATTGTTCAGTATTAGGCCCTATCCAGAATTTAAATTTGCTAATCTATTTAAGGAGACAGTTACTTATTCAAGAGTTTGATTTTGGGAATCTTATCCTTCAACTCAGCATTAAACTTTTAAAAAATGTTGCATTAATCTTCTATTCTTTAATTTATTTGCCCCCTTTAAAAATCAAGCATCTCTGTTGCCATTCTGCAGTCAATGTTCAGAGTTGTTTCTGAAACTTTCTGGATAATAAAAAAAAGGTACCAAATCAAGAAAGACATTTCCCAACTATAGTCATGAATCAGTCACATTTACCAAGCGTAAACCTAAACCAAAATATTATTTCAGAACACTATACAATAATCATTTCATGAATCCTTGTTAAATCAGACATTAATTGCCTATAACTTTGCCAATACTGTTAAATCTACCTTGACTGGCTGTTTCCGTTTGTTCTTTACTCTCTTCATCCTTGGTGATGGTGGCGACACTGCTTGTAACAAAATTCTATTTCTTTCCAGGCCAGTCTGCAACTATATAAAAAGTTTTCAAATTTGCAAGTATGACAGAAGATTCCAACTTAAAGTGTGCATACCTCAAACATTACTAAATATATCTAGAGACACACCTCAGATATTGAAGATCACTTCAAGACAAAAAGGTAGGAAATGGCACTAATAGTCATTAAAATACTCAAATGCAAGAATGATTATAACATTGGTGAATATATCCTACACAAAGACAACACACATACAGGCTCTCATTGGGAAAATGTGTGTCTAACATTCCTATGTCTATACCCAAAGTCTGCACTTGTAAACCTCCACTTTACAACAGGCTCCTTGGACAGACATCAGAATGAAGAGGAGAATTTTCATTCCTAGGTCACAAACTGTGGGAAAGAGATAATTTTTCACTGGAATGAAGTGCGAATGAAACTGAATGATTCAATTCCAAAGGGAGTTCTCGAAATTTCCAATGAGTAGATGGATGAGAATTGGCTACGAAACAGTTTCAGTGTCTGTAAGGCAGAGGACGGAACCTTCTCTTCGGGCCAGTGTAAGGGAAAGACGGACATAGACAGAAATGGAAAGGAACTTCTGGAGCACAGCTCTGAGCTAGAAAGCAGGAAGCAAGTTGTGTTGTAGTACAGTCACTCAGTCAGTGGATGAGGATTCACAGTCTGAAGGATGGAGAGAGATATCGGAAGGAAGGATTGATCTATCAAATAAATCGGTAAAATATTTAAACTGAACTCTTCACGCAATTTATCAGATATTTGATCAAATTAAAAAAAGACTAAAACTTCTGGTTTGTATGGATTATAACCAACCAAATTGAAGAGGGGGCAACAGCAGGAATTCTATCGTGTATATTAATAATAATCACATTAGATAAATGCAGAAACAACAAGTTGCTTTTCAATTAAGGTAAATTACTATTTTTGCCCAAGATGACTCCATTTGGCTAACTACTGTTGTCTATTAACAGTTTTAAAAAAAGGGCCCCACAATTGCTAAATATGAAAAAAACTGTTGCTGTGTGAATTGGCAGCATACATACAAAATAACATTGTTACTTCTCTTCTGACACAGATGACAAACTGACTGGGCAACTTTTAGTGATGGGCTCTATAGAAAATGAGGAGACATCCTAGGAGGTAGATTAGCCTTGTTGCTCCAGAGAGTGAGTGAATACCATTGGGAGGCAAAACGCAATTGTGCTCCTCAGCTCAGGGAGCTCAGAAAACTGAAAAATCATTGAATGGGGAAAGGGGATAAACAGTTTAATCTGATCTAGAATGGTCCCATTAACTTTTTGAATAAAGAAAGGAAATGGACAATTAGTTTTTTTTTTAATGCAGCATATGCAAGATGATCAGTTCTTGAATAGCAAACTGGAGACTATTTACAAGTGAGATTCCTGTAAGTACAGAGAAACACAGACCTGGTCAACCTGGCTGAAGGTAATTTGATGACGGGCTTGTGCCATGGCATGTTGTTTAGGATGTTGTTTAGGAAACAGCTGATGTAGATGGTAGACAACCACATCAGAAGTACACCCATATAAAATTCTGTAACTTCTCCAAATTTGTTTTTCCTCTATCCATTTCCTTATGGCTTCAGATTTATGTTTTCAATGCATCCTGCATTAAATTGTTAAGACACTATGGAATTACGTAGTACTGCTGCATTAGGATTTCATTAACGTTTAATGCTGGAATTGTGAAAACATTCATACTATAGTCACTTGAACTACATAAAACATCCAAGCATCACAATTATAAATATTGCTCCAATAAATTTTGTTTGCATCTGCAAGAACATTTGAGTTGTACAACATTACAGTGAAGTGTTGATGCTTGCAAATCCGTCATTGTTGTTTGTAATGTTAGCAGAAATATGGAACTATTATCCACAATCTGTGTGTTAGATAAAAGAATGATATTTTAAACAGATTTATCAATAACCAATTTTAAATTCCCAACTACTTTAAGAAGTGTTACAATGTTCGCACAAACCTGCGCAGCTTTATCTTGTACCAGTTTTCGTTGGTGTTCTTCCTCCCGTAACTTTTGTTCCAATTCATAAATTTTCTTCTGTGGAAAAACAGAAGATCGCAAACATAACTGACAAAACTGATTTATTACCATAGTCTCAGCAACAAGAAAATCAATTGCAATAATAGAGAGTCATTCATCAGGATTTTATGTTAAGACTAAAGGGGCAGTCATCATCACTCATCATTAGAGGAAACTGGATATTGCAGGCTGGTTAAATACAGTTAAAAACCAGGACGTAGATATAATTCTAGCCTTGGGTGACTGACTGTACGGACAGTTTGCCCATGTCCATGTGGGATTCCTCCAGGTGCTCCAGTTTCCTTCACAGTCCAAAGATGTGCAGGATAGGTGAGGTGGCCATGATCAATGCGAGGGATTACAGGATAGGTCAGGAGAGTGGACCTAGATAGAACACTCTTTTGAAGGGTCAGTCCAGACTCAATGGGCCAAATGGCCTCCTTCTGCTCTTGGAGGAATTCTATGCTGGTCCATTGAGATACCAATGAATTTGTTTGAGAGCTACAACTTCTGCTCAGCAACATGTCTGACACAAAGGATATTTCCTCCTATGGGACATACTACATTTCAGGGATTCAATTTAAAAATAAACAGTCACTCATTTAAAATGAGGAGAAAAAAATTTCTCTTGGGGTGGTGAATCTTTAGCATTCCCATCCCCAGAAAATGATGCAGACAGGGTCAATTAATATTTTTAAGGCAGGGTGAATAGATTCTTTACTAAAAGAATCAAAGCTTTATTTAGGGTATGCAGAATGTGAAGTTGAGGCCCAAATCAGATCACCCATGATTTTAATGATCAGGCTTGAAGAGCTGAATAGCCTACTTCTGCTCCTAGTCCATATATTTGCAATGTCTATAAAATTACCCTTTCAATAAGAATTTTTCATTCAGTTTTGCAGTTCAATTAGAATTTACAAACCTCTGCTGTAGTCTGCGTTGCTGTAAGTCGGAGATATTCCCGCTCAATTAGGTCAAGTTTTTCAAGCTTCGACTGCAGATCTGATTGGTCCACCAAGGTTTTCTTTTCCAAAGGTGTCTGAATTAGCAAAAATTCAATGGAAATGGTCAAATTGATGTTACAGTATTCATAGAACAAATGCAATTTTTGTACATTACCCACTAAGAACGTAGGAATAGGAATAGGTTTTTCAGCCTATTCAAAGCTGTTGCTTCATTCTAGCTTGCCAGGTCCAGGAACTGAATGCTGCATTCCAGATGGGACTTAATACAAGTTCCAACCATTTTATTCCAGCTTCTTTGGGATAAAAGCCATCACTTCATTAGCCTACATATTAATTTTTACATTTGTCCCCCAAATCACTCAATTTCTAACTTCCATGGCCCAAATTAAATCACATAGTTTTCCTTTGGTAAGTTATTCGCATCCACTGCTGTGAAAATTGATATATAAAAATAGTTATTTAACATGTTTGCCACTCCTTGATTTCCACTTACATCACCGTTACCCATCATCAGGTGGCCCATGTTATTCTTCATCAACGTCAGTATCATACTGAGTGTACCTCACAAGCCTTTTCTCAAGCAATTTTGCAATTCTCAATTTCATTGTACCCATTCTTATTCTTACTTCCCCCAATTCACAGAATTTCTGCTGTTTCTTTCTTTTGTACAAATCCTCCATCTCATTCCCCTTGTTGACCAAGGACGTCTAAATACACACAAAGGGTTCTTCTCCTTTAGGGCCATGTACAGATCTTGTTTCCTATCAAATACTTACTGTTTAGTACATTGTTCCAGAAAATTGACTGGGATATACAAGAAATATATAGCCTTTGTGATTCTAGCTGTTCTGCTTTCTCCAAATGACACACAAATTAAAGTTTCCCATTATATCTATGTTGCTTTGGTAACAAGCTTCTCTAACCTCCAGGTTAATATATTTCCTTACTTTACCACTGCTGACTAGAGGTCTATAAATAATTCCTAAAGTCTTGAATTATTTTCTGTTCAATTCTCAACATAAGATTTCTACTTTCCATACTAGTGGATAATCATGACTCATGTCAAGAGTCCTCTCTCTGAGTTGCTGATGTCCTCAAACTCACTCAAAGACTTGGGGTTTAGGGTACATAATGTGATGAGACAAACACTTGCAGGAAACAGTCCAACAGGTTTCCCCAGAGATCTGTTCTAGTCCCAACTATTTTCAATTTTTCTAATCAAGATCTGCTTCCAACTGTTTCGATAATTCATGTTGTGCCTCTTGGGCTTGGACATTTTCTAAACAACAGGCAACATTGAACAACATAGTGTTGCAAAACTAGCTAATTACTGTGACCTACTTGCAACAACGAAAGACCCCAGTACATCTCTCATCCACAATGCCAGTGCCAAGGGGGAATGCAGCATCTCCTTGAATGGCAAGAAACTGAATCAAACAACATCTTGGTGTTAACCCTGACTGAACACAGACACACAAAAAACATCTGACCATGACAGATCTAAACAAAATCAGCAAATCTGCTGGCTCTTCATGGAGTGCACATGCTCAAACCTTAAGGTCTTGAACTCTTGCCATGGTCTACTCAACAACAGAACATTGTGCACCAGTATGGTACAACTCACCGCCACACCAGGCATACTACTCAACACAACAATGCACATCATTCTGGGTATACTCTAACCAACTCAACTCGTCTGGCTCCCAATCTGAGCAACATTCCAATCCTTCACAAAGAGAGAGCATGATTGCAACAAGAAAGCTCACATCAACTTAAGCCCACTGCTACACAAAGGTCTTACCAATCTACTTGCCGTGTGCCTCCTATCACATTAACTGTGACAATGGAACTATGTCACCATTAAAAATCATTTCCTCATCACAGATCCAAGCCCACCCACTCAGCTTTAACCTGCCACCCCAACATTGCACAAAGGCCTTGGTTCAGAGTACCCAATGAATTGGTATAAGTGGGACCTCACCAGAAACCAAACTGTATCTGTAGTGCATCTAAATCTATGACTCCTCTTAGAAGACTGCCCCTGACAAAGCTCAACCAAGGGCTGAGAGAGTGCAAGTTAGCCCCTGAAAGTTTGCTTGACGTTGTGATTACTGCACAAGTCAATATGTGGATCTACCTCACTTTTTAAATTCCTTCTTCTTCCTAATTATTCATAAGCCAAAAGTGCCAGCACAAACTTTACGAATGGTCAGAAAGAAAATTCACTTATATGAAACCTGATTAAGTTTTGTGATACACAACTAAATTCTATTCCATTTTGTTTTATTTAGCAGAAATTCAATATACAATTCATAGGTGAAATATTTTCAATGTTTTTCCAAACTAATTCTATTCCCCACTTTATAGATTTTTAAAAGTTGTATCAACTATTTTGATTTTCAGAGAGATTTTGTAATTGACAGCCAGCCACCTTTTATTTCTTGCAACACGAAATTCAACAAGAAAGCAAGATCAACAAGGTCCATGATTCAAATTGAGCTTTAATACTGCAGCCATTTACTATGTGTAAGCATTCAATAAACATTTAAAATCCAGAGTGACAATTCTTCAGTCCAGTATAAAATTCAATCAATTCCTGCAAATTGTATACTTCATGATCAGATACAAATTTCCTTGCATTTCCAATTTGCTCAATAACCTTGCCATTACCTGTCTCTGCAATGCCATCTCTCTTCCCATTTCAGCATTTTGCACCATTTTTCTCATGTATTCCAGCTGTTTTTCCAGCATGTTGCAGCGAGACTCTGCCGCTGATAATTGTGTTGCCAATGCTGGAAATTAAATAAAGTTATAATTTTTTTCTACTACAAAAATAGCTTTTAATTGGTAGATCATTATGGAATGTCACAATTTCCCATTCACAGCGCTAAAACAGAATTTCATTTTACTAACAAAGAGGAAATCTGCAAGCAGCTCTACAGCATAAAATGCAAGTGAACAGATAGATACCTACCTAAGATTATATAAGTCTGTGTGCTATATTCAGTGCCACAACTACCCAACAATTGAAAAATACAAACTTTCAAAAGATTGATTATCTGACAAAATGATGCATTGCTATAATTTGCAAGATTTCAAATTCCATCTGAAGTGGCTTTGTAATAGGTACAACTTCCCTTTACGTTCTACTCAAGAGGAAGTTAAATTATGTCAAGATTTTTTCTAGAGCTTGGGTTATGTATATTCAGGCCAGCAACGGTAGGATACAGTCAAGTCTGCTGAAATATTTGCCAGTATTAGCACCCAACAGTCAAACCCTTTTGAGGATTATGTAAATCTCTGGCATAATCAACAGTGTAGGAAAGTTCAGAATCTCAATTCTTCATTAGCACTGCTCAGCAGTTCAACTACGTCTGCAGAAACTCAAAGGCATGAAATATCTCAAGAATTTTTAAATGAAAACTAATAAGTTCTAAGTACAAACCACTTAAACAAACCTTGACTATGCTGTGCCATTTTAATCTCTGCGGTGCCTGCTCTTTGTTGGCTCTTCTCTAAAATGTTTTTGCTCTCAGCTGCATCTTTGGAGATACGCTTCAAGTTTTCTTCTGCCTGTGCTCGCTCAAGCTCCAACCTGCGTATCTTCTCTTGAAGATTTCTTAATGCTGAAAGTACCGCTAAATTAAATCAGAAGGAAAAATACTGGAAGTCAATCTTGGTAGAAATATTCCACTTCACATCAGTAACAAATGTCTATGTGAACAAGGTGCGTTATATATTAACCCCAAAATAAATTAGCTTGAACCTCAAAAAAAAAAAATCAGCTTTTGGATTATGAATTAAGATTGTTTGTTCAATTTTATACCTTTACCTCAAAAAAAAAAAAGGACAGAAGATCACTTCAGGAGAAATTTTTATCTCAAACCAAGGTCTGAACATTTCACTTGAAACAAACTAAAAAGGGTAGGGCTCAACTGTGTATAGTGCTGCATGGGTAAAACGGTGACATCTAACCTGTCAGGTTGGACTTGTGGATAGTGAGGAGCATTGTCAGGCAATGCAGCAGGACACAGATAGGCTGGTAGCTTGGGCAGATAGAGATGGCAGATGGAATTCAGTCCTGATAAATGTGAGGTGATGCATTTTGGGAGAAAGAATGTAGCGGGGAGGTATATGATAAAGGGTAGACCTATTAAGAGTATAGAAATGCAGAGGGACCTGGGGGTGCAGGTGAACAAGTCTCTGAAGGTGGCAGAGCAAGTGGAGAAGGTTGTGAAGAAAGAATATAGTATGCAAGCCTTTATAGGAAGGGGTATAGAGTACAAGAGCTGGCCTTTAATATTGCAGTTGTATAAAACATTGGTTAGACCTCATTTGGAATACTGCGTCCAGTTCTGGTCGCCTTACTACCGGAAGAACGTGGAGACTCTGGAGAGAGTACAGAGGAGATTTACCAGGATGCTGCCTGGTATGGAAGGTCTGAGTTACAAGAAGAGGTTAGGCAAATTGGGACTGTTTTCCTTAGAAAGACGTAGACTTAGAGGAGATCTAGAGGTGTACAAGATTGCGAGGGGTATAGATAGAGTAAATTGGGTTAAGCTTTTTCCTAGGATGGACTCGAATATCACGAGGGGTCATGGTCTTAGGGTGAGGGGGTTAAGGTATAATTTGGATGCTAGAGGGAGTTTTTTCACACAGGGTGGTGGGGGTATGGAATGCACTGCCAAGTAAAGTGGTGGAGGCAGGTACTCTGGAGTTATTTAAGAAATACTTAGATGGGCACATGAACAGAATGGGAATGGAGGGGTATAGAAAACTGATTTAAAATATGGATCATGAGCCTTGGGAGTCCCTGGGAAGTGTGTAAATAGATGATGATATTGATGTATTTGTTTTTATCCTACAGGTGCTTTGGTCCACCTTGTTGTCTAACGAGGGGCATATACGCGATGGGTCGTGAGAGGACTGCTCTTGGATCTTTTTCGAGAGTATCCTAGTGCTTCACGTTGTTAGTGTATGCTTGACCTGGACCATTTGATGGGCAGCACGACAGCTCAGTGACTATCGCTGTGCTGTGCAGACACATGGATTTGGGCCTGTGTCTGTGGGAGTTTGCGCATTCTCCCCGTGCTTGCGTGGGTTTTCTCCGGGTGCTCTGGTTTCCTCCCACATCCCAAAGATGTGCTCTTAGGCTAATTAGCAAAAGAAATTCTCCCTAAATTGTCTCAAATTTGGTTTTTAATCTATAGACCTATAAACATAGACAGGGATCACGGGTAGAGATGGGAACATTGGGGTGGCGGCGCGGGCTCGTTTGTTCTTTGTATTCTCCTCTCAGGATGCACAGTTGCAAGTCCTGTTTCACAAAGCATATTTGAGCTCTGGCCTGAACTGAGTGCTGCACCCTACTGGTCAGAATTGAGTAATTGCACATCCCCAACACCAACCGGCTACATTACAAGAGGATATTTCAATAGAATTTATTTAACATACACTTTCAATTAAAATTAAACACAAATTCACTTAGCATTTATAGCATATGTTAATATCTATTAAAATAATGTTAGAAACTGCAAATTATAATTTGACAAGCTATCATACCAGGAAACTATTAAACAGCAAAATCCAGGTGTGAAGTGCATTTAATTGACGCGGAAAGTGACCTTGTAAGCAACAGATTTTAGGAAATAATACTGTTAACTTATATACCATGCAATATCTTCAGCTACAACATGTATAAAATGTATGGAAGATTCTATATTGCCTGCTTTACATAAGTCACCAAAAATTGACAAAACCTTATTGTTGTGAAAATGTATAATTTCATGATTCATATTTTAGGAATACAACTTTTAGTCTGGCGTTTGAAATTTTAAATGCAAGATAAATGAAAACTCCTGGCAAAAAACTGTTAATGACAATTCAAAGTGTGGCCAGTGTTTATTTAAGAAAGTGAAAGATTGGAAGTGGGAAAATATTAAACAATAATTGAGACCTTGATGGGAAAGGGATGTCTCCAGTTGGCTTCAGAGATTTAAATTACTCATCTGTTCCAAAATCAAAGGAGTGTTTTAAGGTAAAATTTATCTCAACATGGTGCATCCCACATATTATAGGAAGGACGTGGAAGCTATTGAAAGGGTGCAGAGGAGATTTACAAGGATGTTGCCTGGATTGGGAGGCATGCCTTACGAAGACAGGTTGAGGGAGCTGGGACTGTTCTCCCTGGAGAGACGAAGGTTGAGAGGCGATCTGATAGAGGTTTACAAGATGTTGAGAGGAATAGATAGGGTGGACTCTCAGAGACTATTTCCCAAGGCTGAAATGGTCGCGACGAGAGGGCACAGATTTAAGGTGCAGGGAAGCAAGTACAGAGGGGATGCCAGGGGAAAGTTTTTCACTCAGAGGGTGGCGAGTGAATGGAATCGGCTGCCAAGTGAATGGAATCGGCTGCCGTCAGTGGTGGTCGAGGCGAACTCGCTGGGGTC
Source organism: Sphyrna mokarran (assembly GCA_024679065.1). Lineage (NCBI taxonomy): Eukaryota > Metazoa > Chordata > Chondrichthyes > Carcharhiniformes > Carcharhinidae > Sphyrna > Sphyrna mokarran. The sequence goes on from JAGIQG010000010.1 coordinate 47,237,054, forward strand.
TTTTAAAAGACTTCTGGATGAGTATATGGGATCCAATGGGATTGGGGGTTATAGATAGGTCTACGGCTGGGTAGGTTTTGATGTGTTCGGCACAACTTGTGGGCCGAAGGGCCTGTTTGTGCTGTAGTGTTCTATGTTCTATATACTAGCTTGCTATGGAAATAGTTCATGCAGGGGGATATCCTTTCATTTTGGGTTCACCTGCACACCAGAATGATAGGGAATGGGATAGCTTGATCTTGGGTTTGGACATAGCTTGGCACAACATTGAAGGCTGAAGGGCCTATACCATTCTATGTTTCTATCCACGCGAGTTCTCACAAAATCAGTCAGCTTGAAAGCAGCTTTGTACCAGGCAGTCTTTGCCTGGAGCAGGAATAGCTTGTAAACAAGCTGAAGGAATCTATCAGAAATGGTAAAGAAGTTGTGGACCAGAAGCAGGCTTTCAGAAATCAGACATGTTTTGGAGTGAGGTCCGTGTCTTGAGCTGGGATGCCCACAATCTGCAAAGTGCCCGAGGAAAGTTTGAAGCATCACTCTAGTGGAAAGGCCCTAAGAAATCTCATTTCTCAGGTAATAGTGGGAACACTAACAAGAATCAAAGTGAATGCCTGAGAGCTGTGGTAAACCTTGGTTCAAACCTATAAACTGAAGAGGAACCCTTGAGAAATAAAGTAGAACATGAAGTGTCCTATAGAGACTACCAGACTTTTAAAAAATAAGTGTGTATGATATCTATCTGAAACAGGCATACCTCTAGCTCATTGTCACATTCATAATTATGACACTGAGAATACCTGAGCTATCTGGAGCCAAAACAGTGTATTCACATTCAGAAATGGTGCCTGAATTCACTCCCCAGTTGAGCCAGCCAATGAAGGTACAATTTAAATTTTTCATTAGGCAACTTGTTTAGACAATCACAGAATGGTTCTGTGAAACAAGAGTATCCCTATAATTTATCAAAATTATTTACAACAAACCGATGCCAAACAAGATGAAACATGAAAATTGTCTTCAGACAGACAGTTAAGATTGTTATATAACACTGGATAAGTGAATTGCAGCTTGTCTCAGCTGAAACCAAACAGCTGAATTAAAAAAAAAATCTGTTGATTACACACCTCTACTGTTGCTCTCTGGATATGCAACGATAGGCTTATCTGGGGTTCGGTGCAAATCAGCATTGATGAAGGGCTTGTCCGTTGGATATGCTGCAAATGATGGTACAGACAGACTGTCTGATATTGGCAATACTTGAAAACCTCCATCCAAACTGGGCTGTGGCTGTAGAATGAAAATGCAATTGTAACATACGCATTTCCCAGAAATTTGTATTAACTGGCACCTGAATGCCTGGCTGTTATGTAATATATAAGGATTGTATATAACCTATAGTTCAGAACCATGCAACTTGATAATCTATACATAGTATCTACAGAATGTGAAGCAGTTTCATAGTTTTTCAACTGTGAAAGGCAACTATCACTCTCTCCTGTTGCATGTGTACAGCAAGTATGTTTATAAATCACACAAACTCAATTCATAGCAATGCATTTACTAAAATTTTGTGTTCTATGCAAAACTTTATAAGACCCTTATCAGACCCCACTTGGAAAGCGCAGTTCTGGTCACCTCACTACAGGAAGAATGCAGAAGCTATTGAGAGGGTGCAGGGGAGATTTACAAAGATGTTGCCTGGCTTGCGAGACATGCCTTATGAAGATAGTAGAGACCTAGCTCCCTCAACCTCCCTGGAGAGACAAAGGTTGAGAGGCAAGCTGATAGAGGTTTATAAATGTTGAGAGGAACAGATAGGGTGGATTCTCGGAGGTTATTGCCCAGGACTGAAGTGGTTGCTACGAGAGGACACAGGTTTAAGGTGCTGGGGAGCAAGTACAGAGGAAATGTTAGGGATAAGTTTTTCCAGAGGCTGGTGAACGAGTGGAATTGGCTGCCATCGGTGGTGGTAGAGGCAAACTTGCTGAGGTCTTTTAAAAGACTTCTGGATGAGTATATGGGATTGGGAGTTACAGATAATTCTATGGCCTGATAAGTATAGATATGATCGGCGCAACTTGTGGGCCGAAGGGCTTGTTTGTGCTATAGTGTTCTATGTTCTGCACATCATCTTGCATGTGTTTGGCCTTTGTTCAGTAGGTTTTAGTTGCTCTCCTTTTTTGTAGATTATGGAAATTATACATCTTAATGTTAATGCAACCAATTTAAAAGCCACAGGCAAAATACAGATTACACTGCCATATCAATTATGATGGCAACCTTTTACACCAGTACTTCCGATGTGTTTTTCCCTTTACCTCAGCTGAGGATTCTCCCTACCATGGTCAGCAAGGCCATCAGACAAATCTGCTCTATTTCAGATATTTTTGTTCTCACCTATCATTCTCCCTCCCAAAACAATGAATTGCCCCATCTCACCTCCTATACTCCCCACTCAATAAACGATTCCCTGCCATTTCCACATTCAAACCTCTTTCGCAAGCTCCAAGCCTTCTGTGTTGTCCAGATTAAATGAAAAGACCATAAAAGGAAAATTGAAACTATTGCGAATTGACATAATTGTACATTTAGTACATCAACAGCACTCCATGGAGATGCCAACACCTCCCTTTTTGCCAGTTCTCTCATTGCCCTAAGCCCTAAATATTCCTCCCAGATTGCCACTGTACAAGTTGCTCAGTGGTTGGTTAGCACCATTGCTTCACAGCACTGGGATCCCAGGCTCGATTCCTGGCTTTGGTCACTGTGTGGAGCTTGCACGTTCTCCCAGTGTTTGCTGGGTTTCTTCCAGATGCTCCGGTTTCATAGAATCATTGAACCCTACAGTGCAGAAAGAGGGCCTTCAGCCCATCAAGTCTGTGCCAAACAGAATCTCACCCAGGCCCTACCTCCATATCCCTACATATTATACTCACTAATTCCTCTAACCTACGCATCCCTGGATACTAAGGGGCAATTTCTCAGCATGGCCAATCAACCTAACCCACGTATCTCTGGACTGTGGGAGGAAACTGGAGTACCCTGAAGAAACCCATGCAGACAAGGGAAACAGTCCAAAGATGTGTGGGTTAGGTTGATTGGCCATGCTAAATTGCCCCATAATGTCTGGGAAGGTCCAGCTAGAATAAATGCAAGGAGATAGAGCCTGGGTGGGATTGTGGTCAGTGCAGACTTGATGGGCTGCACTGTAACATTCTATGATAATATTTTTCAATTTAGCATGTTGTTTTAGCTTCTCACAATATGGTCTAAAAGCAAATTACTGTGGATGCTGGAATTTGAAACAAAAAGTGCTGGAAAATCTCATCTGGTCTTATAGCATCTGAGAGAATTCTGACAAAAGGGTCATCCAGACAAAACCTTAGTTTGTGCCCAGCTAGCTCCGTCGGTAGAGCATGAGATTCAATCTCTGGATAGTGGGTTTGAGTCCTACATTGGGCAGAGTTATTTAGGGCAGCATAGTGGGCAGCACTATTGCCTCACAGCGCCAGAGACCTGGGTTAGATCACCATAGTGGAGTTTGCACTATGTCTATGTTGCTCTCTTCTGGGTGCTCCGGTTTCCTCCCACAATCCAAAGATGTGCAGGTTAACTGAGCTGGCCATGCTAAATTCTCCCTCAGTGTACCCAAACAGATGATGGAGCGCGTCGACTAGAGGATTTTCACAGTAACTTCACTGCAGTATGAATGTAAACCTATTTGTGACTAATGAATAAATTTTAACTTTGTCTATTCTCTCTCCACAGATGCTGTCAGACTTGCTGTTAGTCCATAAACAGAGCCCAAACTTCCAATAACCAATTTAAAATTCTGTAGCTTGCTCCCACTTTCAGCTCTGTCCTCAGCCTCCAAAATGTTCTAATGAACATTTGTTGAAACGAAGAACATCACCTTTTAATTAGGCTCTTTACACCCTTTCAGACTCAACATTTGAATTCATTCAACAATTTCAGATTGTGACTTCTGCCTCTATTTTGTTTTTGAACAATTCTGCCATTTATACCTCCTTGAGACATCTTTTGTTTCTTTGCATTACTTATCTCATGGCTGGGCGGTGCTAGTTCAGCTGACCAGATGGCTAGCATGCGATTCTGAATAAAACCAGAACTGTTTGATTCTTCTTCCAGTTGAGGAAAGGTACAGACATATTTGCCAAGAGCAGAAGGAAATTGCAAATCATCAGTGACAAACGTCCAAGAAAAAGGGCTCAGGATAAAGCATGAGCCAAGAACTTGCCTTTGGGTAAAACACAAACAAATGAATGAACTCGTTTCATTAAATCTCTCCTTTCTTTCACCCTATAGGTCTTATATTTTATTCCATTCTCCATCTTTCCTTCTTTCACAGATTCTTTATTAGTTTAAGACTTCCAGGTCATTGAGCTGAAACAATAAATTTGTTTTTTTTTCCTCCCTGGATGATGCCACATTTGAGTATTTTAACATTAAAACACAAATAATGTAAGATTCCCAGCATCTGAAGTATTCTGCTCAATTACAATTTATAGCTGCTCCACAGATATCACTACACAAAGTAGTTAATTTTCGATACATGCCCCGTTAGACAAAGCATGCAAAGGAGCGTTCACGTCCAAAAATTAATTCAGTCAGAGAATAATCCTGTGATCCTTTACATTCACCTAAACAGGTGAACAATTCAAAACGTCTTCTGAAAACAATGCAACAATTCCCTCAATTACAACTGGAATACAAACCCAAATTATGTGCCCAAGTCACGAAATGGGCCCGAAACCCACAATCTAATGAATCTCGAGGATTACCATGAAGTCACACTTGCATAATTAAAGTACAGCATTTCCAAAAATTTTGCACTACGTAATCTGCATATTCCCTCATTTAACAGTAGTGCACAGTCAATATTACAATTCCAAAACAAGAAATATTCCATCCACACTCAAATTATAGTAAATTTCATAGTCAAGGGACTATGACTATGAAAGTCCCATAAGGGAAAGATTTGCGGTTATTAAAATATATTAATTCGCTAATTAAACAGATAGAAAGACAGCCTTTAAGAACGTTTCAGATATTGTAAAACAGACGACGCGGTTCATTAAAATCAGAATCTCATATGGTTTAGTTCCAAGAAATGCAGCAGAGAGCTTACAATATTAAAACACGAACACACTCTACCAGAAAGCGTAGGCGCGCACTCAGCCAGTGAAGTGCCTTCTCTCAGCCCTTTCCTCTGTGCGCTGGAGTCAGGCACATCTCACACATATTCGGTACAATGAATGAGAGCCTCACCCTTCCGTTCTGGGAATCAGCTTCCATATCGGGGCGCCTGAATGCAGTTCTATAGGAGGCAGTTGCTCAAGGGGCCGGAATGAGGGAGCACAGCAGCGGGCACAGAAGCATCAGAGGCGAGGCCCCAACCCGAATGGCCCCATTGGCGACAGCTCGAGCGGGCGGGGCAGGCAAGAGAGACAACAACAGGCGGGGCGGAGGCTGCCAGCCGGCTCCTGGGTCACCTCATTGGCGGATCCGGCTGATTGACAGCCGTCGCTTGACAGGAATGGTTAATGGTCCAGTTGGAAGAGGTGGACGGTAATTGTGTCCTTCAATGTGCTGTGGCTGGCCTCGGATTTAGTCAGAGTGCTGTGGGGGTTCACTGCGATCACAATGGTGACAGCTGAGACGCATTCCTTTACCCCGCCCTCCCGGCCTGGCAGTACAAACATCACGTGCTCTCGAGCTACCTTTTCAAATCCGGGTTTGTCCGCGCGCGCTGCTGCCTCTAACCGTCACCCTCCATTGGCAGCCGCGCGCCGATGAAGCCGATCTCCGATTGGTGCGAGTCTCACGGTACTTCGCCTTATGGCGCATTTCTATTGGTTAAACAGTCGGGCTGCGTCTGGTTCCGATGTCGCCTGTCGGTGTGGTGTGACGCCGGGAGGTCAGATCCTTCACATTTTTTTATTTTGATTATCGTCGTTTTTGTTTTTTTTTTAATCTTAATTATCCTGTCCCTCGAGAAGCCTGCAGTGTTTTTTAAATTTTCCCCAATCTGTGTGAAGAATCAGGCGAGGGATTGAAGCCTGACGGCGGGCGGCTATTGATTGGTATTTGAAATAATGGCCGCGCTTTACGCTTGTACGAAATGCCACCAGCGATACCCGTTCGAGGATCTCTCTCAGGGCCAGCAACTGTGTAAGGTTCGTAATAGACATCAACTCCCCCCACCCATCCACCCAGAATCAGTTACTGCCCTCTTTTGTGGTGATTTGTGCCCAGGTTAATCGACTCCCCAAAATCCGGCAAAGGACAAGGGAGGGCGCTCGGTGCTGCCAATCTACTCTGTTTCTCGTCCAACAGGCGTTGCTCAACACGGAAGGCGCACGGATAATAAATTGTTGCCGGGAAAAAAAGAGGGGAGAAAATGTTGTGTTTTGGACCGACGATACCTCCAACTGACTCATTTCCTCTGCATACCGCATTTTGAAGAGATTCGGCCCGGCTTCAAAAGTTTTAATGGTACTCTTTCCCCACCGGTGTCCTGTTGTCATTTCAGCCATTGATTAACATTAGACGTGTACAAGTCTATTAACCGAATAGCTATTTTGCTGCTTGCCTCAAGACGAAAAAAGCCCCAATTGAAGAGCTGGACTTCATGTAGTAGTTGCTCATTCAGAATTTCACATGAACTCTTTCAGCGATCTAAAGAATCATTGAATTTTCTATCTAAATTGGTCAAGTATTGAAGTTTCTGACAGTATCGCGCACTGAAAAATTTAGAATGTTATGAGAGGAGGAAAATATTTGTGGATCATTGGTCTAAATGACGTTCCCCTAATTCCGAATCCAGATGAGACCTTTTTGGACTATTGTGCTTGAGCAGGCTCTTTGAAATGCTAACCCGTTTAGACTTAATTTCCTGCTCTTTCAAAGAGCCTCGGAAAAACGTTTTCTTTTCAAGTATACATTCAATATCCTTTTTACTATGCTGTGTTCTAGGTATTTGGATCATAACTTGCTATAATATTTTTAAATGAAATGCCCTTTTTGTCATTTATCTTTTAATCTGTTTTCGTTACCAGCTCATCTACTGCTGGTGCTAGTTTACTCAATACGTTTCCCTGATGATTTTGAATATCTGTTAAAACATCTCTTAACTTTCTCTGGTCTGTGGACCAGCACCTCTAATTTATCTCAATTAACTGAATACCCTCATTCTGGATATTCTGTAATGCCTTTAAGATCTTAACATCTTTCTGAAAATGTGGAATCCAAGTAAGGCCTAACTAATGATTTATAAAACATCATTGCATTTGTAGTCTTTGAGGTCTTCAGCTTTCTAAATAGAAACAATTTTATCAGCTTTTGCTTCGCCATAAAAAAATCCTTTGATCCTTGGTGTTTGTCAATCTAAGTTTTCAATTTCATTGTATTAGACTATGTAACACTGTTTTACTTTTGTTTTTGAGAACTTGACGAATTGTTCAGATTTGTAGATCTAAAGTATTTAACATCCCAATTTCCATATTCTTTTCCAAAGAAAACTTGATGTTTCAAGATATTTTAACAGTGTAAGACTCAAAAACACAAAATGTTTATTTGTCCATCACTGCCCTCTTTTGAAGGATATTCCTTGGACACGTGAATTAGAAGCAGGAGTACGCCACTTGGCCTCTCAGTTAGATCATGGGTGACCTGATAACTTTCATCTCCTTGTTAATCAAGAATCTGTCCAGCTCCACCTTGAAAATATTCAAAGACTCTGCTTCCATGGAAGTTTGAGAAAGAGGTCCAATAAAAATTCTTATCTGTCTCACTGTAAACAGTGGACTCTTTTTTCCCCCTCCACCAAACTTTAGGTTTAGTTTCTCCAACAAGTGGAATCATCCTCTCTGCATCCATTGTCAAGACCCGTCAGGATCTTAAAGGTTTCAATCAAATTGCTTTTAATCTTCAACGCCAATCTTTTCTCATAAGACAACCCATCAATTTCTGGTATTAGTCTTGTAAACATCTTTGAACTGCTTTTTGATGCACTTATGTACTTTGCCTCCCCCGTGCAGATAAGAACAAACACATACACATTCCTCTCTCTCTTTTTTTGGTCTAGTTGCTGTTGCCTGTGAAGCAGTCACTATACTAGGATAAGAAACCTGTAACAGCAAGGAGCAGAAATATGGCCAAATTTGAAATCACCACTCCTTCACACTTCATAGTCACACTCAGTGACTGAATTACACGTACCAGTTTCTGCCGCTGCCAAGTCAGTGCAAAATCATTCTGGGTCCACTGAAAACTCACCATTAAAAGTTATTCCTGGTGTTAAAGGATGCTTTGGTCTTGCTGTCTGCAAGACCTGGATCCTGTGGTTCCAAGGCTGTCCTATCAGGACTTCCAGATTGGACAGTCTTCTCTCCAAAGTCAATGTGTGGCAGTGAGGGAGCTTGTGACACCTTTGGGGATTGTGATCTGCAATTTTGGAACCCTTATTTTAGTGCAAATTAATAATCTTACTAGCTCAGTTCAGTGACTTCTGCTTGAAGAGGAAGTTTTGTAGTAACTTATTGAAGTATGGTTCTTTTATGAAAGGTGCCAAGTTATCTTTTGATCCACTTGATTGTGGTATTTCTTGATGAGTTTGCTACCAGTTGGTCTCCTTAACTATATTACAATGTTGGTACGTTAAAAACAATGTATTTCCAATTTAAGCAATCTGCAATTCAAAGTTACTTCAAATTCTGTTAAATTGTTTTTAATTAAGTTGCCACTTTCCTATGTAGTTTATATTTATCTAGTAATTTTAATTTAGTGCATTAATAAGGTACAGTATCATCATTCCGCATATTCCTGGATAGTCTGCTTGTTTCAAGGTACTGCTTTTTCAAACCGTACTGTGTTGGTGTGACAAACAGAAAGTAATGAACTTGGACAGAATGTCTTCTTTATCTGACGATGGAGGATGATACAGTTGATTGAGTCATTTTCCACTTTCATGAACAATAACATTAACGCTTCTTGATGTTTTTCTTCTATGTACTTATTCTATCCCTCTGTATTAGACCACTCTGTTGACAACCTTGATATTGCATTTGATCTTATTCATGGCATATATAATACTGCCCATTTCACATCATTAATATTGCTGGACTTGGTCCCCTCTCAACTCAGCTACTTCTGAAACTGTCATTTGTGCCTCCATTACCTCTAGACTGTTCCAGTGCATTCCAGATTGGTCCCCTATATTCTGCCATCCGTAATCCTCAAGTCATCCAAAAGATCTGCTACCTGAGTCTTAACTCTCAGCCAGTCATCTTCCCCTATCACCATTTTGCATGTTGATCTACAGTGGCTGCTGGTCAAGCAATATCTTGATTTTAAAATTCTTGAACTTGTTCCCAAATTCCTCCGTGGCCTTGGCCTTGGCCCTCTTGCTCTAATCTCCTCCTACTTCACAATCCTCTATCTGTGCTGCTGTAATTCTGGCTTCTTGTGTGTTCTCAATCATTATTCCACCATTCAGTTGTCTAGGCTCCAAAATTGCCTGTCCATCGTTGTACCTTGCTTTCCTCATTTAACATACTACATAAAATCTATATCTTTAAACAAGCTTTTGGTCATTTGACCTCCTAAGTCCTTAGTTGCTCAGTCTCAAGTTGTCTTATGATGCAAGTGTTTCAAATGTTTCATTATTTTAAGGGTGCTGTATAAGTATATTTTTATTCAGACATTGACATTTTTAAACAGGTTTCTTTATTAAATAGCACATTCATTCTGTTGCATCACTTGGCTGGGAACTGTGTGGGTAATGAGCTTTTAAATCTGTTATATTTGTCTGACTGTCTTGTTTTTCTTACAGGAGTGTCGGATAGCGCATCCGGTAGTCAAGTGTACATACTGCAGAACTGAATTCCAACAAGAAAGGTACAGTCATAAAGACATACTTCCATTTAATTTTGTGATCTTTTGAAGCCTTGACCATCTCTGAATTATGGGTTTCTTATTTTGTGCAGCAAAACCAACACAATATGCAAGAAATGTGCACAGAATGTGAAGCAGTTTGGAACAGTAAGTTAAAACGGCCTTTTATGTGATATTTTAATAGCTAAGAAAGCAGCTAGGATTTTGAAAAAAATTACAGATAATTTATGTTGGTACAATTATTAATACTTCGGTATCAGTGAAATCTCTTTGTAAATGATTTAGGTGGGGCAGCAGTGTGATTATTTTAAAATCCAATTTGAGTTTGAGCAGGTTAGACAAGCTGTAACTAATTTTTTGCCTAGCTTCTGTTTCAATTTTCTTGCTTTTGATTTGCTTTAATTTATCTAGTCCTTTTATACACACAAGCTGAAGACATAAATGAGAGAGTTAACTATACTGCTCGGCAAGTGTAGCTTGTGATAATCGTAGAACAAGTTTACCAACTAAAGAGTATAAATAAATTTCATTTCCATCAGCTTTATGCTGATGGAGGTACTGGAAAGTTGCTTTTGTCTACCTTTGATAAAATAGGGTAAAGGAGGGAAATTGTTTATACTAAGATTAATGTTTCTACTTTCACCTTAAGCAAACTAAACTACTGGTTGGATTGCCTGGTGATGCTGCAAAATAAATTTCCTCTATATCAGCTAGTTTCTTTTTCAAAGTAAACCCCAGGAAATGAGAACTAAATACAGGTAACATATTATTACATTTTTTTAAAACTTAATTTATGGATTATCTTCCAATCAGTACCGGATTTAACTTCATACTTAAGGGAGGAGCAGAATTGGCAAGCTACTGAGCTTGTTAAAGAAGCAGTTGGTTGCAATTTTAGTGTTCTTCCTATTTTTTGGTAGTCACATGGGGAAAATGGGAACGACTTGTACCAAGTATGAGAAAGTGGCACAAGGGCAAATACAAAGGATTGCACACACACCAAAGCTGCAAAATCTGCTGACATTTGCATTTGACTGTTAGTAGAGTTTATTTCTTCATTCTTTTAGGCTGGCCTTAAAATAAGGAGTGAATGAGAGGGAAGGAAGCCTAGAATGGGGAGTATCATGGAGGGCGAGGACCCAGGCAGAGGAACTGGAGATTGCTGTCTCCATGGGGAATTTGCATTCTGGAGGAGGAAATGAGATGTAGCTACCTGTCCAAGGAGAAGTGCGTCCTACAGTCCAAGAAACCAACCATCTAATAACTCTGGTGAATAGAACATCTGTACCATTTGGAAGTGCCCAAAGTCGATAAATACTGCAAGGATGATAGGCACACACCTGTGAAATCTTTTGAAAATGGTCACACACGAGTCCCATACTTTGATTTGAATAGGTCTCTGTCCAGTAATTCAAAAGGTAGGTTACCTTCTCCCTGGAGAGACACAGTTTGTGCCCTTAAAGTGCAGACTAACTGTCTCTCTCCAGGGAGAAGGTAACCTACCTTTTGAATTACTGGACAGAGACCTATTCAAATCAGAAAGTATGGGACTCGTGTGTGACCATTTTCAAAAGATTTCACAGGTGTGTGCCTATCATCCTTGAAGTATTTATTGACTTTGGGCACTTCCAAATGGTACAGATGTTCTATTCACCAGAGTTATTAGATGGTTGGTTTCTTGGAGTCGAGGGATATCCACTGAAGAGATGGCTCAGGTCTTGGTGAGAAATTTGCGACAGAAACTGAGATGTGATATAATGAAGGCTGTTTACCTACCAAAGCCATCATTGAGCTGTATCAGCAGTATTCTCTGGCTTGTGTCTCATCTTTGTTGTGATATGTCATGCTTCAAACATGAACCATCTTTGCCTCACCTTTTTTTATATCCCTTTCACTTCAACATCAAGATAGGTTGTATGTGTACCAACAGAGACACAGGATGAGGTCATTCAGAGGACTTGTATGAACAAAAACTCCCTTGATAACTGTTGGTTAATACAAATGCACACCACACAAGTAAAGCCAGATCTACAAGTACATAGAACACCATCATTTAATAGTGTTACGATTGGCTGAAGGAGATGGTCAAATGATTTTCCTCTTTTTCCATTCCTTTGATTTTTTTTTTGTGAAAAGGATAGCCTTGCCAATTCAGATGGTATTGAACTGTTTATATGCTGTAATCATAAAAAAGACTACTGGAAAGGTTTTCTTGAGTTTAACAAGGATAGAGATTTATTGTACTTAACCCATTCTGAGTAAAAAAAATAATAAAATATGGTCTGATTTTCACACATGCACTTTGAGGATTTTCTTTTCAAAGATACATTTGCTAATTTTTCTTTTACTGGCTAGATTTAAAAACAATTGAAACCCTTCTCCAGGCAATGAGAAAATTGCCCAAATTGCTGTTATAGACACACTTTCACATTCCACTCAGCAGGATGAACACACAACTCCTTGGGGAGTGTGAAGGACTTTATTGCCTTTTGATAATACCATAAAATGTTTCCAAAATAAAACAATTACATGTTCTGAAATTGAATAATAACTGAACCAGATGTGAACAAATAGAATTTCTCTAGAATATCTACCCAGCATTGTACTGCATCTGTGCTCTGAGGAGAAGGTGATCAGAGTACACATGGCCTGGATGGATTACTGTCTTTTCCAATATGTATCCACTCCTCTTGCATTGTCTGTCAGTTTGTCGCCTGAAGTACAAAGGCCCATCAGCCTGGGTCTCAACAGCTAGGCCGCCTCCAGTACTCCTGCACGTGCCACAGGTCTGTAGTACTCAAATTCTGATAGCTAGTCCTATGACTGTTATGTGCTGGCACCATTTGACGTACCATTTAACTGACTCATGCATACCAGTGAGGTGTGGGCATCTTCATTGCTATTAAATGTTGCCAAGGATGTGGTGTACCCTTTGAGGCTTCCTCCTGCTAGGAAATTAATGTGGACCTCTCCGGGTTGGTGCTGTGGTTTCAGCAGTGGGGAAAGAAACAAGAATTATGAAGGGCATCATCATTTTGAGCTGATTTCAGAGATCCATGCTTCCTCCTCTTTCACCGTGGAAAATGCTAACCTGGATCTTGCCCTCAGTTTCTTTAAAATAGAGACAAATTCTTCTCCAAACACTGCAAGAGACCAAACTCAATCCCATCAGTGGCCCCTCCTCATAACTGTAATCATTTTAAAAGGTGGGCTGCAGGTCTTTATGTTTAAACAAACAGCTTTATTGAAAGAATATTAACACTAGCAGCTAGACTGCATGTTTGTCTGTACAAATGGCCGATGAAATCATCAGTGACATCATGTGATCAATCTCTTAGTGTCCTGTCCCCGTACAAAATTGCTAATGAGGAATAACATGAATACGCAGTAACACTCACAATTCCCCTCCCCCACATATAACTATAGGCTGTGGAATCTCAATACTCTGGGCCATAGTCTTGTCTCATTGGTTGCTGGCCAACTCCAAAATTACCATTTCTGGTGGAGTCAGAAATACCAGTTTTGCTGCACTTCCACAGGTCTGTGATAGCTCAGCATTATGTGCGCTCTGTTCCTGCAAAGAAAAAAGGAATATTATCAGGAATCTTTAAAGTTTTTTTTTAAAGTTTGTTTATTAGTCATCAGAAAGGCTTACGTTAACACTGCAGTGAAGTTACTTTGAACTTCTCCTAGTTGCCATAGTCCGGTACCTGTTCGAGTCAATACACCTAACCAGATGTCTTTTAGAATGTGGGAGGAAACCGGAGCATCCGGAGGAAACCCACGCAGACACGGAGACTGTGCAAACTCCACAGAGACAGTGACCCAAGCTGGGAATCGAACCCGGGTCCCTGGCATTGTGAAGCAGCAGTGCTAACTACTGCTACCGTGCCGCTTCAGTGGTAAGATCACATTATTTATTTAAGATCACATCGTGTGAGTTGTCAGTTTAAAACACTTCGTAGTAATAATTGCAAACTAATAGGTCTTGGAGTTTAGAATCCAATGATGCTATGCTGTGGTACAGATGTTGGGCAATTCCATACTTGACACTTGTCACACCCTCCCATGTAATACCTGAAGACTGGTGAATAGCTCATGTTTCTCCTGTATGTAAGGGTGATTGAGCATATTTAGGAAACCAGATTGTTTTCCTATCACTGACATTAAGTAGACAATGACATTGCTACTAAAGGAAAAAATAGAAGAAACCAAAAATATGATCATGAATAATCAGCATGGGTTTCTAAAGGGTAATTTTTGCTTGATCAACTTCATTGAGTATTTTGAAAACGGAGATAATGCTGTAGATATAATTTATCCAGATGTTCAAAAGGCTTTGTTAGCAACTACGACAGATTCACAAATAAAGTCAGAGAATGCAGAGTTTGGGGCAAGTCATAGAATCGATAGCCAGCTGGCAGATGCAGAGCAGTGAGATGGAGTAAGCAGTATTACCTGGAGTGAAGGAAGGTAAGTGGATGCACAGCATTAACATTAGAACAACTAATGCTTAGAATTTATAATAGCAAGTTAGACTTTGGAATCAAAAATGCTATCTTAACTTGTGGATGACACTTATTTGAGGATATTAAGTGTACACTGTGGAGGACTGCAACAAATTGCAAGAAAATACTTACAAACTTCTAGAATGTGCATTTATTTGGCAAATAAGTTTCAGCTTGAATGTGACGTATTAAACTTTGGCAAGAAAAATCAGTAGGTTGTATAAACTTTAGATAGCAAGAATCTAAATGGCGTAGAGGTGCAAAGCAGTCTGGGGCAGAAATTAAGTTGCTAAAAGTAACGATGTAGGTCAACAATGTTATTTTAAAAACCCAGGATAGAACTGAATAGCAAAGATGTAGAAAAATTGCATATAATCTTGATTAGACCACACCAGTTGTACTGCATACAATGCTGGTTGCCATAGTATAAATTTGACGCGTTGGAGAGAGTACATCTCTGCACTAGGGTGATACCTGAAACGCAGGGGCTACCTATCAGGAGATAATGTACTGGCTGGATCTTTTCCCTCTTGAAAAGAGAAGATTGAGGTGTGACTTATTAAAGATCTTTAAAATTATCAAACTTTGGTAGAATAAGTACAGGAAAAAATGATTTACTTGTTGGGGGGGCGGGGTGGGAATAAACTAGCACCCAGCATAAGAAATCAAATATGGAAGACAATTTTTACCCTGCTTGAAGTGTAAGAGTGAAACTGGCTGCTTTTGGAGTAGATGAAGCAAATGGTATGGATTCATTTAAGGAGAGGGTAGACCAGCATAATGGAAAAAGGCATAGAAATAGTAGATCTAGATGAAAGAAGACAAAAGAAGGCTTGAATAAAATACAAATACTGGCATTAAATGATTGGGCTGAATAAATGTTCTTTTACTGTGCTTCATATCCTCTCTATGAAACCACTGGAATAACATTATTACATTTGGAAATGCATGATAATGTAGATTTTATGATAAATTAACAACAAGGCTATTGATGCTGATTTGTTACTATGGGGTAAATAGAACAGAAACATCTGTGTCCTCGTGCAGTTATTGTGGAAATCAGGAAAATGATATCTCTTTGCCTTGCTTCTATCCAAGCTTTGTTACATCAGTTCCAGATTTCCCATAGTGGACATTATGCTGTTTCAGACAACTGTTGACACTAAGTTGCTCATGAAAAGTCTGATAGCTGTAAGTGCAATAAATGGAAAGTGCTGTTTGCTGGATGCTGACTTTAAAATTTGGACCAACATGTCTGTGTACACAAAAGCCATATTTTGTTAGTAAGCAAAATAAATTTTTTTTTAGCTTGAGTGGAAATCTGAAATTTGATAAGTTCGTTCTAATTTGTAAAATTTCTTTGCAATAATTGAATCACACAAGTCTCTCTTACAAAGCATACCAAGGGCCTTCACAGGAGCATTATAAAATTTCAACACAACATAGGAAGATGACCTAATACAAATATTAAAATAATTACAATTTGTTATTAAAGCACAAGTACATGAAGTAAACATTTGAATGATTCATTTACTATTCAGTCAAGAAATTTTGGAAATTGGAGTGAATTCATCAAATTTCACGTTTCCGCACACAACTGCAAAGGATTTCAATTTTGCTTTTGTTGTTCTGATATCGGTTCTGAGGAATACCTTAAGGGAGGAAAGCGAGGTAGAGGGATTTAAGGAAGGAATTTCAAAACATAGCATATAATTACATCAGCCGCATTTATAAAGCTTATTTATTAGTCACCAGTAGGCTTATGTTCACACTGCAATGAAGTTACTGTGAATTATCCTCCATTACTTCATCAAAAAACTCAAATCAAACTACTCAACTTGATTTGCCTTTAACGAATCCATGCTGTCTTTCATTTAATTAGCCCATACTTTTCCAAATACCGGTTAATTTTGTCAGCACGTAGCCTTTGATAGATTTTCCTTACAGTAACATTACACTGACCCCTTTTTTATGTACAGACGTGTAACTATCCCCTCATTCTGTGGCATTGCCTTGTATCCAAAGAGGATTGGAAGATGGTGACCAGGGCCCACTCAGTTGTAATCCTTGACTAACCATGGGTGCATTCCATCCTGCTTGGGTGACTTTTCTATTTTGTGGGCTCCTTGCATGCTGATTTTTTTTTTATTCCATCCAACCGCGTTGTTGTCTCTTCCTTTACTACTGCTTTGGCAACAGTCACTTACTTATTTTGTTATCGTAGTTATATGTACCCTTCAATTCTGGGGCTTTTGAATTATTGTCTGGACTATAAGGGGATGAAATTCCTCTCAAAAGATGGAAGAGTCCTTTTTTCTCTGGAAGTGACCTATTAATAAAACTGCGATTTCGGAAATGATTTGTATCAAAGCTATGCGTTCCCACGATATCTTTCACAGGGCATCAATTATAAATTCTTAAATTGCATGTTCTACATTTTGGGCCCCAAAAGTTGTTAGGTAGTTCTATGCTGGGCATGGTAGTTGAGCTTGGGTCTGTTTCTTCCTTTTCCTCTCCAACCTCCATTGGTTCCTCATATAATTTTTGGCAAGGAATCTTCAGTCTCTGATGAAAGGCTGGTTATAGTCTTCACGCATCATTTATAGCCTGATGACTGGATAAATCAGGGAATTCAAAATGGGATTTTTTCCTTCTCATCTTGCTTAACTACTTCAGCAGGAACTGAATTTACTTCCTGTACCACTGGCAAGCCTTGTTTCACTTTTTTTAAATGAAATTGTAAAGCAAATGTTATAAATTCAGCATCTTCCAAAGTTACATGAACAATATTACTTGTCATAAAATAAATAATTTTAAATTTTTGAAATATTAAATATGGAAGTGTGGATGAATATTTGACTCTTAAATTTTCTTAATCATTTAATGTTCTTAATTCCTCTGGTAAGAAAATAGTATCTCTCTGTCTTTAAATCTGAACAAGAGCTTGAAAAACACTTCAGGATAAAATGCATTTTGTGAAATAAGGGCGGCAAGTTGATTCTTTCATTTGCTATGCTGTGGCTCTAAGAGGATCAAATCAATACCTCTTAATTGGATCTACTAATAATATTGCAAGCCCAACATTAAGAACAGATGAATTATCAATGTTGATAGATCATTTAAGTAACTGCTTCATTTTTTTTTATGTTTACAGCCCAAACCCTGTCAATATTGCAACATTATAGCAGCCTTCATTGGCACCAAATGTCAACGTTGTACAAATTCAGAAAAGAAGTATGGGCCTCCTCAAACGTGTGAGCAGTGCAAACAGCAGTGTGCCTTTGATCGAAAAGATGAGAGTCGGCGAAAGGTAACGGAAGTGAGCAAAAATTTTTTATTTAGCATTGAAGTCAACTTTTGTTTTAGAATTTTTTGATTTTTTTTTTGAAGTTAGTCCCGTATGAAAACTGGGACGTAGAATGTTAAACCACAAAAGGCATCTGTTTCCATAGTATTGCATTCATCCAGATTCTTTCTGACTTTTATTGTATTTAAATAAAATGTGCTATTTACTGTACAAGATAAGTGAAGTGATTTTAAAAATATGACTGAAAAATCACCCAACAATAGTTATAATTAAAATATAATTTCTGCTTTTAGTTGACTGCTGCATAGAACATCATGGTAGGTTAAATAGTGTTAAATATACACATGGTAGCTATGTGACTTCATGATAAAGAAATATCACAAGAATCTTTTTGTAATTGTTGTGTAGTTTAAATTTTATATCTGGTCATTCTTAATATTTTTGAGATTATTGCAACTCGGCTTGTGAAAATGTAAAATGCATTGTTGCTGCAGTTAAATCATTTTTCATGTCTATTTGCAGTCTCTTGATTAATTTTGATCATTTTATATTCCATCTGATAATTACTCAAGTTGTTTCTTGATTTTTCATTAGATTTGGGTTTAATGGAGAAAATCGAAATCTATAGTATAACATATATCTGGGACTAAGTTGTACAGCTGTAATTTAATCACCTGGGTTTTGATGCCATCAAAATGATGGATCATAAATTTACCAAATCCTAAGATTGGGTTACCTTTAATCCCCCCATCCCCCGGTATTTATTTTATGTAATATATATTTTTAGTTTTAGTTTAGCCATTCGCGTTCCTACCTTCCAATACCGCCGCCATTTGGGTTCGCCTTGAAGTTTGAAAGCTTTGCCAAATGACTTAGGAAGAAGGTTAAGGAAGGGTATTGCAGCTGGTTGTAACGATTGACCTGAAAGTACACTGCATCCTGTGACAGGTACTATATATTACAAGGTTGTTTTATTTTCAGCTGTTTAGTATATGCTGCTTATGCTATTTTAATGGACAGTTGAATGAATTACTAAGAGATGTATGACCATTAATTTATTTTGGGTCATTACGTGCACATGGAATCATAAAATCAATGAATAATCCCTAACACATCTGTAGTTCATTCATTCCTGAGAATTTTGGGGTTTTTTATTTATTTTTCTCTCTGGAAAAAATAGCAGCATCTCATTGGGATGGGAGAACTACAAAGGTGAGGTAACTTGGTAACAAGAAAAAAAACTATTAAAAATCCAACATCTGTGTGAAATTACAGAAAAATCTGCATGTCATGTAAAAACTGATTTAAGAAATGTATTTTAAGTATAGGAAATTATGCAGCAAGTGTATAGTACTAATTAAGGTTTGAATGTAGGGACAGGTAAGCAGTGTCTAAAAAATTGTATCTTCTAAATCAGAATAATGCAAATGAGATAAACAGTTCTCTCAGCCTCTTTGCTGAGGTTTAAACTCTGTTTTATTTTGTCTTGTAGGTTGATGGAAAACTGCTCTGTTGGCTCTGTACACTTTCATATAAGCGTGTTCTGCAGAAAACAAAAGAACAGAGAAAGAACTTGGGCTCACACTCTTCCTCATCTTCAACTTCACTGCCGGAGAAAGAGCTCTCAAAACACCACCATAGCAGCAGTCGTCACAAGTGAGTGTTGTTATTGATTTTTAAAGTAATGTATGCACAGACGTTAATACTTCCATCTGAGAACTCTATTTTTTTTGTTATAATTTTATTTTTTTCAGTTATTGTCTTTCTAGCTGTTTGTGCTTTTCAATGTGTTTTGAAATTTTAAAGCTTAATCACCAACTTGATAGTCATACATTTCTAACCAAAAAAACAAATCTGCACTTTACAATGCAGATGTCTTGAAAGGCACCTACTTATGTATTCAATTATGTTTTTCTTGTAATGAGATTCTTGTTTAATGTGCTATTGAAGTGTTAAATTTAAGACAACTTTTTTTACAGGCATTTAGTGGAATGTTACTTAAAATGATTATCCTTAAATTTATTTCCAATATTAGTCAGGTGAAAGATTTCTTGGTATGCTATATTTTCCCATAAATGGAAGAAAATCTTTAAAATTGAGGTAAAACATAGTTGAGCTTGGTTTCACTTGTCAAAATTTGAGTTCAAGTTAGCCACTCAAATGAGGCAAATATGTTATCTAATAGTTTTCCATCATTTGTGCTCTTAGCAGTACGGCTGCAAATTATTGCTCTGTATCTGGTATTGCTAGGGACTTTTGAGAGGGAGATTTCAAGTTGAAAGGAGCTGATTAATTTCTGGAAACTGGCCTAAGTGAAATCATCCAGATATTTAATTATTTTGACATCTGAGATAGGCAGTGAAACTTCATTTCAGTTATTTTTTTTTCTCATTCCTCCATCACCTTCATCCCATTGCTGTCCCTGCTCCCTGATCTCTAAAGTGGGCACCCAACTTGTAGTGTCGGTGGTGTGCAGGTGTGGAAATGTCCTGGCTCCAGAATTTGGGATAAGGCCAACAACCTATCTCTGGGGTAAACTAATGTTCCGTTTTATCACAACCACCCCAAAAAATAACTTCAACAACAGTCTGATGTGCTTGACACTCTGCACACTAAATATTGCAGTAGGCCATTCTGTCCAACGCAATTTGTACACTTTTCCTGAATGAAGAATCGTTTTTGGAAATTTTAAGACCACCTACATATATGTTTCAGAATTGGCAGCCTAAGTCCAGAGCAGCAGCATGGCATGTGGAAAATGAGGTAAATATTTAGCTGTTGTATTATGTAGAATTCTCTTCACCATCAGACATTTGTCAACTTCATTTTTGTGTTTAATTTTTATATTTTTTCCTACCTAACATCCTTCTCCTCCCTAATAATGGAAATAATTATTGTACTATTTTTGGTGTCTTTATCCATCTACTGATTGGAACTTGGGATGGGAGAATAATATTTGGATTTCCAGTCAAGCACTAGAAAGAGAAACCTTACTTTGTATTTTCTCATCCTGGTAATTGTTTTATTCCAGTACATTGCACTTTCCTGTTTTGTATTGAATTGATAAAAATCTACCAGGTTAAAGTGAATAATTTAAGAGGCAGAGTAACATATGGGACATTACAAGGTTGTGCTTCCACCTTTAGAATGTTGCACTGTGTAGAAATTAAGATAGATGGAATTAAATTATCCTTTCTGCTAGACGAAAGGATCATGACGAATAGTAGTGAGTATTCCATCGTTGCATGCATCTGCTCTCAATTTAGCAGTAATTGTCATTTAGTAGGCTAATATAATATAAGAAACTTAAATGATATATTCCTAAAATGATGGCTGCTGTCCTGATATTGGAACTGAGATGCATTATTATAAAAATGCTTCAGAATATAACTTTGTGCTCTATTCAACTTGGAAGTTTATGTTCCTCATCATGCTGGAAGTGTTTAAAAACAATAACTTATATTTATGTTGCAGCTTTAACATACAAAGTAATCCTAAGGTGTGCTGTGTTGGAGGTATTATCTACATATGGAGATATTTGCTCAAATGATAAGGATAGGAGAAAAGTGAAGAGAATTCCAGAGCTTAGCACCTAGTCAGCCAAAGGTATGGTTGCAGGTGATGGAGCAACTAAAACCGGAGGTGGGCAATAGACCAGAATTGGAAAAATGCAGAAATCTTGTAGGATTGGACCAAGTTGCAGAAATAGGATGGTGAGGCCATGGAGGCTTTTGAAAATAGTTGAGAACTTTTTTAAATTAAGGTATTACCAGATTGGTCCTGTAAGTACAGTAGTGATGGATGAGCTAATTTTGATTTGAGCAACAGAACTTTGGATAAGCTTAGATTTATGCAGACTGAAAGATGGAATACTCATAATGAAAACATTGGCATAGTCAAGGTCAGAGGTAACAGCCTAGGTGTGAAGTTTGAAATGGAGATATGGAGGCTGCATTCAGAATGGTTTAAAACGCACTCCATTGAGTTGTGACTGGAAGATGATAAATGAAGTCAATGACGGTGTTTTAAATTATTGAACTTCAAATCCTGCTTAACATACTTGTGTAAAATTCCTGTTAATTTTAAATTCAGTGCATTGCTTAAAATAACAATCATGGACTCTTAATTCATGTACTAAAAATGGCACCCAGCAGATTTTCAACCCCATTATGTTTTTGGAACTCAGATTTTACTAGAAATTGTCAATTTTTGTGTATAGCCAAGATCTGCCAAGCTCTAAATTATTCAGTCATCAGAACTGTTTGAATTGTAGTCTCCTAACTCTCCTGGGATCCAAATACTTACTGTCATTTGTGTGGTGTATTTCATTTGAATGTAATTGAACCTCAGTTCATTAGACTTGATTTGCTACTTGTGATGCCAGCAAAGATGGTGTTTTTGAAGTGGTGGTCATTTTGATTCTTTGTGTGAAACTTCTCCCTGATTTCCATGTATAAGTTATCAATGGTTCTTAATTCTGTAAAGTTTTTGCTTATAATTTTGTTTGTTGTAGATTTTCTTAAGTAATTTCTTTAAAATAGTCACTTGCATCTCACGTATCTGAACAGGGGTGGCTTATTCAGGCTTCCTCCAGTATAAGGCTAATTTTTGACATTCTTAATAACTGCCTTAGCTTTCAGCATTTGTGGCAACAAGTTACATGTATTTGTTTTTACAGCTATTGATGTGGAGCTGTATAAGCTCAAAGGGTAAGTAGCAAAATTGACTCCATCAAATGAAATAGCAGCACCAAAAACATTTGGTTTATAACAGGAAGAATTAAAAGTACCTAAGACTATTATGTACAGAATTGCTCTATAATCTCTACAGACTATAAAGGAAGAAATCTGTACATTTGTTGATATCTGAGTTGGTCCTTGTTTCAATGTTTTATGCTTTAGAGCTTCTGGTTAGAGACGGCTTGGGCGCAGCCATGAGATTAAGAACGAGAAGAGTAGGTTCCGGTCAGCATAGTGCCCATAGGCTGGAATTTCTTCATATTCCCAAAGCATGAAGCACAATAACAAGGGCAACAGAAATACTTATATAGGGTAGGTATTCAAACTGGAATCCCGTTTGGAGGAGAGTGGGGGGTAATATTGGTGGAGAGGCAGATTTATTTGGCAGATGTCAGTTTTTCAGCATTTGTAAATGCTAGCACATTATTTCTGTTGCTGCATCATAAGGAAACATGCTTTCCACAATAACAGTATTGCTTTTCTTTTGACTATCTAATTGTCTATTTTCAAGTGGTCTATTACACTTGTTCTTGAATACTTTGTTGCAGAATTGAGGTGACAGTCTTGGTGGCACAGTGGTTAGCACTGCTGTCTCATAGCGCCAGGGACCAGGGTTTGATTTCCATCTTGGATTACTGTCTGTGTGGAGTTTGCACATTTTCTGTGTCTGCATGGGTTTCCTCCCACAGTCTAAAAGATGTGCTGATTATGTGCATTGACCAAACAGGCGCTGGAGTGTGGCAACTCGGGGGATTTCACAGTAACTTCATTGTTTAATGTAAGCCATCCTTGTGACTAATAAATAAACTTTTAAAATATTAGCAATTTCTTCAATTTTTATCTATAACTGTAAAAGACTAAGGGGAAAAATCAATTAGTGTGTTTGTTTTGTGGAATGCTGAAGTAATTTTCAGTGTTAAGAATTTCTAAATAATCTATAATTCAGCTCGTACCAGAATTTAACAAATCTGATTCTTCCAAGCCATCACACCTAACCATTTCAAGCTATGACTTTCTAAAACTTCTCACCTAACTCAACAAACATTGCACCCCATCATCAACTTGCAATGACTATTAGATCCAGATCTTGAAATCCCCTCCCACCATTGTTTGCACCTTGTCCCACTAATCTTTCTTCTGATCGCCTAAATGCAACTTCCCAGCTCTTCATTACTCTCCATCATACATTCCCATGTTGTCTTTTTCCACCTGCATAGATCAGCAATCACTTTCCCATTCAATATCAAAAATATTTGCATCAATATTTTGCTCATAGAATCCTTACAGTGCAGAGAGGCCAGTGGGCCCATCGAGTCTGCACTGATTTTCTGAAGGAGCACCTTATCCAGGTCAGAGCACCTGGAGAAAACCCACACAGTTACTAGGAGAATGTGCAAACTCCACACATACAGTCACCTAAGATGGGAAACGAACACAGGTCCCTGGTGTTGTAGGGCAGCAGTGCTAATCACTGTGCTATCATGTTGCCCCTTTTGCACAGTCCTGGCAAATGTTTTGCATTACCAAGCCATCCAATGCAACTTCTTCACTGATGATAGCACTTAAAATTTTATGTCCCCCAGACTCCCCTTCTTTGCAAACTGTCTTTTTCTAAAGTAGCTTTGTGAAAACTTACTGATGTAGTTCTTGCAGTTTTGTGACTCAATTTAATAACTGTTTTACGGTTTGTTCAATTTTTCACCAATTGGACCAGAAGTGGCCAAATGAACTTCTGTGCTTGCTAGTCTAAATGAAATCTTGTTAGTGCCACAAATGCAATGTTTTGAAATATGCTCGTACTTTGATGGCTGTTGTTGCACACCATCCTGAAATGTTTACAGTACATGTAAATGATATTTTAGCTCACGTTTGTCCCTATCCTCTATTATATTAAAGATTTCAGTATAGCATTTCATTGTTGTTCAAATTCTATTTGTATTTCTATTGTTTTTCTGTTTCCTTTTAACTACTATTGCTTTATTGCTGTCATTTTAAAATATAGCAACACAATAATACATTATCTATTATGGTGTATAATCTATATCAAACACAATATGGAAATCAGAAAATCAAAGAACTACCCAGCCTAATCCCACCTAGCTTTGCAGGTCATTAGCTCTTCAAGTAGACATAGTACTTTTTAAATATGGTGAGTTTTATGTTTCTCTGCCTTTCTGGCAGTGTGTTCTGAGTTTCTATCAGCTGTCTGTGTGAAAGGTTTCCTCATGACCCCTCTGATCCTGCTACTAATTACTTTAAATCTATGCCTTTGCTAGGGTAAATAAGTCAATCTGATTTGACCCCCTTAAATTTCCTACGTATATTTCAATTAAGTCACATGATAGCCTCTTCTGTTCCAAAGAAAATAAATTCAGCCTATCCAAATTTTCTAGCACAATAGGTACGGATGTCACCATAATCATAGGTCTGAACAGAAATTTGTTTAAGTGGCAGTGCCAGGCAGACTTGCATTAATTCCTCACTGGCGGGTGGCACCGTTTCTATTACCAGCTTGTCCAGCTTTTAAATGTTCTCCATTAATGTTATCAAAGAACATTGCATAAATAGCAGGTGACTTGCTTCAATTTCCCAAGACATCAACATTGCTTGTGTGTTGTCACTTCACAAGCAAACTTTTTCACTGAATAAATCCATTAGTGTAGGATCATGTAGTCTAATGTTGGTTACGAAATAAACCAATAGTATGGTGGCACTATTCTGACTGGTATTGTAGCTTATAACTACTAAACACACTTATGAGCTGGAATGTAATAAATATATATATTTTACATATATGTTGAAGTGAAATAATTTTGCTTTGGGTAAAGTGTTGCAGTGGAGACTAACAGATCTTTTCCTATTTGTATACAATGTAATCAGACCAGAAGTGATATTAGGATTTATCACTGGCTGATATGATTCTTCTATTAATTCATTTAATAACTTAAGCAAGCATTTTTAGTGCCAAAACGAAAAAATATAATGACGTTGCCGGTCTTAAAGTAAAGGTGCATTGCATCCATAATTAGTTAAATAACATATAAATATTTAGGTATTGTTTGACAGTGGCTGCAGATGAGCTCGTGCTCTTGAGTTGTTGCTTGGTACAGATGATATAACTTTCAGGTTGTCATGATATTGACAACACCCATAACATATTAATCCTCCTCAGGCAACTAAAGTGTACTATTCATTTTAATCTCATTTACATCCCTTAGCCATCAGGGGGAGAGATAGATACTTGCTTACAATGTGCAAAAAAATTCTCCTTTCCCCTATGCACTGAATGAACACACAGATCTTGTAAGCCCTATTGGATAACAGATGTATAAATTAACTTTTTCTTTCCAGAACACACTGAGACAGTGACTTAGGATTTGAATCCCTGTTTATAATGATTCACAATTTGCTTTAAATGGGCATCAAGAGGTGATATTGCTCTGTTAGAATCCGAGTTAATAATTTCATGTTTAACAACTAATACAGAATAATAGTTGTACTGTGAATGGAATATAAAATGGGATTTCTGAATTGGGAATTAATTAAGATTCCTTGCTTATTTCCTCTTGTCCCTTTTTTTCAGTATATTTTAATGAAGTTTTATTGGTTTATATTTAATTCATTTTGTAATTGGTTGAATTGATACTTCTTGATTGCTTTTACTGACTTTGACTTCACTTTTTTCTTGTTTAGGGCTGACCGTATAAAGGTTGTCTATAAATTTAACATATACTATTGTTTGCAGCCATAAATCGTCGTCATCCAGTATTCAAAATGAAGCTCCAAAGAAAAAGCCAAAACTTGAAACAAAGCCCTCCAATGGAGACAGGTAAACTCATTGGGAACTAAACTTGTTATCTTGTTTGAATGCAAAAACTGCTTTATTCAGTTAATTACCAAGCATTGTTTGAAATTTAACTGGGGAGCTTGAGTCTGACTGGTCAAAGCATTGCCCTGAAGAATGAACCAGCAAATGGCTGTCACCCTGTTTAATTGAAACAGGCACAACGTGTGTGCATTTTCTTCCCGTCATATACATACACATACACACACAGATATATCTGTGTGTGTATTATATATATATATATTATTCCAGCACATATACATGGGCCACACTGCAATCCTGACCATCTTAAATTGTTGTAAATGTAATTCTTTGTATACTTAGGGTTATTTAACAAATATGTCCAATTGCAGTATCGTATTTAACGTTGAACACTTTTTTGAGTTTTGCAGGCATGGTTTCATCAATATGGTCTGCATCTTGTCCATTGCAGAAGTGACATGTTATTTATGATCTGCCAGTCTTTGGGATGTGCAACATACATATCTGGCATCATATTGGCCCTGAAATTCATATCACATTTATTCATTTGCGTGATGGACAGAATGCATTTTTGACTTGATGCAGCATCCTGTTAGTAGTGAGTACCACTTGAGTGTGAAACAGCTTTGCCTGCTGTTTAAGTTTTTGAGATACTTTGCCCGTCCAGGGTAATCTGAGATAGACACAGAACTGATGGCCTTAGGCCCTTTGGTGAGTTTGCAGGTATACTGTGTGAAATGAATTTATCAGGATAGCCTTAATCTTATAGGATGCCTTTGTTCCCTATTTGAACATCAAGCTAGCAAAGTAAGTAAATGGCTTGAGCTCTATTTATCAGGCTGCCAGAAAGGCTAATCCTATAGCACATGGAACTGTAAGAATTTCAGTGTATATATTGAATAGTAACGGTAGATTTGTTGTAAATCATGGTGGAGAAACCCACTGGCAAATTTCTCAACTAGTTTGTCAAGGAAAGGAAGTTCATTTAACACTTCCATTTCAAAGGTGAACTTGAGTACAAGATGGAGCCCATCAAAACTTGTGAAACTGTAGCAAGCTGTTCTGAATTTTAAGTGGATCGAATGTACCATCCATTTATCAGAAATATACATTGGCTAAGAGGTTGGGTATCATTTCATCAAAGACATGTTTCTCATCAAATCTAACAAAGATGTTTTCAAGAACGAGGTCTAGAAAGGATTCCATGGCAATAGCATCCATTTGCGCATACGTGATAAAACTAAACTGCGTGAGTTGCTAAGTTCGTAAGCTCAACAAATATTGATTCGTACAATGGCAGCAGGTATGCATTGCTATATATACTCAGTACAAATATCCAAGGATTCCTTAAGTGGGGCATTGGTGAAAAGGCTAGCAATGTCAAATGAACTCATGAACACAGCTATCAATAAGTAAGTCCTGTATGGCTTATGTAAATGTAAAGGAAGCCTTCACATTATATGTGGAAAACTTGTTCATCACTGATTTCAACAATTCATCTTGTGTCACATATATTAATACAAAGAGTCCTGTTCTTTGCAGACATCTACACACATTATGCACTTTTCAGCTAAGCAGAGTAAGTGATAAACGTTTGCTAGTTAATTCTTCAGGGCAATGCCTTTATCTTCAGAGTCAAACTGCCAGTTTTAAATTAAAAAAAATACTTGGCAGGTAACTGTCAGTCACCAACTGGAGCATTCTCCAGTTGGTGACTGACAGTCTCTACCAGTCCACTCGTTAACCAGTCAACGCTGTCTTTTATAGTATAAATTTGTTGTCTCCCTTAGATTTGTATTTTTTCAAAATGCAAAGCTTTTGATAAAAATGTCTTTTTTCCTTCTGCAGTAATTATATTTGCAATAATTTCATTCATTACCATAACATTGCTTAATGAAAAAACTAGTCAATCGTTTAAATTAAGATGAGCTAATAACAATAATGTTAAAGGATGGTTAATTCAATAACAAATTTGTTATAATAGTGTAATAGTCCAATAGTTTACAGTATAAATTACATTGTTTATATACACTTTTAAAATTATATTCCACTTGACAGAATCAATAGACTTGAGAAATAAAGTATATTGTAAAAGGTGGAGTGCTATGATCATCCATTATATGGTCTTAAGTTTTCTGCTTGAATAAATCTTTACTGCGTGCAGTTACTTGCTGAAAATTATTAGTCTTGAAGTTTAAGTTGCATGTCATTTTTGACATTTTAGTAACATTTGAATAAACACCTTAATTGCAGGTGCACTTGCATGCAGTCGTGCACAATATGAATTTGCTAAGTTGCAGTATAGGAACTTTCCATGCAATAGGAAAACAAAAAAAGGTGTAGAGTTCCAATAATTGAGAAGTGAGCAACTCTACAGAACTCTTAACTCCCCTGGTGTTCTTATTAAGACCAATTTTCTCATCTCCAAACTCAAAAATACAGTGAACTAGCGCAACTGGGCAGTGTTTTCAAACATTTTTTTTTAATTGCGTTAAAAAATATTTATAGTGGTAACTTGGTAAGAAGTTATCATTAATTAAGCTAAAAATGGATTCATCACACAAAGGAAACATTTTAAATCAATCCACGACCTGTGAATAGTTTTAAAGTACTTGTAAAAATGTTAAATTATTTGGGGATATAGTGCTAACTACTTTCAAATTAAGAAAAAAAGCCTTTCAGAAACTTAAGGTTTTCTAACACAATAATTCTAAAACTGGCACTAAAAGTTTGTGGAAACTCAGGTTTCACCAAATGCCAAGTGTACTTAAAATTTTGCAATCTGCATGTGTTGAAATCCCCATCCTTTGGAAACATTGAGCCAAAGTACTTGCTTGAATTCTACATGTTACTTTGTGTCTATGGTATAGAAACTTATTTTTGTGTGGCTTATTTTCTGCACTTAAACTGGCATATTCAAATATCCTGATCTTTGCTTATTTGTTCCTTATTTTTCCACTTCTGTCACAAGGTTCTCATGTCTTGGTGACACAACTTTTCCCTATATTTCACCCTCTCAAAGTCCACCAAAATCATTTAACTTAGACTTCATTTAGACTTTGAGGTTTTTCTAGCATTTGTTTTTAAAAATTAAAAGATGTTTATAAAGTGCATTTTTGTGAAGCATTTTAACATTTGAAACATGAATTATTATATGAACTAAGTTTAGCCATTTTCATAGCTGCAAATAGAATGACCAACTAACTGAGTATTGCTAGTTGAAGGAGGAATGTCGGACAGATCACCGGGAGAGCAGTGTACTTTTGAACATTGTTATCAATTTATTAACATACACCAATACAAACAGATGGACCCCCTGCCTTAATGTTTTGACTGAAGGCTGTATCTTTAACATTTTGGATCCTATTGCTGTATTGAACTATTGGCCTTGAAGTGCCCAGTGTGATTTCAGCCCACGGCTTCTGTATTCAGTTGCAAATGCTGCAAATTAAGTCAAACTGGCATCTTAAAATGAAATTTTGAAAATTTGTGGTTTGATTTTATATTTACTTTTTTTTTTACTAGCAGCTCATTAACCCAGTCAATGGATTCTGGAGGGACAGACAACTTTGTTATAATCAACCAGTTAAAGGAAGAGGTGATGTCTCTGAAAAGACTTCTGCAGCAGAAAGAACAGACTATCTTGGAGAGAGATAAAAAGGTAGATTTAACAGTAATGGGTACTGCTCATTATAACTACAAGAGATATAGACCAGAAGGCCTGTGCTCAATTCTTAGTCCATGCTGGGTTAATTGATCATTGATAGGTCAGTAGTTGGGATGGAGTGTCGGAAGTGTGCAATGCAAAGGCTGTAATATGACTCTTGCCAGTTCAGACAATTGCGTCCCTGGCTTGTTAGTGAAATGTTTAACATGTCATTAATATTTAAGTCAGCCTCTCGCTTCATGAGTGTGAGGCTGATTTCGTTGGTGAAACAGGGTGGACAAGATGCAAGAAACCAAGTGTGAATCCGATTTTATTCACCATGCTGATTGACCAGCATGGCAAGCTGGTAAGATTGTGCCCCATGTGTGTCATCTCAGGTGACATATAATTGGGTTTATAATAACATATGACGTGATCAAACAATTACCATGGCTGACTTTGAAGAATACCTACTTGAGTCAGGTGCTAGTTGACCTTTTCAGGGAAGGGAATTAATTGGGAAAAATAATGTTTTAAAAATACATCAATGAAAAATTTTATAGGACAGACTGGTGTTCAGTGTTTTGAAGTGCTTTTCTTTTGTTCATCAAAGTTGACTGAGTTGAAGGCAGATTTTCAATACCAGGAGTCTAATCTTAGAACAAAAATGAACAACATGGAGAGAGCTCACAAAGATGTGGTGGAACAGCTACAGGTATTTATTAAATATCAATATTTTAATTTTTTTCTCTTGTCTGCATTAACACAGTTAAAACTTTAATATCCATTTTTGTCACTGATATTTCAGTATTTATTTGACATACTTGGACTTAACTTCTTCGATTACTCAGTTGGTGCCTAATATAAAATGTCAAGTCACTGGATGCTATTCACCTGATCTTAGAGCTCCATATTAATTTCATACCTATTGTAAAGATGGGCCTAGCTTGAAATGTTTTTGTTGCAACAGTTAAGTATTTCCAGCAGTTTATCTCCACATTTCAAATTTCTGGCATCTGCAGTACTTTGTATTTGTTTTACTCCTTTCACTAATCTATAGCCTTTTGAGACTGCATAATTGCTGCAGTGCATTTTGTGAATGGTATTTAGTGCTACCATTGTGCTGATGGTGGATGTGATGCCAATCAAGAGGGCTGCTTTGTTCTTAATGATGTTGACCTTCTTGAATGTTATTACAGCTGCCCTCATCCAGGCAAGTGGAGAATATTTCATTTATACTTCTGCCCTATACCCTTGTAGGGTAGAGTAGGATAGGTTTGGAGTCAGGAGCTGCATAATTCTCAGCCTCTGACCTGCTCTTGTAGCCACTATGTTTATATGGCAAGTACAGTTAAGTTTCTGGTCAGTGGTAATCCCAGGATGTTAATGGGAGCTGGTGGTGTAGATTCAACAGTGATAATACCATTTAATATTAAGGGATAACTTATCTGTCATTGGAGATGATTATTACACGGAACTTCTGTGGCATGAAAGTTACCTATCACTTATTTCAAGCTTGACTGTTGTCCAAGTGCAGAATGCCTTAGTTTCTGAGAAGTCATGCACGAGTCATGAATAAACATCAGTGAACGTCCCCACTTTTCTCCTAGTGATGGCAAGGAAGTCATTGAAATAACTGAAATTGGTTGGCGTAGGACATTGCCCTAAGGAACTCGTGCAGTGATGTCCAGCTGCTGAGATGATTGATCTCCAACAACTGCAATCATCTTTCTTTGTGCTAGATATGATTCCAACCAGTGGATAGTTTTTTTCCATTGAATTCAATTTTATTAGGGCACTTTGATTCTCACACTCCAGATGGTGCAGTTGTACTTGCCTCACGTCCTGGATTTCAGCTCTTCTGTTGATTGGACTAAAGATGAAGTAAGATGTAGAATCTGATCTGAGCATCAGTGAGCAAATTATTGGCAAGAATGCTGCTTGATAATGTAACACCGTTGCTGACAAATTGCATCATTTTGCTGAAGATTCAGAATAGACTTATGCTGGTAATTTATCAGATTGGATTTAATCTGCATAGGCAATTTTCCACATTGTTGAGGAGACGCTGCAATAGTAGCTGTATTGAAGGAACTTGGCCAGATACATCGCTTATCCTGGAGCACGAGTCTACAGCACTCCAGTTGGGATGTTGTCAGCTCTTTCATCTTTGTATCCGATATTTCTTGATGTGATGTACAGTGATATTCTTCCTCGATGGCTGAAAGCCTGAATCTCTTTGCAATCTCTGTCCACATCATTCTCCTCCCCTCTAGTACTGCTCCACTGTTGTCCAGCTGGATTGGATTGCTCTCATCTGCTTTAGAGCTCGTCTCAACCTTGGCTTGATTTCCAGTTTGGTTACTGTCTGTGCGGAGATTGCACATTCTCCTCTGTCTGGATGGGTTTTCTCAAAGTGTCCTGATTCCTCCCACAGTCCGAAAGAAGTGCTGGTTAGGTGTATTGGTCATGCTAAATTCTCCCTCTGTACCCAAGTGTGTGTGGTGACTCGGGGACTTTCACAGTAACTTCATTGCAGTGTTAATGTAAGCCTAATTGTGACCCTAATAAATAATCTTAAGCCCATTCTTATCTATTTAATTGTCACCACAATAATTGTGTAAACTCCTATTGTATTCCACAGTGGTATCTCTTGTGTCTCCAAGGTTCTATTCTTGGTCCTGTCTTTGTTCCTCTGTTTTCCTGATGGCAGTTTACATCCCAGCCCATTCAGACATGAAGATCACGCTGTAGGAAATATACATCACCACAAATAGCCTTGAGACAAAACATCCCGAGGGCTTGTTCATTGTGGCCAGAGACTTCAATCAGGCCAACCTCGAGTGTATTACCTAGTCTCCACCAATGTGTCTCCAGCTCCATCAGAGGCCCAAACGTCCTAGATCACACTTTACACAAATATCAAACATGCCTACTACTTTATTGCCCACCTACCATTTGGCAAACCACAAAACTCTGCAGATTCCACGCAGATAGTGATCCAAGCTGGGAATTGAATCCAGGTCCTTGGTGCTTTGAGAAAGCAGTGCTAACTACAGTGTCAACGTGGCACCCCACAAGAGAGGCAGAGGGGGAGAGTATTCCAGAGGAACAGGGCAAGACAACCTAAGGCATCACTGCTAAAGGCAGAACAATTAAAATCATGGCTGCTCAAGAAAGCCAGAGTTATAGGAGCACATGGGGCAAGGACATGGAAGGATTTGAAAAAATTAGATTTTAAAATTAAGAACTTGGTTCCTTTTCGAGCAATGTAAGTCAACAAGCAAAGGGGATGGGGAACAGTACTTGTGCATGTTAAGGCACTGGCAGCAGAGTTTTGAATCACCTCAAGCACGCAGATGTTTGAATGTAGAAGGCCAGCAAAGAGTGCTTTGGAGTAGTCAAGTCTATTGGCAACAAAAAAATATAGATGAGGGTTTCAGTAGCACATGAAGAGTGGGCTAAAATTGGCAGTTTTAATAATAGCACAAATATAAGCACAGAAGCTCAGCTTGGGGTCAAATGTGACAGAAGGGTTATGAACAGACTACTTTAATTTTGGATTGCTTCACCGAGAAGAATGGAGAGTAGCTAGGAACAAAGCTTGTTGTGGGGACAGAATAGAATGGTTTGTCTTCCCAAAATTTAATTGGAGAAAGTTCCTGCTCATCCAATCTTAGAGGCCAGATAAACAGTCTAATAATATAAGATGATAAGAGTTGAAGGAAGCGGTGATAAGGCTGAGCAGGGTGCCATCACTGTAAAAGGAAAATCAATAATGTATTTTCGGGTGTCATTGCTGAGAGATTATATTAAGGCTGTAGTAGATGGTCAGTGAAAACCAAATTTGGCCAGTTATCTAGTTATTACTGAATAAATGCAGCTTGATGTTGTTAATGATTCCTTACAGCAGTTTGTTGATTCAGCAGGCGGAGACAGTGGTAATTGGTTTATTGAGTTTTCTGCTCAAGATACATCTGAATAATTTTCCAACTTGTCAAATAAATGTCTGTGTAGCTATACTGAAGCAGCTTAATCAAGGATGTGACACCACGGGTACAATGATGTTGGGGACTATCTTTTGCTGTATCCAGCTGTTTCTTGGTGTCATGTGAAATAAATTGCTGAAGATTAGCATTTGTTTTGGTGGAGATCTTGGAATGAGCAACACTTTTTTGGCTTGAGATTGTTGCAACTGATTCACCATTCTAATTTATATTTGCGCATTGGACCATCACCATTTAGCATCAAATGTTCATGGAGCCGCATTCTCTTGTTGCTTGATTGACTTGGATTGATCTATTCTTTGTGATTACCTAATCTTGTCTGTAGGATTTCACTGCTGTTTAACATACTATAGTTTCACTGGATTGACGTGTCATTTTCAGCTATGCCTGGCACTACTCTGGCATACTGTATCATTATGGCCTGATGAGTGAAGGGTACAAGTGTTTTGGCGAGAAGTTTCATTACTTCCCTGAGCTTATTCAAAACACATCAGATTAATAAATCTGTACACAATGCAATTTATTATGAAAATGTATTCTAATGGCATCAGTAAGCATCAACATGCATGGTGACATCATCAGTAGCGCACGCATTGCATGGATGGTTATTGTTGCTATAAGGGACCTGTTCATTGTTGCCACCAGTCTATGTGCATGCTGTACCTTTTTCGTTTTGTATTTCTACAAGTAGAGGTAATTAAACATTAAAATTGTTAAGTTGTCACGAAACCATATTTAGAAAAATATTGATGATGGACTGGCAGGATGTTCGAAGTGCTGTTCATCATAAACAGTCCAAACTGTCTGTTCTTAATAATAGTTTGTATTTTAATGTGAGAATTGTAGTTGGAATTTTTTATATGGGGTTTGGATATTCCTCAAAGTTCTTAGATAGCAATGGAAATACATGGGAAACTTTGAAAGTCCTGTGATCACAAAACAAGTGGGAAACTACTTTTTTCACAGGAATGTTTTAAAAAAAAAATTGCTACTAATTTTATTAACTGCATGATCACTGAGCAGCTGCAAACATATTTCTCGTGTTAATTAAATTCTCTTGCATGTTGGATGCCTGAAAGATTACAAAGGCCCATATGTTTAGTGGCAAGAGAAAAAACAGATATGACTAGGCTCCATGAGAACTGAAAAATGTTACCTTTTTTATAATCAATACTTGAACTATGATCACTATTCCTAGTTTTTTTTCCCTTCTTAAATATTAGTGTTAATTATTTAAATTTGTTACTTCATGTTTTTTTTATCAACATTAAAGTTCCACTGTAACCTATCAAGGGGATGGTAACCTTTTTATCCTACTTGGGCTGTCATAATACAAAGTAATTCTGAAATATGAAATTGCTGTTAATTTTTGTTTCAAAACTTTTTTATAGCATGCACTGCTTACTATTTAGTATTACAGTATTTATGTTTAAAACATAATTTCATTATTATATAGTTTTATTATATAATTTCAATTTTTCCATAGGCCAAAAATCGAGAATTGCTGAAACAAGTTGCATCATTGTCCAAGGGTAAAAAGATGGAGAAGACTGGAAATGTTCTGCTGTCACCTTGAGGAGTTACTTGACAGGTGCATCATAAATGAAAGCAAATACTGCCGTGGTTATGGAAAGTTACTGTGAAGTCTTTCAAAATGTTTGCACCCTGATTGTTTTCAAAGTGGCTAGATTTTATCTTCTTTTGTATTATTTTAACTAGCAATAAGAAACAACACTTGCTGTTCATAAAAGACAAACCATCAGTCATGAGATTGAATCCCTTTTATTTTCAGCTTGTCTTTAGAAGTTTAAGAAGGGACAGTGACTAGAATGTAATAATAGAGCTTCAATCTATTTTACTCTCTGCAGAAAATTGCTCGGAGTTACCTTGCAATAAAATTTGAAAATCACTTTTGACATGGCAGTTGTTAGTTTTACAGAGACTTTTTTAACAGAAAACCTGAGGTCTGGCAAAAGATTCCTGCTAATCGAGAGTTTATCTATTAATGTTTTAACTAAGCTTCAGTTGGAACCAGGAAAAGGATTCGTTTATAATTGGAGGACTGAATGTAAAATATAAATTACATTTAAGTGCTATAAATGCCTTTATCCAGTTGAGCTATAGAACATTACAGCGCAGTACAGGCCCTTTGGCCCTCAATGTAGAAAAATATAAAATGATTACATGTTTTATGCAAATCAAAATCAATAGAAATGTGTGAAACTTGTATTCTGAAAACAAATTGGCCCAAGCTGTCTTTTTGGAATTTTTTGGAACAATTGATGTTCCTGATAAATTGACTAACATTAGAATACTTTGTGAAAACACCCTGTTCAGCAAAGCTTCATGTTGCTTTCAACTTAATTGATGAATATGTGTTTCTGTATACGTGCATGAATATTGTTGAATTGATTGAAGGACAATATGTAATTGCAAGCTAATGTTAGCATTAGCAACATTAGTTTCAAGATGACTAGTGAGCTCTGCCCATTGGGGCTATACAAGTTATTTAGTTTTCTTTCATTTGAAAGAACACTCAACTCTAACTTCCAGACTGTGTCCAAAAAATATGCTGCATCACTTCCTCCTATTTTTTAATGTGCACCAAAATACAAACAATGAATCTTAAGTAAATATTCTGTTGTAAGGTGATGATATTTTCAATTTTTGTGTTCAATTTTTATTTCTGTTGATTGAAGCTTAGAAAGTGGATGGGACTCTTGACATACATGGTAGAGTTGGAGTTGTGCCTTAGAGGAGTTAGCCTTATCTCATTCTACATCTCGTGTTGAAGAGAAAAGTATTTAAATTTAGAGTAGTGCAGAGACAAATTGTTGAAATTAACTGTGATTCAGTTTACATGATTATTTAGATGATCCCCAAAAAACTTGGCACAATTCTGTAGTAATGATGCTATAACATACAGTTCAAAATCCATTTCATAAAACTATAATTAGTATAGGGCAAGCTATGCCATTTAAACCATTCTTCGTTTAGCTAAACTGTAAAAAGCAAAATGCAAATTGTGTACTCAAAATACATTTGTATAATTTTTAAGCCTTTTGATAAAAGTAGATTGTCATATAAAGGTGCTATTAAATTACAGGAAATGTTCAACATATTTAATTATTGGACTTGTGGCATGTTTTAATTACATTCCTTTGGGAAAATTCAAATTTTCTAATTTGTACCTGTACATTTTTGTTGTGTTGGCCCCGAGTAAAAGCTTTTCACGTTCAGAGTTTAAAAAACAAATTGGGGGGAAAAAACGGAAAATGTTCAGTTAAATATATGATATTGTGGGTCTAACAACTTGGTGGTAAATAGACTGGCTTCAAGAATTATTTTAAGCTCTTGAAATCATTTATTTCATGTACAATCTTTTTCAACATTTTCAATTAACTTGTCATTTTTTTAAAAAACCTATCTGAGTCTTGTATTTTGGAAATTCCAATGCGGGCCATCTTTTGTTGACAACTATTCTCTACCAGCATGAAATTAAATAGGCCGTAAAAAGCTATGCATTAAAAAAACTATGTGTCATTTTTTGATAACTCCAAACAACAAAAGTAATACTTTATCTCAGGCTGTGCAATTAATACTTGATGTCACCGTGTAATTGTATACACAGACTTTTGAAATTTCTTAACTTCATAAGGGGCATTATAAAATTATTGCAGAATAATAAAAAATACAAGAGTAAGTTTTTGTTTTAAGTCTCTTGGTTTCATAGCAATGTGAAAATATTTGAAAGCATGTTGTTACTCCAATACAAGCATGGTTAACCCTAGAGCCTATGAATTGCCTCCTCTGGAGTGATGCATACTTGAGTAAACTATATTTCTAATAGTTGGTGAAAACAGTGTTTTATGTGTAAACAGAAATATATCACAAAAGTAGATGTGATATAACCATGTGTAAATTGCCATTGACCTCTACCAGTAACAGTGCCTTGTCATTCTGCAACTTTTTAAATTTGGCATACATTCTGTAGTTATGGTAATATACTTACCATTTGTATATAATGTTTTGCTAATGCACCAGTTTGCTTATTTATAAATGCTGTAATTTTCTTTGCTGTAGAGTGGTTCCAAGGTTTTAAACTGCATTTTAATCATGTAATTCCATGTTTTTTTCATCAAGATTAATTCTAGTTACATTATGTATATAGAGGATCGTTACTCTTCCTGACTATAAACCTTTATCAGATATGTATACAATGTAATTTGCAAATCAGGGTGCATAGAATTCAAAGACTTCACAGTATTTAAACCAGGATGGTGGATTTTAATCATGTACTGAATTTTAAGATTTTAATATGTTTATATTTGTTTTTACCTCCATTTATTACTTGAAAATTCTAAGTTGTAAAATAGTCTGGGATGTTTCCTTGCAACAATAGACATAGACCTATGCTTTTTATTTTATCTGGAAAGAAATCTCCTGTATAGTGGTGAAACTGCAAGGTAAAATTGTACTGTACTTCATTTTTATGTAACCATAAACATAAGTTCATTAAACTTGTGTTCTTTTTAATGAAATAGGATTTAAGTCAAAGCTGCCAGTTGTATATTTTAAAATCTTTCAACTCATCTTGTATTTCCTCTGTTCATTCCTTGAGGAACTGTATACATAAATGCTTGGAATGTGTTCCTTATTTGTAACTACACACAGGAACAAACTGAATTCTATAATCAGACATTGGTCAACAACTGAAATTTTATACTTGTTTTCTAAATCTTGACAGTTTGAAATAAATCTTGTTTAAAATATCCTGCTTTAATGTCACATGTTGTTTTAAGATTTTATTTTATGTTCTTTCCTATTTGGGGTGGCAGATAAGTAGCCTGTCACTTTTTAACACAAATCTGATAATTGAGAAATTTGATAAATTGTTCTTGTGGCCTAGAGTTCCTGGTGAGTTGATGAGCTTATTCAATGAGAAGCTGAATCTTGCAGACAAGGAATATCCCATATCTGAACCCTAGGCTTAGACTGTACTGCATCAGCTGATCTTAGCATGAATACTACAACTAACTGCAACATCCTGGATTTGGGAGGGGACATTGCAACAATGTGACAAATGTTTTGTGGTGAACATGTCAAAAAAATCATTTACAAAAAGTTTATTACAAGTCCCCTGTATTATTATTCACTGATACATCTTGTAATTCTAGCTATAGTTAAGTTACATGTGGTATCCAAACTTATTTCTCACACAATAGGCCCAAGGGATTGTCTAAAAGTCCTTAAAGAAAATCGAAATTGGGTATGTGCATACCAAAACACCCTCTTAGTTAAATTTGAATATAGAATATACTTTTTATGTCAATTCTGATTTAAATTCATTTCTTTCTTAGGATTAAAAATGTTCACCTGCACATTTTGTAAAGTAATAGACCAAATAAAGGCTGGATTATTTGCATACCAGGTCAGCGCAACAAAAGTTGAGGCTTTCAATTTTCTAAAGAGTAAGCTGAAAATCATTGAAACCAAAGTGCCTTTTTTGATCATTCTGGTTCAATAAATTTTTTAGAAATGTGAAAATAAGGAAAAATATTTTTGTGAATCCTGATGTAAATGAAACAATTGAAATATGACCCCATCTCCTCAGTCCTGCACTCAACCCTGAAACACCTAAGTAACAAATACCTATGTCAAACTCCTATTTACTGATTATAGCCAATCAGCCAAATGGATGGGAGGCTGGTTTGCATGATGGATTGGGCTACATTTCATGATACTTTGTAATTTCTTGCAGTCTTGGGCAAAGCAGGAGCCATACCAAGCTGTGACACAACCAAAAAGAAAGTTTTCTATGGTGCAGCCTTGAAAATTGGTAAGAGTTGTGACTGACATACCAAATTTCCTTAGTCTTCTGAAAATGTAGAGGTGTTGCTGGGCTTTCTTAACTATATCTGCATGGGGGGACCAGGACAAGTTGTTGGTGATCTGGACATCTGAAAAATTGAAACTCTCGACCCTTTCTACTTCATCACCTTGATGTAGACAGGGGCATGTTCTCCTCTATGCTTCCTGAAGTTGATGAAAATCTGTTTTGTTGACATTTAAGGAGAAATTATTGTTGCCGCACCAGTGCACCAGATTCTCTACCTCACCCCTGTATGTTCTCGTCATTGTTTGAGATCTGTCCCACTACAGTGGTGTCATCAGCAAATTTGAAAATCAAATTGGAGGGGTATTGGTCACACAGTTGTAAGTGTATAAGGAGTATAGTAAGGGCTGAGAATACAGGCTTGTGGGGCACCAATGTTGAGGGTGATCATGGAGGAGGTTTTGTTGTCTACTGTTATTGATTGTGGTCTGTGGGTTAGGAAGTTCAGATCCAGATGCAGAGGGAAGAGCTGTTCCAGGCCATAAAGTTTGGAGATGAGTTTCATAGGAATAATGGTGTTGAAGGCGGAAATATAGTCAGTAAATAGGAGTTTGACACAGATATTTGTTATTTAGGTGTTCCAAGGTTGAGTGCAGGACTGAGGAAATGGCACCT
Source organism: Sphyrna mokarran (assembly GCA_024679065.1). Lineage (NCBI taxonomy): Eukaryota > Metazoa > Chordata > Chondrichthyes > Carcharhiniformes > Carcharhinidae > Sphyrna > Sphyrna mokarran. The sequence continues at coordinate 47,277,513 of JAGIQG010000010.1, forward strand.
ACTATGGACCTGTTGCAGCAGTAGGCAAGCAGAGGTGGATTCATGCAATCCGAGGCTGGAATTGATTCATGCCATGACTAGTCTTTCAAAGCACTTCCATAAAAATGGATGTCAGAGTCACCAGACGATAGTCATTAAGGCACGCTGGTTGGCTTTTCTTTGGTACTGGGATGATGGTCGTCATCTTGAACCAGACTTTATAACAAAGGAGGTAATAAAGGGAGGTTGAACATATCTGAAAATACCCTTGCCAACTGATCCAGACAGGATCTAAGTGCTCGTCCAGGTACCTCATCTTGACGAGCCACTTTCCATGGGTTGACCTTCAAGAAAGCTGCTCTGGCATCTGCAATGATGATTACAGATACAGATTCATCCAAGGCTTCCAGGGCAGAGAGTATGCTCTCACTAACCTCTTGTACAAAATGGGCTTAAAATGTGTTGAGCCCATCAGGGATGGGAGTATTGGAGCTGGTGCTTTTACATTCTAATATCTTGTAGCCTGTTATGTCTTATACACCTTGCCATAGTCAGCAGAGGTCTGTGACTAGCTTGAGTCTTTAGCTTGATCCAGTACTGTCTTTTGACATATTTGTTGGATCTCCTTAGATTATATCTGGTTTTCTGGTATAGATCTGGGTCACTTGACTTGAATGTCTCTGATTGAGACTTTAGCAAGCAGTGGATATCCCTGTTTATACATAGTCTCTGGTTGGGAAATATGCAAATTTGTTTCTTTGACTCATAGTCTTCATGTGGAAATGCCAGCATGATACCAGGTTAAAGTCCAACAGGTTCATTTGGTAGCAATGCCACTAGCTTTTGGCGTGAGGCTCCTTTGTCAGGTGAGTTCTGATCACACAGGCCATAGAAAGGTGCACACACTCAGTTTACAGAATACTGGTTAGGATGCAAGTCTTTATAGCTCATCAAGTTTTAAAGGTGCAGACAATGAGTGTGGAGATAGCATTAAGCATAGGTTAAAGAGATGTGTATTGTCTCCAGACAGTACAGTAAGTGAGATTTTGCAAGCCTCACCAAGTCATGGAGGTTACAGATAGAACATTACAGCGCAGAACAGGCCCTTCGGCCCTCGATGTTGCGCCGACCAATTAAGAAAAAGCAATGACACTCTAACCTACATCAGTCCCTTTTCATCCATAAACCTATGCACGGACCTCTTAAACGCCCCCAAACTTGGCGCATCTACAACTGCCGCAGGCAGGGCATTCCATACTCTTACCACCCTCTGGATAAAGAACCTACCTCTGACATCCGTCCTATAACTACCACCCCTTAATTTAAAGCTATGTCCCCTCGTGCTAGCTTTCTGCATCCGAGAAAAAAGATTATCACTGTCCACCCTATCTAAACCTCTAATCATCTTATGTTTCAATAAGGTCTCCTCTTAGCCGCCGCCTTTCTAACGAAAACAACCTCAAATCCCTCAGCCTCTCCTCATAAGACCTGCCCTCCATACCAGGCAACATCCTGGTAAACCTCCTCTGTACCCTCTCCAATGCCTCCACATCTTTCTTATAATGTGGGGACCAGAACTGTACACAATACTCCAAGTGCGGCCGCACTAGAGTTTTGTACAGTTGCAACATGACGTTGCGGCTCCGAAATTCAATCCCCCTACCAATAAAAGCCAAGACTCCGTATGCCTTTTTAACAACCTTATCGACTTGATTGCCAACTTTCAGGAATCTATGCACATATACACCAAGATCTCTCTGTTCGTCAACACTATTGAGAGTCCTATCATTAGCCCTATACGCTACACGTTTGTTATTCCTGCCAAAGTGAATTACCTCACACTCTTCCGCATTAAACTCTATTTGCCATCTCTCGACCCAGCTCTGCAACTTGTCCAAGTCTCTCTGCAAACTATAACACCCCTCTTCGCTATCTACCACTCCTCCGACTTTGGTGTCGTCCGCAAATTTACTAATCCATCCTTCAATACCCTCATCCAGATCATTTATAAAAATTACAAACAGCAGTGGCCCCAAAACCGATCCCTGAGGTACACCACTTGTAACCGAACTCCATGATGAATAATTTCCATCAACCACCACCCTCTGTCTTCTATCAGCTAGAATTTAGCAACACCAATTATTAATCCAACCGTCCCAACGTCCCAACCATCGGTTGGATTAATAAATGGTGTTGCTAAATTCTTACTGAGTTCTTACCACTCCAATCCAACGCCGGCATCTTTACATCATTTCTATCAGCTAGCCAATTTGTGATCCAATTAGCTAAATCACTCTCAATCCCATACATCTACATTTTCTGCAGAAGCCTTCCATGGGGAACCTTATCGAACGCCTTACTAAAGTGCATATATACCACGTCAACTGCCTTACCCCCATCCACCTCTTTGGTCACTTTTTCAAAAAAACTCTAAGGTTTGTGAGGCACGACCTACCCTTCACAAAACCATGCTGACTATCCCCAATCAATTCATTTCTCTCTAAATAGCTATAAATCATATCCCTAATAATTCTTTCCAGTACTTTTCCCACAACAGAAGTAAGATAGTATGACATGAGCCCAAGATCCCGATTGAGGCCATTCTTATGTGTGCAGAATTTGGCCATCAGTCTCTGCTCAGTGACTCTGTGCTGTCATTTGTTGTGAAGGCAGCATTGGAGAACGCTTACTCAAAGATCAGAGGCCGAATGTCCGTGGGTGTTCCCCAACAGGAAGTCTTGCCTGGTGATTTGTTGAGCAGTGTTCATTCATATGTTATAGCGTCTGCATGGTCTCCCCAATATACCATGCCTCAGGATATCCTTTCCTGCAGTGTATCAGATAGACAACATTGGCCGAGTTGTAAGAGTACATACCGTGTACTCTGGTGGATGGTGTTCTCATGTGAGATGATGGCATCCGTGTCGATCCAACATGTCTTGCAGAGGTTGCTGTGGCAGGGTTGTGTGGTGTTGTGGTCACTGTTCTCCTGAAGGCTGGGTAATTTGCAGCATGATATAGAGATGCCAGCGTTGGACTGGGGTAAACTCAGTAAAGTTTGACAACATCAATTTTAAATCCAACCGATTTATTTGATTTAAAATTGGTTTGTCAAACTTTACTAATTTGCTGTAGACAATGGTCTGTTTGAGGTTGTGTGGTTGTTTGAAGGCAACAAGTGGGATGACCTTTGAGATCTTCTACACATTAACGAAGTCAGTTACTGCAGTGGTGTACTCATGCAGACTGGTCAGAGTTTTTTAAATACTGAGCAATCCACTGACTTGAAGCATTCCATAGGTGATCATTCAATTCCTCAGACCAACATTAAATGACTTTCTTTAATGGATTCTCCTGCTTCAGTTTATGATGCTTATGAATAAAGGAGTTACATTAGTTGTTTTCCAATCTAATGGAGCCTTCCCCATATCTGGGAAGTTTTGGGAAATTTAGACCAATGCATTAACTATCTCATTAACACTTTTAAAATCTTTGGATGAAGTACATCAGAACCAGGGGACTTGCCAGCTGCTGCTACAACAATTTGCTTCGTATTGCTTCCCTGATGATTATAATTTCCTCCTCCATTTCCTGTTTTACAACTTTCACTAGGATTTTACTTATATCTTGTATAGTGAAGTAGGATACAAATACTTGTTTAATTCATCTGCCATCTCCTTATTCCATTAATTCCACAGATTCAGTTTATTAACTAGCTATAAAAATTTATATTTTTCTGGCCACCTTTTCCTTGTACCTTTTTTTAGTAATATACAGTATGGTATTAATCAGGAGATTAGAAACGTAGATAGGTAATTAACTCTGGATGACTCCAAAGATATACAGGTTAGGTAGATTGGCCATGTTCAAATTGCACCTTAGTGTCAGGGGGACAAGCTAGGGTAAATACATGAGGTTATGGGGATGGGCCTGGGTGGGATTGTGGTTGGTGCAGATTCGATGGGCTGCATGACCTTCTACGCTGTCAGATTCTATTATCTTTGACTTCCATCTGCAAATTTGCTGGGTGAACTTAATGAGCAACTGGTGCTGTTGAGGACAAGTTTTTGGACTGTGTTAGAGATGATTGTCCACAGCAGTATGTTGAGGATCTGACTAGAAAACAGACTATTTTTGACCTGGTTTTGTGGAACAAGGGCTAATTAATGTTGTAAAAGAACCTTTTAGGAAAGTGACCATAATATGATAAAATTTGACATTCTTTTTCAAAGTAAGGTTATTCAATCTCACATCTGTGATTCCTTAGATGAAAGCAGATTAGTGTTGGTACATAACAACTCAAAACCAGGATTTTGCTCACTGAGTTGGGTTTGATGCTCCCCACCCAATGGGTTTGAAGGAGAAGGGCTCATTAAATTCAGCGGATGCCTAGCCTGTCCCCCTGACACTAAGGTGCAATTGAACCTGCCCACCTCTAATCTGACAAGAATTTTGAAGGATGAGTGATGGCACAGTGGCTAACACTGCATGCCTCACAGCACCAGGACCCTGGATTCAATTCTGGCCTTGAGTTACTGTCTGTGGAGTTTGCACATTCTCCCCGTGTCTGCATGAGTTTTGTCTGGGTGCTCTGGTGTCCTCCCACAGTACAAAATATGCAGGTTAGATTAATTGGCTGTTGTAAATTTCCCCTTACTGTCAGGGATTAGTAAATACGTGGGGTTACAGGGATAGAGCTTGGTTGGGATAGTTGTTGCAGCTTGATGAGCTGAATGGCCTCTTAACTGTAGGGCTTCAATGATTTGATTTGATTTATTATAGTCACGTATTATCATACAATGAAAATTATTGTTTCTTGCGCACTATAAGACAAAACATACCGTTCATAGAGAAAGAAACAAGAGTGCAGAACGTAGTGTTACAGTCATAGCTAGGGTGTAGGGAAAGATCAATTTAATGTAAGGTAGGTCAATTCAAATGTCTGATAGCAGCAGGGAAGAAGCTGTTCTTGAGTCGGTTGATACAAAAGTCTGAGGTGATGCACCTTTTTCCTGAAGGAATAAGGGTGAAAGAGAGACTGAGTAACTGTCATCTGCCCTTGTATCTACTGAGACCCTCAAGTGGCCACAATGAAGCTATTTGAGCCTTCCCACCTCTGTTAATATTTCACGCAAAGTGGGCAGGGGGGGGTGAAACCTATGTCATGTGCCATAGCTGCTGATGTCAGGCAAAGTCCTTTCTTTGGACCTTCTGGATATGAGAGTGCCACCACTTTAACAAGTTGCCCCTTTTTTAAAATTATTCCCCCTGACCTTTTGAAACCAGCTGCATAACCCCCCCCCCCCTTAATCTTCCTTTGCTGAACCCCTGATTCTGGACTTAGCAGATCTCTTTGGCATGGTAGGGCCACCTCTAGACCCAGCAGTAGCTACTGCACCCATCTGGCATTGTTGAAATTACAAGCTGGCGGCCAATTTGATTGACATTCTGTAAGGTGGGACTTCCTCCTGAATTTTGTCTTAAAGCAGTTAATACTGCTCCTGACATTAAATTGCTGCAGGAGTTATTGGTGGGCCACCTCCAGCCATTTTAGCTGCAAAGAGGAACAGTGACACCCTGTAAATTCCAGCTATGCGGAACTTGCTTTGCAGGGCTAGTACCCAAGGTCACTGCAGATGCCATTGAGATCTGACTCCTAAACAAATAGAGTGCAATATCTATTCTAGCTTTATCAGGCCATCTTTTTGCGACCTTCACCACTAAATAGGTGGACATGACCCTCAGCCACCAAGTCTAGGGAGGCCACCAGATTTGATGGGAAACTTTTCAAGAGGCAAGGCCTTGCTAAATTCATCTCCAACTTCCTTACCACTGAATATTCCAGAAATTTGGCACCATTTTAAAGTCATTATCCTAATACTGGGGAAAAAGGGTTAAGGCCATAACTTTTGGGCTTTGTTGCACTCTGTGCTCCCACTAGCATTGAGACCAAGTGTGAAGAGCTACAAGTAGTAACAGGGGAATCTAGTGCAGGTACTCAGAGTTGATGAGCTAGAGCACAAGTTATGGACACTGAGATAGGGAGCTGGTTACAAGACAATTTATTTCAGGAGGCTATCACACCTTTTAGGCTATGTATTTCTGATCTTGGTCAAGGAGGAGGGTATGACTGAATGAGATAGGTTTAGGGATTGAGAAGGTAGTGTCACACATCAATGCTAGAATGAAGTTGGTGAAAATCCCCTAGTCACCACATTCTGGTGCCTGTTTCGGTATATTGAGTGAGAGTTTAGCATAGCTAATTCACTTAACCAATATGACTTTGGACTGTGTGAACACATCTAAACACCCAGAGGAAACCCACACAGACAATGTGTAGACTTCACACATTCAGTGATCCAAGCCAGGAATCGAATCTGGATCTCTGGCACTGTGAGGCAGCCATAACCCTTGGAATTGTTCAATAGGTTTGAGGATTTTGCAACTTGTGTGGATATGAACAGGGTCTGCAGGGAGAATGGGCAAGCTGGCCACAGGATTGTAGCACATGGAGCCATTTGGGTTTGGGGGGAGTGGAGTGTAAAAATGAATAGTAGTTCAGTAGGGACAGCTTCAAGTGCAAAGGAGAGGGTTTAAATGATTTTTGCCTGCTGAACCCCCCCCACAGCAACTTCAAATCAAAGCTGTGTGCATATATTGGGGCTGGAACCCCTCTTTCTTTAGTGCCCTCCCACCCCACCACCAGCCAAATTGACATCTCTGTGTCAGAGGACTTCAAAGAGATCTGCTCATACCTACAGCTTCTGACAGGAAGAAAGGAAAATCTCTGCTGCAGAACAGAGTGCTGCAATGATTTAAAATTCAGTCAAGTGACTGGAGTGTATAGAGATGAAAAAGTGACCTGGCCACTTAAGAATTTGCACAGTTACTAGGCAGGAATGCAAATATGAATTAGAGAGCTGCTTATAATGATGTGAAGATGCTGGTGTTGGACTGGGGTAAAGACAGTAAGAAGTCTCATAACATCAGGTTAAGTCCAACAGGTTTTACTAGCTTTCTGGGTTTGCCCCTTCGAAGGGGCAAACCCTGAAAGCTAGTGGTGTTTACTACCAAATAAACCTGTTGGACTTTAATCTGATGTTGTGAGACTTCTTACTATAATCACCATGCCAGGGGTGATCTTCAGGGCTACAAGGGGCAGATTCCTGAACTCTGTTCAACGTGCCAGGTCCTTGCTTGTAAGGACCTATATCAAAGTGCACCAGCTGCAGATCCTGCTGGGGAAGTAGGTAAATAGTATCATTTGACTTGGGCTGCAAGCCAGCTGGCACCAAACCCGCTGTCTCACTGACACTAAATTCTCCAGGCTATTGCGAATCACAATCGGAACTTGCAGGGCTGGAGAATTCCTCCTCTTCTCCCAAGTCCTGAGCTCTGACAGTTCCCAGGCTTTAGTGTTTGACACCGCCTACGCTCAATCTCCCAAGTTCTTGCTGCTAGCACCTGTCCTCCCACCATCAGAAATCCAGCCCCTTTTTTCACTCCTCCTCACTACTGACCCCATTCCACACCTCTCTCATCACTATCGTGACTGCCCATACAAGCTGATATTCTCCTGCTCTTCTCTCCTTTACCATGGAGTCAACAAAAAGAACCACTGACCTCTAATACCACAGTTCATTACTTTAAACAGTCTTGAATTGGTGGCACAAGCTCCTCTTGTGCTGCTGACTTAATTCCCAGGGTGCGACTTTATTAAAAACTGGTTTCTGCTCAAAGAGATTCATGGCATGCAAATATACAAGTGGGAACTTGCTGCAAGCTAGCCTAACGTTCAAAGCTGTTGTAAATATTTCACTGACTTTATCTTTGCATCTCAATCTGCCACCGGGAAATCAGAATGTCACATGCTGCTGAATGGAGTCCCCCATGAATGTTTCCTGCTCCTGTCAGATCTATAAATCCCACCACATAGTCTGAAAAGAGATACTGATATGTTAAGTAAGTGGGCAAAGAATTAACAAATGCAGGATCATGTAATGGTTGTTTCCTTTGGGAGGAAGAACAGAAAAACAGATTGCTATTTAAATGGAAAGAAATTGTAGAATGCTGTGGTACAAAGATATGTGTCCTTATATATGAATCATAAAAAGTTAGCATGTGGGTATAGAAACTAATTACAAAGACAAATGGAATGTTGGCCTTTATTGCAGCAGGATTGAGGAGGGGACTATAAAATCAGGCAAGTCTTCCTACAAATGTACAGGATGTTAGTGAGATTGCAACTGGAGCACTGTGTAGTTTTGGTCGTCTTAAGAACAGGCATATGAAGAAAGCTCACTTGGCCGATTCCCAAGATTAAGTGTCTCATGACAATCCACTGGAGTTTAGAAGAATGAGAGATAATCTTATTGAACCATATAAGATTCTGAGGGGATTCAACAGGGTAAATACTGAGAGGATATTCCCCTCATGGCGGAATTACAGGTCACTGTTTGAAAATAAGATATCTCCCATTTTACACGGAGAGGAGAAGGAATTTCTTTGAAGGTTATTGATGATTGGAAATCTCTTCTAAAGTGAGTGGAGCTGATTCATTGAGAGTATTCAAGGCTGAATTTGATAGATTTTTGATCAACAAGGGAGGTTACAGGATTAAGTGTTCCAAAGAAGAGTTATATTGGACTTGAAATGTTAAATCTGTTTCTCCACAGATGTTGCCAGACCTGTTATGTTTTTCCAGAACTTTTTGTTCTTATTTAAGGGTTATGGGGAACAGACAGGAAAGTGGTTAAATGGCAGAGCAAACTTGATGGGTCAAATGGCCTATTTTTACTCATATTTTATGATCCTCACTGTAAATGGTCTTTAAGTTGGTACAGTGGCTCATCCATAATTGGATGAAACCAGTTCAAGAAGCTACCCTTGCAATAAAGAGGCAGGTTTCAGAAAATAAAGATGCTGTTCAGCCTAGATGCTTTGCCCTGCCAACGTTGAGGCAGGGTTCCAAAAATAACTGAAGGCTGAAGCTTCTTTCATAGTCTGTTCTCGGCCTATCATACAGTCTGCTACAAAGGCTGCTACTGAAGCTTTCAACAATTTCCAATGCTGCAAAACCCTTATGCTTACCTAGATCCTAAGCTCTGTGTTTGTCTTAGTAACAAGACCAGCTGAATGTACACACTCAATAATGGTGTAACATAAGGATCACAGTTCACACTGGCTGTGATTGATATTCATATGGCAGCCTACCCTGTATCAAATATTGGAATTTTATCTATATCACTGTTCACATAAGTATACCTTTGGAGGAAGCATTTGGATTGTCAGTAGAAACAATTAATAAAATGGTTGAAAATGATGAATCTTTCACAATATGTCCTTTAACAAGAGTTTTCCTTGTGATTTTTCAAACTGGTAAAATAATTTAAAAGGCTAACTGAGTGATAGCTTTTATTAAATGAGGTTGGATTATGATGATGAGTTGTGTTTCAGTCATGTACTGAACTCTATCTGGGTTCAGTTTCGGGCACAGCATCTCAAGAAGAGGGTACTGGCCCCAGAGTGCATCATCGATTCATCAGAATGAAGCAGAAGTAGTGCACAAAATTATTTCCATCCTTTATGTTTGTGGGCCTCTACTTCCTGACCCACATCATCACATCCAGTGAGTCATAACTCCTTCCTGTTGTAGTTTCACCTCTTGCAAAGTGAGGGAGAACTAGTTGTGTCATCACCACAAATGGCTTCATCTTTATGCCTATAGCAATGTATCTGCTTCTAAACACACATCCTAACGTCATCACTGTAATAAATCAAAGGCAACTCAATAAGGCCACAGAACAAAAGGCTTTATTGCCAACAAACAAATAACTATATATAAAAAACCAAATTACTGCAGATGCTGGAATCTGAAACCAGAAGAGAAAATGCTGGAAAATCTCAGCAGGTCTGGTAGCATCTGTAAGGAGAGAAAAGAGCTGATGTTTCAAGTCTAGATGACCCTTTGTCAAAACAACTAAAAGGCATAGAAAGTGGGAGATACTTATACTGCAGGGTAAGGGAATGAAAGTTGTTGTTATTCCTGCTGAGATTTTCCAGCATTTTCTCTTTTGGAAACAAATGACTATATTTACAACTATATTTACTATAGATTGAATAACTATGCAACTGTACACTACTCCTTCTTGGCTCCAACTGCAGATCCTCCCCTAGCCCAGGATACACATTGTTACACTCGTTTGGCTTAGCGTTCCACCTCGACACTCCATAGGGTCTGGCCCGACCATATGGAGCTTTGGGAATGTACATTTAAAGGGGCCATGCTGCCACAATTGCCCTAATTTGTACTGAGATCCAGTCTAATCCTGTCTGTTATGTAGTTCATTTATATTTTGAAACTTATTTATGCACTTTGGCATTGTTGCAATTTGTGTTTCCAGTGTACATGTTGCATGCCAGTAGCTGACAGAGAAGAGTATTCTGGAGTTAATTTACTTCATGTATAAGCCATGTCAATGATCTGCCACAAGCAGATCCTTCAACTAAGTACTCCTGTTATGTTCCATATCCAGCAAGAGCACATGGACTCCATGATTAAATTTTCAACCTGCTGGAGCAAACATTCCATAATCGATCCCTGTGTTGAATACTTGCACAGTCTGTAGCAGATTACTGTCAATTATCTGACCACTGTTGTGGTTTATTTACAGCATATACTTTCCAACTTTTTCATTTATATCAGTGGTCCAGGAATTCTCTTTCAATCAAAGAATTCTTTCAGAACTTGGATCCTGGACACAGTTCACATTATTCGTGCTTGTCAGCTGCAGTGCTGCATTATCACCAAGCTGATTGCACCATAAATGTTTGTTATGTCTTTATTATTGAGGGTACGAGTGTTAGGGGAAGCTTTGTTAGTAGCCTGCACTTGATTTCCTACAACACTGCTGTTGTCACTGATGGACATTGCTCATTTTTCTGTCATTGTCATGAAGTCTCAGTCCTTCAGTGCTAGTGAAATATTTGACTATCAGTTAGTTTTCAGGCAGCATTAAAATCTGTGCACATTGGCTATAAAAATCTGAGCAGAAAAGAAATGGGTCACACTAAAGACAAAAGAGAAATCGGCATCAACTTGGTTTTATGGGGAAGCCATGAGGAGTGAGTGTAATAAGGAACTAGTGCTCTTTTAGTGCCAGTGCATTCAGTGAATATGGGAAAGAAGATGCTGCTTTATAGACTTTTTCAAATTTCTGCAGCTGGAAAGTGTTCAATGGCATTAATTAGGTGAACACATAGTTAATTGTGTGAATTTTAAAATTTTATCCTTCTAACTGGAGACAGTAATTTAAAACAGTGCTGGGGAGATATAAGTATTGCATTAAACTTAAAGCTTAACAAGTTCATCTGCTTAATATAACTAAAGATAACAGTTTAGCATACTTCTAAACTTGAAACCCAATTACTTAAATTAAATATCATAAATATAGCAGGACAGGTTGCATGTGAAAATGGATGGAAACCAGTGTTATCCACAGCAACAATACCCGCAGTAAATTTCTACACCTTGAGGAACTTCGGTTCTAAGTTGATGAACTGGAGTTTGAGCTGGAGCACAGTTGTGATGTGTCAAGAAAGGAAAAGTTACTTTGCTTTTTTTCTCATGAGGCAATCACATCCTTCAACTAAGTACTCCTGTTATGTTCCATGTTAGGGACAGGAGGGTGTGACTGGGTGAGGCAGATATGGAGATCCAGAACATATCAATGGTGGAGACTCACTCTTTGAAATTGCCAACAGGTTTGAGGTTCTTGTTGCTTGTCTGAACAAGAGCAGGAACTGAAGAGAGGAACAACAAACTAATCATGGAACTGTGGTGCAAGGAGTGATTGAAATGGGGAAAGTAAAAACGAATGTAATGTTAGTATAGGACAGTATAGCTTGGGGATAGATACCATTATCTGCAACCAAAAGCACAAGTCCTGAAGGCTGTATTGCCCACCTGGTACAAGGGTTAAGGAATCACCTCTAGGATGGAGTGGAGCTTGGAGTCAGAATGGAAGGATCTCCCAACTGACGTGATCCATATCGGTACCAATGTCATAGATTGGGCTAAGAATGAGATTCTGCTGAGGAAGTCTGAACAGCCGGGGTTAAATTAGAAAGCAAAACCATAAAGTCAATAATCTCTGAATTACTATATAAGCCATGAGTAAATTGGCACATGGTAATCTAGATCAGAGAGTTAAATGTTTGGTTCAAAAATTGGTTTGAGAGAAATGGTTCAAAGATTGGTTTGAGAGAAATGGGTTTTGATTCACGGGGCACTGGCATCAGTGGTATGTTGGTACCAAGATTAACTCCTTACCTCCATCCTGAGCTCCCTCTCTCCAGTTTCCTTAGAGTCTCTGCCGCTGCAACTTGGCAGTGGCAGATGGGCACCTGGGCAGCGCACTTACCTCTTGACCTTCCGGGGGTTCCAAGGCACTGGGTCCACATCTGTTAAGAACTGTATCAAAGCCCAACAAGTGCATCATGGGAAAGCTTTGAATTGGGCTTCATGCCTCCTAATTACATTTAAAAGAAAGCTTTTGTTTAATTATCAGGCCCCCCACCTGCTGTGCGTGGGACCTGATTGGGATGAGTGGTGCTAGATGGGCTGGGAGAATTGCAATGTATTTACCATATGGTGGGAATCCTGATTTAATCTGGGGTGAGGTTCAGTGAGCTACTGGAATTCCCACTAGTGGTGAAGGGAACCAGTGAATCTCAGCTCTCATTGGAAATGTTCAAGATTTTGAAGGATCTGGATAGTGAATCTGGGACAGAAGGCACTGTTTCACAATATGGGCCAACCACTTAGCATTGAGGTGAGGAGAAATTTCATTATAAATTGTTGGAATTTTCTATTCCAGAGGATTGTGGGTGTGTCATTGTTGAAATACTTAACATAGAACATAGAACATTACAGCACAGAACAGGCCCTTCGGCCTTCGATGTTGCGCCGACCAATATAAAAAGCAATGCCCCTCCAAACTAAACCATTCCCTTCTCTTCCATATACTTATCAACTAACCTCTTAAACGCCACCAAACTTGGCGCATCTACAACTGCTGCAGGCAGGGCATTCCACTCCCGAACCACCCTTTGGGTAAAGAACCTACCTCTGATATCCGTCCTATAACTATCACCCCTTAATTTAAAGCTGTGTCCCCTCGTGCTAGCTTTCTCCATCCTAGGAAAAAGGCTATCACTGTCCAAAAGGCTGAGATAGGCAGATTTTTGATCTCACAAGGGATTGAGATGTAGAGTGGTTGGGAAAGTAGAGTTGAAACCCAGGATCATCCATGATCAGATCGGATGGTGGGTGAGGCTTGACAAGCCAAATGGCTCCTGCTCCTATTTCCCATGTTGCAGGTCAGCATGATTTTCAATCTCTGTGCGTAAGTTCTAAGACAAAACATTGTTCATTTTTGTTCCACTTTTGCATTTGATGTTGTGGTGAATTTATTCTGAAGCACAATATAAAGAAAGAAGGGTAATTATTTTGCTTGATTATTCTCCTGGAAAACATGTTGGGACATCTTAAAGTAATTTTTTAGATGTAAACTATTCTGCAATAGTTGAAAATAGAAATTATAACTTGTTGGAGTCATTGAAATTTTCAACGTGGAAACAGGCCCTTTGGCCCAGCTTGTCCATACTGCCCATCTTTTACCATTAAGCTAGTCCCAATTGCCTGCATTTGGCCCCTATTCCTCTATACCAATCTTACCCAGTCTAAATGCTTTTTAAAAGACAAAATTGTATCCTTCTCTATTACTACCTCTGGCAGCTTTTCCCAGAGACTCACTACCTTCTGTGTGAAAAAATTGCCACCAAGATCCTTTTGCATCTCTCCCCTTTTACCTTAAACTTATGCCGTCTAGTTTTAGACTCCCCTACCTTTGGGAAAAGATATTGACTATCTAGCTGATTTATGTCCCTCATTATTTTATAGACCTCTATAAGATCACCTCTAAGCTTCCTATGCTCCAAAGAAAGAAGTCCCAGTCTATGCAGCCTCTCCTTATAATTCAAACCAACAAGTGCCAGTAGTATCCTAATAAAACCTTTTCTGCACTCTTTCTGGTTTAATAATATCCTTTCTATAATAGGATGACCAGAACTTTACAAAGTATTCCAAGTATTGCCTTATAATGACTTCTTCAACTTCAGCAAGGTGTCCCAACTCCTATATTCAATGTGCTGACCAATGAAACCAAGTATACCAAATGCCTTCTTCACCACCTTATCCACCTCTGACTCCACTTTCAAGGAGCTTTTTGGGGTGGCACAGTAACACAGTGGTTAGCACTGCTCCAGAGACCTAGGTTCGATTCTCAGCTTGGGTCACTGTCTGTGTGGAATTTGCACATTCTCCTTGTGTCTGCATGGGTTTCCTCCGGATGCTCCGGTTTCCTCCCACTGTCCAAAGATGTGCGGTTAGGTTAATTGGCGATGCTAAAATTGCCCTTAGTATCCCGAAATGTGAAGGTTAGAGGATTAGTGGGTAAATATGTCGGGATATGGAGGTAGGGCCTGGGTAAGATTGTGGTTGGTGCAGACTTGATGGGCTGAATGTTCTCTTTCTGTGCTGTAGGGATTCTATGATTCTCTATGAGCTATAAACCTGTACCCCTAGATTTCTTTGTTCTATAACTTTCCCCAACATCCTACCGTTAACTGCCCTATCAAAATGCATTACCTCACATTTATCTAAATTAAACTTCATCTGCCATCATCAGTTCACTGGCTCAATTGATCAAGATCCTGTTGGAATCCTAGATGACCTCCTTCACTATCCACTTTGCCGTCAACCTTGCATCATCTGCAAATTTATTAACCATGCCTCCTAAATTCTCATCCAAATCGTTAATATAAATGACAAATAACAGTGGACTCAGCACTGATCCCTGAGGCACACCACTGGTCACAGGTCTCCAGTTTAAAAAACAACATCCTACAATGAAAAGAAATTTGAAACTTGTTTTTAAACATTGAAGATAATCAATAACACAATGTATTGAAGATTACAGACAAATATTTAATATCAACTGGAATTTTCACAATCATCTTGAAATAGGAATGAATTTTCTTCTACATTAGCATTGGTGATAGTAGGGAACTAGAGTTCTTTGTGTAGGAGCACAAATATGATCGTCAATTCTCCTTAATTAATGGTACTTAATATTTTGGTAACTTCTGAAGACAGTAATCCTGTGATCTGTGAGACTCTTGTTAGTTTTCTGACTCTAGATGGCACTGCTATGTAATAAACAAGAGTACTGTGAACAGCAGACTGTAAATCCCCACACTGAATGTCTTGTGGTGCTCTCTAACTTCTACACTCACATTCTCAATACACAATCATCTGAAATTTCACATTGAGTGCAAACTCAAAGTAATCACCTGAAAATATCCAAACCTATCAATAATATTCCTATGGCAACACTTTAAAGTCAACTTGCCTCTCTAATTCAGACTTTTGCTTGTAGCATCTCAATAAAACTGCAACTGTACCATGGAACAACCCTGAAATCTTTGAGTTGTATTAAAGAAGTAAGAGGCAATAAAGCAGGAAATACTGTCAATGCTGAGTAGGGGAGCAGCATTTCTGGAGCGAGAAACAAAGTTAATGTTTTGGTCATGATCTTTCTTTCATCAGAACTGGGAAAAGTTAGAAATGTGATAGCTTTTATGTAGGTGAAAAGAGGGATGGTGAACAAGGAACACAGGTATGTTGGAAGATGGGAAATGTTGAATGACAGAAGTGTTGATGGCACAGAGCCCAAGAGTGTAGTAGTGGGGCAAGTGAAAACACAGAAGATGGGTCCAGAGGAGATGTGAATGGTAGAATAAAGAAGAACTGCTGAACCAAAGCAGAAAGAGAAAAATAAGTTTAAGATTGACATCTTCTGAGAGAAAGAAACAAAATGGGTGAGCAGAGGTGACATTCTGAAATCATTCAACTAAATTATTGAGCCCAAAGGCTGTAAAGCAAAAGATAATGTTGCATTTTTTAAGAAAATAAATCATTAGATAGCATATTGAAAGGGTGAATATGGGCCAAGTCAAAATTTTAAACCTCATTTTGTTCCCTTTGTTAAAATAGCATTAAAATTGAACAAAAATTAGTCTGTTCTGACATTGGATCTATTCTAGAAACATTAATCTGCCTTTCCTATCAGGTGGGCATGATATATGTTTCCAGCATTTCATGTTTCATTACAGATTTCTATGACGTGCAAAAGAAGTGTCCCAAATTTGAGTCTGCATGTTGCATGATGCAATTTTGGAGGGATCTTCTCCAAATCTTTCACAAGCAGCCATATGTTAGAAATTACTGTTGGTGCTAAAGTTAATAAAATCCTTTGTTAACTGCTTTGTTTACATGACATTCCATTATCTGCTATTTTAAGGCAAATGCTAAAATAAACGGGAATTGCCTTAAGATAGCTAATAAAGGAATGCCATGTGAACATGTCAAGTGTTCATCAGTTATTATTAACAACAGCAATTTTTAGTCTTATGTTTTGAGCTATGATATGTAATGTAATCGGATCATAGGATTTCATTTCTTGAGGCCATTGCCAATTCTGCATGTGATGTATACAGGAGTTCCCATTGGTTTGCCCTGTGTTTCTACCATTCATTCTTTTAAAGATTTTAAACTTAAAGTTTAAAGTTAATTTATTAGTGTCGCATTTAGGCTTATGTAAACACTGCAACAAAGTTACTGTGAAAATCACCTAGTCGCCATACTTCAGCGCCTGTTTGGGTACACTGAGAGAGAACTTATGCATCCAACCAGCATGTCTTTCAAACTGTGGAGAAAACTGGAGAAACTAGAGGAAACCCATGCAGACATGGGGAGAACATGCAGAGAGCACAGAGAATGGTCCAAACCAGGAATCTAATCCAAGTCCCTGGTGCTGTGAACCACTATGCCACTATGCCATTCATTCCTTGCAGAGTTTGACACCAAATTGAGTGCATGGGCAAAACTTCCTTACTTTAAAAAATACACCAACAACAAAGTTGAACAGGAAGAAATGAGTGGACCTTTGGCACAACAGTCCAAAAATATGGGCCAACTGGAACTGAAACATAAAAACGAAGACAAAAGAGAAATTATTTTATCAGATTTTCTTCAATAGCCTTTCAGTTGCCTTCCAGTAGTTACAGTGCTTATAAAAAAAAAAGAAATGAAGATCTAAAGGAAAAGGAACAGTCTTCAAAAAATCTGGGGTCCCAGAGAAGAGACTCAAAAATGCACTGGGAAAACTATTGAAACAGGTCTTTATATGCAATTGACAAACCAATGGGTCTATGGGAAATCAAGATACACACAAAAGAGTTTGGAGGAGTTTTTCACTGATTTTATTGGTTATTTTGAGATCAGTTTCTTGCTGTGCAAGAACTGCATTTTTATATGTGTAGTACATGTATAACTTCTTAGTGAATCGGAAATGTGAGCCATTCTGTATATTTTCACTTTATGAACATATCAAAAACATTTCAGTGGTGTAAGTGTCTGGTACATGTCGGGTTAATGTGGGACTGAGTACAGTCTTATTCCACAATGATAATAAGAAGGCATATGACCCAGACTCAAGTATCAGTATGATGTTGAGCAGAGACATAGGAACAACATACGAACTAGGGACAGGAGTAGGCACTCTGCCCCTCGAGCCCGTTCTGCCAATGGATGTTGCAGGTTCCAGGGTTCAAATGCTTTAGTCGGAGTAGAGAAGGAGGTAGAAGGGGGGGAGGAGTGGCGTTATTAGTCAAAGACTGTATCACAGTGACAGAGAAGAAGTTTGATGAGGACTTGTCTGTTGAGGTAGTATGGGCTGAGATTAGAAACAGGAAAGGAGAGGTCACCCTGTTGGGAGTCCTTTATAGACCTCCTAAAAGTTCTAGAGAGGTAGAGGAAAGGATTGCAAAGTCGATTCTGGTCAGGAGTGAAAGTAATAGGGTAATTGTTATGGGGGACTTTAACTTTACTAATATTGATTGGAATAGCTATAGCTCTAGCTCGTTAGAGGGGTCAGTTTTCGTACAAAGTGTGCAGGAAGGTTTTTTGACTCAGTATGTAGATAGGCCAACTAGAGGTGAGGCTACATTGGATTTGGTCCTGGGCAATGAGCCAGACCAGGTGTTAGGCTTGGAAGTTAGTGAACATTTTGGTGATAGTGACCACAATTCGGTTACGTTCACCTTAGTGATGGATAGGGATAGGCATGAAGCTGGGGGCAGTAGTTATAGCTGGGGGAAGGGTAATTATGAGGCCATCAGGAGAGAATTAGGGTGCATAGATTGGACTAGGAAACTACAGGGACTGGGAACATCTGGAATGTGGAGCTTATTCAAGGAGCAGCTGCTGCGAGTCCTTGATAAGTATGTCCCTGTCAGGCAAGGAGGAAATGGTCGAGTAAGAGAACCTTGGTGTACGAAAAAAGTTGATTTGCTGGTTAAAAAGAAAAAGGAGGCTTATGTCAGGATGAGGCTTGAAGGCTCGGTTAGTGCAATGGATAGCTATAGATTAGCCAGGAGGGAGCTAAAGAGTGAATTGAGAAGAGCGAAGAGAGGACACGAGAAGACTTTGGCTGATAGGATTAGGGAGAATCCTAAAGCTTTCTTTAGATATGTTAAGAATAGAAGATTGGTTAGGGCAAGATTAGGCCCAGTCATAGACAGCAGTGGGAAATTGTGTGTGGAGCCTGAGGAGATTGGAGAGGTACTGAATAAATATTTCTCTTCGGTATTCACGCAGGGTGATGTAAATGTAGTTATGGAGAACACTGAGGTACAGGGTAGCAAACTGGAAAGTATCGAAGTAGAAAGGGAGGATGTGCTAGATATTCTCAAGGGTTTGAAGTTGGATAAGTCCCCTGGGCCGGACGGGATTTACCCTAGGATTCTCTGGGAGGCAAGAGAGGAGATTGCAGATCCTCTGGCTCTGATCTTCAGGTCGTCGTTGGTTACGGGTGTGGTTCCGGAGGACTGGAGGATAGCGAATGTGGTCCCATTGTTCAAGAAGGGGAAGAGAGACCTTCCAGGGAATTATAGGCCAGTGAGTCTTACTTCTGTTGTGGGCAAAGTATTGGAGAGAATAATTAGGGATAGGATTTATAGTTATTTAGAGAGAAATGAATTGATTGGGGATAGTCAGCATGGTTTTGTGAAGGGTAGGTCGTGCCTTACTAACCTCATTGAGTTTTTTGAAAAAGTGACTAAAGAGGTGGATGGGGGTAAGGCGGTTGATGTGGTATATATGGACTTTAGTAAGGCGTTTGATAAGGTGGCCCATGGAAGACTTCTGCAGAAAATGCAGATGTATGGGATAGAGGGTGATTTAGCTAATTGGGTTAGGAATTGGCTAGCAGATAGAAGACAGAGGGTGGTGGTTGATGGGAGATATTCATCGTGGAGTTCGGTGACAAGTGGTGTACCTCAGGGGTCTGTTTTGGGGCCCCTGCTGTTTGTAATTTTTATAAATGATCTGGATGAGGGTATTGAAGGATGGATTAGTAAATTTGCAGATGACACTAAAGTCGGTGGAGTGGTAGATAGTGAAGAGGGGTGTTATAGTTTGCAGAGGGACTTGGACAAGTTGCAGAGCTGGGCCGAGAGGTGGCAAATGGAGTTTAATGTGGAAAAGTGTGAGGTAATGCACTATGGCAGAAATAATAAATGTGTAGAGTATAGGGCAAATGGTAGGATTCTTAGTAGTCTAGATGAACAGAGGGATCTTGGTGTGTATGTGCATAGATCCCTGAAAGTAGGCAGTCAGGTCGAGAAGGTTGTTAGGAAGGCATATGGAGTCTTGGCTTTTATTGGTAGAGGGATTGAATTTCGGAGCCGCAACGTCATGTTGCAACTGTACAAAACTCTAGTGCGGCCGCACTTGGAGTATTGTGTGCAGTTCTGGTCCCCGCATTATAAGAAAGATGTGGAGGCTTTGGAGAGGGTACAGAGGAGGTTTACCAGGATGTTGCCTGGTATGGAGGGCAGGTCTTATGAGGAGAGGCTGAGGGATTTGAGGTTGTTTTCGTTAGAAAGGAGGCGGCTAAGAGGGGACCTAATCGAAACATATAAGATGATTAGAGGTTTAGATAGGGTGGACAGTGATAGCCTTTTTCCTAGGATGGAAAAAGCTAGCACGAGGGGACACAGCTTTAAATTAAGGGGTGATAGTTATAGGACGGATATCAGAGGCAGGTTCTTTACCCAAAGGGTGGTTCGGGAGTGGAATGCCCTGCCTGCAGCAGTTGTAGATGCGCCAAGTTTGGTGGCGTTTAAGAGGTTAGTTGATAAGTATATGGAAGAGAAGGGAATGGTTTAATTTGGAGGGGCATTGCTTTTTATATTGGTCGGCGCAACATCGAAGGCCGAAGGGCCTGTTCTGTGCTGTAATGTTCTATGTTCTATGTTCTATAAGAGAACCTTGGTGTACAAAAATAGTTGATTTGCTGGTTAAAAGGAAAAAGGAGGCTTATGTCAGGATGAGGCTTGAAGGCTCAGTTAGTGCAATGGATAGCTATAGATTAGCCAGGAGGGAGCTAAAGAGTGAATTGAGGAGAGCTAAGAGAGGACACGAGAAGACTTTGGCTGATAGTATTAAGGAGAATCCTAAAGCTTTCTTTAGATATGTTAAGAATAGAAGATTGGTTAGGACAAGACTCGGGCCAGTCATAGACAGCAGTGGGAAGTTGTGTGTGGAGCCTGAAGAGATTGGAGAGGTACTGAATAAATATTTCTCTTTGGTATCCACGCAGGGTGATGTAAATGTAGTAATGGAGAACACTGAGGTACAGGATAGCAAACTGGAAAGTATTGAAGTAGATAGGGAGGATGTGCTAGATATTCTTGAGGGTTTGAAGTTGGATAAGTCCCCTGGGCCGGACGGGATTTACCCTAGGATTCTCTGGGAGGCAAGAGAGGAGATTGCAGAGCCTCTGGCTCTGATCTTCAGGTCGTCGTTGGTTACGGGTGTGGTTCCGGAGGACTGGAGGATAGCGAATGTGGTCCTGTTGTTCAAGAAGGGGAAGAGAGACTTTCCAGGGAATTATAGGCCAGTGAGTCTTACTTCTGTTGTGGGCAAAGTATTGGAGAGAATTATTAGGGATAGGATTTATAGTTATTTAGAGAGAAATGAATTGATTGGGGATAGTCAGCATGGTTTTGTGAAGGGTAGGTCGTGCCTTACTAACCTCATTGAGTTTTTTGAAAAAGTGACTAAGGAGGTGGATGGGGGTAAGGCGGTTGATGTGGTATATATGGACTTTAGTAAGGCGTTTGATAAGGTGGCCCATGGAAGACTTCTGCAGAAAATGCAGATGTATGGGATAGAGGGTGATTTAGCTAATTGGGTTAGGAATTGGCTAGCAGATAGAAGACAGAGGGTGGTGGTTGATGGGAGATATTCATTGTGGAGTTCGGTGACAAGTGGTGTACCTCAGGGGTCTGTTTTGGGGCCCCTGCTGTTTGTAACTTTTATAAATGATCTGGATGAGGGTATTGAAGGATGGATTAGTAAATTTGCAGATGACACTAAAGTCGGTGGAGTGGTAGATAGTGAAGAGGGGTGTTATAGTTTGCAGAGAGACTTGGACAAGTTGCAGAGCTGGGCCGAGAGGTGGCAAATGGAGTTTAATGTGGAAAAGTGTGAGGTAATGCACTTTGGCAGGAATAATAAATGTGTAGAGTATAGGGCTAATGGTAGGATTCTTAATAGTGTTGATGAACAGAGGGATCTTGGTGTATTTGTGCATAGATCCCTGAAAGTAGGCAGTCAAGTCGATAAGGTTGTTAAGAAGGCATATGGAGTCTTAGCTTTTATTGGTAGGGGGATTGAATTTCGGAGCCGCAACGTCATGTTGCAACTGTACAAAACTCTAGTGCGGCCGCACTTGGAGTATTGTGTGCAGTTCTGGTCCCCACATTATAAGAAAGATGTGGAGGCATTGGAGAGGGTACAGAGGAGGTTTACCAGGATGTTGCCTGGTATGGAGGGCAGGTCTTATGAAGAGAGGCTGAGGGATTTGAGGTTGTTTTCGTTAGAAAGGAGGCGGCTAAGAGGGGACCTAATCGAAACATATAAGATGATTAGAGGTTTAGATAGGGTGGACAGTGATAGCCTTTTTCCTAGGATGGAGAAAGCTAGCACGAGGGGACACAGCTTTAAATTAAGGGGTGATAGTTATAGGACGGATATCAGAGGTAGGTTCTTTACCCAAAGGGTGGTTCGGGAGTGGAATGCCCTGCCTGCAGCAGTTGTAGATGCGCCAAGTTTGGTGGCGTTTAAGAGGTGAGTTGATAAGTATATGGAAGAGAAGGGAATGGTTTAATTTGGAGGGGCATTGCTTTTTATATTGGTCGGCGCAACATCGAAGGCCGAAGGACCTGTTCTGTGCTGTAGCGTTCTATGTTCTATGTTCTATATAATATGATTCTGGATGATCTGATTGTAACCTCCACTCCATGTTCCTGCTTATGCCAATATTCTTTCACCCCCTTGCTTATCAAGAAACAATCTAGCTGTGCCTTAAAAATATTTTAAGTCTTTGCTTCCACTGCCTTTTTGAGAAAGAGATTTCCAGAGATCACGGCCCTCTGAGAGAAATAAATTCTCCTCAGCTTTGTCATACAGAGGGGTCCTCATTTTTAAATACTGATCCCTTAATTTCAGAAGCTCCTAGATGGGAAGAAACATCTTTCCTCATCCACCCTATCCAGACCCCTCAGAATCTTAAATGTTTCAATCAAGTCAGCTCTTAATCTTCTAAACTCCTGCAGATACAAGCCCAACCTGTCCAACCTTTCCTCACAAGACAATCCCTCATTCCTGGCATTAATCTAGTAAATCTTCTCGGAACTGTTTCCAATGCATTTACATCTATGTTTACATTTATGGATGGATTAAGACCTAAGCCTGGAGATAACTCCTAGTCTGTATCCTTGTTTAAATAGCTTTAACAGACAATAAACACTTACAGTTAATCTACTGAAGACTACAACAACTTCTTTAACAGACACTATTCCATATCACCAGTCTCCCCATATGGTGCACTCCATTACTGTACTTGTACAGAGCAGGAAGATGTCACATTCAATTTTATTGTCTGTTTAAGTTAGTTGATTTTAGCCAGTTTTCTTTAGGCCAATGCTTCCCAAACTATTTTCCAATGTATCTTTTTTTATCATGAAAATTAGCATGACTCCTGGCACCAACAAAAACAAACTAGCAATAAGGCGGTATTGTAATGTTTAGGATGTTGTTATTAAAGTTTGTGATTTATATAATATAAATATGAAAATCTATGTTTTTAAAATATTTTGTTAAAATGTTATTGCTTTATGTACTCATATAGGTCTCAATTAGTCACTGTGTTCCCTGGTGACAGAAGATTCAGCGATTCTCTTCTCCTCCAACACCACCCACATTGTAATTATCTCTCTCTCCATCACACACAATTATACTGTCCCACATCTTCCCCGTCACACCTGCCAATCTCACACACACCAGCCTCTCTTTTCGACCCCCTCCCAGATTCACTCACATCACAAACAACAGCCCCCCTTTCCATACTCACTCACTCACTCCCTCAGCAGCCCCTCTTCTCAATCCCCCTTCCACTACACCACACTCACACCCACCCCCCGTGCTCCCCTGCCACACACATACACACACACACACACACCACTTCTACTCACCAGTCCCTTTCCCACTTCTGATTTATTTGTCACCAGCCTGGAGTACAGCACTTGAACAATAAGCAGACAGGATGAGAAAAACAGTAAAGATTGAAGCTGCTACTCATCCAGCTGGCTTAGCCACATGACTTCCAATTTTTGGGGCCACTCCCAACACAGTCACTCTTTGCCAGCTTCTGCCTGCAACAAATTGGTGCACAATTAACCGAGGTCTGCTGTTAGAAGTATTTTCTGAAGTTAAGGAGCACATTGCTTTCAATGTGTTTTCCCTATATTGTTTTGTGGCATTGTCCCACTGGACAGCCTCTTCTCACAATTACCACGGCTGCTCGGAGTAGAGGCAACCTTTGACCCCAAACATGACCTCAGCAACAGCAATTTGGAAACCACTGCCTTAGGACCACTATGTTGGGAAAGGAATTTTCCTCTTGAGCTCACAGTTCCATGGTTCAAATATCCTTGGCTATTTTGTTTAGTTTAATTTTCACAAAACACCAGCTGGAAGCTTCCATTTCTGCCCACGGTGGAATATTTGGGAACAAGGAAAGCTTCTTAAGTTATATTTTAGTCTCCCACCAGAGCTGGGAAGAACAATAAACCACTCATTTAGTGGCTGTCTGCCTCAGCTCCATCCACATTCGGTTATCACGAGGCAGAGTCAATTGTAAATACCTGTCCTATCACGTTTTGCAATGGTGTTGATCTCTCAATTATTTCCAGGGGTTTTACATCAGGACTCAGGACTAATCTGCCACATTCAGTGCTGGAGGTAGCTGTTAAGCTAGATAAACTTCATATATGCCACAGAGTTTTCGTGATTGTCAACACTCCAAGATTCATCTGGATTCTCTAAAAATTGCAGATTAATCTCCAGAACAAACAAGTCTGGAGAAAAAGCAAACAGGTCATTAAAACATTGGCTGGAATTTTACACTCCCCTCTGCAACAGGATGGTCAGGAGGGGAGTATAAAATTGTGCACTGTGCAAGTGGCATTATATCCAACACCTGCCTGCCTTCTCCTGCCCCTGTGGATACTTTACCCATGGCAGTGGATGTGTTCAGTACTTGAATGTGGGCCAAATGAGGCCCTTACATGGTCAATTAATGGAAAGACCCATGCCAGCTCTTCAGACTGTCCAGCAAAAATTGTCAGCCTGGTGGACAGGCTGAGGGATGCCTCCTGGTCAGGCACTCTATGTGCATTGGAGGCTCCTCTGTAAGGTGTGAATTGCTCCCTGTGTCTCCCCACCCTGCTCTGACTTTTTGATCCCTAACCTCCTTATTGCCATGGCTTACCAGTCTGTCTCTGGCTAGACTCCAGACTTAATTCATAATCCAGGCCCCATTACCAAGCACTTTCCTCGGGTATTGTTGCAGAATTGGCCACTGCACCTGATGGTGTTGCTGGGACAAGAAAACTGTCAGCCATTCAATTGGCCAGCAGCCAGCTCTAAAGTGGAATTTCCTTTTGAAAGGGAGTGGAAGTCTCAAGAGAATGAAAGGCTTAATGATGATTAAATAAATTGCTGTTGAACAAGTGCAGGGCTCTCCATCAACTTCTACATCAGCGGGGTGGGGTAAAGATCCTCCACCATTATTACATTAAACCTGTTACATATTTTTTTTTAAATTTTTCTTTGAACACTTCTGTTCAGTTGCTATTTTAATAGGAAATAGGAGAAAGGGTATATGACTGAGAATTGAGGACATCTCTACCAGCATGTCCTATTCATTTTGGCATATCAAGCACCTGGATCTGACCCAACATGTGAATTTTCTGTCCTGATCACCTATTCACTGATATAAGGACCATTGTCTAACTAATACAATATTACACATGGTTTCCTCCAATTGTGTGTGCTTTTCTTGGGGTCACAGTTTAAGTTGTATAAGGCCTGATTTAAGTTAGATTTTGCAAGGTGCTCTTTACTCAGAGAACAGTGTACCTCTGGACCATGTTGTGTCGTGTCGTGTCGTGATACTAACTCAGTGAATTTTTTTCAAGTGCACAGGAACAGAGAGAAATTTCACTGATTTTTAATCACCCCTCCTCCCAAGTTTTGAAACTTTCTTTTCTTCTCTTGTAGTTTGGATCATGTAGTTTGAGCCAGCTTTGGAGTCTGTATATTGTGATATGAAACTTATCTCAATTTTGTGGCACAGGTTGAATGGAGCTGATAGTCTTTGCGTGCATGTTATTGTTCATATGTTTGTATACTATAATAATGTAAATAAAGCTTCCGCTGTGCGTCAAAACTATACATGAAGTATAGGTTATTCTTTTCAGGTGCACAATAGTAGAGTAATTGAAGCATAAATTATACCTTAATCCTGGTTGTAATACATGAACAGGTTGTTAGATTGTGCTGAATTTCATAAGATGCTTTATAAATCTTTTAGTGTAACTCAATAATTTTGAAAGAAAACACATATGGGCGTAATCTTATGGCCTCATTCCACCCATTGTTCAGTGAGATGATTGAAATGTTTATGATATATTTAACATTTTAAGTTTGTCTGCAGGTTGGAAGATTGTGGTGCAGGACTCTCCTTGACCACCTTGGACCCTTCCTATGTGTAAATGAAAACCCCTTCCATTGTGGTTAATGTTCAGGTTACCCTCTCCCACAGATCTCTTCCTGTATTTCCTGATCCTATTTTGCTGGAACGGCATATCTGTTTGCCAGCCCCTGAATATTTTGAATGTGCGTATGACCCAGTTGGACTTCATGTTATCTCACCTTGAGGCCACTTACACGGTTAAATGTATACAGCCCCACACACTAGAAAGATAGTGGGATAATGATATTGCTGGACTAGTATTTCAGAGATCCAGAGTAATACTTCTGGGAAAATGGATTCAAATCCCACCCTGGCAGATGATGGAATTAGAACTCAATGAAAAAAAGACTAATGATAACCATGAAGCCATTGTTGATTGTCCTAAAAATCCATCTGGTTCATTAATATCCAGGAAATGTGACCCCAGGTTCGCAGCACTGTTTATTCTGAAATGACTGAGCAAGACATTCAATTGTATCAGACCACTGAAATGTCTCAAAGGAATGAAACAAAATCAACCACCTGGCACTGATCTACGCATCAGAAATGACAACAGCATCGTAGGCCCTGTTGACACTGCAAAGCGCTCCTTACTAATATCCAAGGCCTTATGCCAAAATTAGGAGAGCAACAGCCTGACATAGTCATCCTCATGGAATCATACATTACAGACAGCTATCACCATCCCAAGGTATGTCCTGTCCCCACCAGAGCAGAGGTGGCAGCAGAGGAGTGCAGTCAGAATGGAATTGTCCTGGAGGTTTAACATTGATTCTGGACCTCATGAAGTCTCATGGTATCAGGTCAAACATGGACAAGAAAACAAAGAAACCTTGCGCTGATTACCAAGTATTGCACCTCCTCAGCTGATTATTCAGTACTCCATGTTGAACACCAATTTTAGGAAGCACTGTGGGCATTATTTCATAATTCTGTATACCCCATATATCAGAATCATTTAGCTCATGGTTCATGTTAATATTTTAGAGGGTTTTTTTTAGTTTTGGGAAGATTGAATTGTAAAAGGAAGGTAATTAAAATACTGGACTTTAGGTATTGCTAGAGCACCTCAAGTAATATGAGGTCAAATGGTGACTTGTGTTTCTGTTCCATGAACTCGGGGAACTGTAAAATAGCAAGTGTGCGAATTTAATGAGAAAACTGGCGATAGGGTGTCTGAGCCGCATCATGCTGTTGTTGTCAGAGAGAAGAATTATTTATGCAGAAATGCAGAGTCAAAAGATTTGATCTTGAAGCTAAAAAAGTTTTTAAAATTTATTTATTAATCACAAATAGGCGAACAATGAAGTTGCTGTGAAAATCTGCTAGTTGCCACATTCTGGTGCCTGTTCTGGTGGAGGGAGAATTTATCATGGCCAATGCACCTAACCAGCATGTAACCTAAAAATAGACCAGACATTTCAATGAGACTCTGTTGCTATATAGAGCCTTGATGGAACTCTGGGAAGGAGTCTGTAGAATTCTTCCAAGAGATCTTGGATTGGAGCTGAAAGCAACCAGGTTGGTGAGTGTAAGCTCTGAGTTCAGCACACAGTAGAAGGAAGAGTGGGCTAAGAGATGAAAAGTAGCTATATAGATCAAAAACAAAAGGGCTATTAGAAATCAGGGGTATTTCAGAGGTGGAGGCACTAAGCAATGAAGTCTACAAATGAGCTGGACTGCCACAACTATAAGATGCTTAAGAAACAGAGGGAGCTTGTTTAGCCTAAGGCCAGAGGTAGGTTCTTAGGAAAGCTCATATCTCAGAGGATAGCAGGAACACTGCAGAAAACCAAAGTCAATTCCTGACAGAATGAAGGAACCTTTGGGAATTGAATAGGTAACTTTCTTGGAGAATCCTAGTAGACAAAGCAAGGTTTGATTGAGGATTTTATCCTAATGTATTTGTAACTGTATTTCATTGTGCTTTTGAAAATAGAGAATAATTAATTAACCATATTAAATTAGTAGAACATGCTTTATTTAATTTTGTTTCATTTACAGAAAAGGTTGATTTTATTTAAAAACATGAAATCATGTGACATCACTTGTTCAAATTTCTCTTTATATTTTGATGATCTCTGGGGGAATCTTATCAACTACAATCCAAGTATCATTAGATTTGTTTCTCTGTATCTGGGGTTGTCTTGTGCACATCCAAGCTGGATCCAGTCAAATTTTTGAGATGATCCCTTGGGCAATTTTGATCCCTGCATCAGCCTTTTCATTTGATTGGGCATCGTGTGGCAATGATGCGCATTATTGGATTTCTCAGCATCTATGATGTGTCCAAATGCTTCACTCGTGAATTGAGGACCATTGTCTCTTATCACAATTTCAGGAATGCCATTACCACTGAAATGTACTTTCAAGCATTCTGCAGCCTCACTGTGAGACAGCAGGTCTTATTCAAGCTCCATCCTAGGTCTGCCTGGAATATCATGAGTCATGACAAGCTCTTTATTTTGCTTAGCTTGATGTTTCTTACATGAGCTGCACTGGTTGATGTGATCCTTAATCTCATTGCTTCTGTTTAGATGGTAGACCACATCTCTTGCTATCCTCAGACTTGACTAGACTCCATGATGACACGTGAATGTACCTCAGCATCTCTTACTTCTTCAGGGATGATGGCCTTTGTCCTTTTGTTATGCAACTTATGCAATCACTTCATCTGTATATAACCAATAGTTCTCTTCCAGCAACAGCTATGGCCTTTATGCTTTCAGGTCCTCCTTTCATCACTATTTCCTATATCACATTGCAGCTCATTGGGCAATTTTCTTGAACAGAGCAAGGCGCTTATCTGTCAGTTTCAGTTGCCCTGGACCCCAGGGCTCGCAGAACAATATTCTCTGTTGGCTTTGGGCAGGATCTTACAAGCCTTGGGCTGGCAAGGTGGAAAAATTCCAGCACGTGTCTCTGCTGGTTTGATAACTTGCAGTGTAGGACATGCTTTTTTTTGAATCTGGAGATATCACACTCTGTAACTACAATCATCAACTTCCTTCCTCATTGTCATTCACAAATTACAATAGCAGAGGGTTCACAATGGGTCTTTATGGCCTTAATAATGTAAAACTGTTCCTCAGTGAGGTCTAGGAATTCTACAAGTTATATTGCACTCTTCCCCAGAGCAGAGTTGTTACTCTTAATTCTTCAGATTTCTTTTTCAATTCTGTGGCCCTTGAGATGGGGAGAATTGCCAATTCCTTCTGAAATCTATTCATTTCCATACAAGCAGATAGTAGAAAATTCATAAATAATTATCATCCAGCTATTGCTTTTTAGTACAAAGTTATAAACTGACGATGAGGTTTTCCAGTCGTATGTGACTTCAAATTCCCGCCAGAAGTTAACATACATTTGGCTGGTCCGTCAAATTCTCAGTCCCATCCGACCAGTGGGAAGGATCAGAAAATTTCAGCTGGCATGGTAGCACAGTGGTTAGCACTGCTGCCTCACAATGCCAGGGACCCATGTTCAATTCCAGCCTCAAGTGACTGTATGGAGTTTGCATTTTCTCCCCATGTCTACATGGGTTTCCTCCAGGTGCTCCAGTTTCCTCATATAGTCCAAAAATGTGCAAGTTTGCCAACACACCCTTGGGTCGGGGGGGGGGTCAGGATAAATACATGGGGTTATAGGAATAGGGCCTGGGTGTGATTATTGTTGGTGCAGGCTTGATGGGCCGAATGGCCCCCTTCTGCACTAAAGGAATTTTTTCGCTGCTGTTTTTCACAGCTGTTGACTCTCAGGCTGAATTTTACTTCCTTGCCTGCCATGGGAATCAGAGTGAGTGAGGGTCAGATCATGGAAGGATCTGTTGACCATAGGTGGAACAGTTTTGGGATGAGCAAGTTTGTACAATTCCGCCCTCTTAGCTGCAGACTTCTGACACTATTGTTCCATATGCGTAAAATGGTAACTGCTCTGACACGTGTTTACACATAATGACATTGGAGGTCAGATAAATATGCTATCGCTCCAAACAAACTTATTCTGAATGTGAGAAAGGTGGCAGCAGGCCTCAGGACTGCTACGAAGCAGTCCTGCTCTTCCTGCTCGACATTGAAGTTATTTTTGGTGTCTGTTGCTTGAGTAAAGCAGATCTATACAAGGGAACTAACATCACAGGCCTGAAACATGATCTAACCCAATAGTATGCTGGATGTCTTTACAGGCATTTTTATACACAAGACATTGACTCCAGTAATTATCATCTGTTGCATCTGTTTTGCACTCATAAAACAGGTGTAATGAGACCCAATTTGAGGCTTCCAAGTAGGGTTGCCAACTATGATTAAAAGTATTCCTGGAGGTTTTATCACATAACCTGCTGCTTGTGGCACACGGCCTTCTGAAGCCAATTAGAAAGTAAAAAGATTTTACTTTGGGTGTGCTTGGTTGTCAGCCAAGCAGTCTTTTTTGCTCCCCATTTTCAATATTTTTTTATCTGGTAAAGAGAAATCTTCAAAACAAATTAAGAAAAACAGCCGGAAACTTCTGGCTGTTCTTGCTGGCAGGATTTTCTGGTCTCGCTGATGGTGCATCCCACGGGTCCCCCAGCTGGTGAAATGCAATGAACGGGGAATCCCATTGATGGACTGTTTCCCTCCATGGGAAACGCTGTGGTAAGGCCAGAAAATTCCACACACAAACCTTTTCAATATCCTGATGATTTTTCACCAGGTTTGCATACAGCAGTGACTTGACTTCCTGGAGTCTTCTGGAGCATAGGCAATACTACCTCTAAGTCTGCATTTCTAACTTATTAATCATTATTTAAATAAATCATTGATAAAATGAAAAAAGGACTAGGGTTAAATTTGATGTAAGTGATAGTGAAAATATTTCCAGTGAAAATGATTGCAACGTTAATTATGTCATTATTAACAAATAATTATTCAGCAGCGTAATTGTGTAATTGGGATCATGGTAATGTATAGATTAGATTTACTCATATCAATGTTACAATGCAACTACTTTGCTGGATTAATCTTATTTTTGTTCAATGTAAGTAACTGAATAGCTGGTACAGATTAACTTCCAAGAGTCCATTCATTCCTTTGAATAGATGAAGACATCTATTCATCTATGGTACGATGAATTCCTTTTATTCAATGGATCTTAAAATTAAATCATTATAAAAGCAAACAGAAAGAGAAAAAAGCTGGAGTGAGAGAGAGACTTGCTTCTCTTTCCAGTTCTATATTGATCAAAACAGACTTCAAAACACACTGCACTAAACAAGGCTGAACTCAAAATACAGAGCTGAAAGTATAATATGTTTTTCGTTATCTTTGTTTATGAAATTGTTTGGCTCATGCTATCTCTAACTTGAAGAAACAGGCCTAGCCTTGCAGATGCTATTTATGAAAAACTTTGTTTAGCTTATAAAAAGCTTGTTTTGCTAGCATTGTGATTCTCAAAAATGCAATCAATTTTCTAGCTAACCCAGCATGCCTTCTGAGTTTTAAAATGTAGTCACGTTTTAAGGGGCATCTTGACAAGTACATGATTGAGATGATAGAGGGAAAAGATACCCAGAAGGGTAGGGGGTTTTAGTTAAGTCAGGCAGCATGGTTGGTGCAGGCTTGGATGTTCGAAGGGCCTGTTCCTGTGCTGTTATTTTCTTTGATCTTTGTTAAAGCTGAGTTAGTTAATTTTTTAAGCTTAGTGTTTAAATACAATTGCATAGGCAGAAATATTTTAAAATGAAGTCTTTGCATAAATGAAGCAAACCACACACAATTTCAACATCACAGTATGCACACCCCGGCCAGAATTTTACTCTTTCCCAGCATGTTCAGAGATGGAGGTGGGGAGGGAGCATGAAATTGTATGGAGAGGATTCTCTTCACGGTCCCATCTACCCCAACTTGAGATTGATCTTACACTGTCGTGGGCAGGGCCTCTGACAGGACACTTACTGGTTACTTAAGGACCATTTCCTACCCAGCCTCAATTTTTATTCTGAAGGGCTGAACACAGCTCAGGGGGCAGGGAAACATGGATATAAAGATAATTGTATCTTGGGTGGTAGGTGGACCTATGGGGTGGCACCTCTATCTGAAGCCTCCTTCTGGCTGGAGGCACTTTCCCTTAAGGTCCAGAGACCCCGCAACCTCTATCATTCCCCTATCTCAGGCCAATTCCTTAAAACCTCAATCACCCCTTTTGCTACCCCCCCCTCCCTTCCCATCCACCCCTCAAGTCATTCTCTACCTTCCTGACCTGGAACCCCTGTCACTCAGCTTGCCCTCCTGTTCCTGGGGTTTAGTGTCAGGAAACTTCCTGCAGTGCCACTTTCCACCACTGTAGCACTCTATCTGGAGGGGCTAGAGAGCATTGGCCAACAGCTCTCCGAGGTAAAGTGAGAGGCTGAAATCCTGCCTTATGCCAATCAATGTTCGTTAGAGAGAAAATGGCACTGGGTAGTTGAAGTCAGTCCAGAATTCCATAGATAAACAGACTTGGCAACAATGCAAGGCAGATTAGTCTAATATGTTTAACTGCCTTCAATTGGAAGTGCATTCTTTTCCCAGAAACATGTTCATTTTAGACAGATTTTGGATTTAAAGTATTTCTAAAATGAAAACAGAACTTACGTAGCTTGGTCTGCAGTAAAAGAATAAAAATAAGCTGATGTTTCATTTTATTCATTAAATAAGAAAGGCTTACTTTTAACATGTAATTTGAGCTCTCAATCTTAAATGCTGATCAAGTTGCTCTGTATTGCCAGTATTATTTTTGTAATTTATATTTAATTTAGCAAATAGAAACTGTAACTTTAATAAATGGTCGCTATAAGAAAGTTAGTGCTCTTATAAACTGTGCAAACCCATTTCCAATATAACATATGAGTCAGCATGAAACCAAGACAGATTTTGCTTTTGAGGGAACTTTGATATTTCCTTTGTGACAATATCATTTGATAGAATTCATTCAGCTGGACGTAATGTAACAACGCACTGCAACAAAGTGACATCCTTTCATTACAGATGAAGCAGATGGAACATAGTCTTGGTGTGAGACCATGTTCTATTTACTTTATTTGTGATATGTAATGGCCATGAATAGAACAGCATCATTGTTTGACTCAGCACTGGAGTTGCTTTCTGCCTGACCTGGTCTTAGGCCATAGTAATGACAATACTCAAATACATCACGATTGCCTTCCGCATGGTAGTAACTG
This sequence comes from Sphyrna mokarran, assembly GCA_024679065.1. Classification (NCBI taxonomy): domain Eukaryota; kingdom Metazoa; phylum Chordata; class Chondrichthyes; order Carcharhiniformes; family Carcharhinidae; genus Sphyrna; species Sphyrna mokarran. Next base: position 47,310,978 of record JAGIQG010000010.1, read on the forward strand.
CAACATGTTTTTCATTGGGTGGGATCTTGTGGTACAGACAAGAGTCTTAGCTACTGGCAGGAAATCTGGCACAAACCCGAGTCACCTCTTTTCAGAATGGTCACATCTCATTCCATTCAAACATTTGATAGCCAGTAAGAGGCCTTCTCCTGGGATCAGAGACCCCACGGGAGGGTATCTACCTGCCAAGATGTGCCGACCAGTCAGGTGCCACCAGCTCTATTAAATGACAACACCACTGGGTGGAGGTGGTTGGTGCTGGTGCAACACCCACCCGAGGACAGGATAGAGCAATGTCAGGAGGGAGTTGTGGTGGAGGTGGGATCGGCAGCAAGGGTGGAGATTCTCCCCTAGCAGGAATCCCCCTTTCTGATGCCAGGCTCTTCAATCAGGCATTGAGTGCCTTTAAATAATGGATCTCACCCAAATAGTCCACGAGCAATCCTACAAGTGTTTGCTTGCTGTCATCCATGCGGCTTGCTGTCATCCATGCATGGACCACCACCACCACCACCACCACACACAGCCGACCACTCAGCACTTGCTGCTGAGTTAATCACAGCAGAGGCAAAATGAGGCTATTAAATGGACATGAATTGCACCTAACTCCTCAATTGGTGGTGGGATGGGAAGACTGTCTATGAGTCTATCCCACCAATTTCAACCAAGTGGAGGTGGGAAAGTGACCCATATATTTCTTTAATGATTAATTACAAGATTCTTTTTAAAAAAAAGTTATTTTTAAATGATACTTTAACAAAAATGTTATTCATGATGTAAACACCAATGTATGTTCCAACCTTTGTTTCTGTCTGTAAAATGCTTTAAAGCTAATTTGATTATTAATGTTTTTCATTTTCTGGTTAGTTACCTTTGACAGCTTGATAACATCATTACAGCATGACTGTTAAACTACATTGCAATCAATTGCACATTGACAGAGCTAAGCTTCGCGCCTTACAGCAGGCTAGACTTCTCAGTGCAGCCATTTTGGAAGACAGTGATAAGAGTCCTTCCTTTCTTTACTATTGTAGGTAAAATCCAATCCAATGTACAATATTTTTGATGTGTGCTAAGTTGTTATGGTGGATTATTACTTCTATTCTGTTTGTATAAATAATGGAATTGATTATCATGAGTAAATTTAAGAGGTATTTGCAAGTTAGTAAACAGTAGCTAACAAGGTTTCGGAAACATAAGATCATTCCTGGGCTGCATCCTCAACTCCTTTGAGGAAGTCATAGATATGACTTAAGTGTATCTAGATCTCAAAAATACATTTGACAAATTCTTACATGAAGAATTATGGTCTGAAATTTGGTTTTACCCATTTTGGTTACACAGAAAGCAAAGGGTATATTTGCTTCTCCTGAATTGTGAGATCCAAGGTGCCCCAGATTTGGGCCTTGACCTCATTACAATGGAGCCAGAATAACAGTGACAGGAACCCAATAAAGATCAAAACAAATATAATGAAAGGAAAAATACTACAGATACTGGAAATCTGAAATAAAAACAAAAATTGCTGGAAAAATGTAGCAGCAACTGTGGAGAGAGAAAGAGGGTTTAATGTTTCTAGTTCAACATAAGTCTTCTTTGGAACTGTCTGAAGATGTAACCAAGACCAGGCCAGAGTTAGCAATAGAACAAATGATGAACTAATTCATGTGTAGTGCCACAATACTTGGTAATTTTATTGCTAATACAGTTCCACAGAAGTTACAGAACCTGAGCTCTAGAGTTATCTTGTAACAGGGATCTCGAGCTATTTTACCTGCTGTGCAATATGTGAGGTAGAAATGCCTATAAACAAACTAGAAGCAGGTGTATGGCACATGGCCTGTGAGCCTCCTGCACCATTCAATAAGTTCATGGCTGATTTGATTGTAACCCTAACTCTACATTCCCCTAATATTAGGGGAGTTAACCCTAACCCTAACCCTAACCCTAACCCTAACCCCCTAATATTGAGGTAGGTTCTTTACCCACAGGGTGGTTTGGGAGTGGAATGCCCTGCCTGCAGCAGTTGTAGATGCGCCAAGTTTGGTGGTGTTTAAGAGGTTAGTTGTTAAGTATATGGAAGAGAAGGGAATGGTTTAGTTTGGAGGGGCATTGCTTTTTATATTGGTCGGCGCAACATCGAAGGCCGAAGGGCCTGTTCTGTGCTGTAATGTAATGTTCTAATAAACTTTCACTCTCTTGTTAATCAGAAAATGAGCAACCCCTTATTTTTAAACTGAGGCCCCTAGTTCTAGATTCTCCCATAACAGAAAACATCTTTTCCATATCTATCTTGTCAAGCCCCTCAGGATTCACTATGTTCCAATCAAGTCACCTCTTACTCTGCTAAACTTCAACAATATAACTTGACTCTCACCTGCCTAACCTATCCATTCCAGATATTAGTCTAATAAACTTCTTTGAACTGCTTCCAATGCATTTGCATTCTTCCCAAAATAGAACATAGAACATAGAACATAGAACATTACAGCGCAGTACAGGCCCTTCGGCCCTCGATGTTGCGCCGGCCAGTGGACCCTCTAACCTAAACTATTCCAATATCATCCATATGCCTATCCACCGAACATTTGAATGCCCCCAAAGTAGGCGAGTCCACAACTGCTGCAGGCAGGGCATTCCACGCCCTCACCACCCTCTGTGTAAAGAACCTGCCTCTGACATCCGTCCTATAACTACCACCTCTTAATTTAAAGTTATGTCCCCTCGTGTTGGTCATCACCATCCGAGGAAAAAGGCTCTCACTATCCACCCTATCCAATCCCTTGATCATCTTATACGCCTCAATTAGGTCACCGCGTAACCTTCTTCTCTCTAATGAAAATAACCTCAGGTCCCTCAGCCTTTCCTCATAAGGCCTTCCCACCATACCAGGCAACATCCTGGTAAACCTCCTCTGCACCCTTTCCAATGCTTCCACATCTTTCTTATAATGCGGCGACCAGAACTGTACGCAATACTCCAAGTGCGGCCGCACCAGAGTTTTGTACAGTTGTAACATAACCTCACGGCTCCTAAATTCAATCCCTCTACCAATAAAAGCTAACACACCGTACGCCTTCTTAACAACTTTATCAACCTGGGTGCCAACTTTCAAAGAGCTATGTACTTGTACCCCAAGATCCCTCTGCTCGACAACACTATTAAGGGTCCTTCCATTAGCCCTATATTTCATATGCCTGTTATTCCTACCAAAGTGAATCACCTCACACTTATCCGTATTGAATTCCATTTGCCACCTCACGGCCCAGCTCTGCAACCTATCTATGTCCCTCTGCAAACTGTAACATCCATCCTCGCTATCTACAACTCCCCCCACTTTGGTATCGTCAGCAAATTTACTAATCCAACCTCTACACCCTCATCTAGGTCATTTATAAAAATGACAAACAGCAGTGGCCCTAAAACAGATCCTTGAGGTACACCACTTGTAACTGCACTCCAGGTTGAATATTTCCCATCAACCACCACCCTCTGTCTTCTATCAGCTAGCCAATTCCTAATCCAAACTACTAAATCACCTTCAATCCCATGCATCTGCACTTTCTGCAGTAGCCTACCATGGGGAACCTTATCAAACGCTTTGCTAAAATCCATATACACTACATCAAGTAGTGCAATGGATAGCTATAGATTAGCCATTAGTGCAATGGATAGCTATAGATTAGCCAGGAAGGAGGTAAAAAGTGAATTGAGGAGAGCTAAGAGGGGACACGAGAAGATGTTGGCTGATAGGATTAAGGAGAATCCTAAAGCTTTCTTTCGATATGTTAAGAATAGAAGATTGGTTAGGGCAAGATTAGGGCCAGTCATAGACAGCAGTGGGAAGTTGTGCGTGGAGCCTGAAGAGATTGGAGAGGCACTGAATAAATATTTCTCTTCGGTATTCACGCAGGGTGATGTAAATGTAGTTATGGAGAACACTGAGGTAGGGTAGCAAACTGAAAAGTATTGAAGTAGATAGGGAGGATGTGCTAGATATTCTCGAGGGTTTGAAGTTGGATAAGTCCCCTGGGCCGGACGGGATTTACCCTAGGATTCTCTGGGAGGCAAGAGAGGAGATTGCAGAGCCTCTGGCTCTGATCTTCAGGTCCTCGTTGGTTACGGGTGTGGTTCCGGAGGACTGGAGGATAGCGAATGTGGTCCCATTGTTTAAGAAGGGGAAGAGAGACCTTCCAGGGAATTATAGGCCAGTGAGTCTTACTTCTGTGGTGGGCAAGGTATTGGAGAGAATTATTAGGGATAGGATTTATAGTTATTTAGAGAGAAATGAATTGATTGGGGATAGTCAGCATGGTTTCGTGAAGGGTAGGTCATGCCTTACTAACCTCATTGAGTTTTTTGAGAAAGTGACCAGAGAGGTGAATGGGGGTAAGGCGGTTGATGTAGTATATATGGACTTTAGTAAGGCGTTTGATAAGGTGGCCAATGGAAGACTTCTACAGAAAATGCAGATGTGTGGAATAGAGGGTGATTTAGCTAATTGGATTAGGAATTGGCTGGCAGATATAAGACAGAGGGTGGTGGTTGATGGGAGATATTCATCGTGGAGTTCGGTGACGAGTGGTGTGCCTCAGGGGTCTGTTTTGGGGCCCCTGCTGTTTGTAATTATTATAAATGATCTGGATGAGGGTATTGAGGGATGGATCAGTAAATTTGCAGATGACACTAAAGTTGGTGGAGTGGTAGATAGTGAAGAGGGGTGTTATAGTTTAGAGAGTGACTTGGACAAGTTGCAGAGCTGGGCCGAGAGGTGGCAAATGGAGTTTAATGTGGAAAAGTGTGAGGTAATGCACTTTGGCAGGAACAATAAATGTGTAGAGTATAGGGCTAATGGTAGGGCTCTTAATAGTGTTGAGGAACAGAAGGATTTGGTGTATGTGTCAATAGATCCCTGAAAGTAGGCAGTCAAGTGGATAAAGTTGTTAAGAAGGCTTATGGAGTCTTAGCTTTTATTGGTAGGGGGATTGAATTTAGGAGCCGCAGCAGCATGTTGCAACTGTACAAAACTCTAGTGCGGCCGCACTTGGAGTATTGTGTGCAGTTCTGGTCCCCACATTATAAGAAAGATGTGGAGGCATTGGAGAGGGTACAGAGGAGGTTTACCAGGATGTTGCCTGATATGGAGGGCAGGTCTTATGAGGAGAGGCTGAGGGATTTGAGGTTGTATTCGTTAGAAAGGAGGAGGCTAAGAGGGGACCTAATCGAAACATATAAGATGATTAGAGGTTTAGATAGGGTGGACAGTGATAGCCTTTTTCCTAGGATGGAGAAAGCTAGCACGAGGGGACACAGCTTTAAATTAAGGGGTATGAGTTATAGGACGGATATCAGAGGTAGGTTCTTTACTCAAAGAGTGATTAGGGAGTGGAATGCCCTGCCTGCAGCTGTTGTAGATGCGCCAAGTTTGGTGGCGTTTAAGAGGTTAATTGATAAGTATATGGAAGAGAAGGGAATGGTTTAGTTTGGAGGGGCATTGCTTTTTATTTTGGTCGGCACAACATCGAAGGCCGAAGGGCCTGTTCTGTGCTGTAATGTTCTATGTTCTATGTTCTAACTGCCTTACCCTTATCTACCTCTTTGGTCACCTCCTCAAAAAACTCAATAAGGTTTGTGAGGCACGACCTACCCTTCACAAAACCGTGCTGACTATCCCTAATCAATTTATTTCTCTCTAGATGCTTATAAATCCTATCCCTTATAATTCTTTCCAAGACCTTGCCCACAACAGAAGTCAGGCTCACCGGTCTATAATTTCCAGGATGGTCCCTACTCCCCTTTTTGAACAAAGGGACAACATTTGCCATCCTCCAGTCTTCCGGCACTATACCTGTAGCTAACGACGACATGAAGATCAAAGCCAAAGGCTCTGCAATCTCCTCTCTAGCCTCCCAGAGAATCCTAGGGTAAATCTCATCTGGCCCAGGGGACTTATCAATTTTCATACCCTCAAGATTCGCTAACACCTCCTCCTTATGAACCTCAATCCTACCCAGTCTACAACCTGGTATCGCAGTATTCTCCCCGACAACACTGTCTTTCTCCTGCGTGAATACTGATGAAAAATATTCATTCAGTGTCTCTCCTATCTCCTCAGGCTCCACGCACAATTTCCCACTGCTATCTCTGACTGGCCCTAATCTTGCCCTAACCAATCTTTTATTATTTATATACCTGTAAAAAGCTTTAGGATTCTCCTTAATCCTATCCGCCAAAGTCTTCTCGTGTCCTCTTCTAGCTCTTCTCAACTCCCTCTTTAGCTCCTTCCTGGCTGATTTATAGCTCTCTATTGCCCTAACTGAGCCTTCACGTCTCATCATTATATAAGCTTCCTTCTTCCTCTTCACCAGAGATTCAACTTCCCTAGTACACCATGGTTCCCTCACTCGACCACTTCCTCCCTGCCTGGCAGGTACATATTCATTAAGGACATGCAGAAGCTGTTCCTTAAATATGCTCCACATTTCAGATGTCCCCAGCCCCTGCAATTTCCTGCTCCACCCTATGCATCCTAAATCTCTCCTAATAGCCTCATAATTACCTTTCCCCCAGCTATAACTACTGTTATTCGGTATGTGCCCATCCCTTTCCATCACTAAGGTAAACGTAACCGAATTGTGGTCACTATCACCAAAGTGCTCACCCACCTCCAAGTCTAACACCTGATCTGGTTCATTACCCAGTACCAAATCCAATATAGCCTCGCCTCTTGTTGGCCTATCTACATACTGAGTCATGAAACCTTCCTGCACACATTGAACAAAAACTGACCCCTCTAACGTACTTGAACTATAGCTTTTCCAATCGATATTAGAAAAGTTAAAGTCCCCCATTACAACTACCCTGTTACTTTCACACCTATCCAGGATCAACTTTGCAATCCCTTCCTCTACTTCTCTGGAACTTTTTGGAGGCCTATAAAAAACTCCCAACAGTGTGACCTCTCCTTTCTTGTTTCTAATCTCAGCCCACACTACCTCAGCAGACAAGTCCACATCAAACGTCTTTTCTGCCACTGTAATGCTGTCCTTAACTAACAATGAGTAAAATAAGACCAATACCATACACTTCAGACTTTTTTTATTCATGTATGGAATATGGGCATCACTCATTGGGCCAGCATCTATTGGGCCCATCCCTAACTGCCCTCCAATTCAGTGGGCATTTGAGAGTCAACCATATCCTTGAGTCACAGATAGGCCAGACCAGGTAAGGACCAACTCCCTTTCCTTCCTAAAGGGAGTTGGTAAACCAGATGGATTTTTACAGCAATCAACAATGGTTTTTATAGAATTCAATTTTTACCATCTACCATGGTGTACTTGAACTCAGGTTACCAGACCTTGCCCTCTGAATCTCTGATCTCTGAATTACTTGTCCAGTGACAATACCATTATGCCACCGCCATCCCATGTGGTCTTTTTGTTCCACCAATGTATAACTGAAGCATAACCTCCCTACTTTTGTATTTAATTGTTCTTGCAATAAACAATAGAATTCTATTAGCTTTCCTAATTACTACCTATATCTGCATTCTAACCTTTTATGATTCTTGCACTAGGACACCCAGATCCCTCTGCATTTCACCATTTAGCTAATATGCTTCTTTTTTTATCATTCCAGCCAAAACAAAAATTTCACATTTTTCCACATTATACTCTAATTGCCAGAATTTTGCTCATTCACTTAACCTATCCATATCCTTATTGGTCCCTTAATGCCCTTGTCAGAATTTATTTTCTTATCTATCTTGGTGTCATCAGCAAACTTAACAACCATACCTTCATCCAAGTCATTTATATAAATTTTAAAAAGTTGAAGCCTCAACACCGATCCCTGTGGCAGACCACTCATTACATCTTCTCAACCAGAGAATGACCTATATAAGCTGAGTCTCTGGCTGGCTAGCCAATCTTCAACCCAGACCAATATGTTATTCACTAAACCATGAGCTTTTATTTTTCACAATAACCTTTGATGTGGCACCTTATCAAATGTCTTCTGGAAATGGTGACATAAGTCCAAGTCTGAGGAGTTCAAGTAAGTGATCCTGATTTATACAAGAAAGCCAGATATAATCTAAGGAGATCTATCAAAGATGCAAAAAGACAAGCTAGAGTCCCAGGCTAGCCACACAGACCCCTGTTGACTATGGTAGGGTCTGCAAGACATAACAAGCTACAAGTGAAGGCATGTAAAATCACAGGGTCCAATGCACCCTTCCCTGATGAACTCAATGCATTCTATGCCCATTCTGAGTAAGAGGTCAGCAAGAGCATGCCATCCACCCTGAAAGCCCGGAATGAACTGTATCTGGGGTCAGCATTGCAGGTGTCAGAGCAGCTTTCCTGAAAGACAACCCACAAAAAGTGACTGGCCCAGATGGGTACATGGACAAGTACTCAGATTTTGTGCTGATCAGCTGGCAGGGTATTCACAGACACCTTCAACCTCTCTTTACAACAATCTGAGATCCCTAACTGCTTCAAGAAGATGACTATCATTCCAGTACCTAAGAAAAGCCAAGCAGCGTGCCTCAATGACTATTGTCCAGTGGCTCTGACATTCATCATTATGAAGCGCTTTGAAAGGCTAGCCATGGCACAAATCAAATCCAGTCTCCCGCACTACCTGGATCCACTATAGTTTGCCTATTGCTGCAATAGGTCCATAGTAGACGCAATTTCCCTGGCTGTGCATTCAACTCTGGAACACCTAGATAACAAAGACATCTATGTCAGACTCCTACTTATTGACTACAACTCAGCTTCAATACTAATATTCCCACGAAATTCATCTTCAAACTCTGTGGCCTGGGTGTTGGCTTCTCCATCTGTCACTGGCTCCTGAACTCCCTAACTCACAGACCACAATCAGTGAGGATAGGCAACAATACCTCCCCCATGATCATCCTCAACACCAGTGCCCCAAAAGGCTGTGTTCTCAGTTCCCTATAATATTCCTTATACGTCCATGATTGCATGGCCAAATTCTCCTCCAATTCAATTTTCAAGTTTGCTGAAAACACCACCATAGGGGGACAGATCTCAAACAACAATGAGACAGAGCACAGGAATGAGATAGAGAATCTGGTGAACTGGTGCAGCAAAAATAATCTCTCCCTCAATGTCAACAAACCAAAGGAGATTATCATCAACTTCAGGAAGTGTAAAGAGAACATGCTCCTGTCTACATCAACAGGCACGAAGTAGAAAGAATCGAGAACTTCAAGTTTTTAAGTGTCCAAATCACCAACAACCTTCCTGGTCCCCTCATGCCGACACTATAGTTAAGAAAGCCTACCAACGCCTCTACTTTCTCAGAAGACTAAGGAAATTTGGCATGTCAACTACAATTCTTACCAATTTTTACAGATGTACCATAGAAAGTATTCCTTCTGGTTACATCACAGCTTGGTATGGATCCTACTCTGACCAAGACCGCAAAGAACTACAAAAGATTTTGAATGTAGCGCAACCATCATGCAAATCAGTCTCCCATCCAACGACTCTGTCCACACTTTCCACTGCCTCAACAAAGCAGCCAGCATAATTATGGACCCCACATACTGTACTTTCTCTTCCACCTTTTTCTGTAAAAGATACAAAAGCCTGAGCTCATGTACCAACCGACTCAAGAACAGCTTCTTCCCTACAGCCATCAGACTTTTGAATGGATCTATCTTGCATTAAGTTGATCTTTTTCTACACCTTAACTATGACTGTAACACTACATTCTACACTCTCTCGTTTCCATCTTTATGAACGGTATGTTTTGACTGTATAGCACGCAAGAAGTAATACTTTTCACTGTACGCTAATATGTGTGGCAAAAGTAAATTAAATCAATCAAATCAAATTGCTAAGTAGGTTGTGCAGTTCAGACAGAACACGAAAGAACACAGTTGCCATGATCATTGATATTCATCTTTTATGCTCTGCCTAGTAACGGCATCTGTGAGGTAAATGACCCTGAAAATATGTGTAATATCAATCACCAGTCTTTTGACAGAAAGAAATAGAGCAGAAATTCATTTAATCAAAGCCTGTCACAGTGTTGAGCAGAAACAACAGTTGCAGTACTTTCTTTAGAATGTCATTAGTACATTCTGGCGAAATGAGGTGAATTTTGACTGGGACAGTCAGCAATAGCTGATCTATGCAATCTCAGACACAATATCCAGAATCAGTATTGACACTAGCATTGGCTACAGTTCATCAACCAAGCAATTTTAATGATCAAAAGGAACAAATGTGATGTTTTTTCCTCCTCAAAAAGCAGAAAGACATTTAGGGCAGACATTTCACAGGTTACTGGAGGCAGGCTTGGGGGGGAAACAAGATGGGAACATACTAGAAATTGATATTGGATTGGGATTTTGGCATGATCCTGCCTCTTCTGGCTTCCCCTGGGATGACATTGAAGGCCAATGAGCAAATACTTGAATCTGTCAGGTAATTAATTAAGAGTGTGTAAAAGCCAATGATGAGGTATCATTAATTGCATTTCATAGAAACATAGAATAGGAGCATGTGGCAGCCATTTGGCCCTTCAAGCCTGCTCTGCCATTCATCATGACCATGGCTGATCATCCAACTCAATAGCCTGATCCTGCTTTCTCCCATAATCTTTCATCTCCTATGACTCAGATTTCCAGACTTATCATCATCTTGTCCATGTCACTATGGGAAGAACTTCTTCAGCAAAACAGGGAAAATTTTGATCAGTGAAATGGAAGACTTTCAAAACACTGCTTCTCTCAGAGACTGCTTTCACAACTCGAAGGTGATTACCAAATTCATGCAATGCTCTTCACCACCTGGCACTTCAGCTGCACTTCCTGCTGCCAGCCTTCACTGGAGCCTGGGAACAGATTATACAGTTCCATTTTCCACAACTATTGAGTGGCAAGAGCATAAGGGATACCTCCACCACAGCTCCACTTGTAGCAGAAACAACACTAGCAGCAGCACTAGCTGACTTCTCATCAGCCAGCCTCTTCCCCTCCATGGTAGAGGGAGTGGACGCTGTGATCCCACAGGAAGGCGGTGAGACAGCCAAAGCAGGGCCTAAAGGCAGAGAATCAGCTTTCTTACTATGTCTGCGCAGCAGTACCTCACCAGGCTCAGGCTGTCATGGCAGTCCGGTCCTTGCTTTTCTGAACCCAGTCGCTTTAGAAACCCTTTTGACAGTGTCACCTAGTCTTCCTGTCTAACTGCAGGGAGAGGAATGATTGGTGCTCAGAAGTGGAATGATAATTAGTTCGCTTTGGTAAAGAAAAGTGGAGGGTTGAGTTCCAAAGTGGAAAATGATGCCACCGTTGCATCTGGGATTAATCTGGTATGATACTACCTATAACATGCTTGCTTTTTCTAGACTGACTTTTAGAACTCTTTAAAACATGGTTGTAAATTATTAATCTTCCATAGAATCATAGAGGTTTACAGCATGGAAACAGGCCCTTTGGCCCAACTTGTTCATATTGTCTACTTTTTTAAACCTCTAAGCTAATCCCAATTGCATCCCAATCTACCAGAACTAATAATTGAGCTGATTCCAAAAGATTTTTTCAATGCACAAACTTTTAATATTGAAATTTAATCTTATTTTCTCGCTGTCTGATTATGAGGAAAATAGTTGTGCCAAAATTTGATGCATGTGATGTATGGTTGGGTATGGCACCAGTTTAGTCATCCAGTGGCTATGAAGTCAAATCTTGCCACAGTAAATTATGTAATTCAACTGTATTTTATACATCTAGGCCAGTGCCAGAAAAAATACCATGAGAATGGCTAGATTTTTCATTAGAAACAATGTCCTCAAGGGGCAGAGTTTGCCATCCCAGCCACGCTATCCAACAGCGCAAACGCTACCCATTGAACTTGTGCCACTACATTGAAAACGCTAAATAGTTAATTCTTCTGCTTTTCTCATAGCCCTGCACTCTTCTTCACTTCAGATGTTTATTCAATACCTTTCTTTAAGCTATTAATGAGTCTCCTTCCAGGATTGTATTCCAAAATGATAAAAATTTGCCTCATCTCATCTCTGGTTCGTTTGCCAATTACCTTAAAAGCTATGTCCTCTGGCTTCTGACCCTTCTGCCTTTGCAACTTTTGCTTATTGACTTTATTGAAACTATTTAAAATATTAAACACTTCTATCAAATTTCACCTTAACTCTCTGTTCTGAGGAGATCAATCCAGTTTATCCAGTCTTTTCACAGTCTTCCATTCCTCATACCATTCTAATAAATTTCCATTGCATCCTCTCTAAGACCTCATTATCCTTTCAAAACAATGGTGCCTAGAATTGTACAGCTTGATACTTCAGTGGCGTTCTAAACAGTTTATGAAATTTCAGCTTAATGTATTTTATTCATTTGCGGGACTGGTCATCACTGGTTGGCCAGCATTTATTATCCATCCCTAGTTGCCTTTGGAGGGTAGTTAAGAATCAACAACAGTCTTATCGCTCCAGAGTCATATGTAGGCCATAGCAAGTAAGAGCAACAGATTTCCTTTCCTAACGGACATTAGTGAATCAGATGGATTTTTACGACAATTGAAAATGGTTTCATGGTCATCAGTAGATTCTTAATTCCAGATTTTTTTTATTGAATTCAAATTCCACTGTGTGCCACAGTTGGACTTAAACCTGGGTCCTCAAAACATTAGTTGAGTTTCTGGATTAATTGTCTGGCAATAATGCCACCAGACGATGGCTTCTGGTTGGCTCTCTCTGTATTTATTATGTTCTAATCATCTATGATTATTTACATAGATCTAGAGCTTTGCCACCTCTAGTGAGGCAGGTAAAGTATGCACTTGTGTGTTTCCCACTGGCTGTGTTTTCTGGAACATGTCACTAGAGGCTATAGTTTGAAGTGCACCTCTTGACATTAAAGCATGAATTGGAGATTCACTCATCCTTATCTATAATCATAGATAGATTGGAAGGATCGGAAGGTTAATGATCAACTTTTCTGGACAATTCAAATGTAGGGTTTCTGGCTTAGAGGCAGGTGTGTAACCCAATTCTCTGATTCTAATATGTATATTATGTTTGTGTGATTTTATGCATATATATATATATATATAAAACAGTTTGTTTTGATGGCTATGCCAGTCAACTGGAGACAGTCCAATGGAATGGGTTGTTATTGTGTGAAGGGTTGATCTCAGTGTGAACAAATATGTAGTTACACATAGGTAGGCCAATACCATTACTAAGAAAACATGATGGTAACATTATCGAGCAATCAATTAACCTGAGCTGAGACATGTATATTCATATTATTCAGATGCCATTAAAAATACTTAATTCTGATGTGTATCTGAAAAGGTTAAGGGAATTACACAAATGTGTTCAAAAGTAACTCTGGAGATATTCTTTTCCATGCCTTATCTGCAGGGATTAATAAAACGAGATAGGCATGTAACATTGGCTGTAAATTTTCTCAACATGAACAAATTTGGCACATTGCAGTATTAGTTTCACCAGCTTTATGGTCAGGTCTCTGCCATTTCATTGAATCCAGATGAGAGGTAATATTGTCCCAAATATTTTACTATTCATTATTCAATATTTTATTTTAAACACTTTCTATGATACCCCTTCTTACTCAGATTGAGTACAGATATGTACTAAAAACTTGAAATGGTGCAGATTTGGTTAAGTTTGTATTCTAAAGGGTTTGTGGTTTATAAAATTTTTGTGATGAGCAATGCACAGTGAAATAAAGTAGTCACTATCCAAAAAAGTGATTCTATTTTGTTACACTGTATGTTTCCAGTGATCATGTGCATGGTTAGTTGACAGTCTTTTGTATTCCAACATCCATGGTGGCTGCAGGTCAGCCTTCACCAAATAGCCCAGTGATATTTTAAATTTGCTTGGACTTCTCCGCATAAGAGGCAAAGGTTAATATGACTGCAATATAAAGATAAATCAATAGCAGCTTAACTCTGATAGATTCTGACACAGTCTGATTGACCCCATTTTGCATCTGCAATCTGGCTTGCCAATTCTTAATCTCCTCCCTCTTCAGTTGGCAAAGAGCATCGTTGAGTTGAAATGTTTTTTGATTTCCTGCACAATCTTTCTGTCTCCCTCCTTGTGACATTCATCACCATCCCATTAAACTCATCATACACACAATTTTCCTTTTTCTCAGAGTGCTTACATCACTATATCAACCAGAGAAGTTATGAATAACAAAGCAAATGAGCTTAGACTGGAATGTTGAAGGGATAATTATAATTTAACCTGCCAGGAGAGAGATGGCCTAAACTTGCTCTTCTCATTGACTCCTAATTCTGATCCGAAGCTTCCCCATTTTTATATTCAATTTTTGACTCTCAATTTAACTTGTGGCTTTTCTAGGGTTGGTCCAGCTAGTGGACAGTGACATAACCAGCTGTGGAGGAGACAGACCAGGTTCTGAGGTTATATGGAGAAAGGACAGAACAGTGTTACTACTTGCTCTGTACAGAGTAGCAAGGTCTCAGGTGCACAGCCTAGAAAGAAAATCTAAAATCAGGAATAAACTGTATAAAGGTGATTTCTTGAGATATGGTTTTGTTAATTGTGCTAATGTAAATCAGGATGCAATGCTCACATGTATTATATGATGGGAAATACTAGCGAAACAGCGAATATGGCGTTGGTCTCGAAGCTTAGCCAATTGGCAAACGTGAATCCCAGGAAAAAAAGATTGTAGAGGATAGGTGACCTGCTCACTGTTGCCTTTTATGGTCAGAAACGACTGTGAACATTCTATTGGTAACTGTTAGTACCAGAGGACAGAGAAGAAGTAATGTGGCAAAAGTCCAATATTAAAGTTCAAAACTCTATGCTGTGTGGAAGTTAGTTTGTCCATAGGGTGGAGTCATTTTGTAGCATCTGTGAGCAGCTCCAGAGCAGCTTTTTCCAGCAGATCCCAACAGATTGAGATCTTGCCCTGTAGATACACTATCTCTTAATGTCCTAGTCATCTCTTGTAACAAAATGATCCATGTCCACTTTCCTCTTGTCTTGTTCACAAGTGAAAGAAGCTCACCATTAACTGAATTTGTGCCAAAAGCATGTGTGTACAGAGTGCTTAGTGCTAATTGTTTGTGCAGGGCGCACTGATCTACTCAGTGTTGCCTCATTTGGTTGGAAACTACTGTTCCAAGGATGTATAAATTGAGGCAATGGAGTTTGGCTGCATTTCGAGTATTCTTGCCATTAAGTCAGATGATCTCTGGTGAACACTGCAGCCCTTTTTACACGTGTCCATGATCCATCCGCAAATCATGACCCCCATTCTGAGAAAGCCAGCTCTACAATCTGCTTCAAGGTACCCAGTCAAGAGCTCTTTCCTGTTACAATAGATTCTCAATGTAACTGTAGATTGATTATTGTTAATTTTAGAATTTCCAGCTTTATCCACTGGGAACATTTTGTTGGTAACTTCATTACCAAATGAGAAGAATCTTTTCGAGATAAGTAGAAGAACAAACACAGGTTAATTATTGTATTATGAAGAACAATAATGCTGTTAATTGTTTACATTCTCAATCAACAATGTACAGCACAGAAAACCCAAGAGCCCCATTGTTCAAGATTGTAAGCAGGTTTCTAATTAAGCCCACCAAAAATGTAACATCAACTATGTTACATTTCATAGAATTCTGGGTGGAGTTTTCCAGCCGCACTTACCCCAAAATAGAAAATCCCAACTGAAGTCAACAGACTTTTGCATGGTCCACCCCCTCCCTGAACACCACGATTCCTGTGGCAGGTGGGACAGGAAAACTCCCCCCGCTCTTTATACTGTATTGGAAACCATCAATACAAGTGAGATTTTTCAGTAACATTTGGTGTCTCTAGGTTCTCCCTCACCCCCCACCCCCAGTGACAAAAATTACAATTGGACACTGGATATTAAGCTAAAGAGGAAAAATTCTCAAAAACCACTTCTAATCCAGAGGTGCATAAAAATTTTGAATAAGTATCCTCTATCAAAACATTCAAAGGCAACACGCAAAAGGTGGTGCATAGATGGAATGAGCTGCCAGAGGAAGTAGTAGAGGTGAGTACAATTACAACATTTAAAAGACATTTGGACAAGTACATGGATGGGAAAGGTTTACAGCTATATGGACCAAATGCAGATAATGGGGCTAGTTCAGTTTAGGAATTCTGGCCAGCATGAACGGGTGGGCCAAAGGATTTATATGCGTGCTCTATTTCTATGACTCTATCCTTTGGATAGATCAGGTGTCCTTTAGAAAGAGTTAAAATTAGGATTAAGTGTGCATAAGAAGAGCACAAACTCATCGCTGTCAAGGTCATTGGAACTGTCAACAGATTTGTTAAAATCAGTTGTCAAAACTGTTAGAAGCATCTGTCAAAAGGGCCTGTCAAGTGGAGCTGTCAAAGCATTTAAAAGTCCAACCCTTTAAATCTATGAAAAAATATTTGGTGTGTTTAAAAACAAAAATGATTGCTTAAATCATTATGTCTATTGACATACCCTGACAGCTTTCATTACTGGATTACTGCTGTATGACTAATTTCACAAGCATCTATTATCACAGTAGGGTGCCTTTTATTTTGCAGTATAATTGGCAGCGACAACTGGTCATATGTGGGTCTTTGATGTGGGATTATGAATATTAATACTTTTTGTTGTAAGGAATTGTACATTTGAGTAAAATGTTTGTTGTTATAAGGTTTTATTTAATTGACAGAATGCAAATATAGTAAATGTGTTTTCTTAATACAGTGAAGTGTGCAATAGGCAGTTAGGACTTTCTTCTGCAGAACATTATTTTATCTCATCTTTGCATGGGTCCTGAAGTTTGCACATGATATATACAAGATGACTTGGCATGGTAGGTGCAAGAATATAAGATCATAAGAGTACAAAAACTAGGAGCAGGAGTAGGCCATCTAGCGCCTCAAGCCTGGTCTGCCATTCAGTAAGATCATGGCTGATCTTTTTGTGGATTCAGCTTCACTATAACCCTTAATTCTTTTACTGTTCAAAAATTTATCAATCCTTGCCTTAAAAGTATTCAATGAGGCAGCTTCAACCGTTTCACTGAGCAGGGAATTCCACAGATGCCCCTCAGGTCCCTTTTAAATCTTTCCCCTCTCAGCTTAAACCTATGTCCTCTAGTTTTGGATTCCCCTGGCTGGGGAAAAAACGTTGGCTATTTACCTTAACAATGCGCCTTATGATTTTATAAATTTCCGTAAGGTCAATCCTCATCCTCCTATGCTCCAGAAAAAAAAAGTCCCCACCTATCCAGCGGCTCCTTGTAATTCAAACCTTCCAGTCCCGGTAACATCATAATGAGTTTTTTTTTTTGCACCCTTTCTGGTTTAATAACATCCTTTCAATAGCAAGGCAATCAGAACCGTAGGCAGTATTCCAAATGTGGGCTTACCAACATCTTGTTCAGTTCATAGAATCCCAAACAGTGCAGAAAGAGGCCAATAGGATCATCGAGTCTGCACCAACCACAATCTCACCCAGGCTCTATTCCTGTAACCTCACACATTTACCCTGCTAGTCCCCCTGACACTGGGGTCAATTTAGCATGGCCAATCAACCTAACCCACATATCTTTGGACAGTGGGAGGAAACTGAAACACCTGGAGGAAATCCATGCAGACACAGGGAGAATTCGCAAGCAGTGACCATAGGCCGGAATTGGACCTAGGTCTCTGGCGCTGTGAGGCAGCCGTACTAACTATGGTGCCACCGTGCCACCCACACAACATCTCAACTCTTATACTCAATGCTCTGACCAATGAAAACAAGTCTGCCAAACACCTTTTTCACCATCCTGTCTAGCTGTGACACCACTTTCAAGAAACTACGTACTTACACTCCTAGGTCTCTCTCTTCAACAACACTCCCTAGGGCCCTTCCATTAACCATGTAAGTCCCGCCCTGGTTTGTCTTTCCAAAATGCAACAGCTCGCATTTATTTGAATTAAACTCCATTGGCCATTCCTTGGCCCACTGACCCAGTTGATTAAGATCAAGGTATCTGAACTCTTCCAAAGGTGTCCTGGAAACAATGGTGGATCCTAGCTATTCAAACAAATTCACCAAATTCCGACCTACTCTTAGATCTGGTCAAATCTGTATCAATCGGGTTTAAAATCCCTGAACTACCTAAATCTCATTTAAGTGAAGGCAGTTCACTTAATCAGTTTTAATCAGTTTAAACTCCACTAACCAGGCATGTGTGATATGCACCCCACCATACAAAAACTTTCATGTTTCAGGCCAGATGTTCCAATTTGTAGGCATTTCTACTATTTTCAGCAAGGCAGAGAGCTTATTCATCATGGCAAAAATCTGGATCTAGTGTTGCCTTACTTAATACATGTCTCACAATGCTTTAATTCACAAAGTCTTCAGCTGTGCTGCCATGACCTTGGAAGGAGACTAGCAAACATAGATATTTTTATCAACGCCTTTTTCAGAAATTGTTGAATCAATTGGAATATGCACTGTATAATAATCATTCATTGATTTCTTAATCACAGTCTATTGTGTCAGTTCATTCATAAACTAATGAAGCGATAAATCACAGCTTGATACCAGGCAGAACCTAATCCAATTTCAAGGTTAGGACAATGGATGGTGACAGATGTAAAATTAGCATTGTATATACAATGATATAGTTACAATTATCTGCAGATTTATAGGTTGCTGCTTGCACAAAGATACAAATATTGTATATTCATAAACAATTTTCATATGGTTTGGTATATCTGTACAGTTTTGCACAATAGACAAAAGTTGCATCAAAGCTTTATTCCATTCTTTTAAGAATTCCTTTTTCTCCCTTTTTTGTTCCTATTTTTCCACATGTATTTTCTGCTCCTGCATTTTTTATCAACCAGAAAGATAGATAAACTTTTCAGTGGTTCTCACTCCTAAAAGATTTTCCCTGTAGAAACATTCTCATTGTTTTGAATCTTCTAAATAAAGGAGAATGTTTTAAGAACAGTGTAATAGTCAGCAGAGTACCAGATAAAAGTACATGATGAGCATTAGTTTAATGAAAGAGTGTATTTTTATTGATGCTTGGAAACCATTGATGCTTCAGAATAATAGAAAATACCTATATCCCTTTCACAGATGTACAATAATTCTGAACTGTTCAGTGGCAACCAAAACACATGAATCAACATAATTATTTAAAGATTACTTTAAGGGATGTGGAACGGAAATACATTGGTCACAGATGTTTTGCCAGCTGAAGCCGGTTAACTGATTAATGCAACTAAATGCATATTCATCTGTGTACCATTCAAACAGTTTTGAATTAGAATAATGAATACTGAGACCAAACAGGCATCTTAGTCAGCCAACTATATTCAGATGGAGAAGCCATTGAAGTCCGCAAATATAGATCACATGGAGAGCAGAAAAACCAAACATAATGACAAATGAAGGACTGACTGTTTCTGATAAAAAGCTGTTTTGAATAAACTGCACTATTTTTAGAAGAGCAAGTTTTGAAATGTGTGTTTTTAAAAGTATATTTATTGAATAAGAGAAGCATGGGGACAGAATGGCTTCCTTCGATGCTGTAGGCCTCTATGATATTGCAAATGTTTATGATTTTACTTTAATGTTATTTAAAAAAAACCATTCTTCCATTTCTTCCATTAAAAATAACTCTTGATACCAACAATTACAGGGTTATTATTTTAAGCTGCTGTCCATTGGAGCACCAGTAAAATTTGGCATTTCAGTTATGAGGAGCTATAGATAGGAAAACAATCCCAAGCTTCCAACTAATGTGACGGTGAGTATCTCAGCACTGTGATGGGAGCAGCATTATCCCAGGTCCAGAGTGATGGGACAAGAAGATCTGTCTATTCTGTATCAAAGTCCTTAACCAAAATTATAAACAGCAGTATGCTGTCATAGAAAAAAATGCCCTGCAGTAAGTTGAGCATGTGGAAAATATTCTGATTATGTCTTGAGCCTACAATTTAAAATTGAAACTGATCACCAGCCTCTAGTAACCTTGTTGAACATGAAGGAAAATGCCATCCTGAATCCAGAGTTTCAGATGGAGGCTCATGCCATACAATGATTGAGGGCATAGTTTCTTCCAGAGTCTCCTATTGCACTTATTAGCATTTTAAAAATTGCCCTGGAAGTGCCTTGCAGGCCCCACCTGGCTTGTGAACTATGTGTTGGACAAGCCTGATGTAAAGCAATAACTGGGCAGGACTAGCTCGAAGTCTTCACTTTTTCTCACATGGTACATGCTCCATTCTTAGCCTCGTCATTATATTGAGGGTATTATAGTCAACTTGTCATGGGGACAAATGCATAAGATGCTGCAGAGAATTGAAAACACTTGTTGGTGAATTCTGATCCATTGTTAGCAACAGCAATGTCCAGAGAGCTGTGAGGAAACAATCCGCTTCAGCAAGGTAATTTCTACTTCAGGGGTGAACCCAGCTCACGCAATTTTGCACCACTATCCAATGAGAACAATAGTCTATCACTAAGAGAAATGCTTTCCTTTTGAATTTGAATAGGTTCATAACCAGATGGGAAAGAGGATGGCAGAAGTGGCTTTTTCTGCACTAATCTGTGAATGATACAAATGATAGTGACTACCATAAAACTCCTGACCTGACAATTGGCAATGCCAAGATGTCCTTGGTGAATCTTCTGGAGGACTTCCCAGCAGAGAACTTGTGGTATCACCAATCATCCATCATGGACAAAGAAGTCATCTTTAATGTGGTGACATTGATCAAAGTACTTCCACAGGACAAGGTTACTCAGAATATACAATGGCCACCCATCAAGACGGTATGTGCGATTCTGCTTATAATCTTCACCTTGCCTGTGAGCCTTTCGAAATACTTACAACTTTCGCTCTGTTGCTGGCAAATATTGTGTTGTCAAGGTTGTGGAGGCCTCAGGTTCCTCAGTGAAACTTTCAGCTTCCTGTTCTGGGTAGTTAGTGGATATCTGTGACTATTTGTCAACTGTAGCCTGGTATTTGCTCTGCACATATTCTGTAGTAGCATCATGTCCCCCAGATTTTGTCTGCCTTGAACTACTCCATTCCTGTGATCCTCCCATCATCCATGGCAATCTGACTTGTTACACCATATTCAAACAGCATAATGGTCTTATAAAAATTGGGTCTGCTGCACCCGATAAAATTAACAGCCATTGAAAACATGTAGAGAAGAACCGAAGAACCTGCACTTTTTTGCTCCAGAAGATGGAGCGGTAGCAAATGTAATGTCAGCCAATCACAGGCCAGTTCTCTGTTGCAGTTGCTATTGATAGGTTCATAAGTGAGCCTATCAGCAGCAAAAGTGGGAAAGATAGGACACTGAAGACAGCAAGTAGGCTCTGGAGAATGGTGGGACGGGGAAGAATGAGGCACACAAAGAGACTCCCTTCCAAGTAGAGGAGGCTGGGTACAATGGTATGAGTAGTGGGGTATTGAGTGGGGTTGGGGAGGAAGGAATGGTTTGCATGAAAAGACTAAGGTGGAAACTTTTTCAGTGTCTGGCTCTGAGTAAAGACATTAGTCTTTAGTCAGGTTCTCAGTTGAATTTTTAGACCAGATTTTCTAAATTGAAAGGAAGGTTGTGAGGCTCTTTGTTCGAACAGATTGCTCCAGTTGGCCAAGCTGGATAATGAAGTGCATTTGACCTTTGTATAACTCTCTTTGACTTTGATCTTTGTAGCCCACAGGGGGATCATTAGTGTCTCTTCAGAGATAACAAGAAATGAGTGTCTATGATATTGCCAAATATCTCCTTTTGTTCAAGGATCACAGACAGACAGAGTTTCAACCATTTAAAAGGCTTTTATCCAGTTTTTACAGTTTTAGAAACAGCCGTGAGGGATATCTATATCTATTTTATGAAAAATATACGGGGTGAGTTCTTAGACTCCCTCAAACTACCATTAACAATCTGTGTGCATATACAATTAGGCCTCTGTTCTGCCCTGCACCCTCTTTAGAAAAGTATTCTTTATTTTCTATTGCCTCTATTAATTCTTCTTACCAAAACGTATCAATTCACATTCCTCTATGTTAAATTTCATCTTTTGCATCTCTGCAATTTCACTAAATTCTCTTAAAATTTATCATTATTCTTCTCAGAGTTCACAATATTTCCAACTTTATGTCATCTGTAAATATTGAAATTGTGCCCTGTATATCCAAGTCTAATTCATAAATATATATCAGATAAGGTAAGGAAATATAAAAGCGTTTATAAAAATAAATATACTTTAATGTAAATACTATATTGAACAAACATCCGTTCAATTTCTTTTTTATTTATACAGGTAATTTCTCAAGATCCCATTGTCTACTTACAAATAATAAATTGGCAATTAAGGTTTCGCAGGGAAACGTGTGAATTTCATAACTTTATTTAGCTCACAGTTCATTAGAAAGATAATTACTAATGCTCTGGACTAAGGCCATCATGAAAGCTTGTTCTAAAGTACTGCTTTGAGGTCTGAATTAAGGATTCAACATTGGAAACATGTTAGCTTTCTCCTGAGAGACATTGCAACCCAAGCTGCCTACAATTTACATGCCAAACCCATTGTGTCACAATAAAAAATAAAATAGTGTGGATGCTGCAATCCTGAAATTTAAAAAAAGGCAAAATGCTGGATACAGCATGCTGGGAGCATTTATGATGAAAAAGATAGGGTTTATGTTTTAAACCAATGATGGTACAGTGGCACAGTGCTTAGCCTGCTGCCTCATAGCGCCAGGGACTCAGGTTCAATTCTGGCCTTGGGTCACTGCCTATGTGGAATTTGTACATTCTCTTTGTGTCTGCCTGTGTTTCTTCCAGGTGCTCCGATTTCCTCCCATAGTCCAAAAATGTGCAGATTAATTAGCCATTCTAAATTCCCTCAGTCATGATGTGAAGATGCTGGGGTTGGACTGGGATAAACACAGTAAGAAGTCTGACAACACCAGGTTTAAGGTCAACCAATTCATTTGATAGTAAACTCACAAGCTTTCGGGGTTTGCCCCTTTGTCAGGTGAATGGAGAGTTCCGGCCTCAGACAGAGCATATAGCAGCACAGACAGTTTACAGATTACTGATTAGAATGTGAATCTTTACAACTAACCTGTTATTCAAGTTTAAAGATGCCGACAATGTGAATGAAAAGAGCATTGTGCTTAGGTTAAAGATATGTGTATTGTCTCTAGGCAGTACAGGAAGTGAGATTTTGCAAACCCAGGCAAGTCATGGGGGTTACAGATAGTGCGACATGAACCCAAGGTCTCAATTGAGACCATTCTCATGTGTGACTGATAGCCAAGTTCCACACACATGAGGACGATTTCAACCAGGACCTTGGGTTCATGTCACACTATCTATAACCCCATGACTTGCCTGGGTTTGCAAAACCTCACTTACTGTACTGTCTGGAAACAATACACATCTCTTTAACCCATGCATAATGTTCTTTTCACTCACATTGTCAACATCTTTAAGGCTTGAACAGCAGGTTAGTTGTAAATACTTGCATTCTAATCAGTAATCTCTAAACTATCTGTGCTGTTTGTGCTCTGTCTGAGGCCAGAACTCTCCATTCATCTGACGAAGGGACAAACCTCGAAAGTTTGTAAGTTTACTATCAAATAAATTGGTTGAACTTAAACCTGATGTTGTCAGACTTCTTATTGTGAAATTGCCCTTAGCATCTGGGGGATAAATAGGGTCACAGGGATAGGGCGTGGGTGGGATTATTGTTGGTGCAGACCCGATGGGCTGAATGGGCTCCTACTGCACTGTAGAGATTCTGAAAGTCTTTTCATCTCTTTGACTGATAGTTTTCCTGGATCTATCTTCGATAACTGGAAGAAATGTTCACAATAGCCACCACACCTACTCAAATTATAATTTAAAGTTCTATTCTAAAGGGATGGAACTTTTACAAAATCAGAGTTGACCCTGTATATTGCTCAAGCATCCTCTCCTCCCCACCTGCACTCCCACCCCCACTGCTTCCTAATCCAACATCCACTGAGCGGAAGTTGAGTTTGTAACCACTCCAGTCCCAGGAATTTAAGGCTCTCAATGTCCAAATAGGCACTGAAAATATTTACTTGATGCCCATCAAACCAAACTTCAGTGGGAGTTTTTCTTTCCAAAAATATACTTTTATTTATAAAAATCTCAGTTAAAACATTGCAAGTCTACATATCTATAAATTGCAAACAGTGCAGAATAAAACATTTTTACAGTTCTATACAAATTACAGTTATTTCATTTCAATACTTAAAAACTATATATATGCCTCAAAAATTACTGTGTACCGTTATTGCTCAGATTGGCACACAGTTACGCAGATCAAGAGTATTCTGCAGTTCCCGGGCCCTCAGTCTGTCTCCGTTAAAAAGCCTTATAGTGTGGCCTTTCCTCATTGTGCCTTTGCATTCAGCGCATCCCTCAGCACGTAGTCCTGGACCTTGGAATGTGCCAGTCTGCAACACTCAGTCGAGGACTGTTCTTTCATCTGGAAAATCAGCAAGTTTTGTGCAGACCAAAGTGCTTCCTTCACCAAGTTGATGACCTTCCAGCAGCAGTTGATATTTGTCTTGATGTGCATCCCCAGAAACAGCCCGTAGAGCACAGAGTCCTGCATCACTGAGCTACATGGACTGAACCTCAACAAATACCACTGCATCTCACTCCAGACCTTCTTTGCAAAGGGACATTCTACAAGGAGGTGTGCAACCATCTCATCAGCTCCGCAGTCGCTTCGAGGACAGCGTGCGATGATGTTGAGACCTCGAGCGTGCATAAAGGATCTGACAGGAGTGCCCTTTTCACCATTAGCCAAGCCAGATCTTGGTGCTTATTTGTGAGTTCTGGCAATGAGGTGTTCTGTCAGATGATACTGACAGTCTGTTCAGGGAACCATCCAACAGGATCCGCCATCTCCTTTTCTCTCAGGGCCCCAAGGACATTACGCGCTGACCACTGCTTAATTGCCACAAAGGACAGGTTCTGCAGTACGGTCCAACCACTCGGAGCGTTCCGCAGCAGTGTGGCCAGACACATCCTTTGCAACACTCGGGACAGGTAGAACCTCAAAAAGTAGTGGCACTTGCTGTTAGTGTACTGAGGATCTACGCACAGTTTGTTGCAGCCGCACACAAAGGTGGCCATCAGGATGAGGGTGGCGTTGGGAATGTTTTTCCCTCTATTCTCTGGAGATTTGTGCATGGCCTCCTACCGGACGTGATCCATCTTTGGTCTCCAGATAAACTTGAAGATGGCCTGTGTCACTGCTGCAGCGCAGGATTTGGGAATAGGCCACACCTGCGCCACGTACTACAACATGGACAGCACCTTGCAAAAGATCGCCAGGTTTTTCCCTGTCATGGAGAGGGAGCGTTGCTCCCACAAGCCCAGTTTCTGCCTGGCTTTCGCGATACGCTCGTCCCAGTTTTTGGCGCATGCCCTGCCTCTCCAAACCGTATCCCCTGCACCTTCAGGTAATCTGCCCCGACAGTGAAGGGTACAAAGGATTTATCAGCCCAGTTCCCAAAGAACATGGCCTCGCTCTTATCCTGGTTGACTTTGGCTCCCGAGGCCAACTCGAACTGCCCACAGACCTGGAGGAGCTTGCGAACAGACGAGGGGTCCAAGCAGAAAACAGCCACGTCATCCATGTACTTCAGTGGGAGTCAATTCTTCAGAAGAGAAGGGGCAAAGCAACTGCTTAGAAAAAGAAATAAATAAAAGAGTAAACATTTGGGAAATAGTTACACATTTAACTCTTCCTTCCGTGAAAGACTATTTCCAATATGGATTCATTCATTACATGCATTAATGAGTTTAATCCTGTTTTTATTTGTGAGGTACAGGATGTTCTCTGGTTTCAACTTCTTAGGTTCAAATCTTACAATATGTAAATCTTCCTCAGCAAAATTAGAATAGAATTGGGTAATAAATGCTGGCCAGCCAGCAATGCCCATGTCCCATGAACAAATTAAAAAAAAGGAAAAGATTACTATATTTTGTCAGCTATCACCTGAATATCTACTCTGTTTAATTATAACACTATTTCCAAATCATTTTAAAGATTTATAGAATCCCTACATGCAGAAGGAAATCATTCAACCCATCAAGTCTGTACCAACAATAATCCCAACCAGGCCCTATCCCCGTAACCCAACATATTTACCCTACTAATCCCCTAACACATTCCACCTAACTCTTTGGACTGTAGCAGGAAACTGGAGCACCTGGAGGAAATCCATGAAGACATGGGGAGAACATATAAACTCCACACAGACAGTCACCCAAGGCCGGAATTGAATCCGAGTCCCTAGTGCTGTGAGGCAGCACTGCTAACCACTGTGCCATTGTAACATCCTATTAAATATAATCACTTATTTTTCTACTCATAGTCATATTTTATACCATTGAGCACTAACTATTGTTCAGAATAAATGTGAGGACTATCACTGTAATTCAAATATTGACATAGATTGATGTTCCAATATGATGTCTTATGACAGGTGTTTGTTTTTATGTCCCAACTTCCTGCATTCTTTTCTCCTGGTATTTACAAAATGGAATGAAACTTGTACTTTGTAATCTCCCCACAAGAAGTGGAAAATAAAACCAAGGTGACTGAATTAATGCTTTGTGTGTTAATTGATAATTGCTGGCTAACAGCTTTGTGAACAGATGTAGCTGCCTTCATGTTTCCATAACAACCAAAGCCTATTTGCTAACTACTCAGAACAGTAACATAATTGGAAAGGGTTAATATAAAAATTTTCCAGCACCACATCACCATAGTAAATATTGATCTGCAGCAGTGATGCTGAGATCATCTTGGCAAGAGTAAAGAGGTTTTAATGTGTCCGAGTCAGGAATTGGCAGTGCTTGCTGCCTAACATCATATTTGGCTTGCTTCTCTGTGACATTGTGCCAAAAAGAGTTTTAAAAACATCCATGTGTTTATGCACTGCAATAAGTATATCAGCTCCATTTGATAAGCTTCTAGAAAAAAAATGCTAAACAAGATATGGTTCGCTTTTGGAACAGAATCTTCCTCTCCAATTTCAGTGGTGCTATTATTAAATGTGACATGAGTCGGCTAAGATTTAACAATGTATAAATATAGAATTCTTTATTGCAAATTATAATCAATCATCTCAAAGATTCACCTGTATGCTTAAAGTAGAATAGTATCAACTTGTATTGGATAGGAGAGGTTTAGGGATTAGGTTTAGTGTTGTTTACATAATGAAGTGTGGTAGAAGAATCTTGCTTTACCTTTGGAACAAACTTAAACTTGAATCCTGTTAAGGTTGAAGGGACGAAATTTCAATTTCCTCATTCTTTTAGCTATATAGGTCCAATGTAACATGATTTAAACAAGTTCAACTCAGTTCCATGAGAATGTAAATTATTAATTTTAAACTGATGGTGTTCCAGGATAATTTGGCATTAAAATATAACATTAGGTGGGACTATTTGTCACTAACGCAGAGGTCAGAGTTTTCCCAGGTTGGCTGAAGTGGCTTTGGGGCCAAAGAGGGTAGGAAAGTCTTGGAAAATGAAAAACAGGAAAGAGATGGAGAACCTAGTGCGACAACAATAATCGCTCTCTCTCAATGTCAGTAAAACAAAGGAGATAGTCATTGACTTCAGAAAGCGTAGTGGAGAAGATGTCCCCATCTAAATCATGAAGTGATGAAGTGGAAATGGTCGAGAGCTTCAAGTTTCTAGGTGTCCAGACGACTAACAACATGTCCTGGTCCCTCCATACTGATGCTATAGTTAGAAAAGCCCACCAATGCCTCTACTTTTTCAGGAGGCTAAGAAAATTTGACATGTCCACGACGACTTTCATCAACTTTTACAGGTGTACCATAGAAGCATCCTTTCTGGTTGTATTTTAGCTTGATATGGCTCCTGCTATATCCAGGACTGCAAGAAACTACAAAGAGTTGTGAACAAAGCCCAGTCCATCAAGCAAACCAGTTTCCCATCCATTGACTCTATCTACATTTTCGCTGCCTCAGAAAAGCAACCTGTAAAATTAAGATCCTAAGCATCCCAGACATTCTCTCTTCACCTTCTTCCATTAGAAAAAGGATACAAAAGTCTGAGGTCACGTACCAACTGACTCAAGAATGACTTCTTTCCTGATGCCATTAGACTTTTAAATGGACCTACCTTATATTAAGTTGTTCTTTCTCTACAACCTAGCTTTTACTGTAACATTATATTCTGCACTCTCTTCTTTTCTTCTCTATGAATGGTATGCTTTGTCTGTATAGTGCATAAGAAACAATACTTTTCACTGTATACTAATACATGTGACAATAAGAAATCAAATCAAAAGAAGCATGCCCATCATTAAATGCACAACTTTACTTCCTTTATTTTCTCTAAATTCCTGTATAAAGCAATGCTAAAACTAACTCCAAGCTGAAAGCACCTACACAACCAGCTTAACAGACATTTAACCAGTATAACTCATGTGCTGTGAGTCAATTGGGTTGTGAAGTGACAAATTTCTAGCTGAAATGGAAGGTTACTGCAGAAACCATAAATCCTGACTCATTAATGACAATCTGCAGCTCTTAGTAGAAGGTGTGCAGTCATTGGAAAGTACTTACCATGGTAAGGAGGAGCAACTCATCAATACTCATCAGTTAGAGCAAACACAGAAGGTGGTGCTCAATGTATGATTTTGTTTCCAGAAAATCTGGACGGATCACTGCGAAAGGGAAGTAAATTTATGAAAAAGGAGCAGGCGTAGATTATATGGCTCCTCAACACTGCTCCATCATTCAATAAATCATGGCTAATTTTCTGTCTCTATGTCCAAATGTTTGCCTTAAATATATTCAACAATGGAGTATCCACAGTCTTCTGGGGCAGAGAATTCCAAAGGTTCATAACTCTCTGAATTTCTTTTCATATTTGTGCTAAATAAATGATTTCCTATCCCCAGGATGTGCTCCAATAAGTACAGTATTCCCCAGTAAATTTCCATCTGCCATAAAATACTGACAGAGATTTGGATCCGGAAATTCTGTCCCCAAATCTGGCCTCTGTCACTTTTGCAGGGGGTGAGGTGATGATGAATGAGGGTGGCTTATAAATTCCCAGAAGCAGCAGTCCATATAAATCAGCAGCTGCTTCCACTCAAGTGAGTGAGGTACGTGTTAGAAACTCAAATTGATTCATTTGGATATTCTTTTGAATATCATCCCGGAACACCTTTAGGTGAGGTAAATACCCTTTTGGGTATGTCAGGTGCCAGTTGAGATTATTAAAAGTAGACATCATTGTGCATTGAAGTGCATAAACTCATTGCAACTGTCAAGCCGTCAAAATATCAAACCTCATTGCAAATATTAAGCTGCCAAAGAACTAAAATTGTATGGTGGCACAATGCCAGGGACCCAGGTTCGATTCCCGGCTTGGGTAACCGACTGTGTGGAGTTTGCACATTTTTCCCATGTCTGCGTGCTCCGATTTCCTCCCACCGTCCAAAAATATGCAGGTTAGATGGATCGGCCATGCTAAATTGCCCCTGTCAGTGGGACTAGCTATGGTAAGTGTATGGGTTATGGGGATAGGGCCTGGGTGGGATTGTGGTTGGTGCAGACTCAATGTGCTCAATGTCCTTTTGCACTGTAGGATTCTATGATTAAAATTGTCAAAGAGCTGCCAAAGCTGTCAAGGGATTTAACTCTGTAGAACTTTAAAATTTACGCGCAGTTTAAAAAAAAGTGTCTGCTATTTCATTCTTCTTTTTGACATAAGGTTAAGGATTATCATGGATTTATGTTGCATGACTAATTTTACAGGCTAACATTATCACAGTAGGGTTCTTGTTAAAGAAATGGTTTGATTGACAGCTCCAAATAGTTATAGAATAGAAATGTTTGTTTTCATAAGAGAATATATGAAATAATTTCAAGGTATTGAATATTTTCTAATCAAAGAGAGTTTCTTTGTAAATTGAGTAAAAGGGTGGTGCGTGAGGGGAATGGGGGAGGTGAGCAAAGGGATGTAATGTGCCATAGGGGATATGAGCAGGGAATGGGGGCTGATGGTGGGGCATAGGGTGGTGCAGGATGTATGAGTGGCTACATTAGTAGAGTGACATGGGTTGCTGTATGAATTAGGAGCAGTAGTAGGCCACTCAGCCCCTCAAGCCTCCTCCATCGTTCAAATGTGATCATGGCTGATTTGATTGCAACATTTATTTCAAATTCTCGGCTACCCCCAATAACGTTTCACCTTATTGTTTATCATACTTCTGCCTTAAAAATATTCTAAGATTCTCCTTCCACTGCCTTTCAAGGAAGAGAATTCTGAAGATTCATGACCACCTAAGAAAAAGTGTCTCTGTCTTAAATGGGCGCCACCTTATTTTTAAACAGTGACCCCTAGTTGTAGATTCTTCCACAAGAGAAAACATCGTCTCCATATCCATATTGTCAAGACCTTCAGGATCTTATATGTTACAATTAAGTCACCTCTAGGTTTTCTAAACTGTAACAGATATAAACCTAGCCTGTGCAATCTTTCCTCAAAAGACAGCCTTTCCAATTCACATATTAGTCTGGTTATTGTAATGTGAGATTTCACGCTGAGGAAGCCTTAAATCACAACGTTGATTTATTGATGGAACGTTAAACTATATACAAACAAGCTCAATACAGATACTAGCTGCCCCAGTCCCTACATGTCTGCTACATGTCCCCAGACTGTCTTTTGCCCAAGAACAGACTCCATTCCCTGAGGTGATTACCCACTCTCAGTCACAAATAATCCCTCAAGCCAGATGATCCTATACTGCTGGGGTGTTGTTCCTTAAAGTGACAATCACAACAATAAGAATACCAAAACAGTACACACAGTATCTCAGTTGTGGTCTTTCCAAAGTACAATTATAGTTAGACTTTCTTATTCTTGTACGTAGTCTCCTTGCAATAAAAGCCAACATGCTATTTGCTTTCCTAATTCAAATTCAATCAGGATTTTATTCTTAACAGTGCAGGCTGTGTTTTTCATTGTTCAGGACACCCACCAGTTGAAGAGAGATGAGGAAATTCTGATCTATTGGAGAAATTCCTTTCTAGTACAGCTTGTGGATCATAAACAGTAAAATAATTTCCCAAGTCCCACCAAGCATATCTGCTTCCCTCCTTATTATTGGATTCCTCCAAACTATTTCACCTTTCTCCAATCCATCTCCTCCCTGACTACCTGATATCTTCTCTGGACCCAACCATACCAAGAGCTCCAGGAAACCTCTATTTCGAGGCTACAAGCATCCACTGGCCCCCAGTTCACTCTTCACCTCCTTTTAAATACCAGGACCACAGTCTCAGACTTGAAGTAATATGCCAAGGAAACAAAAACAAGAATCAATTTAAATAGGCAACATTGATGGAAAGAGAAACCTTTAATGTTTCATATTAATGACAACCCAGCCCCCACTCTCCACCCAGACAACTGTGCTCCCACAATCCACCCAGAGAGATAATGTTGCAGCTGTATAAAGTGCTGGTGAGGCCACACTTGGAGTACTGTTTGCAGGTTTGTTCACTGGCACTGGAGGGAGTGCAGAAGAGATTCACCAGGTTGATTCTGGAATTCAGAGGGTTGGCTTATGAGGAGAGATTGATTAGACTGGGGCCATACTCATTGGAATTCAGAAGAATGAAGGGCGATCTTATAGAAACATATAAGATTATGAAGGGAATAAATAGAAGCAGGGAAGTTGTTTCCACTGGCAGGTGAAACTAAAACTAGGGAGCATGGCCTCAAAATAAGTGGAAGCAGATTTAGGACTGAGTTGAGGAGGAACTTCTTCACACAAAGGGTTGTGAATCTGTGGAATTCCCTGCCCAGTGAAGCAGTTGAGGCTATCTCATTGAATGTTTTTAAGGCAAGGATAGATAAATTTTTGAACAGTAAAGGAATTAAGGGTGATGGTGAGTGGGTGGATGAGTGGAACTGAGTCCACAAAAAAACAGCCATGATCTTATTGAATGGCGGAGCAGGCTCGAGGGACCAGATGGCCTACTCCTAGTTCTTAAGTTAAGAACAATTAGGAATGGGCAACAAATGTTGGCTTAGCCAGTAAAGCACACATCCCTGGAATGAATAAAACAAAACAGAGACAAAGGACTTTACTTTATCATTTTCATTTTAAGTGCTGGGCGGACTTGCATTTGGAAGTGTTTCAGATTGACTTTTAGACCCGGTATCAGGCACTCCCATACGTACTGTGCCTGAAAAGATACCAGCAGTTCCGAATCATGCTGCAGAAGCCTGTGGGCAGATCTTAATGCATCTGCAGCTTCAAATGGTGCCTCCAACTGCTCATACGCTGAAAAGAAAGAATGTGCCTTCCTGCCACATTGCTCCCAGGACAGATAATGCCTCTCCCAGCCCTCATAGACATTGCTCCACCCCCCGAACATTACTGATCCCCTTATCCTCTCACCCCCTTCACTACTCAGATCAATCGCGAACCCCCCCCCCCGCTTTCACCCCATTGATCTCAGGCAGGATGTCAGTGGACCTCCCTTCCCATCTCCCCTCCTCCAACTAGCATTCCCAAATTGGACTTATATGGAGCATGTCTGTTTCACGCCGATTCTGGATAGGCAAATGCAGTGGTAAAGGGAGAAGTGACGGTAAAGTTGGGCGTGCAGCCCATAACTCAATTTAAATAGATGCAAATGCATTTAAATGGTCGTCACATCACATCAAGCATGGTACCGATCAAGGCCATTTTCAGGCCTTGGTAAAGGAGGAACCAGCGTGGAGCTGAGCGCAGATCGCGCTACTCACTCTTGCCGACTTTACCAAGTTTTTGCGCCTGAAAATGCATGCAACACGATGGTAAAATCAGGCCCAAAATCTCAGAATCTTTGATCTCTCCGCCCAGATTCTTCATTTCCACCTGAGCTTCACCTCAGTGATAAGCATGCTGCAGTATTCTTTTTACATGAGTAGTACTACTTTGCGCAAGTTGATTGGGAATTCAAAAAGATTCTCAATAAAAATTTCCTCACAAAGAAATCACAAACTTGGAGCTGGAAGAGAGTGGAGCATGTAAGCCTGTTTAACAGGCCACAGCCAGGAATGATGAAGAGAGAGGGAGGGATTGGAATTGCCTTGAGTGGGGATTAGAAGAATTGGTAGTGGAGGAGATTGTAGGTCTCAAAGTGAGACTGAATGAATCCTGAGGACATTAGAAGGGTTGGTGGAAACTCAGAGGCCGCAGTCAGGAAAGGAATGATTGGAATGATCAGGGGTCATGGGAAATCATGTTGGAGGGACATACTCATTCAGAGTGGGTAGCAGGAGGTTCAGAAGCAACTAACTTGAATCCAGCAGATAAATAGAAAGATATTTCCTTGCTGGGCTCACATCCCTCCAGTTGCCAGTTCTCCCTGGCTCTTCAGGAATAAATTTAAATGGAGATTAAATCTGAGACAAAGCACATCAATAGGACATATAAATGAACAATCCACTTTCTGGATTAAAACCAGAAATCAACAACTTGAAGTTGGTTTGGGTTCAAGTCTGAGATTTTAATATTTTTACACCAAACCCAAACCAAATCCACACATTTTGGGGTTGAAATTGCCCCCAGTGTAACTGTTCCTACTGACGCAACCCAAATATCTGCTAAATGAAAAATAAATCAATCAAAACATTTTTCCCGAGGAATGAAGAGCACGATAAATATGACAGAATATTCCAGAGATGATAGTGCTGCAATAGGGTTGTTGACAGTGATGTACAATTGCACCAGTATGTTGGCTTAGATGAGAAATGGCAGTACCAGAGAAAGAAATAAAGGAAAGAAAATTTTAGTCAAATGCTCTTAGGGTTGAGTGAGAGACAATAAGGCACATTAGAAAGACACATGTCTAAGCAAGACCTGAATGAAGGAAGTATCAAGCTCTCAGCAATGTAGCAACTTGGTTGCGGAGGAAGCAGGTAGT
Source organism: Sphyrna mokarran (assembly GCA_024679065.1). Taxonomy (NCBI): domain Eukaryota; kingdom Metazoa; phylum Chordata; class Chondrichthyes; order Carcharhiniformes; family Carcharhinidae; genus Sphyrna; species Sphyrna mokarran. The sequence goes on from JAGIQG010000010.1 coordinate 47,345,057, forward strand.
GGTGGTCAAAGAGTTTGGATATGTAACAGTGTGGGACTAAAGTAGGAACAGAGAGCTGAAGAGCATAGTATAGTAGGAGGTTAAGAAAAACAGTGACAGTGGTGCTTGCAGTAATGGGAGCTCCCAAAACTATTTGTGAGAGTAGAGTGTGTGCAAATCAGATGTATTCAGGGCAAATTTTGTTGAGAATAGTTATGCAACTAATGCTGGGCTTGCTTTGGTGGGATAGAAGAACGCAACCAAAGCTACAGAACAGGGAGACTTTCATTGGAGGATGAGGAAGCAGAGGATAGGGTGATGAAGTAGTTGAGTGATCTGGGAGGATATCAAACAGACACTACAGATGAACAGGAATAAGCAGGAATGTTGAAAGGAGAAGAAACTGATCAAAGTCAATTGGGTTGAATCATAGAATCACAGAATTCAGTCATATAAAAGTGTGAAGTTGGAAAATCATCTTTTATTAACTCCTCGATGATTCCTGCTATATCACATTCTTACCTAACATTATTTTATTTTAGCAGTGTTATCGCCTCATAAAGCAACACAGTTAATGTCACGTTTAGATAAAGTTTCATCGACGGTTACATTTAAACACACAAAATCCTTTTAAAGTGCATTTTACATTAATTGTCATAAAATGGATGCTAGCATGGAGAGGTATAGTATAGGCTGATAACATTATTCCTGCCCACACCAAACCAATTGCTTTTAGTAAGGATGCAAAAACATGAATATATTAAGTTTTAAGGACAACTAACTGTTACACTGTGATTGGTGAAAAGGGAGGCGTAGCGGTTTTAAAATCTGCTCAAGTTGCTAGAGTAAAGGTCACAGTTATGAGCTCTCACAGTATTGGCCAAAGTGAACAGCTGACTGATTTCAAAACAGCAACTTAGACATTCATTAACATTGTACCAAATTGTGAAGAAGATTAACTGTGAAATCTGTTTGTAGATTCCTGCTCTCAGGATTTCAGCAGTGAGAAAGAAACTGATTTTTCTTTACTCTGTTTGCACGAATGCAATTCACTGTACAATATATTAGAAAATAATTTAACACAGTTTTAGTTACATGTACTTTTGTTTAATCATTTGGTGTTTGAACATCCATTCATATAAAGAATGTTTTACATTATATGTCAACTGATAGATTATAGTTTTCCCCATTAATGACTGTTAATGAAAAAAAGATTTCTTTTTAAGTTTGTACACCAGGCTGAACATTATAAAGCCAATGCTCAGTGTGAATGGGACAGACCTAAGTCTATTCCTTGCTTTCTTCAAAACCAAATTAAAAATCCAACTGGATTTTGAATTCAGGATCTCCAAAAGAGACACAAAGATCAAAGCTGACAAGATATGGCATTGCACCCCATCTTGGGCTTGATCTAATGCTTGACCTTAGCCAAAAGGCCAAGAAGAAAATATTGATGTGAGTATAGAGCAGGTCCTCTTCTTTGTATCCATACTGACTCTTTTGCTGGAACTGCCAAAAGAGTAAATCAGAAGCCTCTATCTTAGAATATCTTACTGCACCATATTGGAGTGTGCAAGGATTACTTTTCTACATTGTAGACTATTAAGGAATAAGGGCATCATTTACCTTGTGAGGCATTACGGCAAGTTTTGGCTCAAGGACTTTGTCTAATACTGCCCAATCTTACTGAATATTCACTCATCTGTTTGAGAACTTTAGTAGTTTTGCTGCCAAGTCAGATAGATAGATTACATGGTTGTAATGTCACTCTTGGATGAGACAAATGCCAAAATCTTGCTGCCATTTACACTAGTGGGATTTTATAGTCCTGTCTACAATGTATCCCCGCCATGGATTTCCCAGCAGCAGGAAATCTGACAATACCGGGTTTAAGTCCAACCGATTTATTTGATAATAAACTCTCAAGCTTTCGAGGTTGTCCTCTTCGTCAGGTGAATCAGTGAGTTGTCAGACTTCTTGCTGTGTTTATCCCAGTCCAACGCCGGCATCTCTACATCATTTCCCAGCAGCATCAGGCAGATTCAACAGGAAGCCTGTTGAGAATGGCAGGAGCATAAGATCCCACAGCCATCGAGTGACACGTTGTCTTTTGCCACCATGAAACACACTGCGGGGGTGAAGGATAATCCTGCCCCAGATTTTTCAGGATGAAACTCCCTTTATTTTTCAGTTACTTTCAACTTCACCTCAGTCTTAGTTGTTCCAATACTAAACGTGACTTCTGAAAAAATGGGTTGGTGTTATGTATTGTGTTGTAATTGTGTTAGGATATATTTATAGATATGAGACACTGATGACAATATTTCATTTGCCTTATTCTTCCTCCATCCTGTATGCTTTTTCTTTAATTATTGACCTTCCCTGTATTAATACTTATTCAAGACTTCTTTTGTGGCATATACCTAACTTATAACATCATTTTAGGGGAAATTTTAACTTCTGGGTAGTAAGCTGACAGGGCATGTGGGTTGTTTGACTAGGAATTGCAGACTCCATTGTAATGACCAAGCCTTAATATTCCACCAGGCAAATGCCTGACTAAAGACAGCTTGTGGCATTGGGACTGTGAGGATCAGGTGGCCAGGCAGATAGTCAATTTAGTTGGGGAGCGAGGGTGGAAGGTAAGGATGGGGGAGGTGGGGGGGGGGGGGTGGAAAGGTGGGGTTCGGAAGGACTTTGCAGGTCAGAGGGAAGTATCCTGGGATAGAACATAGAACATTACAGCACAGAACAGGCCCTTCGGCCTTCGATGTTGCGCCGACCAATATAAAAAGCAATGCCCCTCCAAACTAAACCATTCCCTTCTCTTCCATATACTTATCAACTAACCTCTTAAACGCCACCAAACTTGGCGCATCTACAACTGCTGCAGGCAGGGCATTCCACTCCCGAACCACCCTTTGGGTAAAGAACCTACCTCTGATATCCGTCCTATAACTATCACTCCTTAATTTAAAGCTGTGTCCCCTCGTGCTAGCTTTTTCCATCCTAGGAAAAAGGCTATCACTGTCCACCCTATCTAAACCTCTAATCATCTTATATGTTTCAATAAGGTCCCCTCTTAGCCGCCTCCTTTCTAACGAAAACAACCTCAAATCCCTCAGCCTCTCTTCATAAGACCTGCCCTCCATACCAGGCAACATCCTGGTAAACCTCCTCTGTACCCTCTCCAATGCCTCCACATCTTTCTTATAATGCGGGGACCAGAACTGCACACAATACTCCAAGTGCGGCCGCACTAGAGTTTTGTACAGTTGCAACATGACGTTGCGGCTCCGAAATTCAATCCCCCTACCAATAAAAGCTAAGACTCCGTATGCCTTCTTAACAACCTTATCGACTTGATTGCCAACTTTCAGGGATCTATGCACATACACACCAAGATCCCTCTGTTCATCAACACTATTAAGAGTCCTACCATTAGCCCTATACTCTACACATTTTTTATTCCTGCCAAAGTGAATTACCTCACACTTTTCCACATTAAACTCCATTTGCCACCTCTCGGCCCAGCTCTGCAACTTGTCCAAGTCTCTCTGCAAACTATAACACCCCTCTTCACTATCTACCACTCCACCGACTTTAGTGTCATCTGCAAATTTACTAATCCATCCTTCAATACCCTCATCCAGATCATTTATAAAAATTACAAACAGCAGGGGCCCCAAAACAGACCCCTGAGGTACACCACTTGTCACCGAACTCCAAGATGAATATCTCCCATCAACCACCACCCTCTGTCTTCTATCTGCTAGCCAATTCCTAATCCAATTAGCTAAATCACCCTCTATCCCATACATCTGCATTTTCTGCAGAAGTCTTCCATGGGCCACCTTATCAAACGCCTTACTAAAGTCCATATATACCACATCAACCGCCTTACCCCCATCCACCTCTTTGGTCACTTTTTCAAAAAACTCAATGAGGTTAGTAAGGCACGACCTACCCTTCACAAAACCATGCTGACTATCCCCAATCAATTCATTTCTCTCTAAATAACTATAAATCCGATCCCTAATTATTCTCTCCAATACTTTGCCCACAACAGAAGTAAGACTCACTGGCCTATAATTCCCTGGAAGGTCTCTCTTCCCCTTCTTGAACAACGGGACCACATTCGCTATCCTCCAGTCCTCCGGAACCACACCCGTAACCAACGACGACCTGAAGATCAGAGCCACAGGCTCTGCAATCTCCTCTCTTGCCTCCCAGAGAATCCTAGGGTAAATCCCGTCCGGCCCAGGGGACTTATCCAACTTCAAACCCTCGAGAATATCTAACACATCCTCCCTATCTACTTTGATACTTTCCAGTTTGCTACCCCGTACCTCAGTGTTCTCCATAACTACATTTACATCACCCTGCGTGAATACCGAAGAGAAATATTTATTCAGTGCCTCTCCAATCTCTTCAGGCTCCACGCACAACTTCCCACTGCTGTCTATGACTGGCCCTAATCTTGTCCTAACCAATCTTCTATTCTTAACATATCTAAAGAAAGCTTTAGGATTCTCCTTAATCCTATCAGCCAAAGTCTTCTCGTGTCCTCTCTCAGCTCTCCTCAATTCACTCTTTAGCTCCCTCCTGGCTAATCTATAGCTATCCATTGCACTAACCGAGCCTTCAAGCCTCATCCTGACATAAGCCTCCTTTTTCCTTTTAACCAGCAAATCAACTTTTTTCGTACACCAAGGTTCTCTTACTCGACCATTTCCTCCTTGCCTGACAGGGACATACTTATCAAGGACTCGCAGCAGCTGCTCCTTGAATAAGCACCACATTCCAGATGTTCCCAGTCCCTGTAGTTTCCTAGTCCAATCTATGCACCCTAATTCTCTCCTGATGGCCTCATAATTACCCTTCCCCCAGCTATAACTACTGCCCCCAGCTTCATGCCTATCCCTATCCATTACTAAGGTGTTCGTAACCAAATTGTGGTCACTATCACCAAAATGTTCACTAACTTCCAAGCCTAACACCTGGTCTGGCTCATTGCCCAGCACCAAATCCAATGTAGCCTCACCTCTAGTTGGCGAGGATGGCAGTAACTCTATTGTTAACAGTGCAGCTCAGAAGAGCTGTCCCTGCCTGCTTTTCCTGGCCCATAAAGATGAGATTTAAAATGGTTTGTGCTGTACTGGGACAGGCCAGACGGTAGACAATTAAAATGCTTCAGGTCCTATTGACATCACAAGGCCCTGGGTTTTGCTTATTTATGAGACTCCAGCCTTAGGTGGGTATTTCAGCTGCCAAAGAAAACAGTGGCATTAACTAGACAGACAACAGGAAAGAACTCAGATCTTAACTCCTGTCCACAGAGAAATTCTAATTTCCCTTAGCTGGATAACTGTTCATTGTCTTTTCTAAGAAATATCCTAGTAGATGTCTATCTTCCCAGCATTACAATTATAAGTGGTCTTTTGGAGTCATATGCATGGTAAACATGAAAAGATTTCGTATAAGGCTGTCACGAAATCTCTGTGCACTCATCTAATAGGCAGAGCTATTTGCACAGGCAAATATGAGTGTGAAAAGTGACTTACTTCCCCAGAGTTACTTCCCTAGAGTTACTGATTGCACACAGCAAAACATATTCGCTCAGTGCAAAAACTTCTACCCTTGTTAACAGCATTGTTAACAATTGGCTGTAAATGTAAACAACTGTACTATCTACACTCTTCGATGTGACAGCAGGGTTGAAAATTCATGGTGGAGCTCAGATCACCATGGGACTGACTATTCCTTCTGTCTCTGACTGTCAAATGGTGACAAATCTATTTCACAGATGTCGATGACTGAGGAAGTACCTAATGTGTGTGAGATAATTGTGAAGCGGGTGTGGTGAATAACTGAAACATAGAAAGATATTTCTGTGGTACCAAGCTAAGCCATTCAGCCCATTGAATTTATGGCAGCCAAAGAAGATCTATCCAGCCTAACCTCATTTTCCAGCTCCTGGTTCGTAGCTGTGGCATTTTGGTGAATATGCAAGTGTTTTTTGAAATGCAATAAAAGTTTCTGTCTTTACAAGCTATTCGGGCTGTTGGTTTAAAACCCTGTGCCCTCTTCCATTAAAATATTACTCCCCAATTGCTCTACCAATTAAATCTATGCCTCCTGATTATTGACTGTTCTGATAAAAGGAAAAGGACCTAACTATTCATCCCATCTATCCTTATAATTTTATATGCCTCAATTAAATCACTTAGCAGTCTCCTGCATTCTAGTAAAAATCTTTTCTCATTGCTAAATTTCTCCATTCCTGGAAATTTCTTCATAAATTTTGTCTGTAACCTCTGTCATGTGGTCACACCTTTCCAGTAATGACCAGAACTGTATACAGTATTCTGCTGCAGTGGTATAACTGGTATTTTATGTGGTTCTACCATAAGTTCCTGACTCTTACTTTCAATCCTCAGGCAATAAATAAAAATACCCTACATGCCTTTTTGACCATCTACCTGTCAACTACCAACAGAAGTCTCTAGGAATGCACTTCAATGTCCCTCTGTTCCTCTGCACTTCTCAGAATCTTGCTATTTATTGCCTATACTGAAACCCCTTCAGGTTGAATTCCATTTGCCACTTTTCAACTCATTTGAAATAGAAACATAGAAAATAGGAGCAAAAGTAGACCATTTGGCTCTTTGTGCCTGCTCCGCTATTCATTATGATCAAGGCTGATCATGCAACTCAGTAATCTATTCCCGCTTCCACCCCTCCTCCTCATTTCCTATCATCCGTTTAACTCCAAAATCTGTATCAAACTCTTTCGTGAAAAAATTCATGGCAGAATTTTGTCAGAAAAATTCTAAGTGTTTAGCGGGTGAGAAAACCTCCCTTTTTTTCAAAAAGTTGAGTTTCGTGAAAACACGGCACTCCGTATAATCCAGAGGCCACAATCCCCCTGCCAGCAGGGGGAGTGGTGGTGCCTATTCAGGCTGGGAACTCAACTGCAGACTGCTAGGAGCGCTATTGCATATGCATCCGGATCTCCCAGTATACTGTGTATAAACATATAGGTTTCTATGAGATCCCCCCTCATTCTTCTAAGCTCCAGCAAACATAATCCAGACTAACTCAATTTTTTCTTAAATATCAGCCATCCCAGGAATCAGTCTGGTAAACCTTTGCTGCAGGCCCTCTATAGTAGGAACATCTTTCTTCAGATAAGAAAACCAAAAAGTTGGTGGTATTGTGGATAGTCTGGAAGGATGTCAGAAATTGCAGCAAGACATTGATAGGATGCAAGAATGGGCAGAGAAGTGGCTGATGGACTTCAATGCAGATAGATGTGTAGTGGTCCATTTTGACAGGAACAATGGAATGAAGGAATACAATATCAACGATAGGAATCTTAGCTGTGTTGAGGAGCAGAAGGATCTTGGGGTCCAAGTCCATAGGACTCTTAAATCAGCCTCGCAGGTGGAGAATGTGGTCAAGAAGGCATATAGTGTACTGGCCTTCATTAATTTGGGAGTCGGGAGATAATGCTGCAACTTTATAAGACCCTTGGCAGACCCCACTTGGAGTACTGTGTGCAGTTCTGGTTGCCTTACTACAGGAAGGATGTGGAAGCTATTGAGAGGGCACAGAGGGGATTTACAACGTTGTTGCCTGGATTGGGAGGCATGCCATATGAAGATAGGTTGAGGGAACTAGGTCTCTTCTCTCTGGAGAGATGAAGGCTGAAAGGCGACCTGATAGAAGTTTTTAAGATGTTGAGAGGGATAGATAGGGTGGATTCTCAGAGGCTATTTCCCAGAGCTGAAATGGTTGCTACGAGAGGACACAGGTTTAAGGTGCTGGGCAGCAAATACAGAGGAGATGTTAGGGGTAAGTCTTTCACTCAGAGGGTGGAGAGTGAATAGAATCGGCTGCCATCAGTGGTGGTGGAGGCAAACTCTCTTTAAAAGACTTCTGGATGAGTACATGAGATTAAATGGGATTGGAGTTATAGATAGTTCTATGGCCTAGTAGGTATGGGAATGATCGGCGTAACTTGTGGGCCAAAGAGTCTGTTTGTGCTGTAGTGTTCTATGTTCTATGTAAAACTGCACAAAATATACCAGGTGTGGTCTCACCAAGGTCCTATTCAACCGTTAAATATTAAGAAGGCTAACCCCATCCAACCTCACCCCTCATCCATTCTCCATGCCCCACTCATGCCAAGTCATGTTAATCCATGTCCCCATCTGTCCCCAATGTCAAGTCGTACCTTCCATGGCAACTCATGACCTCCCCAATCAGCCTCATGGGCTCTTAAATATCTATGCCCAGTTAATGCAACTCATGCCCTCCCCCAACCCCACCACCCTCCATGCAAATCCACTGAGCTGGTGGGCAGCATGGTGACACAAGTATAGCATGGCTACTTCACAGTTCCAGGGTCCTGGGTTTGATTCCAGTCTTGGGTGACGGTATGGAGTTTTCAAGTTCTTCACCGAGACCAATATGGTAGATCGGGTGTCAGAATCTGACTGACAACCTTTCTACTCTGCAAACATTTAGTAGACACTTGAGCTGCTTGCACCATTGTCTTTCACATCATGTCAATCGATGCAAGCTACACTGGAAAATCATATATCATGATCCTCTACCCAATTTTGGGGGCTCCCTGATTCAATACGCAGACTTTTCATCACAGCAAGCTGGAATACCGCAACATACAAACAGCAGTAGGTTGCTGTAGAGCATGGTTTGTAAACAAAGCTATGACTCAGGAAAAGCAATGATATGAACTAACAGTATTGCAGAAAAATACACTCATCCCAATCTAGCAAACTATACAAAGGACCAAAGGTTGAAAAAAATTAGGCATCCAGCAACAAGTGGGCCATTACAAAAATGGTATAAAAGAGATATGGTTTTATTTCATTTTGATTTGCAATGATTAGGACCGGAATTCTCCGAAAGAAATTTGTGTGAAAACTGGAGTAAATCCCATTGTTTTTTCAGTGTGATTTTCAGAATGAATCTCCAATACTCTGTACGTCACAGAATGCCCTAGCAAGATTCCCTTTGAAAATCAATGGGTGGGGCTTTTCCCATGGAGAGCCTGAAAGTGTAGAGCTGAACAGGCCGCTGTGCTAATCTGTAAGTGCTGAGATCGGCGCATGCGCTGTGTCTCTGCACTGCCCTCCTCCAGATCGCTGGCCAGTCCCGTCACTGCCTCTTCGACTTCTCTACCCCTGATTGCTGGCCTCCCGGATCTCCCCAGGCCATCCCCAATGTCCCCACTCCCTAGCTCCGATCTCTGGATTCCACCCCCTTCCCCTTAGTGGGGAGCAATTTTAAACACAGCTGGAGTGAACTACTCCTGGCAGGAGGGGGTGATGTTAGCACGCCCAGAGTCTTCAGTCCCAGGTCCGCTAATGCCATTGAAATGCAAATTAGCATATTGTAATCAGTTCCGGTGCAGAACTGATTACTCTGAAAATCTTTGCCACGGAGACGTGCAGAGATTGTGGCACCCAACGGGAAGCTCATAAAACAGACTCTGCTGATGTCTCCCAGGTTGTGATGCTGCTAGAGCACCACAACAGACTAGGAGAATCATCCCCTCAGATACATTATTAGATTTGGATGAGTTATTCTCACAAGTAACTTATATATGTTCCTTCAAAGATGGTTCCAGATATGATGCTAAATGTGTATTATTTTGTATGCTAGGTTTAAGATGAATAGTTGAAGTTAATTCTCAGAAATATTACTGTCATTAGCTATACAAATCTGTTCAAATAATCCAACAATTACATCTCAGACTGAAAAGTTGAAGACCTTCAGATCACAGATTTGAGACCCCACTTTAAGTTGAAGTGTGCTTATCTTGCATTGAATCCATGTGTAAATATTCAGTTATGTTGCACTGTCTGCTGGACAAGTCCAACACCAGCTTATGAAACATCACTGGAGAGAGTTTGCTGCAATTCCCAGAAAGGGTGACATCTCATTGAGCAACTTTAGAGGGTGTCCCATGATTGAAGGTTCCACATCAATGTCTGTTTTCCACGAGGTGTCACAAATTTCTACAATGAGTGCCCTTGGCATGCACGTTAAAGACCTCAGGCAGGGGTATCTCCAGCTCTGATTGAGATCATTTGGTTCATCTTCTTATTATTCACTGGTCCATCAGAGAATATACTCAACGAAAAATGCTGTATCAGGCTGGCCTTTGAAGGGTCTAATAATGGTTCTGAATTCTGAGTTTAGTAAATCTATCTGTCAGCTGACGTTGGTGCTCAAGGATGCTGAATTACAACAGTCGGAGTGGGTTGCCCTGTCATTTGACTTGACAGTTCAACCAGTGACTTGTCTTTCCTAGAGCAGTAGCTCAGCAGCTATTGGAAACATCAGTTCAATCAGGGATATTATGCTCAGATACATGAAGAGCAACCAGCCACCCAGGCAGTACCTGGAAGTGTATCATTCAGGAAAAGGATGCATAAAGATCTATTTCATTGGCTGTACAGCAATTATAAAGGGAGATAAGATGATAGGAAACATGATAGATGAAGTCATATTATCATCCAACACTCATTTTCTCCAGTTATTTTGTGTTGAAACAGACAGTGTTCAGCTCACAAATAACGACTGAGCAGCATTAATACCAAAAGCAACTCTGTTCCCAGACAACGATACCACATAAGCTTGTTAGATTTCATAATTATTAAGGTGCATTGGAAAGCATAAGATAAATGTGTCTTGGTTTTCTGTTACTCCCTCCAGAAGGGAGGAGAGGACTAAAAGGCAATGGGATTCTTCTTTCAATATGCAGACTATGATCTGGTGACACCATTGCAGCCTGATTGCAAATTTTCCCAAAGATGTACATGGAGTTGTAGTTTCACTGCCAGGCAAACCAAGCATGACAAGTCAAAGCCAGAGGAATCCTAAAAAGACAAGTTAATTTTATTAGAATTTTTTTCCGTGGGCCAGTAACAACAGGCGTCCACATCCCCGACAAAGGAATCTTCAGCCTTCTCTTTCTCTAGTTTCCCTTCCTCAGCCTTGACAGCACTGGCCTTCTAAATATCCTCATAACAACTTATCTGAACACCAGGCATTGTTTACTCAAGTGCTCACACTATCTAAAAGTCCATTCCCATCCCCAACCAGTTAGCACTTTTCACGAGACTAGGTTGGAACACTATTCTTATTCAGCAACTCAGTTCCCAGAGGATAAAATTGTCTAGGCTTCATGCTGCTCAGCAATTGTTCCCAATCTTTTATATGACATGGCACACCTCTATACCATTAAAAAATCTGAGCATCCCTCCTATTTTCTGTGTCTTTTTCCCTTACTGGGAACTGCGTTTGTAACTTTTCCCTGTCATCTCACCTATTTTGTTTAATCTCCCCCATCTTTCTTGTGCCTCCCATGGTTTTTGCACCGTTCTTGAGTTTTTGCTTTTTTGTGCAGGCGCATGCGACCTTTGTCTTCAACCCCAAGTCCCATCGGTGATGCGCATGGACCTGACCTAACATAAAAAATCTAAAGCACGCATGTGTGGCTCTTTCCCAGCTAGTGCATGCACAAGAGGCCCAAGAATCGTGGGGTCTTGCAGATACTGACCACAGAGCTGAAGACAAAATTTTAGTTGCATTGCATGAATTCTGAATCTCTATGCACGGCACACTTGAGGTCATCTTCATGGTGCACTGGGTGAGAATCACTGCTGTAGAGGTCTATACATCTTTCATGATACTACCAGAGTTGAAGATCAGCCTGACTATAATAATTTAAATATTACAGTGTACAATGTAATGTCAATTTACAGTACAAAAATATCAAATTCAGGGCATGTACAGAGACATACATCTGGTGGATGCATTTTCAGGCTAAGAGCATAGCAGTTTACTCTTGTCATCTCATTAATATTTCAGGATAACTTTGAGGCATTCAGTGTGTTTCTATATGCATTATACTCAATGCAACAAAAATATTATTCTGTTTTTCAAATTGCTTTCAGAGTAAATGTGCCTTTTTTTGTCAAGTGTTCTGTTGGGCAACATTCTGAATGATATGCTTTTATGATTAGACATAATTTTTATTTTGAAAAGAAAGAAGAAAGGATAAAATTTATGTTTTAGATACAGATACTATGGCTTTATGTGAGATAATTTCCCTAGAATTATTTCACATATTAAAGCATCTTTGAAATAGAAATAGAGTTCTGTGCTTTGAAACAATTATTTTTTACTCTGGTATGTAAGGGTTATGCTATCAATATCGTATCAAAACCTTCACAAGAGTTAATTTCCTATACAAAACTGTACCTTGGCTTTAGAGATATGGAGGAGAAATCTGGTTCTATATTGGCATCGTTTTAGGTATTATGTAGCCCACAATGCTTGAAAATGGCATCTGAGAGAGGCATGCAAGCTTCTGATGATTCTCTTGGGAAAGGGGTTTGCATGCACATACCTAATGACTGCTGGTAGAGTGAGTAGATAGATTGTGATGTGCAATACTGATTTGGGCTGGAATTGACATTTTCAATTACCTCCAACAAGGTATCTTAACCTCATACAGCTAGCGTGGGTTAAGCAAAATGAAGGGCTACTCCTCCCACTATCCCTCTATCAATGTTATTTAAAGGATCATGAACTATGAACAAAATAATTGGTAGACTATTTTTATTTGAGCTGCTTTTTAGACCTATATGTTTTGAACCTTTTACAGGAGATGGACTACCTGGCATGAAGTATTTTTGTTGATTTAAAAGCTTGTGTTGAAATGAGTTCCTTCCAGGCATGGGTGATCAGGTAAGGCTTACAGTCATGCTGGAGTACAATTTCATAAGAAGGGATCCAATCTTCCACAGCAGAGATCCTGTTAGATTTTTCACTTTCTCATCACACTATCGTCTAAATGGTAGCATGACCAATTGTGAGTCACAAGATCACCCTTTCAAGACTTGAGCATGTGAAATTAAGTTAAGGCACCATAGGTGGGCAGATTTGTCCTTCAGATCAGGCATTACACTTACCTCATATTCCTTGTTGCTCAGGTGGATTCTAAGGTCCAACCTACAGAAAAGCTTGTATTTAAATTCCTTTCACCATGCCTTTTGCTACTTGGGTCCCAGGAACTCCCTGCTGAAACTGTTCTGCCACTGCTCTCCTCCTTTAAGACCTTCTATCTGTATTTTTTACCCCCACTGAAAGAAGACTAAAAGGCCATGCATTTCATTGCTGTCTGAGAAATGGCTGTGGCTTACATAATGATTGTCTTTATATGAAGTACTTTGGGTATTATGAAGGAAATGATGGTCACTTTAGAACGGCAGATTTTTTTCTTTTTCTCTTTTGCTTCTCTTGATTCTATCTCAGTCTTTCTCCTTTGGGATAAAAATTAGTTCATGTTATTTTCAGGTGCAGATTTGATAACATTCTTGGAATGCTATCAGGAATTGAAGGCCTGAAACGCAGCTAAAGTTGAATGTCCAACTGTACCAGCATATTTCTGGTTGGTTTCAAAGGCGGATCAGCATCCAAGGAGACCACCGGTCTGAAGAGAACCAAATTTGCTATTAGTGTTCTTGAAGTGGGTGCTGGAAGGATGGAGGTGGAATAGGAGGTGGGTAATGTTGGATCACTGGTCCTTAGGGTGAAGTGGGCAGTCCTGTTTCTCATGACCTCTAATAAAGGTAAGATATTTAACTTAATCATTGATTAGGGAACAGTAGTTATTCAGCATCACAAAGGTGTCTTTAAATGGGCTTTAGATACTCATTAGCTTGTGGCTGCTCAGAACATTTGAATATTGCCTAAAGTCAGTATGGTATGAGACATCTTTCAATATCTGTATTTTATATTAATTCTTGGGATATGAGTGTCATTGAACACCTTGAAAATTTTCAGCAGATCAGAGAGAGATTGGTAATGCCTAACAAACCTGATTGAATTTCTGGAACAAGTGCTCAAATGCATGCAATTTAAATCTTTGTATCCTTATGTTTTAAATTCCTTTGCCCATCCCTGTTGCTCCAGGAATTCCCTGCTGCTGCTTTTCTGCCTCCATTCACCTCCTTCAACGCTGCTTTTAATACTTACTCATTTGGTCAGATTTTTAATCACTCCAGCTACGTCATCCTCTTTGGTTCAGCAGCTATTTATTTATGATGAGCCTCTGTGAATATCTTGCGATATTTTCCCTATTAAAGCTGCTATGCAAATGCATACAGTTGAAAAGTGTGATATAAATACTATTTATCTTTTAACTGTATTCTGTTATCTCAGTATTTTGTAACCAAAATCAAGGTACTTTGCCTGATGCTGAAATCTCCTCCAGAATTTAAAATTTTCTCAAGGATTTCATAATAACCAGAGGGGCACAGAGGCACAGTGGTTAGCATTGCTGACTCACAGTGCCAGAGACCCAGGGTGGATTCTTGACTTGGATCACTATCTGTGTGGAGTTTGCACACTGGAGTTAGAGGCATATGAACTGGGTTGTCATTTGGCCTGCTTATGGGACCTTTCTGAATATTTAAGACACTCAGTATATGAAAGATATTCCACTTACTGAGTTACTAGTGTTGGACACAAAGTGGGAATGCTGCTAATAATTCTCAATAATAAAATACCCAGATCAAGAGTCAGATAATCAACCCTGCTGAAAGCAGCACTATGTAAGGCCACATATAAAAATGAGTTAACAATGATCTCAGCAAATCAATTGCCAAGTGGTGAACAAATCAACTATAAAACCGGCGGATTATTAATATCAATTGGCTGACTCACTAGAATTAGAGCTAGAGAGGAGAACATTGTTAATAGCTCCACATTGTCTGAAATGGCATCAATAAAAGTTAAGTCACTGAGATATATTGAACTGAGTTGCATATTCAAGCATTGTTTAAAGCATGTAGGCCCAGATGCTTGTCCATGCGAATGCTGAAACTGCTGGTGTGTCAATAATTATATGTAAATTAAAATTAACAAAAGACTTGCATTTATACAGTTCCTTTCATGATCACAGGACTTCCCAAAGCATTTTACAGCCAATCAACTAGTTTCAGAAGCACAGTCACTGTTGTAATGTAGAAAACGTGACAGCTGACATGTGCACAGTGAACTACTACAAACTGCAATGTGATAATGACCAGATAATCTATGTTAGTGGGGGTTGGTGTGTAATAAATGTTAGCCAGGATACCAGGGATCATTCCTCTACTCTTCTTTGACATAGTGCCATCGGATCTTTTACATCCACCTGTTTCTGTATGAGTGTACTAAATTCTATCAAAGTAAGATTCTGATTTACAAGCATCAAGGAACTTTAAACATTCAAAATGGAATTACAAACCTCCCTGCAGCCTGCTCTCTACCATGGATTAAGCTCCTGGGGATGTGCTCAGCTCTCATTCATTGGCCCAGAGCTGGGATGCAAAATTCCTGTGTGTAGCTTCTTCACACATGACTCCTGTTGACTTCCCAGCTATGCTAGTAACCAGGTTTAATGCTGGGTATCTATAGAGTCCAATTACAGTGAATTCCTTCCTCAAAGGAATTATTCACATATTCATATTGGCAATGGTGGGATATAAGCCAAAAATGACTTGGTTATAAACCTGATACCTAAACACTGAATTCATACAAATCTATCAGTTCATTATTGACACCTGTATTGGTACACAGTGAAAAGTATTGTTTGTTGTGTACTATACAGACAAAGCATATCATTCATAGAGAAGGAAAGGAGAGAGTGCAGAATGTAGTGTTACAGTCACAGCTAGGGTTTAGATAAAATCAACTTATATATTTTAAAGCGTTATGTGGTGTAACTGTTTGATTGACTGTCCCCCCACTTGGGATGGATGAGGATTCCAAACAGTAGCTGAATTTATCATTGGCAGTTTAAGATATTCAATCAGTAATTAGCTGTCATTAGTCTCCATAATGAAATTTTTTTTTTTCACCAGGAAGTGGTTGGAGTCTGAAACATATTTCCTGGAGGCAGGTTCAATTGAAGTATTCAAAAGGGAATTGGATTATAATCTGAAATGAAAGAATGTACAAGGTTATGGGATAAGGCAGAGGAGTAGTAGAATGTTCTTTTAGAGAATTTGCGCAGGTCAACTCGCCTGGTACTCCACCATAAGAGCTCTGTGATTCCACTTGTCAAATCTATTGCATTATATTACTTAAATTGCCTTGTTATTTGAACTGATATATTATAATGCACATAAAGCAATGTACTAAATACATAAAAACGTTCAAAACGTTGATAGGCACAGCCTCAAAAGTAACCAGCATCTCAAAAGAAATTCTCAGTGTAACCCCATGACCAAGAGAGCCTCTTCATGGTGATTAGCTAAATTAAATTCTGTTTTTATAATAAGGGATTCAAATTTTTGTCAATGTTTCGAGCCCAGGTTTCACTATTCATACCATTTTTGAAAGCTGAAAATCGAAGAATCCTATGTGGAAATCAGTTATTGCAGTGAAAGTGCATTAAATTCGATGCTTGTCATAACAAACTTCATATATGTTCAGTTATCTCTCCTTCATGCTTTAAAATGGAACTATATACATCAAAACAATGCATGATATGAAGGTCAGTAATACACACATTAAGTCTCAGGCCAGAATAATATAGGAGCCTAAGACCTGAAGTGAGCATAAAAATGCACAATTAACATCTTGGGTGTTTCTTCCTCCCCATAAAGCTGCGTTTTTCTTTGTTGAGGGCTCCTGTAGTTCTGCCATTGAACCTAAAAATTGATTTTTAAAAAATGGATTATAGGCATAAACTAACTTTAAAAGGTAATTAAAAATGAGCATTGAAAACTCCTATAAATGTATGTACCATTGCTGAGTAAAAGAATTTGTAGGCCTCACACTAGGCAGAAGTAGCCCTTTTAATGGAGTATTGAACAACAGAGAAGAAATGTCTGAACTTGTCTGATATATCACAAATATAGCCTACATTGGGACGTTGTTATAATTTGAAAAAATGCGCAAAAGGCCAAAGTACCCTTTGACCTTTTCTCAGTGATATCCCAGAGGGGCATTAGAAGTTCCCTTTAGCCAGCACCTATAAATTCTAAAATGGGTCAATTTTACCATTTTGATTCTAAGTGCTGGGTGGATTTGAAACTGGGAGTGTTTCAGATCCAATTTTTAGACCCATTCTCAGCCGTCCTCTCAGGCACACTCTGCCTACAAAAATATCGGTGATTCTAAATCACGCTGCAAAAGCCTGTGAACGGGTCTTAACATGCCCAAAATCCTGCAGCTCCAATCGGCACTTCAAACTGCACATGCTCAAGAAAACATGATAGAATGCTGCTCTCTTGCCATACCCCTCCTGGGCCACACAATGGACAGGCGAACATGGTAGTAAAGAGGGAAGTGGTGGTAATATTGGGTATACAGTCCATTAAGTCAATTTACATGCATACAAATGCATTTAAATGGCCATCGTGCCCATTTCAAGCATGGTTCCAATCACAGCCATTTTCAGGCCTTGGTAAAAGGGAAATGGGCACAGAGGCAAGCACAGATTGGACTACTCACCTCGTGCTTGACTTTACCAAGTTTTCACGCCCAAAAATGGACGCAACACAATGGTAAAATCAAGCCTTAAAAATTTCTTCGTGAACTTTGCAAAGTTATAATACCACAGCTATTCTAATACTAACATTACAATAATAGACTGAGGAATATCACCACCATATCCCAAAGGATGATAAAGAGGACATATTCAACAACATAATATTATCTGCAAAAGGAACACTCAGGATGACTCTTTATGATTCTCTGCAACACATCTTGGATGGGGTTGCACAAAATCTTCCATTATAGAATCCACATCCGGTGGCAGATGAGAAAGTCAAAGTGATTCTCTCTGGGCAGCAGGATGGCTGAACCCACATGATCTTCTGCTGATGGCTCATTCATTATGTATCTATAAGGAACATGATGAATCTCATGACAGGGCAGGAAGGAAGTTATCTGCCACATTGTAACCACATAGGGGTGAACATCCTGGCACCATATTTAAACAACACCTAGGCAGCTACTACTGCATGCAGCAGCTTGTACTGGAGATACTGGCAGGTATGAGCAACCACATCCCAGAACATGCAGAGGCATCTCTGGCATTGCCTTTTGCTCATTTGTAGGTAAGAACACTGCCTGCTGCATACCCTTAGTCTCGGCATTGCTATGGAACCTGCTCACCAGCATATTAATCTTCTTCAGCCTCTGCTGTTTCTTGCTGCTCAGTCACTCGCTCCTTCTGGCTCTGTGCCAACCTGCAACTATTATACCCTTCCTGGATGATAGACATTTCCAAAGCAGGTTAACTACAGCCTGCACCATCAGTGGATATGGGAATGAATTGAAATGAGCATGTCTTTTACTGGTTTCCCACCATCTCAAAGCCAGCAGATCAGTACTAAGCTCCCATCAAGACATGGCACCCCTATCCCATCCCCTCTAGTTGAAGGACATCCTAGAAATCCAAAGATAGATGCTCTTTCCATTCATGTTCCATTCAGCACATCATAGAATCATAGAGTTTCTACGGTGCAGAAGTAGGCCATTCAGCTCATCAAGTCTGTGCCAACTCATCAGCAACACACCTTACCTAGGCTGACTGTCCAACCCCATATATTTATCCCATTAATCCCATTAACCTATACATCTTTGGACACTAGGGGGCAATTTAGGTTGGCCAATCCACCTAACCTGTGTGTCTTTAGAATGTGGTGGAAAACCAGAGCACCAGAAAGAAACCCATGTAGGCATGGGAAGAATGTGCAAATTCCACACAAACAATCAAGTAAGACTGAAATCAAACCTGGTGCTATGAAGCTAACCACTGTGCCACCATATCACCACTTGGAGACTTTGCTCTTTGACTGGGTGTTGACAACCATGTGCAAGAAGCTTCCTCTTGACACTGTTTCACTATCATGGAGACTCTATAAAGAGACCATTGCAGTGACAGCATTGAAAGACTAACCACACAAGCCTTTGTCAGCCATGATCTTCCAGCTGGGAAGATGGAGGTTTGGAGTTGATTGCTGTCCACCAGTCATATGCCTTGAAGGTATCCATCTCTTTCCCCCACCTCCCCATCCCTGTCTCTGACAGCAACAGTTAGTAAATAGCACTAGGCGATAGCCCTGCCATGACAGGTGGTGACATTTGAAATTTTTTAAAAATCTGGAATTAAGAATCAACTGATGCCCATGAAATCATTGTCGATTGTTGGAAAAACCCACTTGGTTCATTAATGTCCTTTAGGGAAGGAAATCTGTTGTCCTTACCTGGTCTGGCCTACACGTGACTCCAGAGCCACAGCAATGTGGTTGACTTCAACTGCCTCTGAACAAGCACAACTAGGGATGGGCAATAAATGCGAGATAATTTTGGGGGAGTTTGTTGGTTTGTCTTTCCCATGAATCTTTGGCCTATGCAAGGTGGACTCTGAACCTTTGGTTGTTCAACGACATTCTGATGGTTTTATTCCGCTGGTGGGGGAGGGCCCATTACAGCTTGAGGAGGAGGTCAGAATTTCAAATGGTAGCTGTGAGGTGGAGGGGCACAGCACAGATATGTACTTCAAGTTTTTCTCAAAGTTACTTGCAAGGTAAGTGATTAGGGTCAGTACATGGTCCCTTGAGCTGTGGCCTTTGTGGAAACCAGCTTGGCTGACATGAAGAACTTCTACAATTGGGGGTATGCACTGAAGGATGAGCTGTTCAAGGATTTTGTATGGGACCAACACCACAATATCACCAGAGATGCAGTATGTATATACATACTTAGATGGGCAGAATCAAATCCTAAATCTAGTAAAAAAAATTCAGATCAATAACTAGCTGACGTAGCTCCTTTACGGAAAGAAAATATCTAACATTGCTGCAGTAGACAAAGAGGGCTCGGAGTCTGCTAAAAGACCTCAATTTCAGTTTCTGGTAAAAACATGAGTACTCATTATATCATATCATCAAGTTGAATGAAACATCTAGGAATTTTGACGCATTTCGCATCTGAACATTCACAAAATACAGAGTATTACATTAAATGGATAGAGAGGCCGGTGATTTGTTATGAAGGGATGATTCTGAAACCAAAACAATCACATCTGATCCACAATGGGATTTATTGGATAATATCACAGCGAGGTGATCCAGGATGAATTCAATTAATTCTATACATCGGATATAGAAGATAATGATTTTTAAAATGTTATGATTGTGGCTCAAATTATTCCAATTGAATTATTTCACTATATACATCACAAAACACTGAATTAATTTAAATTACCAATATTAATGTATTTTTCATATTTCAAAATGGTGACCACCTACACCAATATTGGAGGTTCTGAATTTATACATAATGTAGAAACGACCCTGTTTTTGTACAGATTTTTCATAGCTTCAAGGGTCAATTTATAGGCCATGTCCTATGATATTTCTTTTGAAACAAGCTCAGTGGCTCTCTCATCTATGTTTATCCAGTTTTATTTTACTTGAGTGCACATTCTCGTTTGGCCTCCTATTGAGCTGGGTGCAAAGTTTGCGAAGCATTTTTCTAACAAAGCAAGTCCACTGGAGGTGTAAACAACATTTCATTCTGAAACAATGTGGCCATTAGCATTTGGCCATCAGTTCAAGGCTTCTGGTTTTAATGGGAAGTGATTGCCCAAAGACTGGCTGCGTGAAAATTGTCTGTTCCAGGCCTATGTTTCGCAAATTGAAAAATCTGATTAGGTTTATACTTAGCTTCTGCATTTTGAGATTTTATCCATTTTCATGAAAAATACCAATTTTTCTGTAACTATCCTGGAGGTCATGACCACAGTGGCTTAATGGTATTGTCACTGGAGTGGAAACTCAGTAAATGCTCTGAGGAATTGAATTTGACTCCCATCATGGCAGGTGATGGAATCTGAATCCAATAAAAAAATCTGGAATTAGATCCAATGATGATTTTCTAATGTTCTAAAAATCCATCTGGTTCACTAACATCCTTTAAGGAAGGAAATCTGCCATCCTTATTTGGTCTGGCCAGCATGTCATTCCAGGCCCACAGCAATGTGGTTGACTTTTAACTGACCATTGAAATGATCTAGCAAGCCATTCAGGGTCAACAAATGCCATTCAGTGTTCATCCTTGATATGATCTTGGTTCTGGGCATATGTCCATGATTTCTGTGCTTCCTGGTGCTATCAGTTCAGTGTTGTACTTAAACTTTCTGCCCAATGTTCAGGTTGGATAATTTGTTATCTGCATACCTGTCGTGAGAATTTCTCATCATCCCCTGTTTTTCAAACAAAGCGTCGCATCCTGCTGATCGATCAGTAAATGGTGAATGGGGAGGGTGCTCTGCACCTGTCTGTCATATGATAGTTCTGCATTGATTCTGCAGTTAGGAATGGGTATACTGATCTGGTTCAGATAGACTCATGTAATCCATTGGCTGATGATCATACAATCATCATGGAATCAAAGAATCCCTATAGTTCAGAAAGAAACCATTTGGCCCATCGAGTCTGCACTAACCACAATAACACCAAACCCCACTTCCACAACTCCTATATTTACCCTTCTAATCCCCCTGATACTAGGACCACCTAACCCCCACATCTTTGGATTGTGGGAGAAAGCTCGAAACCGGTGGAAACCCATATAGACACGGGGAGAATGTGTAAACTCCAACTAGGAATCAAACCCAGGATCTGGAGCTGTGAGGCAGCAGCACTAACCCATGTGCCACCGCACTGTCCTGCAGCAAACGGATCTCCTCCCAATAAATGTACAAGGCTCCCAATGGTGCTTCTTGTGATCTGTGGTTCTGATCATTGTTTTGTCAATACCATGGATGGTGAGCAAGAACGGGTTCCTGTACACTGATAGGCCTGTGAGCACTGGACCTGTGATGTACACAATTTAAGTTCTGGTGTGATCAGGGTGAATTTTTGGAGTGACGCTTGAGTGTAACAGATACTAAGGATGGAATCACTGAATTATTGTGTGCTGTGTGAGTTTAGGTTATTTATTAGTATTACAAGTAGGCTTACGTTAATACTGCAATGAAGTTACTACGAAAATTGTCTAGTCGTCACAGTCTGGCACCTGTTCGGGTACAGGGAAAATTCAGTGCGGCCAATGCACCTAATCAACTCATCTTTCAGACTATGGAAGGAAACTGGAGCACTCAGCTGAAACCCATGCAGACACGTGTGGCTTGGGTCCCTGGTGCTGTGAGGCCGCAGTACTAACCCTTTTGAGTCATCACTTGCCACTTCTGTGGATATATTTCCATGTGCAAAGTTGAAGAACGTTTGCACCTGCATTAATATCTATTTTTCCATGTAAATTATACTGATTCTTCATCTGTGGGCAAATAACCTGGGCAGTGGCCAAGGCTTCTGGTGGTGCCAATTTGATAATAATAATTTTTCATGTTCAGCACGCTGAATATCTGCTCACTTTGGGTGTTAATGGTCTGGACATCCTGTTATCTGACTGTATGGCTTGGCTATACATCGATCTTGCCTAACTGCTGTCTGGTATGCTTTCTTGGCTGGTTGGAATGCTGTATCTGTCTACCTCTTGTTATGGTTTCCCATGATATTGAACCACTTCTTCCAGTCATTTCCCATGATATTGAACCATTTCTTCCAGTCATTTCCCATGATGTTGAACCATTTCTTCCAGTCACTTCTTTCTGCATAGCACTTCCAACGTCCTTTGTTTCCATAAGTCTTGTGTATATATTAAAAGCGAGGCAATTTTGAACCAATATTGGATAAATAATGCACTGTCTGAAGGGTCTGTCTACATATTATATGGCTTTGTACTTGTGGTCACTTTGTAATAGTGCTTTCATGTTGTAACCTTTGGGTTGGTTCAAGATGCCTTTTTTGGACATTTGCATTGGATTAGAAACTATCATGAGCTCAATTAATCTGTTGACAACTTCTGCCACTTCTTCTCAATCACATCCCTTTGTCTTTGCATCTAATTATGAATTGGTTCATAGGGTGGTATTTTCCTGTCTCACCCACTATGGGAATTGTAGTGCCAGGACAGAGGTCATACAAAGGTCTGTTTATTTTGGGCAGGATTTTCCGACCTTGGGGTGAACGCTGCTGGAAAAACCCACCCATGGTTTTGCCTCTAAGATATGAATTTCAGACAGTGTATATGAAGTTAAGCTTCTGGCATAATTGATCTTTGATTATTGACTATATTTTTTCGATTTTTAAGACAGTCATTAGACAAACCTGACTTGTTCAACGTGTGATGGCCTTCACGGACTGTAGCAATTTAATTTTTATAGCTTGCTCATTTGAAATATTGAAGTCCAGAAAACATGCATTGTTGGAACAAAGTAAATCAAGATAGGAAATCCATTGCCTCCCAGTTGACTGTTGGAAAGTTTGTGGTCATGAGTTAGATTTGGATTTTTAAAGCTTTCCAGTGATTTTAACAGCTATCAGATTCTCTCTAGCTTTCATTGGGTTAATTTAGCTCTGAGTTGCAATATCTTTAGTAGCCACTACCTTAACTGATCATAGGTAACTGCTTGACTGTAATTGTGCTGTTCAGCTCTTTCCCCGTTTTTACTTCAGCTTTACCCATGAAGCATTGATTTAAGCTAGAAAATGGCTGCAGACTTCAAAAGTAAAAGCAAACAGTGAAAAAAAAACTTTTTAGCTTTTTTCTTGTTGCTAGGAACTGTTAATGGATGGATTCTTCTTCCATGTTCAGTCTGCAGTATTAGCTTCAACAGTAGTAAACTCTCCTCTCTATTTAAATTGAGACCACCTGCAGTCTGCTGTTTAATTTCTCTCACAGTTTAGACTTTACCATAGTTAGACTGCACTAATTAAGCTTTCCCAGACTTGCACAATCTTACTGGACCTTTGGCCTGCTGGCTTGGGGGACATATAATCCCAGAATGAAGGTACAATGTGTAGTCCAGAATCCTGATACATGGTGATCAGTTATAGCTGGCTCACTTTCACACAAGCTTATTTATTTCTGCAGCATATTGAGGGGCTGAGGCTTATATTCAGTCAAATCTTCAAAAGTGTGCTGCCACCATGTTAGGTTTTTCTCTGTTTGACATCAATGTACAAAATAATACAGAGATTGGTGAAAAAATATTGAGTGTTTTACTTGAAAATATGACTTTATATAGAATCTCTAGAGTGCAGTAGGAGACCATTCAACCTATTGAGTCTGCACTGATCACAATCTCACTCAGGCCCTATTCCTGTAACCCCACGTACTTATCTTGCTAATCCCCCTGACATTAGGGTCAATATATGGCCAATCAACCGAATCCACACATCTTTGGACTGTGGGAGGATATCAGAGTACCTGGAGGTACCATGCAGACACAGAGAGAATGTGCAGACTCCACACAATGACCTGAGGCTGGAATTGAACCTGAGTCCCTGGCGCTGTGTGGCAGCAGTGCTAACCACTGTGCCACCCACTGTGCCGCCATGGATGATGTTCAGTGAGGGGCTAAGTATGGTACATCAGATCTTTATCCCTTCCATTGTTTGCTGACTGCCTTCAAGTCCTATGACATACCCTATCAAAGTAGTAAAGGTTGACAGCACTGCTGTCAATATTAAATATAAAAATAATCCCTTAAAGTTACATGTCATCATATCACAACAGATCAGATATATCAATGAATATATGCGTGGGGAAAAATGAACAATTACGTTCTAAAATGCTGCCCATTTCTATGGCTCATGGAAGATTTTGGCTGTAAAATTCAGTTTAGCATCCAGATTTTCAGTGCTACATGTATTATTTTGTCTCCATGCACAACTCTGGTGCTAGCCACAATGATTGCCATTTTGGTGAGGTATCAGCAGACACATATGCTAGACGTAAGCAGTCAAATCATGATGACAAGTACTATATGATGTTGATTTGATGTAAGTGTTGCTATTGGAAGCTCAATGCTTGATAACTCTTCTCTTTAACCCATGGGGCTGACCATGTGATCAACAGCAGGGAGGATTCCATCCCACCAATGTTATTGAGAGTAATCATTCAAGTTAATTACTGACTAATTTCTACTGGTTTCAGTTCCAATTGTAGAAGTGTTTGGAAGTTTCCAGCATTTTTTTTATAATTGCTGAAGTCTAAAGGGAATGGTATAGCTACTGCTGACAGACTTTAATGTTTTATTTTTTGAATGGTATTTAAGAAGGTGTACGGTGTGTTAGCTTTTATTGGTAGAGGGATTGAATTTAGGAGCCGTGAGGTTATGTTACAACTGTACAAAACTCTGGTGCAGTCGCTCTTGGAGTATTGCGTACAGTTCTGGTCGCCGCATTATAAGAAAGATGTGGAAGCATTGGAAAGGGTGCAGAGGAGGTTTACCAGGATGTTGCCTGGTATGGTGGGAAGGCCTTATGAGGAAAGGCTGAGGGACCTGAGGTTATTTTCATTAGAGAGAAGAAGGTTACGCGGTGACCTAATTGAGGCGTATAAGATGATCAAGGGATTGGATAGGGTGGATAGTGAGAGCCTTTTTCCTCGGATGGTGATGACCAACACGAGGGGACATAACTTTAAATTAAGAGGTGGTAGTTATAGGACGGATGTCAGAGGCAGGTTCTTTACACAGAGGGTGGTGAGGGCGTGGAATGCCCTGCCTGCAGCAGTTGTGGACTCGCCTACTTTGGGGGCATTCAAATGTTCGGTGGATAGGCATATGGATGATATTGGAATAGTTTAGGTTAGAGGGTCCACTGGCCAGTGCAACATCGAGGGCCGAAGGGCCTGTACTGCGCTGTAATGTTCTATGTTCTATGGTGAGGCCACACCTGGAGTATTGTATATAGTTTGGTCTCCTTACTTGAGAAAGGATGCAGATGAGATTCACTAGGTTGATTCTGGAGTTGAGAAGGTTGGCTTAAAAGTAGAAACTGAATAGACTATACTCACTAGAATTTAGAAGAATGAGGAGGGATCTTATAGAAACATATAAAATTATGAAGGGAATAGGTAAGATAGAAGCAGGGAGATTGTTTCCACTGGCAGGTGAAACTAGATATTGGGGGCATAGCCTCAAAATAAGGGGGAGCAGATTTAAGATTGAGTTGAAGAGGAACTTTTTCATCCAAAGGTTTGTGAATCTGTGGAATTTGCTGCGCAGTGAAGTAGTTGAGGCTACCTCATTGAGTGTTTTTAAGGCAAAGATGGATAGATTTTTGAACAGTAAAGGAATTAAGCATATTGGTGAGTAGGTGGGTAAGTGGAGCTGAGTCCACAAAAAGATTAGCCATTATCTTATTGAATAGTGGAGCAGGCTCAAGGAGCTAAATGGCTTACTCCAACTCCTAATTCTTATGTTCTTATTATGTTCTTATGAATTATTATAGGACTGAAGTAGGTCATTCAGCCTGTCCTGTTCATGCTACCTTTCTGCAGGAGTAACTCATTTAGTTCCATTCCCCCATCATTTCCCCATAGCCCTGTAAATCTGTTCTCTTCGCACAATTAGCCAATTCTCTTTTGAATGCTTCATCTGAATCTGCCTCTATAACATGCCCAGGCAATGCATTCTGGATCCTAACCACTTGCTGAGTAAAAAGAGTCTTCCAGTGTTGCAATTGCTTTTTATGCAAGCCATCTTAAATCAAACTCCTCTGCTTCTGAATCCTTCTACCAAATGGTAACAGCTTTTCTATATCAACTCTGTTTAGATCCTTCATGATTTTAAATACCACTATCCTCTTAATCTGGCCTTTTCCCAGGAAAACAGTCCAGTCCCTGTCAATCTATTCAAGAAGCTGAATTGACCTCTGTAGTGTAAGGGTCTGACATATGTAGACAATGTTGATGTGGGATTGAGTACAATACCACCCAAAATGTGATGTAATAAGGCCTATGGACCAGACCCAAGCATAGTGTGGTATTGAGCAAAGTTTTGTACATATCTAATTATGGAAACAGTTCCTAAATTGTATTGTTGTGATACATGTATACATAATTCTGATAGTTAATAAAAACTCACAATTAACTCATGGAAAACTATGGAGAATTCATTAAGACATGTCTTTCTGTAACCAACACCCTCCTAACATGGTGTTAGCAATAGGATAAAAACATAAAAACCCAGGACCTCATTAAAATGCAGAAATAAACGAAAATGCTGTAAGTCAGAGAAAAATTTAGCAAAGCATTCTGACCTGAAAAAAACGATTTTAAAGAAACAAAGGCTTAGGGAGAAAAATCACCAGAAAATGTCCAGAGAAAGGCCTGAAAGCAAAAGACACCACTGAATCTCCTTTGGAGGTTTAGTTTCAAAGTGCAGAATTGACAGAACCTGCAAGCTAAATCTTTTAAAATTCCAGGCTACAGAAAGCCTTGAGAACTCAGGAATGTTGTTTGTTAGAAACCTGTCACAAAAAACTGATCTTTGAGTCACAGCCTGAACACATGAACTTCAAACTCATACAAAAGAAGAAAAAATGAATTGATTAAATATTGTTGGAATGTCTCAATTACTCAGCTCCGAAAAAAGAAACAAGCTGAAGTTCCAATTTGACCAACTTGACAGTTTTCAATCCGAGTAACTGAACAAAAAAGTCAGCAGGCAGTCTACCCAGGTAGCCATTGGTGGGAATTTTACTGCTTCACAGAACAAAGTTCTCCAGTGGCCTCAGGCAGGATTTTATGAGCCTCACCCAAGCAGGTTGTAAAATCCCAAATATTATCTTTTTTCAAGATGGGCATCATCATTATTTTGCAGAGGCTATCAAAACTGGCAAGCTTGGGAAATCCCTTTGTCTCTAAGTGAATGGCAGTGATACCAGCTTGAAATCTAGAAAGCTCTTAAAGCTGCACATCCAAACATTTATAACAGAGATCACATTTGCAATTCAGATTGATCCAAAGCCCATAAACTTGGGGACTTCTGGAGGAAAAGGTTCTTAGGATACAACATCATTTTGGATACTAATGAAAACTTGGAAGACCTGCAAACAAAGGAAGATCTAACCTTAGAAAAGGCAATTCAGATTGTTAGACAGTCAGGATCTGTGAGCACAATATTCAAGTGGGAGGGAAATAACACATGACGCAGTGTCCAACTCTCATTCCAGCTAGTTAAGCAACAAAGACCATACCAAGTCCAGGTAGACGAAACTGGAACAAGCATGTCAGTACTGTAGGGCAGAGCACCCTTACAGGTGACATCATTGCTCTGCAAATGTAGCCCAATGCTTCCAATACAACAGGATTAGACACCATGGCAAACTGCGCAAGGCAAGAACTCTGAAATGCACAGGCGCAAAAGTGATCCACAAGGCCAAGACTACAAAACTGGAAGAGACATAGTCATGCTTTTTGGTGAGCTCAAAGATCTTGCTTTCTTATTTTAGATTTCTGTCAATGGCCATCTAACGTATTTTAAATTAGTTCCAGGAGCCAACACGATCGTCCTGTCAGACAAAGTATCATGGCTGGTCACCCATCAGCTAATCCCATTTTTGACATTTCTTTACACAGCAGGAGAATTACAACTTCCAGTGAAATACACTCTTCAGGCGACACTGAGGTGTAAGAGCAAAACAACTCTAAAGACATTGATTGTCACCCATGACCAGGACTGCTCACTATTAAGTGCTTGTGTCAAACTGAACCTCCTACAAAAGATTAACAAAGTCAACAGTAAAATGTTCGAGTCCCCTCTTTTTCCATAAGGCAAACACTGAGGAAAGATTGGAAGACAAAATTAAGTGGTTATTACAAATAGGGCCTCATAATGAAGGAGATTTAAGTTTTAGATGTTGAAGAAATTGTTTCTATAATTTTAAAGCAGAAATCATGATTGGGGCTTGATGTGTATTTAGGAGGAAATAAGGATAGAGAGCCATAAACTGAAAGAATGGATGAGCATTCAAAAAAGGGCTTAGCTCGAAATACAAAAGTTAGTTACCAAAGTTTTTTAGAGGACTGGGGAGTCTAATGGACACTTACAGGATCTCACTGAAGGAGGATGCTAAACCTGCGCACCTTTCCACATAACAAAAAGTTGCCCATCCCTTCATGAAGCAGGTATAGCTGGATGAGATGACAAACCTGTAACACACCAACCACATAGCACTCCGGGATTATAACAATCCCAAAAACAAGGGTTGGTTTTCACTATTTGGGTGTGAGCATAACACATTTTCTTACAGCTTTTCACAAAACAAGCTTTACAAACCTGGTCATTAAAATCAATAAAGTTTTACAACACCAATTTTAAATCCAACCGATTTATTTGATAGTAAATTCGCGAGCTTTCGACTCTATAGCCTTTGTCGCCTGAAGGCTATAGAGTCGAAAGCTCGCGAATTTACTATCAAATAAATCGGTTGGACTTAAAATTGGTGTTGTAAAACTTTACTGAGTTTACCCCAGTCCAACGCCGGCATCTCTACATCATTAAAATCAAGGCAGATTTAAAATGCTGGGATAAATTGTCTCTTGCCTTATCTGACAGGATTCAATCTATAAAAATAAACAACCTGCTCAGGTTCTTGTTTCTTTTCCAAAGTCTCTCTATATTTTTATTATAATTAGCTTTCATTATGGTAAACAAGCTGATATCAACACTTTTTTTGTAGCCAGGCCTCCTAGGGCCTAGAGAATGATACTTCAGAGAGGGAAGCGGGATGGTGGGCTGATACTACCTCACCGACTATACTAGTATAGGGCAGCCAATATTCAAAAAGTTCTACTATGGTGTCACATTCCAAGTATAAACTGGTGTGTTCTGGATGCACATTCCAGCTGTTCATCCATTCTTTCTGTCTCAGTTTGTGGCCCTCTATCCTTATCTCTTCCTAAATACATGTCAAACCTCATCATGATTTCTGCTTTAAAATTATGGAAACAATTTCATCAACATTGAAGGCTTTGTGTGAGCTCCTGGGTGGGGGCAAGGGAAGTCACAGATCCTCGATTAAGGGCGGCACGGTAGCACAGTGGTTAGCACTGCTGCTTTGCAGCTTCAGGGACCTGAGTTCAATTCCTGGTTTGGGTCACTGTCTGCGTAGAGTTTGCATATTCTCCCAATGCCTGTGTGGTTTTCTTCCAGGTGCTCTAGTTTCTTCCCACAATCCAAAGATGTGCAGGTTAGGTTGATTGACCATGCTAAAAAAAGAAAATTGCCCTTAGTTCCTGAGGTGTGTAGGTTAGAGAGATTGGTGGGTAAATATGCAAGGATATGGGAGTTCAGCCTGGGTGGGATTGTGGTCGGGCAGACTCGATGGACCGAATGGTCTCTCCCTGTACGGTAGGGTTTCTATGATTTAAAACTTAAATCTCCTTCATTATGAGGCTCTATTTGTGAAAACCACTTAATTTTGTATTCCAATTTTGACCCAATGTTGCCTTGTGGAGGAAGAGGGGACTCGAACATTTTACTGATCCGATTGTTGATGGGACTTTTGCCAGTTTCAGTGCATTTGCAACTAAATTTAACTTGCCTCAGTCTGCTCTTTATTGATATTTTCAAGCTTGGAGTGTAGTTCAGTTTCATTACTGACCCTATCCTCAATTACCTTGAAACATTTTTCAAGTGGGAGGGACTCTGTTGCTGCCTCAAATTCATGGAGGTTTTATTTTAAGATTGAATGATATCATATCTTCTGGATCCATTCCTCTCCAAAAGGTAAGAAATATAACTGGGAGGCTGAACTTGGTTTGATCTCATGGATGATTAATGAGAGTAGGTCTTCCTTATGGTCAACTGCACATCCTCCTGTGCTCAATTAAGCTTAATTCAATTTAAATTCTGCGCAGAACCCACTTCACCAAGGTCAGGATTAGCAAGTCTTTTTCCAACACAAACAATAAATGTGACAAGTGTTCACTTGCCCCTGCGGATGATACCCACATGTTCTGGTCATTTCAAAACTGCCTGGTTTTTGGTCATTCTTCTCTGATGTTATCCCTAAAGTTCTAGGGCAGTCTTGTCCTTTGATAGTTATATTTGGAACCCGTCTGAACTGTCCTGTCTCACCAAGACTAAGACAAGATGTCATTGCATTCACTTCATTAATACCCTGCAGGCAGATTCTATTAACTGAGAAGTCCCCCCAGCCACCCTCTGTTTCACCTGGGATGACTTAAGGTGGGATTTTTTGGCCACACTCACCCCAAAGACCAGAAATTGACCCACGAGGTCAACGGACCTTTGCAGATCCTGCCCTGCCTGCTGCAGTTTCAGTAGCAGGTGGGACAGAATAATTCTTTCCTTAATGTCTTTTCTTTATTTGGAAAGGATTAAATATACCATAAGAGGATCCACTAAGAAATATTATCATAAATAGCAGCCTTTTGTCTCTTTCTTTAAAGAGTTAGTTATTGTCAACTGTTAGTTTAATTGATTGTTTTCTCCTCATTTGCATAGTTTTTGTTCGTTCATTTGTTTTATAGGGGGAGCTGATTGTTGTATTATAATGTATTTTGCTGTCCTCTCCTTATCGCTTTTGAAACTAATAAAAAGGATTAAAATGTAAGTTTTTACTGAATTTGGAACAAGTCACAGAAGACCAAGAACATTGGACTTGATGTGTAAGGAGAGGCATGGACAAGTGGGCCAAAGGGCCTGTTTCCATGCTGTAAACCTCTAGAACTCTAGAACTTTTGAAGAACTTACTTAAGAAAGACCAAGCATGGTGTTGGGACCCATATCAAGAGCAAGGGTTCACTCATACCAAGGCAAAGCTGTCCTGCAATGACAATCTGGCTTATTACACCCAGCTCTGCCCCCACTATAAGAGGAGATGCTTTGTTCAGATGCCTCAGAGAAGTTCTCTTTCAGAAACAACTGGATGGAAGTCACAATAGAGTACTACACTTCCTGAGAGCCGTTAGACACTGAGGCAAGATACACAGTCATAGAAAAGGAATTCCTCATCATCACATGGGAAGTTTTCTGACTAGATCATCGACCTCAAAGTCACAATCAAAATAGACTCCAAAGATGCCTCCCTGAATCCAGAGGTTTCATCTGCACCTCCTGATGGTGAAAAGTAGCAGACACACTTACACTGTCAGCATACTGACAAAACAGGATGTCAACTTTGTTGAAGGACTGGAAGCCCCCTCCCAATTAACAAGAAGACAACTGCCAGTGACCACAGGGAAACTGTTATAGATCTGCTCGGAGAAAATATATAATGATACCCACACTCACAGATACTGCTAGCAAGATTAGCCCTGATAGAGACCATATGGAGGTACCACAAAAACTTGGTTTGAGCAACAAAAGCACTTTGCAGTTATAGGTGACCTCCTACTCTACCACAGACGGTTGGTCTTCCCAGACTTCCTGCAGCCAGACATCCTTCAAAAAATACACTGTAGCCACCTTGGCATCACTAAGTGGAGAGCACAGGTTCATCTGCAGTTTAGTGGCCAGGCATCTCCAAGATGATCAAAGAGACCATTACAATTTGCCAGGTATGGGCATTGCACAGGCAGGATCAGAGACAATCCTTCATCTCCTCACAATTCCCTTACAGGGGCATTGGCCTGTTTGTCTACAATAGCAAATCATTTCTTATAATGTGGACTAATTCTCCAGCTGCCTGGAGATGAAGCAACTATATCTATGACCACAGAGGCAGTAATTAAGGCACTAAAAGAGATGTTTGTGAGCCAGAATTTTCCAATTAATATTTCACGTACTTTGCCACCAAATCTGACTTCCGCCACTTACCAACTCCCCAAGATATCCCCATCAAATAGAGAAGCTGAAAGAGGTGTCTGCAGAGGTCCAAATATAATGAACACTTTCTCATAGCACTACTCACATACAGATCTTCCTCCTTACTATGTGGCCTATCCCCATCCGAGCTGCTGTTGAGCAGGAAACTCGATACACAAATTCCAATCCTACAGAAAAATTAATGTCAGGGTTGGTAACCAAGAGCACTGGGTATCCAAACAAAGAACAGTTATGCAGACAGAAGCATTTTTCACTTGCTGCAGAAGGTACTGCACCAAACATTTGCCACAACTACAAATAGGTAACAAGATCTCTAGTAAAAGCCTCGAGAGAGAAGATAATGTCACTACAAAAAAATGAGAACCAATCTTAGTGCTATCAGGCTGGCATTGTGGAGGACATGATCAGGGTAAATAGGAGCAGTCTCCTCCTTATCCCTAGATTGGCTGTTCCCAGTGCACAGTGGAGAATTATTGATGAAAATACCCAGATGTCAACTTAACATCCAGATGAACAGAAAGAACAAGCTTATCACTCCTCCGACAATCTGCAAATGAGAAATGGAAGGCGTTGTAGGTAAAATAATACCTCAGACTGTTAGTCAAAATACAATGGTTTTTATTTCAAAACTCTGGGTTTATTCCAGAATTTTGGGAGAAGTAGGAATACAGACTTCTCATAGAACACAAATACAAGTGGGCATTTATACATTGTGAGTCCTAGTATCAACACAAGTTTCCCATTCCGGCCAGAACTTTGGGTCTTCCTTCCTTCATCGTGATACAGCCCCAGACTTAATCATGATTCACAGTCCAGCTGACAACTACGATCATGACACATGGTCACGATTCAAAATCTTTCTGCAGCAGTACCAGCATCCCTGTCTTTGAAGTTACTTTTGCGATCGCAGCTGTCCAGCAGGATTCTTCCTGTTAAAAACCGTTATTGCAATCTGCCATCTGCAGCTATCAAAAGCTGGTATCGTAAACTATCATCTATGTAATGATGTCCAACTAATACAAATAGGTAAGGTTTGCAAAGTCTACAAAACAACAGCCACATTAATCTATCTGTCTTTATAAAAATGAGAGTTAAAGCATGTAATACATGAACAAATAATTGACATTAATGCCAGGAGCAGTATAAGCTGAAGGAGATCAGCCATGAGGAAGGGTTATGTTTGGGCATATTCTAGGTACAAAATCCATTAACCCTTTCCTTTCAGACACAAAATGCATTCACCTTTTCTACTACTTCAGAAGAATTATAAGGTCTCCAGACCATCTGGCCCTGAATTTAAGGACTTGAAGAGGGGAGATGTGGTAGTGATAATGTAATAGTAGTGATAATGTAGTAATAGTGCTAAAATAGGAATAATGATAATGTAATAACAGCAATGTAACTGTATGGGAATGATAAAATCACAAGATGTAAGTAAAGAGTATAAATCCAAATACATTGAGTAAAGACTTGGGGCAAGAGTAGTACAATGGAGTTAATGTGTAATTGGACACTAAAGGTAAAGGCACCATAATCCGAGATGACCACAGACTGCTCTCCTCTTTGTGGAGGAGAGAGCCGATTGGTGGTGATTTAACCTGAGGATCACCACACTTCAGGCAAGAGGTAAGGTTAAGAAGATGGGGCCTTCATGAGTAACTTTAGCTGTTCAATGACAGGAATTGAATCTTTGCTGTTGGTGTTACTCTGCATCACAAACCAGCTGTCTGGCCAACTAAGCTAACTGACTCCCATTGAGTATAATGCCCCCCTGATAGTGGTGTAAGAAGGCATATTACTCAGATATAGGGTTAGTGTGGTGTTAAGCAGAGCAGTGTGTAAACCTAAAAATGGAGTCAGTTCCTAGATGGTACACTTTGCTCTACATGTGTAAATAGTTTTAGACATTCATAAAGACTCAGTAAGGAGTCTCACAACACCAGGTCAATGTCCAACAGATTTATTTGGTAGCATGAGCTTTTGGAGCACTGCCCCTTCATCAGGTGAGTGGAGAGTTGAGTTCACAAACAGGGCATATATAGACACAGACTCAATAGCAAGGTAATAGTTGGAATATGAGTTTTATTAAGTAATCAAGTCTTTACACGTGCAGACAATGTGAGTGGAGAGAGGGTTAAGCACAGGTTAAAGACGTGTGAATTGTCTCAAGCAGACAGTTATTGAGATTTTGCAAACCCAGGTAAGTCGTGGGGGTTACAGATAGTATGACATGAAGCCAAGATCTTGGCTGAGGCTGTCCTCATTTGTGTGGAATTTGGCTGTCAGCAAAAACAGTCCAGTTAATCAGTCACCTCTATATTCACTCACTCACATTGGCTCCTGGTCAAGCAACATCTTGATTTTAAGATTCTTATCCTTATTTTCAAATTACACCAGGCCTCCCCACTCTCTACCTTTATAATCTCCTCTACTACATAACCATCTAGGATATCTGTGCTCATCTAATTCTTTCCTTTCAATCATCTCCGATTTTAATTGTTCTACCATTGGTGACTAACTGCCTAGATGCCAAGCTCTGGGATCCTCTCCCCTTTCTGCCTCTCTAAATCACTTTCCATCTTTAAAATGTTCTTTTAATAGTACTTATTTTTCAAGCTTTTAGTGACCTGGCTAATATATTTTTTGTGTCTCTTTATTTTATAATGCCCCTGCATTGTGATGTTATATAAATATAAGTTGTTGTTTAACATACACCCACCCCCACACCCACTCCCACCCTCAAATATTGGCAAACTTCAAATTGCAAGCACCCACTCACAGCATCATTTGGCCATTTTGGAAAACTGGGTGTGAGATACAGCAATTTCATGGTAAGCAGAAATCCGTTTTCCTACATACATATCAGGAGCCAGGAAATGATTACCAAAATAGATAAGCTGAGCAGCAGGGTTTGGCAATAACACCAACCACATCACTGGCATCCCAACAAGCACA
This sequence comes from Sphyrna mokarran, assembly GCA_024679065.1. Classification (NCBI taxonomy): domain Eukaryota; kingdom Metazoa; phylum Chordata; class Chondrichthyes; order Carcharhiniformes; family Carcharhinidae; genus Sphyrna; species Sphyrna mokarran. The sequence continues at coordinate 47,380,749 of JAGIQG010000010.1, forward strand.
GGAATAGACCAGTTTCAAATCTTTATCCAGACTCTGATGAGTCTCAACAACTGTCTTGGTGTAACGTTAGACAAACTCCACAAATCATTTATCCATATATCTTCACATCCAAAATGTCTGGGATTTTCCTTCCTGATCCACAGTGTGTTTCACGGGGGAGGAAGGAAGTGTGCTGCTCACTGCTGGCAGGATCTTGTCAACAGGTTCCCTATTGAACACTCCCCTTGCCACTAAGGTGGGGTGCACCATCAGCAGTACTGAAAGATCCCACTGGTGTAAACAGCAACAAGATTTCAGTAGTGGCAGTCAAATCAGTGATCTTTGATTTGGAAGACTTATCCTTATGGAAAGACTTGAAGAAGGTACCAAGATTGGCTTCATGACTTCTAATTGTAACATTATTAGAGAAGATTACATCCCTTGTATCTCAACAAACTTAATAATTTCCACCTGACCTAACAGGGAAGTATTAGTAGAACTACAAGACCGAGAACACAAACAAACGAACACATCCCTGGGCAATAAATCCCAATATGGAATTTAAAAAATCCATTCCGTTACTGTCTCCTATTCCACCATTTTTGAATAGATAAGATTGAAGTTAGTAAAGCAATGACAAACTAAGACCCAGGCTGATACATTCAGTCTATCATTGGCTGGAATCATATGGTCTAAGCACTTGTAATACACCCTCAGTTACACTGAACAATATGTGGTTACTGCATAATGTTTAAGAATTGTTAGGAGATATGGGACCTTTCCCTGTGGATTCCCTTCCAATCCACATGCTTAAGGAGACAGTCCCCCATCATGCACCATGCAATTAATCAATGAGCACCCCAATCTTGTTCCTGTGATGTCTCAATACTCATGACCAGGTATATCCCTGGTTTTGCCACTAAACACACCTTATCCCCGAGACAGAACAGTCTATGAATTGCATTGTTTTATAAAGAGTTTTTTTATTTAATTCATTCTTGGGATGTGGCCATCACTGCTGAGCCAGCATTTATTGCTCATCCTTAAGTGCCTTTGAACTGAGTGGCTTACTAGACCAATTCAGAGGCTATTTAAGAGTCAACCATGTTAGAATCATAGAATTCTACAGTGCAAAAGGAGGCCATTCAGCCCATTGAATCTGCACTGACCATAATCCCCCCTTAGCCCTATCTCCATAACACCATGTATTTATCCTAGCTAGTCCTCCTGACACTAAGAGGCAATTTAGAATGGCCAATCCACCTAATGCACACATCCTTGCACTGCGAGAGGAAACTGGAGCACCCTGAGGGTGAATGTGCAAACTCTACACAGTCAATGCCCCACACCAGGGATTGAACCTGGTCCCTGGCGCCGTGAGGTAGCAATGCTAATCACTGTGCCACTGTACCGCCAAATTAATACATTATTAATATTACAATTATATCAATATATTAAAATCATCCTTTATATTATTTTAATAATGTTAAGCATTCACACATGAGTAAGCTACCAACATGATCTGGTTAGGAGCAAATGTGTTTTAACTCTTTCCTTCCCATCTATTACTAAACCTAGAATTCTGTTAGCTGACACAGAATCCCCCTTCCGCGGGGGAATGTTATCATTGGTCACTAAGATGTGCTGTTATCATAGAAGATCTGCTAAATTGCCAGATCTGGCAGTCCCTCACCATACTCCACAACAGCCTGTAAAAAGAAAGAAGGAGGAATCTAGAAGCTGAACTTTATAGCAGGATAGTTCAGGATAACTCCCGATACCTGGAAGACTGACCAACTGAAGGACTCAGAGCTATTTTCAACATTATATTAGCTTTTTTGGGTGCTGTTGCCGTGATCTAGAGTCACTTGTAGGCCAGATCAGGTAAAGATAACAGATTTCCTTCCCTAAAGGACACTACTGAACCAAATGACGTAACAAATCTATACTCTATCTGAAACTATATCCTGAGGATGTGCAAAATTTCTTGCATGAAGTTAAATTATTGAATGTATACTTGAGGATTTCCTGCTCACCTTTGGAAACATTGCCACTTTCTGGACTTTACATTTGCCAATGTTTCTGATATAGCATTGCTCAATCAGAGAGCTCCCTCCTTTTGCTGCTGAGGCATGATCCTGCACTTTAGAAGAGGATCTATTTGAGCCAAAGCTACAATCATTCAGGTGAGATGAGTACATCAAATTTGTGTGCTGTCCCCTGGATCTGAACCCAACTAAAATCTGAGATATCAAATTGTAGCAACTTGTCTCCACTAGTTAAGATCAAACTATCGATGTTTATTAACAAACAATTGCTTACAGGGTGATGCAGATTCAGTGCTTCCAAAATTAACTCCAAAATCTAACTGCTGAAATCCCAACTTAAGGTCATGTAACCCAGTCAGAAAACTACCTTTTAAAGAGGCTAAACATTACACCAATTTCTAGCTCCTTCAGTTTGAAGTACCCTTCAGTTTACTAAAATGCATTCTATTTGTAGTACTTAGGATACACTAGATCATGCTACACTGGTAAACATATTAAGCAGCATTTTCTGCAACAAGTGTTTCTCTTTTTTTTGTTTTTACTCCAATTCAATCCAACCAAGTCCAATTCAGAGTCTCAACAAGTGAGACGTTCCCAATCCAAGCTGACAAGACAGGGCTCTCTCCCCCTGTCTTAGGCTTGAACTACATGATCCAAGCTGATTGGAGTAGGTATAGGTCTGCCTCCAAAGCTTGATCTCATTTGCATCTTAACCAAAAGGCTGAGATGTCACTTTACAAATTGCTTCAAATGAAGCTAAAATGTAACCTAATGACTTCAATCATGCATAACAAGTAGATATTACACTGGATTTTAGCCAAAACATATCTAACTCTTAGACATGTTCAGATGCTGAAAGTTGAAAAACATTTTCATTGTCAAGGTGCTAAAGGCCATTTTGAAGTATAATCAAGTTTTGCCCAACATGCTTGCAGGAACCCCACTTTTTTGATCTTAGCATTGTTATAATTATTTCTTTGGACTTACAGCAACAAAAGAATGTTCTTGCAATCAATCACTAAAAGTTATCAATGCAGAACATTCGTATAGGCTTGACATTCTACACAAAAAAGAGTTTTTAAAAATTATTTCATGGATTGTGGGCATCACTGAGGAGGCCAGCATTTGTTACTCACCTTAATTTCTGACGCCTAGTTCTAGACTCTCCCACAAGAAGAAGCATTAGGGGTTATCAGAATTTGACGACGTGTTGGTTCTGGCAAGAAAAATGGGATGTGTCCCTCTCGAGAAACAGGCAAGTTTTCACTCTAGATTTTACAACACTGTTATAAACAAACAGTTGGACATGTTTCATGCTGTCACGTAGTGGGGTGGGGCCACAACATGCCAACAAAGTCCAGCTACACTGATATCAGAGCGTGTCCTCCTGCCCCATTCGCCCCCCCTCACTAACAGTAGAGTTGGTATCTGTCTTACCTTCCTATGATCAGACTGGGCATTCAACTTCCACCCTCCCTAACGATCAGAGCAGCATTCACTTCTCATGATGAGAGCCAGTCCCTCACCCCCCTCACCCTTGCTCCCCCCAGCCAGACAGTCAATGCACCCACCTCCCCTGTCATTCATCTTCCACTCAAACATCAAATTTCTTCTCTTTAACTCCTCACCAAAAGCCGTTGCCAGCATCCCCAACTCCCACATCTTCTCCCCAACCCCTATCATCTCAAATAAATGAGTCTGCATTCCCCTTCCATGAGATTCTCACTGGGAGTCACCTCCGAATATTGCCCTGACACAGATTGCCACAGCCAGGTTGGCACCACCCCAGATTGGTACCAACATGGTAGTGCCAAACTGTGCTAAGCAGCAGTGTCAGGGGGCATTGCCAGGGCTCTGCCTGGTCATGTCCCTCTTTTCCAGGGCCATACTCATTCTTCTGCCGTGGGGGATCCCCAAGACAGGTTTGTGTCTGTGTGAAACTGTTGTAAACTGCATCAAAGTCACATCACATTGGTGAGATTTGAAAATGTGCATCAGGCTCAATATTTGGCAATAGGGTGATTAATCATATTTTAAATAGTCAAATAAATTGAAATCTGGTTCCCACCCATTGTGAACTTTGAATAAAATGAAAATCTAGAACTAAAACTCTAATGATGACCAGGAAACCATTGTCAAACGTCATAAAAGCCCAGCTGATTCACTAATGCTCTTTAGGGAAGGAAATCTGTGGTCATTACCTAGACTGCCCTCAGATTCACTGCAAAATGATTGACTCTTAACTGTCCTCAGGGATGAGCAATAAATGTTGGCCCAGCCAGAGATGCTATGAATGAATATAAATATGTATATATTTGTCAGTAGAACTGCTTTATAAATTCATTTTTTTTATGTTTTTCAAAATGGATATGCTGAGCTGACAAGATACCTCCACCTGGTCACAGGCTTGTGTCCAGCAATTTCAAAGTTAACAAAGGCTAAACTTTAAACATCTAGAATTTAACATTCCTGGTCTAGCATAAATATTCCAACCCAACCAACATAATGCTCCCTCAGATCATGAGTTTGCTCCAATCACCTTCAAACAAAGGTAAGTCTTTACAGGTCTTAATCTCCCAAAATGGTACAAATGGCTTAAGCATTAACTGTCCACCAAGGGAGCTTTGTTTAGTCAATCTGAAATCTGTGTCTCCAAGAACAAAAGTAATCCTGACACCAACTAAATTGCACCTCAGGAATGCAGGCATCCTTTATCCAACATTGAGGAGGTATGTGACATGATTGCCCCCAAGCTGTAGAACTGAACTCAGACATTTATTCTTTGACCTCCAATGTGAATAGAACTCCAGGCAATAGCTTGTGCTGTCTATATAAAGCTGGCGCCAGCAGAAAGAACTCTGGCTCTCATCAAACCTGTTAACCATTGGAACATTGAAACCTGTGCCTCCAGATAAAGTCACACTTCATCCATTTGTGAAAGCTCACTCTGGAAAAACAAATCACCCTACAATCCCCTCAGAAGAAGCATTCCATTGACTTTTGATTCTGAACACTAAACAGTTGTAAAACCTCAACTTGTATTTTATTCTAGTAAAGCTCTCAACCCTTTTTCTTTTCCCTTATCTTCCATTTATTGAGCAAATCCAAAAGGTGTGGACATAGTAAAACCCCTTTCCCATGTGTGTACGTAAAAAAAATCTTTTTATTTCACCTTATCTTGAGGGTGCTGTGCACATTATTAGTTGAGAATTGGGGCATTACAAATTTAAGAGTTAGCAAAAATATGTCACCATTTGTAATGGGAAAAATCAGAATTTAAAGAAAACACCTTTCTCTTTATGAAAGGGTAGAGAGCATGAAAATCAGGGCAGTTTAAATTGACCCCACACATCTGTCTGTGACATAATCTCACTCCAAACCACTTCTACATCTTGCTTTCCTGAATTTTGGTCATCACTCTCTAATGTGCTAATCCCATCATTCATTAACAGAGCCACCTCTTTCCCTTTTCCTAACCTCCTAAATGTCATAAAAAGTCTCACAGCACCAGGTCACATATCCTTCAATATTCAGGCCCAAATCTCTGTCATGCTGTAGCCATATCTCTGTAATGGCCATTAGATTGTACTTATTCATTTCTATTTGTACTATTTGTTCAAGTTTTTTGTTTTGAATCTACAAGCAAATAGACACAGGGTCTGTAGTTCCGTCGGATTATTAATTTTGTAGCTATTCATATTTACTTTTAAATTTGTATTTTCTGTCCCTTGCTGTCACAGTCTATTTATCATTTCTTATACTAATATCTTCCTCTCTTGCCTTGCCTCTACTTTTTGGTTAACCACATCTTCCCAAATTTGAACCTTGGCCCCACTACTCAGTTTAAAATCCACCCTACTTCCCTAGTTATACAATTTGCTGGTACACCGGTTCCAGAATGGCTCAGGTGTAAACTGTCCCATTGGTACAGATCCCACTTTCCGTAATACTGGTGCCAATGCCCCACAAACCAAAACCCACGTTTCCCACACCAGTCTTTGCATCATGCATCCATTTATCTAATTTTATTTTTCCAATGCCAATTTGCATGCATCTCTGATAATAATACAGAAATTAGATAACATAGAAACTAGAAGTAGGAGTAGACCATTCAGCACTTTGGGCCTGCTCCACCATTTGAAATGATCATGGCTGATCACCAAATTCAATAGCCGGATTCCACCATCCCTCCCCCGCCCCCTGCACTTACGCCATATCCTTTGATCTCTTTAGCCCCTAGATATATTAGATATATAAGAATTAGACATAATAACTATATCTAATTTCATCTTTAGATCATAGATCATAGAATCTCTACAGTGCAGAAGGAGGCCACTCAGCCCATCAAATCTTGCAATCACACAACAGGGAAATATATGAGGGATAAGGTTATCATGATAGTTTAGTTGAAGTAAGTTGGAGGTGACTCTAGCAGAGCATAAACACTGACATGGACTGCTTGGCTGAATGACGTGGAGATGTTGGCTTTGGACTAGGATAAACACAGTGAGAAGTCTCATAATACCAGGTTAAAATCCAACAGATTTATTTGGTAGCACAAGCCACTAGATTTCAAAGCACTGCCCCTTCATCAGGTGAGTGAGATTTCAGTTCACAAACAGAGTATATAAAGACACAAACTCAATTTACAAAATAATGGTTTGAATGTGAGTCTTTATAGGTAATCAAATCTTAAAGTACAATGTGAGTGGAGTGAGGGTTAAGCACAGGTTAAAGAGATGTGTATTGTCTCCAGCCAACACAGTTAGTGAGATTTTGTAAGCCCAGGCAAGTTGTGGGGTTTACAGATAGTGTGACATGAACCCAAGATCCCAGTTGAGGCTGTCCTTATGCGTGCAGAACTTGGCTATCAGTCTCTGCTCAGTGACTCTGCATTGTTGTGTGTCGTGAAGGCCACCTTGGAAAATGTTTCCCTGAGCATCAGAGGCCAAATGCCTGTGACCACTAAAATGTCCCCCAACAGGAAAAGAACAGTCTTGCCTGGTGATTGTCAAGTGATGTTCATTTACCCATTGTTGTAGCATCTACATGGTCTCCCCAATGTACCATACTTCAGGACATCCTTCCCTGCAGCATATCAGGTAGACAACGTTGGCCAAGTTGCAAGTGTATGTACCGTGTACCTGGTGGATGGTATTCTCATGTGAAATGATGGCATCCGTGTCAATGATCCAGTATGTTTTGCAGAGGTTGCTGTGGCAGGGTTGTTGGTGTTGTGGTCACTGTTTCTTGAAAGCTGGGTAGTTTGCTACAGACAGTGGTATGTTTGAGGTTGTGCAATTGTTTGAAGACAAGCAATGGGGGTGTGGGGATGGCCTTGGCAAGATGTTCATCTTCATCAATGACAGGTTGGAGACTCCAGGGAGGATGTTGTAGCTTCTCTGCTCCTGAAAAGTGGTGGACGATGATGAGCACTCTGTCTGCCATGTCCTGTGTTTGTCTTCTCTGGAGGGCGGTGCGTTTTTTTGCTGTGGCGCGTCAGAACCGTCTATCGATGAGTCGAGCGCCATATGCTGTTCTTATGAGGACATCTTTCAGCATCTGGAGGCGTCTGTTGTGATGCTCCTCATTTGACCAGATCCTGTGTATATGAAGGGCTTGTCCATTGGGAATGACTTCTTTTACGATTTTAGGTTGGAAGCTGGAGAAGTGGAGCAACATGAGGTTATCCATGGGCTTGCGGTCTCTCCACTCTTTCCACTTATATTGTCTGTACCTTTAAAACTTGATTACCTGTAAAGACTCATATTCCAACCATTATTTTGTAAATTGAGTTTGTGTCCTTATATGCCCTGTTTGTGAACTGAAATCCCACTCACCTGATGAAGGGATAGCTCTCAAAAGCTAGTAGATTGTGCTACTAAATAAACCCGTTGGACTTTAACCTGGTGTTGAGACTTCTTACTAGACTGAATGGCCTGTTTCTGTGCCATATGTCCTATGTCATTCTAAGTGGTAGTGTTGGTGGAGGTCGATGACTTTTCATCATAACTGAACTTCAGCTTTCCAGCATCGGCAGTATTTTGCTTTTGCTGACTGAAGTTACCTGAGCGTAACTGAAACGTGACACTTTGCTTTCACAAACTTGTCAGCTGGAGGAGTTCTTTTTATGATAATTTGCTTTTTGAGTGATCAAAGTAAAACAAAACACACGTGAAAGGTGACAACATGTTCTAAATCAATATTCCCTCACCTTTCAAAAGAATATGAGGATAATCATGTGAGGCAAAGCTCAGTTTGAGCTGGCATTTACTGTCTGCGCTGTGTCCATCGATATGGCGGAGCCAGTTGTTGTGGGCTCTCAGCATAGAGGAAATGCTGGGGCTGCTCCTTTGACAGCTGATCACACTCAGCTCCAGAGCTCTGACCCGTCTCAATCACAGCCCATTGGATATTCGGACCTTGGTGCTGACATCACTCTGTTGCTGGGTGGAAAATTGCTCGGGCAAAACTTGTTTGTTTTGCAGAAATATGTCTAATTGAACTGTTCAGTGAAATCTTGGCATCAAATGTCTGGCACTCGCTCTGCACGTATCTCACAACTCGGTTAGCTTTATATTTTCAGCAAGCACTAAGATGTAACTCTTTGACCTCGTTATTCAATGTAAATTGGACGATGTGGTCCTCTTTTAAGGCTGTTGGTTAACTGTAATAGATAACAAATAATAGCTCAATGGCTGTTACCCATTTTCACACACACGCCCATGACCCTAGTGCGCTAGCCATATAGTTAGAGAGCAGTTAGTTCACAATTAAGGTCGATTATACGCGGAAATACGCACAGAATTACTTAGCTTTGTAACAAGATAAATTTTTTTGCAATGCCAAAACTGTTTTCGGCTGAATTGAAACTGCCAATTTTGCAATGAAGCAACGTGAACGTTTTCTGCATTTAATCAACAGGATCGATTGACAACGTCTCCGGAATAGAGCGAGAGCCAGAAATAATAGACCATTTCAATGTGTCAGAGCAGAATAAAGGCCAAAGTGGGATATCGGCCGCACCTTCAATGTGATCATTACTTTGGGAGCACTGGTTAATTCAAGACCCAAGCAGAACCGTCCTGATTATTGAAAGCTGGTCAGCACGTTATTTTAAAATTTCGGACATGTATAAGTGTAAAGGCAGATAGCAGACAAATCAAGCAATCTATAATCAAATAGTTTGATGGAAATAACTTCTCCCCATCGTGGTTTTTCTTTCATTTTTGATTGATTTAAATGTTGGAACTGCAATTGTGACTCCAAAAATGATTCATAAATGCAAGTCTTTCTATTTTTATAATATTTCATTACAGGCTCATATTGATTGGACCAAAACGGTGAATGTAACCCCGTGATTGGCCATTGGGAAGCAGCTCTGTGATTGGTTATCTGGCAGGGCGGGGCCAAATCTTCAAAGAGGATTGGTCAGAAAGTGAGTATTGGGTTTATCACTGGAAGATTATTGGTTAAAAATGGAGCCATTCTGTGACATTATTGGTTAAGAGTTCCTTCAATTCCTGTACAATGATTGGTTACAGTTCTGAATAGTGATAGGGCAGTTGGTTGCCGTCCTTGTGCATTGATTGGTCAGAGGGTGGGCTGTTGGTGGCAATCCTGTGCAATGATTGGTCAGGGGGTGGGCTGTTGGTAGTAATCCTGTGTACTGATTGGTCAGGAGGGAAGGCAATTGGTTACAGCTGTGAAATTGTTACATTAAACTCTTGAACAGCTGAGGATGGAGTTGGTGACGGTCTGGTTGGTGCAGTTATTTAGTTGGAGTTGAGGGATTGTCTGGGAGAGGTTTAGAGAAGTTGAGAAATCCTGTTTTTTCTAGTCATTGAGATCCAGAGACTGAATGCTCGCTTTTCTTTACATTGACTCATGCCCACTTGTGATGGTTGTTTCAGCGATTCTGTGAAGAGGGTGAGCCCTAATCCCGAGTAACAATGTTCATATCCACAACTTGCAAAGGGAACACCATGAATTCAGACAAGCTCCCCACCGACTACATGATCTGCACCAACTGTCAGAAAGTCCTTCGAAAGGTAACCTTTTTGCGATGCAGGAATAAATAAAGCTGGCGCCTGCTTTGTGCGAGCCGGAGAGTCAATAACATGTCCTCAGTGTTTACTCAACCCCGTTGAACTCAAGTTACTTCTATTGGTCTATTTGCGACACCCGTTTTAAAAATAAAACACAAATGGGACACTTCTGCCCACGCTTTGGTTTTTTCAATCTGTATTTTAGTCAGAGTTTTGGATTTGAATGTGTGTGAATAGATTTTAAACAGAGTTTTGACGTTGTGTATTTATTTGATGGATGTTAAATTTTTACAAAGAAACTTTGTCCTGCCGAATTGACCCTCTTTGAGTTGGACACTGAAATCTTTCGCCTCTTGTTAGCGGCTGGTCGAGGTGTCAATCAAAGTTGTTTTTCCAAGCTCCGTCCGCTGAACTCGATAAATCCAATAGCTTCTCAGTCTCTCAGCGTTTTCTGATCGATTTGTAGGGTTTAAATTTTTTAAGAGGTCAAGAATTTCCCCGATCAACTAGTAAACGAGGAGCCTGACCTTCTCTTCCACAAAAACATTGCACTGAAATTGCTGCCGTCTTTTAGTGAAATATGTGTGCATCTTGCACTCGCTCCCGCCCCCCCGCCCCGCAACCTTTTCCTCTCCTCTGTCCCATCCGTGTTGGTTGGAGACTTCAAATACTATCGCATCTAGGTCCACTCTTGTGCGTAGATTTAAATGGGTTTTCTACCACAGAATGTCCCGGTTTTTTCTTTTCAGTTCTGGCTCATCTTATCTCTGTCCTCCTGACTGGAGATCAATTCTCTACATTTGAATTGAACGCATATCCAGTTATAATTCATAAGTAACCTCTCTCGATTACAAAGAGTTATTTTGGGAGAGATTCTAAGTTTAGAATAGTTCTAAATTTCAGTGTTCTCATTATTTATTCTCTTAAAATCAAGAACTAGTCAGAATGTGTGTCGTAAAAGCAAGAGTGCTAGAAAAACTCAGCAAGTCCGGTAGCATCTGTGAAGAGAGAAGCTGTTTTGAGTCAGTAATGGACTCAAACCTTTAACTGTTATTCTCTCCTCAAAAGTTGCCAACCCTGCTGAGCTTTTGCTATACTTTTCAGATCTCTGCAACATTTGTAGCATTTTGCTTTTATTCCAGGCAGTTTGCGCCTCTGGCCTCTCCTGCTGGACTAAGACCGATGGGATTGTCATTTGTCCATCCCTTTATCTTTGGGGCAGATAAAACTTTTGCAAGCTGGAATTGAGTATTCTATTCCAACTGTACCTTGATGAAATGGTCATATTTTGGTTTGTGATATTTGCTATGGTGTGCAGTATTTAGGAGACAGAATGTAACCTAGATTTTGAGCTGAAAGACTGATCTGTTTTCTCCTGATATTCTGAAGAGGTTTTCTTTTTTTCCTGGAACATTAATATATCAGGATAGTCCTGGTACATTGAAATCGTCTATAATTTGACATTGATTAAATCTAAAGTCACTTGTGACTTTGGGACTTGTTTTTCCTGATTTCTGTTCACGAGTCGATATGCATAAGGCTCACAATTGTTCTCTAGTAATCCTTGCTTTGGTTCATTGCCACATTTTCAGAAGTGCTTACAGACTTGCTGATTCAGCAGCAAATTGTTAAGAGCGTTTACAAATAATAGTATGTCAGTATTTTTAACTGTTATCAGCTTAGTCTGATGGTTTGAAATGAAAAGATTGGAGGGTGCTTTTTAATCCCCTCATTTGTGCATTTGCACTTGTGTTCGAGTTTAAATTCTGTGCAGTTCACTGCTTATCATCTATTTATTGCGGTAATTGAGGCCTAAATGTTCTTTATGTAGTTTATGGCTCTTTGGGCCCTCTCATTTGATGTGAGATACATTATTTATTTTGTACTGAATGCACCTATGTTTCTTATTGCAATTTTTAAATGGTTGGAGAAAATGGAATTAAGGATTTAACTATTGATAAATAGAATATTTCCTGTAAACTGGACCTTGAACTAATCAATGTGTGGTTTTGGTCTGTATGTTTCTATTCAATCATTACAACCTAATCAACATTTTTTAAAAAATTTAATAATGAATAAATATGTAAAAGAGGCATTGAGAAAGCTCGTTTTGACATTAGTGACACACTTTTTGTCTGATCGCTGTTTGGGTAAAATATACTTTGCAGACATAGGAATTTCCCCCTGGAGCAAAAGGTACATCAACATGCAACAAAGACCTGATTTGTGCATCAAATTGTATAAGTATCTTTTTTGGGCATTGTAGCAGTTTGTAAGATTTATTTTGCTCTAAGATTTGTACCACAGTCTTGCAATGGCTAGTGCTCTGCTGTTCTTCCATTAGCTAATCCAAAGCTTGTCAGCTGCATCGTAACTTGCAGCAACTCCTGTTCACCCCTGTTATTGCTGATCTTCGTTTACTCCTGGTTCACTAATGCTTTGACTTTTAGAATTCTGATCCTTTCGAATCCCACTCTCTCCTCACCCATCCACCCTATTTCTCTCTCTTAGTCTTCACCCCTCTGATATGAACTCCTCAAACACAAATCTTGACCAAGCTTTTAGTCATCTGTTCTAATAACTCCTTAACGACTTGGTATCAGATTTTGTTCCTGTGAAGTATTTTGTGATGTTGTTGTTTCTTGAAGGTGGCCCTTAAATAGGGGAGGAGTCTTAAATTCAATATTTGACTGTTTACTGTTTTCATGTAAAAAAAAACTTTATGATAAATCTTTATCATAAACTGGACTTTGAGCTAATCATTGTGTTGTTGTGGTGGCTTTGGTCTGTATCTTTCTATATAGTCATTATAACCGAATCAACAGATTTTTAAAAACTTAATAAATATATAAAGGAGACACTGGCAAAGCTTGTTTTAAAATTAGTGTTAGTGAGACACTTTGCTGTTTGAGTAAAGTAATATACATACAACATAGTTTAAGCTTTTTTTTTAGACAATAGAGGCCATCACTATTAGGTTTTATATTTCACCTGCTATGTGTTGTTTTGATTTTTGAGTGAAGACCTGTATGGGCATTTTTATGTAATTAATTGAGGAACTTGGAAAGATTTTTATGCCATTTTTAATATTTTTATATCCATAAAGCACTAAAAAATGTATTAATCTGTCCAGTTTTTTTCTGATGGTTGTTTTTTGGTACTTTGCATATTGTATATTGCATGAAGAGTTACATCGACAAGTGATTTTGGCTGAATTTATGATCTTGAATTAACAAACACATTGCAATATGATGTAATGTATTAGCATAGATAGAAGATTTTTTAACTATCAGAAAATAGAGTATGGATAAAAGGGTGTTTTCTAGTTGGCGATCAGTGACCAGTGGTGTGCCTCAGATCAGTGTTGGAACTGCAATTGTTTGATTTATGTAGATGATTTGAAGTTGGAACCAAGTGTAGTGTGTCAAAATTCTCAGATGACACTAAGATGGGTGGAAGAGCAAAGAGTGCAGAGGAGGCTGAAAGTCTGCAAAGAGATATAGATAATTTAAGTGAGTGGGTGAAGGTCTGGCAGATGGTGTACAATGTTAGTAAATTTAAGGTCATCTATTTTGGTAGGAATAATAACAAAATGGACTGTTATTTAAATAGTAAAAAATTGTAGCATGCTGCTGTGCAGAGGGACCTGGGTGTCCTTGTACAGAAATCTCGGAGTTGGCTTGCAGGTGCAGTAGGTAATTAAGAAGGCAAATTGAATTTTGTCCTTCGTTGCCAGAGGGATGGAGTTTAAAAAGATATTATGTTGCAGCTGTATAAGGTGCAGGTGAGGCCACACTGAGTACAGTGTACAGTTTTTTGGTCTCCTTACTTGAGAAAGGATGTACTGGCACTGGAGCGGGTGCAGAGGAGATTCACTGGATTAATTCTGGAGGTAAGAGGGTTGGCTTATGATGAGAGACTGAATAGATTGGGGCGATATTCGTTAGAATTCAGAAGAATGAGGGAAGATCTTACAGAAACATAAGACTATGAAGGGAATAGATAAGATAGGAGAAGGGAAATTGTTTCCACTGGCAGGTGAAACTAGAATTAGGGGGCATAGACTCAAAATAAGGTGAAACAGATTTAGGACTGCACTGAGGAGGAACTTCTTCACCCAAAGTGTTATGGATCTGTGGAAATTCCCTACCCAATTAAACAGTTGTCTACCTCATTGAATACTTTTAAGGCAAGGATACATAAATTCTTGAACAGTAAAAGATTTAAACGTTATAGTGAGCGGATGGCTATGTGGAACTAAATCCACAAAAAGATCAGCCATAATATAGAATGGCAGAGCAGGCTTGAGTGGCCAGATGGCCTTGTTCTTATGATCAGGCTTCAATACTGATACATTCATAGCTTCTTTAATATTGTACAATTCCAACACAAACTCTGCTTAAGCACTTCAAATGAAATTTGATTTTTCATGTTTCAACATTGTGCATTAACTTTATTGTAAAATTTGTGCCCTGCAAAAATGAACACATTCAAACTGAGAGTGGATTACAGCACTTGTAAAATATCTTGAGTGATTTGAATGCTTACAGGTGGCATGTCTTAATAAGTACTCCCTGGCTGCATTAAAAAATAATCAACCTAGAAATAGTACATCATGGACATCAGCAAACAGATTTTTTCTCTACGTGAGTGAAGAAATGCAAGTCCTGTTATCTTTTGGGGATGTTCAAGTTTTGATAGCCACCTCCCTCCCTCCTTAACTGAATATTTTTCTACACAAATGATTAATACCTGTTTTGGAGCTTGGAATGAAGCACAAATGTGCAGAGTGAAGCTCCTTATTTCAGTAAAGAAAAATTTGCATTTATATAACTTGTGAACGCTGAACATCTCAAAAGTATTTAGAACCAATAAGAGATATCTTTGAAGTATCGTCTCTGTTGCAAAGTAGAAAACACTCACTAATTTAGGCAAAGCAATGGTGATGTTTGAGGAATAAATTATATTGGCTAGGTCACCAGAAATAACTACCCACCCTCCCCATTCTCACCCATTGTATTTTGGAATAACTCTTGTCTTCTATACCAGTTACCACATCAACTTTTCCGATAGTCTCATTGTCAAATTACACAGTGGTGTGGCTGGTTTCGTTCTGAGGGAGTATTCACATCCCCATTAATTGTTCTAATTTTTAAACTTTACTACCAAAAGATACTTTTCTTTCCCATCACATCTCATTTTATGTGCTCTATTAAACCCTGATTAACTGGAAGCCGTTGTTCTGTGAGCACGGGATGATGGGTGCATAGTACTTAGTGCAAATTAAGAACCTGGGTAGCTGAAATTTAGATAACCTCTCGTTTGCAAGATGGAATAATTCCCATATTTGAATTAGTATGGCTTAAACAATACTGGGAACTTGACATCATCTAAGACAGAGCAGTTGGCTTTATCGGCACCTCGTCCATCATTTTAAACGTTTAGTCTCTCCACCACCATAGCACCACAGTGGGAGCATTTTGTACAATCTAAGATGCACTGCAACAACTCATCAAGCCTTTTATAGTACCTTCCAAATCTGCAATCTCCTGCTACCTGAAAAAGCAAGAGCAACAAACTTATGGAACACCAGCACCCTGATATTCTCCCCCACACTACACACCACCTTCTATTAAAACTATATTGCTATTCCTTCACTGTTTAATGGTCAAAATCCTGGAATTCTCACACTAACAATGCTGTGATTCACAAAGTTGGTTCATTACCTCAGTTAGGAATAGGTAACAAATGCTGGCCTTGCCAGTGACCCTCATCCCAGATCAAAAGCTTTTTAAAAAACTTTAGTGGAAATTGTGCTCATTTGTTACTGGATGTGGGACAAGCAGTCTAATAATTTTGGAACTGTTGATAGTGTAAGTGGTGGTAACTAATGCAATGTTTTCAGATATTGCAGAGGGGCAGTAAGTAGATAAGAAATGGGATGGTGATTCTGAGGGTTAATGCTTAGGAGACATCAGAATTACAGTGTGGAAGTAGGAAGAGAAAAATCATTGGCTTTACTTTAGATAAATAAAATAATCAATGACTGCAATCCTAATCCGTTGGATGACAGTGGAGAGGAATTGAAGGACGATTGTGCGATTAACTATGTCAAATGTTGCAGACTCGTTAAGAATGATGAAGAGGGAGAATAGTTTGTTTTGTCACAGGCAATAATCTCAATTTCTCTTGTTTCACCCTGTAACTAAAGTCTCTCATTTGTGCTAATCATTCTAATACATCTTCTCCAAAACAAAAGGAGACCTTTCAATTGTTTTATTTTGGGCCTATGAACATTGATCTAAATTTTTTAAAAGTTTACTGTGATGAACTGGTATAGCATAATTAATTTTGAAATTGTGGGGTAATACATGTTTCCACTATACTGTAGTGCTTTAATCTTTGATTTGTCCACCTTGCCACCTTTAGATCACTAACTGAAAACAGATCTTTCAAATGGAGTTTTTTTTTGTTGATTTACCATAAACTAGGCCATAGGAGACTTGCTGTAATATTTAGTTCAGAGGTGGAATTCTGAATAAAGCCATAAGTTTGTAATGAGTCTCTATTTACAGTTTTGTGAGATTGTCATATGTGTTTTGGGGTATTTTTGAAAGTTCAGGAGTGTCAGTAGTTACCGTGATGATGTTTGTCACAACAGTAATGTTTAGCCCCTTTTTGCTTTATAGTGCTTTCCATCATTGCAGTAAAAAAAATTGCACAGAATTTTTTTTTTTTCTAGAATTGTTCCAAATTCTGGTTGTGTTGTTTACTAAATTGCCGTAGGAAGTGACAGAGGTCTTGTGGCACAGTAGGTAGCATCCCTGCTTCTGAGCCAAAAGCTTTGGGTTCGGGTCTAAGATTTGATGGTCATGGAAGATGCATTCATAATCTGGCCAAAAAAATGTGTGGGTTAAGTTTGGCCATCATAAGTTCTCTGTACGTGGGGTTACAGGAATGGGGTCTGTTGGTGCAGACTTGATGGGCCAAATGGCCGCCTTTTGCTCTTGAGGGAGTCTAGATTATCAACCTACAAGAACTTCCAGTCTGCTTTGACAGGCAATAATAGAGGGAGAGTCTTCTAGTCTTATTAGCAATGCTTGATATGGAATGGCATCCTATGGCATAACCTCTCGTAAGAAGTCTTACGATACCAGGTTAAGGTCCAACATGTTTATTTGGTAGCAAATGCCACTAGCTTTTGGAATGCTGCTCTGTTGTCAGGTGAGTCAGTGCTCTGAAAGTAAGTGAATAGGCTGGTAGGGTGCTAGATGGATGGGGTGGTGAGGTCATGTCAAATATAGTGGGAAGGGGAGTGGAGAGTCAGAGTTGGATTAGGGATTTGCGAAAGTCATGGGGACAGGGGAGTGGGTGCACAGTTGTTGTTGTCCAGGAGTTCCATATGTGTTTCATGTACCATTTATTGGGTAACTCTTTTGATAAGTGAGTCAGAAGTCTCTCTGACTATAACTAGGAGTTGGAGATGTTTTCACAGGATTTTGGATGCAGGGGAGTCAGTCGCCCACTTGAAGCTGAAATTTCTTGGTCAATTGGAATTAAGCAATATATGAATTTGGTACAATTATATTGAGTTCAGTTAATTAGAATCAAAAGTTGACTTGCAAAAAATTAATTTGTTCCATTAGCCAAATAATGGAACTTATTATTATTTGGCATGATAACAGAACAGTAACAAGATTATGGATGTTTAGAATAACGAGATGTAATTTTCCCCATAACAAGGTTAGCTGGAATCTAGAGAGATTGAGGTGTGAAATGCCACATTGGAGCAACTCTTCACCAGAAATCAATGGGGCAAGGAATTTGGAAGATGTACACAGCTAAATTGACAGTGCGTAATATCAGAGAGACAGAACAACATAACTGTTAGCACCCTCAGTAGGGAAGGAGGCTTGTTTTCTATTGAACAGTCAGATGCATCATCTCTATCTAATCTTGAGGGGCCAGTTCCATTTATGACAAAAATCATGGAAAGTTGTAGATTTTCTCTTCTAAAAGATGCAGTTTTGTGCCTTTGAACCAGGAAAATGCATTTTTCAACACTTGGCCATCCAAGCTATATTCTGTGGTAACTATTAGCTGGATTATAGAGTTATTAAATTGGATGCCCTTTAGGATAAGGGGTGTCTCGATGAGTCTGGGGATTGTGGGTATATTTTGAGATGAGGCAATTTCATACTAAATGGTGTGTTTAGATATTAATATCCTTTCTTATATTTTTCTTTAAATATTTATTAATTGTTTACACAACTGGATTAGTTGGGTTCCTCATTGGGTTGTATTTGGTTACTTACAACCAGTGTTTTAAGATATCTCTCAAAATTTTGAGGCACTTTTGCAGGTAACAGCAGGGTTCTTAAACTGTTCAGAAAGTTCTGGCATTCTCTCCCAAACCATTCTGTTTCACCATCTTTCAGCTTTCCTTTCAATCTCCTTATCTCCTTGTGAGATTGTCAATTTTTTATCATGTTGAATTTTCCAAATAAATGCAAGTTATTCCTGCTGCTGCATCTCTTTTAATAAGAATCTCGCTGTACTTTGCCTTAAATTTGGAAGCCACAGATATTAAGTGGATTTTTCTGAACTTTTCACATGTTTCTCAATTCATTCTCTTGGTTGCTATTTTTCACAGGTATGATTACCTCACATACTTTAAAAAGTACCTGGATGAGCACATGGCTCATAACCCTGAATGTTATGTGCTAAGTGCTGGCAGATGGGATTAGGTGGGAGTTGATTTAATATGATTTGTTGTTGTCACCATGTACTATATACAATGAAAAAGTTTTGTTTCTTACGTGCTATAAAGCATACTGTACATGAAGGAAAGGAGAGATGCAGAATGTAATGTTACAGTAATAGCTAGGGTACAGAGAAAGATCAACTTAATGCAAGGTAGGTCAATTCAACAGTCTGGCTGTAGGGAAGAAACTGTCCTTGAGTCGGTTGATACATGATCTCAGACTTTGTATCTTTTTCCCAACAGAAGAAGATGGAAGAGAGAATGAATGGGGTCCTTGATTATGCTGGTTGATTTTCCGAGGCAGCGGGAAGTGTAGACAGGGTCAGTAGATGGAAGGCTGGCTTCCATGAAGGACTGGGCTTCATTTAGTATAGTTTCTTGCTGGAGCCATTCCAAGCAGTAGTACAACCAGAAAGAATGTTTTCTATGGTGCATCTATAAAAGTTGGTGAGAGTTGTAGCTGACGTACAAAATTTCTTTAGTCTTCTGAAAATTCTGAGTTCAGGTCTTTCTAATGTGTTGGTGCAGTTTTGATGAGCTGAAGGGTCTCTTATGCATTGTACGATTCTATGATCGCCATCATGCCTCATGCATGTAATTGCCTGCAGTGTGAAATTGTTTGAGAGTCACTTCCTTATAGCATGTTGTAACGTAGCATTGATATGGATGAGCAAGTTAACATAGAACTGCATCACAAGATACTTTGCAAAGCCATATTCAGAAAAAGAATTGTAGTGAGGGATGGAATGAGTGCCTGGGTCTTGGAGTAGATGGAAATTGTGGAGGATGGCGAGCTGACAAGAATTTTGAAGGAACCGCTGTGTTAAAATCACTAGTGTTAATTTAGTGTTGAAAGTAGGCTTACATTAACACTTGATCTTAGTCAAACGTCCGAGAAGCGATTTGGGCAAGGAGGAGTGAGGGGTAGGATTTTGGAGAGTAGGCAAGGAGGCAGGTAAAACTGTTTGCTGCTGATGCCCTCCAAAAAAAATGAACCCCTCCCTTTCCACCTCAAATTACAAAGAAAACTGACTTGCAGAATAGATCCCTACAGTGCAGAAGGAAGGCCTTCAGTCAATTGAGTCTGCATTGACTCGTAAATAGAGCATCCCATTAGGGTCCCATCCCTGTAACCCAACGAATCCCCCCCTAACCTGCACATTTTTGGAGAAAACTGCAGCACCCAGGGAATCCCATGCAGACACGAGGAGAATGTACAAGCTCCACACAGACACAGTCACCCGAGGCTGGAATTGAATCCTTGGCCCTGTGAGGCAGCAGAGAACCATTTCCATGAGCTGAATATTGTACACCTTTGATCATGAGTAATTGACAGCCCTGCTTTTATCCAAATGAATAAACCTTCTGAGGCGGTTTATCATGGAGGCCAATTCCATTTCACATGGAAGTTGTTTCTTATGAACATCTGTATTGTTGTTCACATTTTCAAGTACAACAGTTTTGCTTGGTGGCACGTGGTGTCCAGGATAACACAATGTGCTCGGTATCTTGTAAATTCTGTAGTGGATGATTTATTTATTAGGCTGGCTACACTAACCTAAATTCAATGCAGGATAAACGGTGTGGATTTCACCAGAGAATTGGTCTGTTTATGGAAATAGTCACTGAGCTAATAGTGTAAGGAAAACCGTGGGATGAAGCACAAACCATAATCACAAAGTATTTTCATTTTTTTTGATAATAGTTGAACAAAATCTCAAATTTATCCATTGTTGCATTGCTTGTATTTTAACTTATACAACTCTATCCAGGACCAAGCAAAGTCCTTGGTGATCTGGCACTGTATATCTAGTTTGGTTCGAGTGGAACTAAGTTATCCTAATTAGTATATCATTTAGCTTATTGGAATTTAAATAACATTTCCATTTTAGTGCAGATAGACAGAAGACAATTCATCAAACTGCTGATCAATTTACGATAGTTTGCGTTTCAGGAGAGAAATGAGAAATAATCAGTGCAATAATTAAAACCTAGAAACTATCAATAAAAACGTACCCATATGTACATTTGTTAACATTTTGTATATCAAATATCTGAAACTTGATGATGGAATAATTCTCAGTCCTGCACAGACAGTATTCGAGCCACGTGGGGCTGGAGAAGAGCAGGGAGGGGTCTTGTGCATTTAGCACCAGGGAGAATCCTGCTTTTGGGATTCTCTCTACCCCCCCACCCCCTCCTCAACCCTGAAGGTCTGAACCAAATTACTATATTAAATTCCTCATTTAAAATGTGCTTTTGCAGATTTTAAATCAGATTCTACCTGTTCCCAGAATTCTCTGAGCCTAGGCAGTAGGAACTTGGTAGGAATCACTGCTAGGGGTTCAGACCATTTAAACACCCAGGTGTTGGGGAATTGGCTGTGAAGAGCCAACCTGGTGTTGCTAGATTGGCACTGCTAAAGAGAGGGAGAGGGAGCCTGATGCCAGTGAGTGGAGAGATAGGGTATATAGTTGTCTGAAGGAGCATGCCTTGCTCATGTCACTAGATTCCCACTCCAAAATAAAAAATGAACCAACTCGGTGAGAATTTCCCCAGGCTCCAAAAACATTAAGTATGAGTGAATTTCAAAATGAATCGCACTGACCCTCCTAGTGCGAATCTCACTGCATTCCCCAGTGGGAATAATATTCTGTGAGAACTCTGCCTACTTTGTTTTGTTCCTTTTTAGATTTGAGCAGGCTCTCTTATTCTTTGTGACATCGCTCTGAATTTGAGTATCTGGCTGACAATTTCACATCAGATAATAAAAGGGACAGAAAGAGATTGGATTGAAGGAAGGGAGAAAAAGACTTTTAAAAATAAAATGTCTTGTTTAAATCTCCAACAATTAAAACTTAAACAAGACTTATTGCTTTGAAACTAAATTTCATGACTGGCAGCAGTTTAATACTTTGCATCATTGAAGTAGTATTTGGGACTGAAATGGCAATGCTTGCAAACTAATGCATGAAAAATTATCTGCAGTCCATATAGAAAATCTTAGCCTCTCTGTGCCCAAGATGATAGCGGGCTCACAATGGTTAGCACTGTTGCCTCACAGCGCCAGAGAGCATCAGGTCACTGTGGAGTTTGCACGTACTGTGTCTGTGTGGGTTTCCTCCAGATGCTCCAGTTTCCTCCTATGCTCCAAAGATGTGCAAGTCAGGTGAATTAGCCATGCTAAATTGTCGCTTGGTGTCAGGGGGATTAGCAGGATAAATATGTGGAAGTTATGGGGATTGGGCCTGGGTGAGATTGTTGGTTGGTGAAGATTTGTTGGGCCAAATGGCAGCCTTCTGCACTGTAGGGATTTTGTGGACAGGAGTGGCACATCATGGGCAACAACTTTGAGGTTGCTCTGTTTAACCACACTCTGTCCTCACTTGAAGTTGCAATAACATCCACATAGTAATAATTGTTTTTCTTTAAAGTTTTATTATTTTGGTAGATGGTCACAGATTTGATACATTAATTCTGTTTCTCTCTCTGCAGATGCTGCCAGCATTTTCAGCAGTTTGTTTTCATTAAACTATGGAACATTTGATTATTTCTGGCAATGTAGTTTATTTCCCAGTTAGCCAATGGTATTTGGGCAGGACTAGGATTTTCCAACTCTGAACTTTTGCGCCTAAAAGTTGAAAAATTGTGGGTGATCAAGAATAAATATCATTAATGTTATCCATCTAAATTAATGAACATGTAGAGCTTGATCCCTAGAACTATATTTCCTTTTCTAATAATGCCCAAAAAGGGTTTGCAGAGGATGAGAGTATGGCTGGCTGAAACTCTGAAGGTTGCTTATTTAATTGAGATCCTTTGTGTAATGAACTATTTGGCTCATTTATTGCATTTAAAAAGTATCCTTATTGCAGATGTATACTCAGCTAAAATATTAGGGAGAGAAGGAGTTACTTGATGGTCAAAAACAAATGTGCAACAAATGTGTTAAACGTTTAAGAGTTTGAGAAATTTGTGTGTCAATTGCTGCGTATTTGGTTTTTAATATGTACATTGATTAATGGATAGATGATTGGTAGCTAGATGGAAGATCTAATTCAGTCAAGCACCTCTGATACTGGTTTATGAATGTCTGTTTGATTTTAAACTCATTGTTAAATATTTGTGATGCTTTGCTTTTTAATTTAGAATGATGTTTCATTTTTTTAAGATCCACCGCAGAGTGGCTACTTTAATCTTATCCTTTTGGACATGCAAACATTGGAGGAAGTGATCGTGTGGTGCAACTGTGAAACAATGATGAGCATTAGCTGCTAGAAAAGCTTTTAAATATAATAAAACATCCCAAGGCAATTCATGGAATGTGCATTCTTCATTTTAAATAGACCATGATGCCTTGACTACGAACAGCGTAGAATAATCTTTCAACATTTTTTGATTATTTACTGGACTTTAAGGTAGCTATTAAAAATACAGAGCCTTGTTTTATTTGGCTATCAAAAGGTACATGGGATGGTTCTGCATTTCCCAGTAATCCTAGCAGATTCTATTGGCTTTCTCTGCCTGGTTAAAGTGAAATCTGAACTGCTAGAATATCAACTTGGTTTTTAATCTTAAAATATCCTGTATATTATCCTTTGCTTTGTCCTAGTCGTACAGTTGATCTTTTTGAATTCTTGAACTTATTCTATATTTGTGTTACATTGACCCACATTTCCCAGTGTTTATTCAAATTAAATCTTAACAATTTTAAATCTATAACCTATTGCTTAAATGCACCATGGCCTATCAAATGCTGAGTACTCACCCTCCATTGCCTTATCTATAATGCTCCATTCTATTTGACAATTTTTCTGACCAGTCTTTTGTTGGAGACTATAAAATACAACCAGCAACGTCCACTTCATGATGTGTCATATTAATCTTGCATTTCATGCTGGTCATTCAATTAAGTTCTGTATTATTGATCGCTCATCCAATGCTTCTCAGATTTCCCCATTGTACCCCACCCCATTAATCCCGAGGCTCTAAAGCTCCATGACAATCATTGCTGCTGCAGAGTTTGTGACTCCACCTCCAGATTGGGAAGCTGTGAAGTAGACAGTATATCCTGAGATACATCAGTGTATCCTGAGATCTGCCTTACCTGCTTGATATATAGGTTGACATTATTACTCAAGCTGGGAACAATGAAAATCCTTCTGTTGTATGTCGGCTTGCATCACCTGCCACCGTATGATTCTTTCCAACAGGCTTGTTAAATGTGAATTCTTGTATCATGATTTTGGCTGTAAAGTAAGATAGAAAAATAAATGTTATTTGATGCGAGTGGTTCTCAAACAGCCAGTTTCTGTAAGGACCTGCATATCCAGTGTTGGAGAGCAGACAGAAACATGCACTTTCTAATAAGACTCTGACTTAAATTTATGAAGCTTTTTAGATGACTTAAGCACTTCTGTAAACTGGACTTAAGACTGTAACAGATCTGTGTGCTATTTGATGCCAATTTCAAGCACTGTGCATTGACTGTCTGGAGGGTCTTAACCAACTGGAATGGGATTGTAAATCAGTTGTTGAGCTTTTTATCTTTGACATGCACTCTAAATTGCTTCATATAAAAACAAAAATGGCATTATGTACAGTTTTTACCACTCGTGGATGAATCTACACTAAAGCAATTGATGTTTTCTGAATGGTGGTAAAGCTGTCAAGTACAAATTTTATAATTTTATTACTTCTATGAATATGAGGCTGCATTTTAAAACATGTAAATACTTTTTAAAAAAAACTTTTATTGACTATTAAAAATCATTTCTCTTGCACCATGTTTTAAATACAATGACTACAGATAGGTAGTCACCAAATGATAAGATGAGTGGATGGGACTGGTATTATAGTTATATTTCTTCAGTTTGAATACACTCAATCCCAAATTCATTTTCAAGATTGATACAAATTCTTGAAATTAAGTGAAATGGAATTTTGCTACCCAGTCTTTACTGTTAGCTGGCAGGAAAAAAGCATTGTTCCTGGCTGCTTAGTTACTGAGCTTGAACAATGTATATCTGAATTAATATTGCAGAAGGCAACTATTGTTGTCAAAATATAATCTTAATCCTGACACAACCTTGAAGTGTTCTAATCAACCAATAGTAAGTACCAAGCTGCTGGTTCTTACCATTTCTCTTGTCCCTCACCATCACTCCCATTTACTGTATCAATATTGAAATGTATTATTCAAGACAACAATGAATCACCCAATTCCAGTTCAGTAATGGCTATTGTACGCCAACCCACATAAAGAAATCCCTTGTCACAGGAATGTTGTCAAACCAACCGTATAAGGAGATGTTGGGATAAATGACTGAAAGCCTGGTCTTGAAGATGGAAAAAGAAGGAATTCTAGAACTTAAGACTTGCCAGCTGAAGGTGCAGCCAGCAGTGATGGAATGAGAAAAGCTCAGGAAATTAGAATTGGAATGCAGGGAACTCTGAGAGTTGGAAGAAGTGAGGCCAATTTAATAACACTCCCATCTGGCCATTTATATATGTGTGTATATATACTAAACCAGTTTCCAACTGAGTACAGAATTCTATACTGTATAGTGTTTTTGACCTACAAAGGTATCATAGTCTAGAGATGAAGCTGGATTATTTGTGGATTTACATTGGTGAATGTCAAGTGATTAGAGATGGTTTCTCTGAAGATCCTGATAATCCAGCCTTAATCAGGTAGTGAGGAAAGGAAAAAGATGATACTTTTGAACGGAGGCTTAGATGTGTGTCCAACACAAGAATTTGCTTACTCGATAGAGCCAAAAGTCATGCTGCTGTTAGATATTTTGTTTAAGCTTGAAGAGTATGGCAACCCCAAGCTGTTGAAGGATGCAGTAAACTATCGATTTAGAAGAAATGAGTTGCTATTGCATAATCTATCATCACCTTGAAAGAATTGCACATCCAATATAATTGGAGAATTTCAAGAGAAGGTTGCAGGAAAGATTTGTGTACAAATTTTTAAAGTGAATGCATTCACAGTAAATTGACAACATTGCCAAAGTTAGCTTTTGACATGGCTTGTCAAACAGCATTGTCCACAGGGCAGAACGTGGCTAGAAGAATTCACAATTACCAGTCATCTGTTGAATTACTGCAGCTGAGTAAGCAGAAGACCCTAACAACAGCAGTTAGCAGTCTCAGATACTTGAAAAATTTTGGTGCTTGTACCAACTTTGGGTACAAGAGTTGTCTATTTGTGAATTCAGCATGCTACAGCTGCAAGATGAAGGATTATCTTGCTAAGGCATATCAAATATAAATGGAGAGGGCTTGCTGGTGGAAACAGCATTTATATATAGTTGAACAGCATAGTAATGTGTTGTTGGTTGAAATCCATATAATCCAAAGCACAAGAATATCTAGTGGAAACTTGCAGGGGTACTGTAGCCTGAACAGCACTGAATGGAATTCTGCTTAACGTGAAGGTGATTACATGACTGTGCATCAGTTAGCATGATTCTAGAATCCCTATACTAAAGTGGCATCATTGTCAGTTTGAGAAATTGCCAATAGAATTGCACCTGAGAAAATTACCATGATTGGATATATTGGTTTCACCCATGATGAGCAATGTGCAAAATCACCATTCATTCTAGTGAAGGGTGACACCAGCATTGTTGGAAAGAAGAATGAAGGGATTGCATTTTTTTCACATTCAGATTAAGATTCATGTCATTAAAGTGTGATCATGAAGTACCCTCAGATGTTCAGTGAACCAAACCAAAACAAGGCTAACATACAGGCTTTGTCCAGTAGTCTGTGCTCTGAGAAATTGGAACAATCAAAATGTTTGAGAACAATCAATTATGTTCTCAGTAATTATGAGAACATAATTACTGTGCTCTGAGATTGGTACTACCACAATGGAGTACTCCAAAGTCAGAAATGAGATTAATGAAATATTGGAATGCAACACCCCGTGCCCCTCCCGTCCTGCCTGCCCTTCCCAAACCTGGACATTTTATCCAATGTGGAGAATCTGTTCAGGAGGCCAGACTTTTTTCAAAGTTGGATCTAACAAATGCCTTAGTCATATTTGACTATCAATACATATCTCTTTCAGTTCCATAGGCTACTGCTGCTGCTTCCGCCTCTAGAATTTTCTGAGGGGTGACAAACTAAATTTTGTAGGGAATTGAGGGAGCACTACGCTATGTGGATTACAAACTTATTTCTGCTCCAAACAAGCAAATCCATGATGGTATGCTGTGGAGGTGTTCCAACATTTGGAAAAGCATGGAGTTTGGGGAAAGACAGACAAATGTAAAATATTTCAAAACATAAAATACTTGGGTCACAGGGTAGATGAAGATGGGTTACATCTTGCCAAGAATCAAGTTCAAGCAATAAGAAATCACCACACCTCGAGGTTTTTTGTCTAGTGAATTATAACAGTAAGTCCATATCAACATTGGCAACCTTCATGCATCCATTGAGTGAACTCTTGAGGAAAAATGTTCTGTGGAATTGGACAAAATGTAGTTCTGTGAAACTGGTAGGTGGTGCAATACTTATGCATTACAATGTGTCCAAAAAGATTGTTAGCCTGTGGTGAGTTACCTGTTGTGATTTAATGTATTGGACAATTTTGAGGAAAGATTAATTATGGTTGCTTCATGCACCTTCAGTGCTAGTGAGTGAAATTCGGATAGTGAAAAATGTCCTTGATTTCTGGAGTATGAAAATTTGGTTGGTCATTGTTTCCTGATCAAAACAACTGATCATAATCCACATGGGGAGGATATTTAAAGGATGAAAATTTTAAAATCAAGGTCTTATGTAACAAGAGATGATCAGGTCCGTGTTCAAGGATGATGAGGTGTGAATGGCATTCGGTGTGAGTTAGGACAGGACATTAAGATGACCAAATTTATGCAGAGTAGAAAATAGGAGAGTAGTTGAGTATGTGCTGGAGTAGTCACGCTGAGAGGTACCTAAAAGGGGTAATTGATGGTTTCTACAACAGATAAGCTGGAGTGGAGTCGGGGAAGTAGGTGATCTTAGTAATATTGCACGATATGTTTGCAAGCTCATCTTGGGATAAAATATGACGCTGGCTGCAAACAGTCTGGTTCAACCTCTCAGTTGCCAAGAAGAAGGATATATTTTGTGGTTGGGGAACAGAGTTTGTGAAGGACCAAAGTTAATGGCTTTGATCTTACCAGTTTTGGAAGAAATATCTGTTCCTCTGATACTGACTGAACAGACAGCCTTACAGTTTAGAGATGCAGGAGGGGTAAAGGGAAATGGGTGAGGTAAAGCTGACGTCATCAGTGTACATCTGAAAACAAGCACCATGTTTTCTGATGATGTCACAAATGGATCTAGAGGATGAATATAACTGCAGATGTTCAAGAGTAGATACTTTAGGGATGTGATGTAATAGAGCAGGCGTGACATGGGAATCTATTCCAGGTTAATCTCTGGTTATGATTGGATGGATAAGAAGGGAATTTAGTGAGTGCTGTTGTATGTATCTAGTTGGATGAGGATGCTGCACACAACTTGAAGTTCAAAGGGGGATAAGTTACTGTTGTCACCATTATATAGAATATAATTTATTAGTCTGAGTGCCATTTTGGCACTGAAAATGTGGAAACCTGAATTGGCACCAACTTCTAAGAATGATTCATAAGAATATGGGAAGCAACAGCATATTTGCAAACTTTGGAGCAGAAAGGCAGATTGGAGATGAGGAAATAATAGTTTTGCAGCAACTGAGGGTGAACACTTGGTTTACTGAGATGAGGAGTGATGATGGTAGATTTAAAGGAGAATGGTTCAGTATTTGGAGTCAAAATCTTCAACCAATATCAGCTACTATAGGAACTAGGTGACGGTATGGGCAATTTACAAAATCAACAGATTGAAACAATATCCTTAACTACAGAACACACAGTACAAAATAAGCAACAATTTATAATGTTTTCATATCAAGAATGTGTGATAGTAGTAAGATACTTTCAACTTCATCCCAAAGGACTTAATAGTAAAGGGAATATTTAAGGTTTAAAACATGGTGAAAAAAAAGTACAATATTTGATCTGGATATCAGATCAGAAGTGGGAAGTTTCTTTAAAATCAAATAAAATATCCACACTGCATCTCTATTTTTGTCATGTTTTTATATAATTTTTTTTAATGGGCTGTGAGCTTTGCTGTCATTTGTTACGCATTCCCCAAGTGCCTGAGTGAAAGTGGAGGTGAGTGGCTGCCTTGGATTGCTGCAGTCAACTCTAGTAAGTACATTCTCTGTTTTTAGGAAGGGTGATTCGGGTTTTTGACTTTGGAGCATAACACTGTTCCTTTATTGTTGCTAAGTTAGGGTGGTGTGTAGCTTGAAGGGGAACTAACAAGTGGTGGTGTTCCCATGCATGTTCTTTGGTGATAGGTTGTGGATTTGAAAGGAGGATTGGTGGGTTACTGTATTACATCTTGTGAAATAGTACATGTTGCTGCCACTGTGCCTAGGAGATGAGGAAATGAATAATTAGAGGTGGTAAATGGGGTGCTTATCATGTGATCTGCTTGTCCAGGATGGTATTGAGCCTTTTGTGTTATTGGGGCCATAATCATCTAGGAAAGTGAAGAGTATTCCAGGACACTCCTGATTTATGCCTTCGTAGATGGTGGACAGGTTTTGGGAAGTCAAGAGGCTAGATGCTCACCACAGAATTTGCAGCTCTGTTCTGTAGCCTCAGTCTTTATGTGTGCCCTGTTCAGTTTCTGATTTGTCGTAACCCCCAGGATGATAGGAAATTCAGCAGTGGTAATGCTATTGAATATCAAGGGATGATGGTTAGATCCTGTCTTGTTGGAGATGGCCATGTTGTGCTCCTGTGGCACAAATATTAAATCTCACTTCATCCAAGTCTCATTGTTGTCTAAATCCTGCTGCATGTGGACGCTGCATCATTCAGAATGAGGAATTGCAGATGGTACTGAGCATTGCAGCAAACATTCCCATTTCTGATCTTGTGATAGAGGGAATGTCACCAATAAAGCAACTGGGCCTAGGGCACTACTCTAAGGAACTCCTGCAGCAAATTTCTGGCACTGAGCTATTTGCCCACCAGAACTGTCTTCATTCCTTTAAGTAGGCCTCTAATAAGTGGAGAGTTTTCCCCTTAATTTGGTTTCCAATTTTGCTGGGGCTCCTGATGTCATGCTTGCTCAAATGCCTCTGTCGAATGCAGTCACTCTCTCACCTTGCATCTTGAATTTGGCTCTCTTACCCATGTTTGGTCCAATGGTGTAATGAGGGCTTGCACCAAGTGGCCTTGACAGAATCCAACTGAACCAGTGAGCAGATTATTGCTCTGTTAGTACCAACTCATGGCACTCTCGATGAATTCTTCCCTTCTATCACTTTGCTGGTGATCAAGAGAAGGCTGTTTGCCAGTGGTAATTTTGACTGGATCATTTGTTCTGCATTTTGTAGATAAAGCATACCTGGATAATCTTCCATATTGAGAGGTACATGCCAGTGTTATATCTTTACTGGAGTAGCTTGACTGGGGATATGACTAAATTGTGAAGCACAAATCTTCAGTACTAGCAGGATGTTGTCAGACCCCATAGCCTTTTTCGTATCCAGTGCCTTCAACCATTTCTTGATTTGTTTTCTCTGGCATCTGTGATGCACTGGATCTTGGGAAGAAATCAAGATGGATTGTTTATATATAGTTAATATTTCTAGGTCTCCAATCTTGTTTTGAATTATTTGTTTATTTGCATAGATGAATTAATTCTAATTCTAGTTTTGTTTGGGCATTATAACATCTTTTTGTTTCTTTTTTCTGTAGTAGTTTTATCTCTTTGGCTTGGTCAGTTTATTTTCTTTTAATTTCCCACCCTTTACTCCCAGTCTGTTTCCAGCATCTGTCAATCCTGTTTCTTGCTCTCGAGCTTAAAACTAAACTTCCTCAAACTCTTATTTGTTTAAATCCTGTTCCACTGTTTTCAACTCTCCAAGGAAATAGGTGAAGGCCCTCTGTTCAGCAGTACTTTCTCTTGTTCCACAAAATGTTCCATTGCCCCTACAGTGTGAATCTCTTTCTTCTGCAGCCTATAATAAAGACATTGCTGTTACCTTTCAATCTGTCTAATAAATAGCCAAGGACAATCTGGAGATTACCACTTTTAGAATCTCCAGTTAGTATGTAACTTAAACTCTCCAAGATTTCATGTACACGTCTCTCTATGCCATTGATTCCAGTGTGGACTGTGAATACTGGCTGTTTTCTCTTCCTCTCCAGAAATTTCTCCTCCCTGTTTCATTATGCTTTTCACCCCACTACCAGGGGGTAGGGAACTATTTGGGACTCCTAGTCATCACTGTGTAAAAAGAGAGAATGCCATAATCCTAATAGTTGAATCCCTCACTATTATAATAGTACTTTTCTTTCTGTGGTCTCCCTATTGGTACCCAGCTGGTGGCTGGGTACCAATGTGTATGAAAGTGTATCTCTCTTGAGCATTCTGTTTCCAGGAGCACAATTTCAACTTTGAGTGTTCTTGCTGCACCAGGTCGTGGCTTTGAAACACCCAACCTGTTTCATTCCAATAATGTAAACAGCTAATTACAACAATCATATGAATATTCACAGATCTGTAATTGCACTGTAGACTTTGCTGCTTCACACACTGATCATCAATATTTAATCTCGATTAAATTAATCTCACTGTGGAAGTTAACAGGTGGGAAATCTTTTATGTAAGTGCAACATTAAAAACACTAATTCAGTTGAGTAACATTAGATTTGATATTTTTATAAAGATCTGGCCTTTAGCCAATGTAGCCTTTTTTTAAAAAAAATCAATAAATAGATGGATTCACTATCATTTTCTTGCATTGTAGATTTTATTTCTTATCCACTGATTTCTAGTTATAAAATCCTCCAATGTTTGTCTGTTGGCTAACATTCATTCTATGTCCTTAAACCAAATCATATTTGTGTGTGGGGTCTGCAATTTGGTTTTTTTAACACTTTGAAGAAACATCTTGTGTGCAAGGCTAGTACTTAGTGTTATAGTGCCAAAGGATGGTTGTGGATTCAAAAAGTAGTTATAAGAGAAGGTCGTTGCGTCCGTGCTGGGCCTCTTAAGAGCAATCTAACTCATCTACTTCCCTACTGTTACCACATAGTCCTTCAATTGTTTTTCTTTCAGGTGTTTCCCCAATTTTCTTTTGAAATCAACTATTAAATTTGCCTCTTTTACACCCCATAACCATTCTGTATTGTACATAAGATTTTCTCTGGCAAAACAGTCAAGAATGACAATCGCTTTAAATAGATGTCCTCTGACTCTTCTAAGAACATTTATACAGATCTCCTTACTACCTAACCAGGCTTCTCCTCCTTCAATTCTCTAATGTAACTGAAGTTCTTCATCTCTGGAAGCATTCTTGTAAATATTTTCTGTAATCACTGTAGAAGCCTAACATTCTGCCTGAAGAGTAGTGCCCAGAAATAACTAAAGTCTTCCAGAGGAGGCAGAATCAATGTTTTGTAAAGATCATTATGATTTCCTTATTTTTATACTTATTTTTATTTATAACTCTTGAAAATCCAATATTTGCTCTGCCACCTTCAACAATTCATGCACAAATAACCTTTGCATCTTTTTGTTCCTGCAATGCTTTTCAAATTGTATCTCTTGTTTTAAGTGACCTCTCCTGGTCCTCTGGCCAATATGAATTACTTCATACATTTATACTTTAAATTTCATTTGTCTTGTTTGTCTGGATCATGAGCTTATCAACATCCTACTTGATATCATTGTTCTCCTGAAGAGTTCACTAAACTTTGTGTTAATGTTCCTTTTCTTCCATGAGCTGCAAGTTTGATATGTGGCACATTATCAGATGCCTTGTGGAATTCCATGCACATCACACTACCTGTAATACCCTTTATTAACCCTTTGTTACTTCATCAAAAAACTCAATTAATTTGGCTAAATATTTGCTGTGAACCAATTCATGCTGACATTTTCTAATAATCCACAATTATTCAAATAACTTTGTCCCCAGTTATCATTTCTAAAAATTCTTATCATTCTGCTTAATAGGTACTATGTTTATCTTTTGTCCTCTTTCTGAACAAGGGTGTAACATTCACAATTCTCCAGTCTCCTGGTCTATCACCCTTCATCCCAGGAGGATTGGAAGATTATAGCCAGTACTTCTGCAGTTTCCACTCTGCCCTCCGATTTGGATCTGGTGACTTGTGAGCTTTAAGTACGGCCAGCCTGTTCGGTACTTCCTCCTCTTCAATTTTTAGCCTATCCAATAGGAACAACTTCCTGTTGTTTCACTTGGCAGCATTTACTTTCTTGGTAAGGACAAAGTACTTAAACCATGCCTTCTGTATCTTGTTTTTTTGGTCTCACCCACATCTTTAACTATATGCCAATAGAAGACTTTGTGATTCCTTTTAATGTTAGCTATCTGTCTCACCTCTTATTTTCTTTTCCATTTTCCTACTGAACTTCCTCTTTACAGACTGGCTCTTGTTTGTCATTCAGTCTTTTTTCCTGTGTTCATAGTCTATCTTCCTGGGAGTTTTGGCTTTGGTTGCCTTACCATTTCCCTTTACGAGCATGTTTGTTTGAATACAATCCTCTCTTTAAACAGCAGCCTATTTGAGCTTTTCCTGTCGGTTATTCTTTCCAGTTCATCTAGGACAGATCAATTCTCAATCTACAGAAATTGGCTCTTGAATAAAATATTGTTACTCAAGATTGCCCCTTTGTCCTTTTTTCATAGAGTAATTATAAATAAGATTTAGATTAGCTTACACTCGATCCAATTGATCTTTAATTCCCCTAAACCAGATCTAACAATGCATCCTTCCTCAATGGACCCCATAGTGGTCAAGAAAATTCTTCTGTACACACTTCAGAAGTTTTCTCTTCCTACTATATTCTTTTTGCATTACTATTTTAGTCTGCATTTTGATAATTGAAGTCTGCTATTGTTACTACTCAATTGTTTTTGTATAGCTCTGTAATTTCCTTGCAAATTTGTACCTGTCTGCTTACCACTAGTTGGTCTATAGAATCCATCCAATGGTGTAATGGTAACTTTATAACTCCAACTAATGAGATTGTGTCCTTTTGAGCTCTCCAATACATCCTTTTTTTTTCTTTCTCTTTCTCTTTCTCTCTTCCTCCAACACTATATAATCTCCTTTCTTTCTTTTCCGGGATGTTTATTACCCACCCCTGCTTTTTTTGAGCATGTGACTATTTGTGCCTGTAACTCACCAAACTGATTTACCCTGTGGTATATATTTGCATACATGCATTGGAAGCTTAATTTTAGAACTTGTTCTCTCTGTTCAATTTCACCTAATGACTTGCTGTTCTTTATACTAGGTCTATCTTCTCCTCCCCACCCTCCTTATATTTCTCTCTCATGCTACATCTGGGTAGCCGTTCCCCTGCCAAGTTAGTTTGGGACTGCTTGTGACCAAGGAGTTTAATGTCCCGGAAATCAAAACCTGTCTTCTGCAGCTCCAGGCAGGCATTCATTTGGCTTCAACCTTCTATTTCTATACAGTGCATTGGCACCAAAACAAGCTGGAGACAATGTCTCTTCCCATCCTCTCTTGCAGTCACACTGGTCCCAGGATCATGGATACCAAGAAGGCAATGTACCATCCTGCAACCTTATGTGCAGAAGGAATAATCCAAACCTGAATTTCATGGTAGTAATGATGGTGAAATTGGCTGTGTTTTCTGTCATTACTACTTAGAAATTAACTAACTTGAGTCTTTTTAAAAAAGACTCAATGTTTATATCATGTTGAGATAACTCAGTACACCATTAAAAACTCAGTTAATAATTACTATGGAAAATCTAATTTGATATTCCCAGGATGTATAATTTCTCCATTTATACATCTTTTAAATTTTTAACACTAATGTATATCACAATATTTTCTTTAAAATTATCCATCAGTTTTCATGGGTGCATTTCACTGCTTGTCTGTCTTGAGAATATTTGAGAGAGGTTTAATTGCTGAAGATAGCAATATTAGTGGTTGGTTGGTGATCCTCTTGATCTTGACATCAGATTCAAGCGAACATCAGGAGAGGAGAAATGCACTCCATGGGATCACTAGTTGCTTTTGACATCTGTAACAGTTTACTGCTGATTGCAAAACCTGGCCAATGTTCTTCCTAGCTAATAAATGGTTTTGGAGTAGGGAACAATGTAAACTAATGTCTATTTATCCTTTGCTAATCAACTTCCTTATTCTAATGCACACTGCTTAAATCAATTTTTTGTTTCCCCTTGACTGTTAATGATTGTTTAATTCTAATCTTTTTAATCTGAGGAATTTTAGTGTGGAAAATTCCACAGGCGAAGAGTATGAAGGCCTAGTTTGAATTTTGCCATTAGAGGGTGCTCTTTTTCAGTAACGTGGTCAGAACCAATGGTAGCACAATGAGCTTTCATTTCAGATGTGTGAAATACCAGGAGGAAGTTCAGTTTTGCAGCATGTGCATGAGCTGGGTTCAGGCAGAGTTCATCTTGTCATCTTAATACCATTCTTGCCATGTTAGTGTTTATTGTCCATTCCTAGTTGCCTTGAGATGGTGAAAGTTTTTGAACAACTGAAATGAGTGAAGGTGGTTCCATACCACTCCCTTTAGAAAGGGTTCCACGATATTGAATAGTCACAATTTGGCGATTGCGAGGATGGATGTTTGTATAAATAAATTCAGTGCCGGACTGGATTGAGCTGTCAACTGAATTTAGTCTGAGATTTTGTCAAGCTTTTGAGTATTGTTGAAGTTGAGGCTTCAAATGGTTTTTTTTGTATAAAGTTTTTGAATATTTATAAATATGATTTCTCAAATTTTAAAATGTTGGATTTTAGGATAACTTGTGAGCTAAGCTGAGGAATCAAGTTGAAAAGTTGGATGAGGCTGAGCAGTGCAGAATCAGAGGTATAAGCACAGAAAAAGGCTCTGCAGCCCATCACGTTAATGGTGAGTCCAAGATTGAGGATTTGGTGCAAGTGAGAATTCTGTGCTGGGAGAGAGGAGGCAATATTTTTATTCCTATTGTAGTGAAAACTTAAGGCATTGAATATTTGAGATTTTTACCTACTTTGTAAATTGGTGTTTAGAAAGAGGAAGGTAAACTAATACACTAAAAATAATCAAAATTTAATTTCTTTATATTATGACATCAGGTTGTGTGTTTTGAGTGCAGGATCTGGGTGTTTGTGTACAGAGCTCTCCATCTTGGGCTCATTGGGTTGAAAATATAAGTTGAAGACACTCTGATATGCAGTGGAGAGGAGGCAGTACATAATGTGGGAAAATGAAAGGTTGCCCATTATGAGGAGGAAGGCAAAAGCACATTATTATGGAGAGATCCTCCATGAAGGCTGCTGTACAGGGGGATCTGGGCATCTTTGAATCACAAAGTTAGCATGCAGGTACAGCAAATAATTAGGCTATTAAAATGTTGGCTTTTGGGGATGGATTATAAAATTTAGGGAAGTATTCCCACAACTGTACAAGGTATTGGTAAGGTCACGTTTGGGGTACTTAGTGGAATTTTCCATGGTGGCAGAGGCAGCTGTCATTGGCTGGCAGGGGGACTAGCTTGTTCCAACACTTAATGTCATTTCCCATTGTTTGTGTTCCTCACTGCCAGGGATCTCCCTTGTGCTAGGTGAGCGCTTGCTTCTCTGTAGTCTGTATCCTTGGACTGTCCATGTGGAATAATAACATATGTGGCAATGATATCCCTGTATTCCATTATTCATACAAATGATTGTGTCATAAGCCACTGTCACACAATGGGAATATGGTCATTCACACTCCACTTTGTCAGATTGCATATTTGCAGATACCGAGACTTGGACGATCATTATATTCAGGTTTCTGTAAATATCTTGACAATAGTATCTGTAAATTCCACGAGTAATCTTGTTGCATCTTGATTCCCTTCAATGGAAGGTTGTCCAAAAGTCACTTATTTTAATGACTTTACAGAGGCATGCTCAGACTCAAGTTAATCATCATCTGTATAGAAACCACAAAAGAAATTACAGGACTCCTCCAGAGTCCACTTTGTAAGATAAATGGTCAATTTCATGCTTTTTTAAGTTTAAAAAAAACCATAAGCATAGGATGAGAACGTGACAGGAAGGAGAGAATGGGTAAAGTGATAATGTACAGGTGGGTACTCTTGCTGTCAGGCTGCTGCCACTAGGATTGCTGGGCCTCAACCATTCACCATATTTAAAGACTTCAAAACCATACAGAAAAGCAGATGGTATCGTTGGTAATTGGATGAAAGCACAACAGTAATGAGGGGAGTCTTGTGCTGTGTTTGGAGACAGGAAAAGTATTTGATCAGGTAGGAGGCTGCCTCTGCAAAAATTTAAATCCAGGGTTGGCAGGCCCTGCTGTCAATTGTGGCTCTTCGGTGGACAATGTGGAGAGATGTGGCATTGGGAGTGGTAATGCTAACCATTTCTCTGCCCCTGTTGCCAACCCTGGCCCCCAACAGCCCTGTCTTGCTGTTTCTCTCACTGTGCTCTCCGACTGCCGTTGTTGACTGGTAGGTCTTTCCACCATTTGTAATGGTAAATTACCATTTTGGTCATGATTGGGCATTTGTTTCCTATGTGTTGATTCCAACAGAGCAGACCACCATTTTTGAGATTTGTCTTTGTCTTTGAAATTTTTTTTATAGTCCTTGTATGAATGGGCTGCCTGGTATTGCTCTTGAGTAGAGCACCTGTTTGTGCTATCTTGAGTCAGGAGTTCTACTCTGGGGTATCTTAATCAATGTCAACTTTTGTGACTTAGCTTGAAAGCGAGGGACGTTTTCCAACGCTTCACGAATCTTAATGGAGGATATTGGATTTGACACATTTGCTGTGGGTTGATAGAGAATGTTGGCCTTTCTGATGTTTAGATCTTGTGCTCTTGCTGGTATTGGTGGATATATCAACAAATTGTGACTCTTCTTCAGGGTGAGCACCATCTTGTGCATTGTCAGCACTGCAGTTCTATTACAGAAGTGGTGGTAGCCTTGCTTCTTGGAGCTTGCTTGGTACTAACCAGGTTAGCTAGTGATGGATAGCTGTAAAATAAGCAGATGTGTTCTGATAAAATCAGCAGCTGCAATCTATGGTGGCATGGATGAAGTGGATGGTGATGCCTCTGCATCATTCAGTCTACTCCCCCCCCCAACCCCATTGCTCCATTTTTTTTATAGTCCCCTGTGGTATTGTGAACAAAGATCACCATTCAGTAAATTCTTCTACAATAATATCCTTCAATGGTGGATCAGCTCATGGCTGCAAATGCAGATAAAGGTTTGCAGGAAGGCTTTGTCTTTCATTGTACAATACTCCACCAAAATAGTATAGCACCTGATGTGCAACTGGCCTTCCACTTTTGTTAAAAAGGTTGGCAAATTTCCTTAAGCACCTGTGCAATCAGCTGGTGGTAATGGGATGCAAGATTCATATGAGAGCTTCTAGTCACAACTTGATCATATTTATTGAACATTGATATGCTGGTGCTGAAGATGTAAACTATGACAACATTGAAGTAAAAATGCAGTTTTTCAGCAGCTTCTGTGATTAATGTTTAGCTATAAGAAGAAATGTTACTGTACTTTCTGAATAACAAAGGTAAATGTAATAATAACAGGGAAGATGGCAAGAATTTGTAAGCCAAGAAAACAAATACTTGTTTATTTACATAGTGCCTTTCACATATTCAGAACATCCCAACGCATTTCTGACCCAATGAAATAACTTTTGAAATGTAATTGCTACTGTTTTGCAGGAAAATATTTGTGTTGTCCCCAACAGGAAAACCAGTGAAGTTCTTGCTGGGTAAGGGCTGGTGCAATCCAGATTGCAATTTACCCACACTTCATTCGGTCATTCTTTTAGAGCGTGGAGAGATTCCTGCTGGCACAGATATGTCGAACCTAAAGATGCTGGCAAGGCCAACCAGATGCCCCAATCTCCAGTTAACCCTACAGGATCACCCTTCAACTAGCTGGTAATGGCACCTCCCTCTCCAAGTGTGTGAAGCCCTGCTATGGGCTCACCAAAGACTATGCCCCATGGCAGTGCCATGTCCTTGACCAGCCAGGGGCTTCAAATGGCCCCCAAGCCCCTGGCCCGGTCATCAATTTGGTGTTTGATTCCTGTCAGCTTCCCATTGTGCTGATTGGTCAGTGAGTACCAGGAGTCAGGTGAATCTGGCTAAAACCTGGAAATATATTCATGGCCTCCTTGCAAAATTTCTTGGCCATAACACAACACAGTTTGCATCTGTGTGAGAGACTGGAGAATCACCCCCATAGTAACTCATTTGCACAAGGTCGCACACGCAGCTAAAGTGGTATTTGTACCATAATCAACGGTTTTTTTTTTTGGGCAGTACATTTAACGCAATTAGGTACTTCACAAAGTGTGATATCAAGCCACATAAGGGGCTATTAGCTTAGAGGACAAAAACTTTGGTCAAAGAGGTAAGTTTTAGAAAGTGTCTTTAAAGAGGGATAAAGTGAGCTAGAGAAGAGTTAAGATTAAGGAAGGATATTCCAGAGTTTGGTGCCTAGGAAACAATGGGTGAAACAGTAAAAAAAAAAAAATTGGGGATGCTGAATAGACCTGAATAGATGAGCACTGACATTTTGGAGGATTGTGAAGTTCGAGAAATTAGATGAGATGGGGTGCAGCTACAGGGGAATTGCAAACCAACGTGAGAATTTTAAAATCGAAATATCGCTTCAAGCAGTATAGGTCAGTAAGCAGAGCAATAATAGATATATAGTGATTCATGCAAGTTAAGATAAACTTGAGATCATCCCAAATTCTATGATAGAGTATGGGAGACCAAGCCAAGAGTGCGTTAGAATACTGGTAACATACGCATGGATGAATGTGTCCTGTAATGGAACCTCATTTTGCAGCCTATTGAATTGTCAGATCTGGATTATATTCATAATGTTAAAAATTCTGAAAACCTTCTGATATTTTCCAAAGCTGAAGTTCTACAATTTGTAATGTTAAATTGAGCCTGATAAACTACATTGTGAAACAAGAAAACATTTTTCCTGGATAAAGTGCTCCCTAATTCTTTCGAGGAACGTTTTTTTTGTCATTAGCCATTTATAATCAATGGAGAATCCAGATGTAGCTAATATGTTTTATCATTAGACAGAAAATTCAGCAAAATGCCACTCAAGCCTACTATCCTGACCTGAAAGGTATCAAGCTCTTAACTGAGTATGGCTATATTCAGACTGATGGTTACTATTTCATCATGATTTCAATCTCGCACTGAAAGGAACTTAAATATAATCCATTTGTCCAGAATATACAATTGATCCCACGCATTAACACATCAACAATATGGCTGATCCAGTTAAGTTTCAGACCAATGCTGTCCCCCCCACCCCCCCATCTACTCTGAATGCTGGTGGTGGTGTTGTGGGACATTCACCACTTCGGAGTCAGACTTGGGAGGTTCAACAAACACTTTTATTTGGACAAAGCTTTGGGAGAAGCACTGGCACTCTGCAGTACAGGCTGTCATCTTCTCAACTACACAATGGTAGTTGAGCATCTTTTATACTTTTTAAATAATATAGTATGGATATTAGCCATTCGCATGTTGTTACAAGTTGAGTAGACAGTATGGACATCGACAGTTAACACATCATTATACACACAAATACGGACATTGATAGTTATCACATCATTGCACATAGAGGACATAAATGTATTTACTTTACCAATGGCTGACCTTGTTATATTTATGTCCCCATCAGTTGCTGATCTCATTACCAAACACATTTATCTTTAATCTCAACTTTTAATGTGCCTCAAGATCTGACCTGTTTCCTGCAGTAATTTAAACATTGAAGGTTTTAATTCTGTATGTAATGTCTGTGCCTAAAGTTAGTGCCTCTTAATGTCCTTTCCCAGAGTTAATTTTGTGTGCTAAGTAACCATTTTGTGTCCTTTTACTTTGATTTCCCTCCGATAGGGGTTTCAGTGTTGAAGGTTGGGCAAGTATGGAGTTGGTCACTTCCTGGCACCTGTTGGCCCAAGCCTAAGGTTTATCAAATCCAGCTGTAGATTGCATGCTTTGTTACTGGTGATGTGGATGGAGCAAAATGCGAGAATATTTGGCAAACAGTCCCATTGCCAATCATGTGAAACAAGGATTCCATAAATAGCTGAAGATGGTTATGTTAGGTTGAAACACTTCCCTGACAAACTCCCACATGATATCTGTACATTTTTAATAGTATATAATTAACGCCTGTCTCTTTTGACTTAATTTGGTTACATTTTGTCTTCTGGTTTTAAGTTGTGCTTTCTATGGTAATTTGGGCATGACTCTAGATTGACCTAGTTCCGTGCATTTAAGAATGTCTGAAATGTTAGCCTTTCAAAGTAATGTTATACAAAGGTTTTGCTTTAGGGGAGTCAAAGTTGGAAGGATAAGATGCAATGAACTAAAGTGACATTTGTCAAATAAATTTACTTTGAAGATCTAATGCAGTTTCTTTTTTTTTAATACATATATATATAAAACTTATTATAGCAGCTGGGTCTTAATTTTGTATAGATGCTGTAAAGAATCTTCTACACACTCCCTTGTGAGAAAAGTATTTTTAAAAATTTGATAGGTTTTGTTGGTTCTCCTTTGACATGATGTAGAGTTGCTGGCATTGGACTGGAATAAAAACAGTAAAGTCTGACAACACCAGGTTAAAGTCCAACTGATCTATTTGATAGTAAATTCACAAGCTTTTGAGGTCATTATCGTCTTTGAAAGGTGAATGAAGTGTTCTGGTCTCAAACAGCACATATAACAGCACAGACTGTTTACAGATTACTGATTAGAATGCGAATCTTTACACCTAACCTGCTATTCCAGTCTTAAAGTGGCTGACAATGTGAGTGGACGGAGCACTGAGCACAGGTTAAAGAGATGTGTATTGTCTCCAGACAGCACACTGAGGTTTTGCAAACCCAGGCAAGTCTTTGGAGTTACAGATAGTGTGACATGGACCCAAGATCCCTGTTAAGACCGTCCTCATGTGCGGAACTTGGCTATCAATCTCTACTCAGTGACTTTCTAAGGCCACCTTGGAGAATGCTTACCCAAAGGTGGGAGGCCGAATGCCCGTGACAGTGTCCCAGTGCACTTGGAACTTTGCTTTTTCAAGACTAAGTGTGGTTTGTGCACAAACCCTCTTTTTTTCCTTTTTATTTAAACAATTTGTCCAAATACATAACAACTAAATTACAATCCAAATGCATTATAATCTAACAATTACAACATGAGGAAAGTGTGCTGCTCCTCAACATCTGAGTCTGACTCAAGCCTTTGAGAGGCCACTTATCTCCTGGTGACTCGTTGTTGGAGTAATGGATTTATTTCATTTCACATAACAGTAAGTGGTCATGGGTGGGGAGGCTCAAGAATGATGATATCAGGGTCATAGACTAGTGGTGCTGTCAAAGATAGGTATGTGACACTGTTGCTCTCAAAAACCACTAGTAATGAATGAGTATGGAGACCTGTAGGAGATCAATGGTCCAAGCAGTCAATATAATTCCCCTACCCTTGAGGGACATAACACTGATAGGTCAGTTGATATAGAGGTGATGTATTTATTGGTGACAGTAAAATTAGCATCACCACCTTCTTCCCTCCCAATCACAGATGTAAAACTTCATCCCTAACTATTTAGTAATCCACTATTTTTCTCTGGTTCCTTCCTATTTCTTCTGCATGTGTCCCCAGAATGCACGTCAAGTGTATGTACTATCCTAACTTGGAAATATATCGCCGTTCATTAACTGTCGCTGGGTCAAAACAGTTTTATGGGTACACCTACACCACGTGATCCGCAGCGGTTGAAATAGGTGATTTACCACCACCTCAATAAATTAAGAATGGATAACAAATGGTGACCTAGCCAATGATCCCAGTATTCCATATGAAACACTTGTAGAAATCCTGTTGTTTTTGGCCCTATGCTGTTAATGTCCTTTGCTATTCTGCTTGGGTCAATTGATTTTCTTTTTCAGTAAAGCATTGTCATTTCTAAAATCTGCTGTAGAAATGCAGAATATTTCTTCCAATTATTTGTGTTATCTTTTCAACTTAAACTGTAATAATTTCATAGAATCCAATAATACAGGAGGCCGTTTGCACCAACTCTGACAGTGTGTCCCATCCAGGCCCTATTCTCATAACTCCTCATGTATTTACCCTGCTAATCTTCCTAACCCTATACATCTTAGGACACCTGAAGGGCAATTTAGCATGGCCAATCCATCTAATTTGCACATCTTTGGACAGTGGGAGGAAACTGGAGCGCTTGGAGACACTGGCAAAGCGTGCAAACTCTACACAGTCACTCTAGGCTGGAATTGAACCCAAGTCCCTGGCTCTGAGATGGCTGTGCTAACCATTATGCCACCATGTTGTCCTGTTTACTTTTAATATGAA
This sequence comes from Sphyrna mokarran, assembly GCA_024679065.1. Taxonomy (NCBI): domain Eukaryota; kingdom Metazoa; phylum Chordata; class Chondrichthyes; order Carcharhiniformes; family Carcharhinidae; genus Sphyrna; species Sphyrna mokarran. The sequence goes on from JAGIQG010000010.1 coordinate 47,424,143, forward strand.
GTAAGCATAATTTATTCTTGGTTTGTTCCAGAGAAATTGGGAAAGTTTTAGTGAAATGAAAAACAAGATTGCACAATAGTGCAAATTTGAACAAGCAATGTTGTTTCAGTCCTGGAGGAATTCCCAATGTATAAATCTTCCACACAGCAGTTAAAAGAAAATCCCCTCCCTCATCAGGAGATATGTTCCAAAGGAAATAATGCAAGGAAAATGAACCAATGAAATAGAGGCACTGAATAAATATTTCTCTTCGGTATTCACGCAGAGTGCTGGAAATGTAGCTGTGGAGAGCACTGAGGTACAGGGTTGCAAATTGGGGAGTATTGTAGTAGATAGGGAGGATGTGTTAGAAATTCTCGAGGGTTTGAAGTTGGATAAGTCCCCTGGGCCGGACGGGATTTACCCTAGGATTCTCTGGGAGGCAAGAGAGGAGATTGCAGAGCCTCTGGCTCTGATCTTCAGGTCCTCGTTGGTTACGGGTGTGGTTCCGGAGGACTGGAGGATAGCGAATGTGGTCCCATTGTTTAAGAAGGGGAAGAGAGACCTTCCTGGGAATTATAGGCCAGTGAGTCTTACTTCTGTTGTGGGCAAGGTATTGGAGAGAATTATTAGGGATAGGATTTATAGTTATTTAGAGAGAAATGAATTGATTGGGGATAGTCAGCATGGTTTCGTGAAGGGTAGGTCATGCCTTACTAACCTCATTGAGTTTTTTGAGAAAGTGACCAGAGAGGTGGATGGGGGTAAGGCGGTTGATGTAGTATATATGGACTTTAGTAAGGCGTTTGATAAGGTGGCCCATGGAAGACTTCTACAGAAAATGCAGATGTGTGGAATAGAGGGTGATTTAGCTAATTGGATTAGAAATTGGCTGGCAGATAGAAGACAGAGGGTGGTGGTTGATGGGAGATATTCATCGTGGAGTTCGGTGACGAGTGGTGTGCCTCAGGGGTCTGTTTTGGGGCCCCTGCTGTTTGTAATTTTTATAAATGATCTGGATGAGGGTATTGAGGGATGGATCAGTAAATTTGCAGATGATACTAAAGTTGGTGGTGTGGTAGATAGTGAAGAGGGGTGTTTTAGTTTACAGAGTGACTTGGACAAGTTGCAGAGCTGGGCCGAGAGGTGGCAAATGGAGTTTAATGTGGAAAAGTGTGAGGTAATGCACTTTGGCAGGAACAATAAATGTGTAGAGTATAGGGCTAATGGTAGGGCTCTTAATAGTGTTGAGGAACAGAAGGATCTTGGTGTATGTGTCCATAGATCCCTGAAAGTAGGCAGTCAAGTGGATAAAGTTGTTAAGAAGGCTTATGGAGTCTTAGCTTTTATTGGTAGGGGGATTGAATTTAGGAGCCGCAGCATCATGTTGCAGCTGTACAAAACTCTAGTGCGGCCGCACTTGGAGTATTGTGTGCAGTTCTGGTCCCCACATTATAAGAAAGATGTGGAGGCATTGGAGAGGGTACAGAGGAGGTTTACTAGGATGTTGCCTGGTATGGAGGGCAGGTCCTATGAAGAGAGGTTGAAGGATTTGAGGTTGTTTTCGTTAGAAAGGAGGCGGCTAAGAGGGGATCTTATTGAAGCATATAAGATGATTAGAGGTTTAGATAGGGTGGACAGTGATAGCCTTTTTCCTAGGATGGAGAAAGCTAGCACGAGGGGACACAGCTTTAAATTAAGGGGTATGAGTTATAGGACGGATATCAGAGGTAGGTTCTTTACTCAAAGAGTGATTAGGGAGTGGAATGCCCTGCCTGCAGCTGTTGTAGATGCGCCAAGTTTGGTGGCGTTTAAGAGGTTAGTTGATAAGTATATGGATGAGAAGGGAATGGTTTAGTTAGGAGGGGCATTGCTTTTTATTTTGGTCGGCACAACATCGAAGGCCGAAGGGCCTGTTCTGTGCTGTATTGTTCTATGTTCTATGTTCTATGAAACATTGCAACTTTTCCATTCCTTCCTTGTCAGAGGAGATTGAAGACTTTCCAATCAGGGCCTTTTTGGTTTTATAAAGATCAATTGAATTGAAGTCTCTGTTCTTAACACAATAAGCAAGACAGATTTTCTAATTAGCATTGCTTTAGTGTAATGTGATTAAATTTTGTAGTTATGACAGCAAACTACGATAAAGTCTTAATTTTTTTCAACAACCCACAGTAAGTAGATACTGAGGCCTGCATTGCTACTGATCCAAGTTTTACTCATGCTGTCTCTAATACGTTGGTTCCTCATTTTCTCTGCTTTGGATAAGATAACCACTACCTATTTATTTGTTTGCTAATTGTGATTAAATAGAATTTGTGGACTAACTGTTTGTGTGGTTTATGATCTTTTGTCCTTTAAGTATTTGCATCAGGGATAATGTCATGATATGAACTTTACACAGCAGTAATGAGTTCAAAGTGATGTTGCTTATCTGTAATTCCCAGTAACTCAGATTTAAATAAATGGGGAATACTTATTTTTCCTGAGGAGCTGCGTTGAAAGACCGCTTATTCAGAACAAATCTAAGATTTTAGGTGCAAAATAAAATGGTAAACTGATCAAAACTTATGAGCATGAATAAGTATTTTAATGTGTAGGAGATCGAATAGGGAAACCTGTTGGAGTAGGATGATTTTTAATCACGGTAAAAGTGCTAAGGCGGGATAACTTTAGAGCAACAACTGGTTGTAATCATAAGTAATAGATTTATTTATGAATCCCAGTGCAAGTGATGATTTTGGTGGAACAAGCAGAAGTTAATGCGCACACTGCAATAAAATTCCTTTAGCTGATGGTGCTGCAATAAAGATAATTTTTAAATAAAGAATAAAAGTTTAATTTTCTTCAGGACATGTTAAAGATGAAAGAAAAAAATCAACCAATTGGAGGCACTTTGAGCATTGAAGAAAATTTAGAAGTTAATGCAAGGTCAGAAGTAGATGAGACCAAAAATCTGTTTTAAGATGAAAGCTTAAGGGATGAGCCATTGAAGGTACAGATTGTAGCTGTTGGTTAGCTTGTCAAGGCATTGAAGAAATTGTTGAAAAACATCCATGCTCGCACATGCTGAGAATCAGTGATTTAATGGGCTATGCAATTCACTATTTAATCTACAAAATTATTCCATGATATTTTGTAAAGCAATGGCAAGAGACAGAAGGGAGAAATTAGGAGAGGAAACCTGTACTATGGTTTATGGCATTTTGATCATTTTGGTAGATGCACTAAAGTGAATTTAAAAAGGGAGTTTGAGTCCAGAAACATGATCATTTTGGTACAGCAGAATATAAAGAAGAGGCTCGTAATGTGCTGAAGTTAGCAAATGAGATAGTATTAGCTCACATGTAGGTCAGGACTGGTTCTACAGTGGAAGAATATATGGGCATAGAAGAGAATTTGGAAATCCGTACATTAGGTAGTGAGTACTGAGCAATGCTTGATACGAACAAGTGATGAATCAATGGGGCCTATTAAAGGATAAGATGTGAATCATAGTCTTTGTAGCAAAAATTTCTGCAAATAATCCTTTGGGAAAAGAGTAGAGGCACTATATTCTGGAGCTTGGAAACTTATTTTAATTATTAAAAATTTAAATATTTGCATCAATGAGTTCAAAACAATTGTAACCATCATCCACTATTAGAGCTTTCAAAATGTTTCTGCAATACATCTGTAAATGGTGAACTCCTTCTTTCTTCAGAATAAAGATGAGAGGGTCCCTCAAGCTACAACAACTGGACCAACTGCCTTTATACCAGAGAAAGAGGTAATCTTCTTCAATGACACTAATATTGAAAGTAATCAACGTTAAGTGAGTTGATATTTTTATGAATAACGGGCATGATTTGAGAAGCAAATGTGACACAAACTTTACATGAGTGTATGTGACAGATTTGAGAGTTGCCAGGTTTTAATTGCATGATCAATAAATGTAACTCAATGCAAAAAATGTCCAAACAGAATAGAGCTTATTGTGGGGTGGGCTGGGACATGCTTTACTGCTGATGTCTTGATTTGCAAGCCCAGTTTTCCCAGAACTCTCTGCTCACTGAACTATGTTGGTTCCCATTCAGCCACATATTGATATTAAAGTTTTCAAACTCTTGGCTGTGCCTCTCCCTAATCCCTTTAATCAGCTCCAATTCCAAAGCCCTCAAAGATACCTTATTTCTCAAATTCTCGTTATTTGTGCATTCCTGATTATAATTACTCTACCATCGCAAACTCCAGAATTCCCATCCTATACCACATTTTCCTCCTCCTTTTAGACCCTTTTTAAAGCCTGCCTCTTCTGACCAAATGTTTGGTCATCCAGTGTAATATCTCATGTGACTTAGTGTCATACTTTATGGAATAATATTCGTGTGAAGCATTGAGATGTTTCATTACATTAAGTTGCTGTGTAAGTAACTAACGTTACATCACAAACAGCCAAGATATAAGTGAGAAACTATTTTAATTACCATTAAGTTACACACATTAGATGTGTGCTTTAAAGGTTTATTTTTAGTGGAATAATAGCACCAACACATTTTTAATGAAAAATACTTATCACTATCACTGTCTCTGTCCCATTTTGTGTCTCAACATTCAATTAACTTATGATTTAGCTGCATTATAATGTTTTGTATGAACAAATTGAGTTCAGGCACCATTACTAATTTTTAACTAGGATGTTAGAATTTCCAATTTTTAGAAGCAAATTGTTAAAGCAGAGCGAGACCTTAATTTTCATGCAGTTAGACGCTCCGTCTTTGCAGGGGAAAACATTGTGCCGGAGGCATGAATCAGGAAGCCAGGCGCTGGGGCCAGGTCAGACTTTGGACATCTGCTATATTTCTGATGACCCTCAAGCAAAAATCATGAATGTAGATTTTAGACCTGATAGAAGAAGTTCTAAACTTACTGGCATCCTTTCATAGAAATTGGACACCCAATTCTGGGAAAGTAAGGTTTTGAATATATTCTTGGAATACCTTCTGAAACAGACAGGTGCCCTTCGGGATTGTTTAAAGTAGACCTGAATGTGAGCAATAAGTGGATAACTTCATTGGAATTGTCAAAGGGAGCTATCTAGACATTTGAATCTTCTGCCCTTAAAATATTTGTAAAAAACCATTTGCAATGTTGGGGAAAAAAAAATCACTACATGCTGTTTCACTTTGTTTGCTGACAAGCCTGAGGACCACCATAACTGAAATCAGTATGTATTAGTTCACAATTTGCCTGACAGCTCCAAATGCTTATTGCTTGTTCTTACAAAGGATTAAAGGAATTTTCTAAATGTAGTGTTGCTTTTATATATAAATAGTAAATTCATCAACAGATGCTTAGGACTCGTGCTAAGAATAATTAAGTTTTGAGATCCATCCATTGTGGGTACAGGGTGAGTTGGCATGGAAGATGCAAGGGCAGAAGTGGAATGAGACTATAAAAGGGTATGGAACATTGAGAATATGAAGGGCCATGGGAATGGTCAAAAGGGCATCAATTGGAATGGAGTTATGAAGGGATATGGAGTTGGGTGGCAGGGCATAAATTGGTGAGGAGAACAGCATATGAGATGGTATGTGGTGAGATGGATGGGGAGGAGATGTGAACGGCAATTTGCTAGGGGATGTTTTTCTTGTTTAATTTTTTTCAGTTGGACAGTGTCAGATCACTAAAGCTGGCCTTTCACACAACCGAACTCTGCACTTGGTAAGCCCTGTGGTTGTGTATGAACTCTTCTGGATCAGTGGGCATGAGTTCCACATTTTAAAAAAAACTTTTCTCCCCCACCCACCCCAGAACAAAAATCTGAACTTCTGGGGCATTCTTTTCAGGAGTTAGAATTCCTCGCTCTGGGAACCCAACTCTGCATTCCCAATGCAAGAGCAAAAATCCAGGCCTCAAAGCTTTAGCAGTCATGTAGCTGAAAAGCAACGATTATGAAAAACAATTGGGGAAAATTTTGTAGGTTTCAATAGAAACTTTTCTCTAGTGAATGATAGTGAAGCTGGGTGAGAAAATGTGGACAGACTGCTATTTGATCTTACTGGAAAGATAAATTTGCTTCAGTTTGTTTGTTGTTAATACAGTAGATAGGTTTGGTAGGATGAAGAATATTTAGTAACCAAAGTCTTGGTAATGATTTGGTACAGTTATTAAATAGAAAAGAATTTTGTTTTCTGTGAACTTTGTAAATGCTTTATCCTAAAATGTTACCTCATTCTTTGACTTTACATCACCCCTCTGTAAAGCAGGTGCTGTTTTTCAATCAAACACTTGAATATATTTTTGCTGAATGTGTAATAGTATGATTTCCATGACCAGTAATGTTAAAGTATAACATTTTTCATTTTGTCATTCATTTCATTTATCAAAGCATAAATTCATTTTCTTACAATTCCAGGGTGCTTCCTTGGTGCTTAGGATTACACTGAGCAGCTGCAGAAATATAAGTGTGACCACAGTCCCAGAAGCTGTTCTCCCATTTGAGTGTGTGTTGACTGGTGGTGACTTAACCTAAGGGTTACCACTTCATTGAGGGAGGGCAAGGTTGAGAAGGTGGGCTTTCATGAATAATCCCAATCAGGTATGGGGATTGAACCCAGGCTTTGATGTCATTCTGCTTCACAAACTAGCTTTCTAGCCAATTGAGCTGCAGAACATTGAGGGCAAACAGCCAGCTGTGATCTTCTATCAATGCCAACAATGTAAGTAGAAAGAGGAACGTGTTTCTACATGCAAATTTTAGAAACACAAAACAGGACTATCTGGGTAGCTATTTCTGGATTATTTTGTCATGCACTAGACTACAGAAATAAGAGAATCATGCTATTAAATGTTTCTAGGGATTGGTCAGCTTCTGGGGGAAGTGAGGCCCATATAGAACAAACAGGTTAGACCTCAATAGAGTTGTGATCTATGTTCCTCCATTCGCTGCTGCTTTGAGATGATTTAAAATTTGGCAAGTAGATTAGAAAAGAGAAACAAGGTGCGCAAAGGACTGGGAGAGACAGATAGCACTGCGAAAATAGTATTGGGTGAGTTGAGACTAAAAAGGAATGCAGTAATTCAGATTGACTGTATATGTATCTAAATGCATATAAAGCATGCTGATAATTTTCAGGTGGCACTAGACAGATGAGAATAAGATCTACCTCAAAGGTAGGACTAGTTGTAAATATTCTTGGTCACTCAGGCAAGTCATCAAAAGGAAAGACGATGAGTGGCAATATTGTTGAAGAGAACATTGCAGTGCTGGGAAGAAATGAGACACGGGTTAGAGTAAAGAAACAATAAAGATGCCATTATACTAGGTTGTTCAAAAGGCCACCAAATGTTGGGAAAGATATATTTTTGATATGTTCCTATCCAGAAAAAAGATCTAGTTCTCACAAATAAGCTAGGTCAAGTAGATGAAATATACTAGGGGAATATTTGAGCAGCCAATATTGACTGCGATTCTCTGGAAGATAAAATGAAATTGTACCACTAGCAGGAAAATCAGAGTGTTTCCCACTGGCTGCACCTTCCAGGTGGTATTTACCTGTAGCATGTAAGAAGATGCATAACAGAAGGCATGCTGGCCAGTCCTCCTTTTGCATTCATGGAGAGGCTCCTTTCCCCGCCCACCATAGAAATGGTGACATGCTGCTGACAAGGGAAGTACCTTCAACCTCTCAGGAAAGAGGGCTGTCCTCCCTCCTGTCCCTGCCCTGCCCCCCCCCCTCCACATTCTAAAATAGAGCCACACCTCTCTTCTCTATCTCTCCCCCCCCCCCCCAAAACCACCTCCAAGCAGGAGTGAGGATGACGCAACACCACCCCTCGACAGTGCACTGATACACTAGCCTGGTGCATTGCCCCCCAAGGGGGGAGTTGGGTGGGGGTGGTGGTGGGGGGGCAGCTGCAGCTTTTCCATTTCTCTGTTGTTAGAAGATTGGGTGTGGAGGTGATGGGTTCTTGAACTGCATTAAACCATAAAGGAAAAGATCAGCAAACAAAGCTGACTGCATGTTTTTGAAAAACCATTCTGCTGCCAATCAAAGGAGAGTTACAAAGACTGGACTGAAATTGAACAGGAATTAGGTTTTTCAGAGAATTTGAAGAGATTTCTATGAAGGCTTGAAGACTAGAAATAAATGCTGTGTTAAAAGAATGGGGCTAAGTGAGCAGCTATGGCGAAGGGAAGGCGTTTGAATGATGGAGGGATTTGAGGTTTCTAATTACATTTAAACAGGTCTTTTGAATAATTGAGCAGGGGACCAAATTGAGGCTGATATGGTGGGCCAGCTGCATCAATGTGTTTGGTGTCTGGTGCAAAACCCATCTTTTTTGTCCGTACCTGATTCTCTGGGTCAACATGATTCCCACTAGGGGCCTGCGGGCTTAGAACCCCCCCCCGGCATATATCATTAGGTTTAGATTAGGTATGGAAAATAGCAAGGAGCAGTTTAGAATAAAATACTTAACTTGAGGAGACCCAATTTCGGTGGATTGAGAATGGACCTGTCCAAAGTAAATTGGAATAAGAGATTGTTCAGTTTCAGTTTTGTCTGACAATGGTCTACATCTAAAGAGGATATGGTTCAGATAGGATCATGGTACACTCCACAAGGGGGGAGGAGAAAGGCAGGATAGGCAAAGCCAGACTTCCTAGGGTGACAAAATGTGGTATGATAAAGCAGAAAAAAATCTTTTTAATATTATGTGGATTATACAAACTTTTATATAGGAAGTTTAGCGAGAAGTGAAAAAGAAAATGGAGGGCAATGGGCTTATGAGTAAGGCAGGCAACATAATGAGGAAATCCAAAACTCTTCTATAGGTATAGAAAAAGAAGATGGGTGGGTTGATTAGGAACAGAAAATGGGATCTACAGTTGGAGGTAGAGAGCATAGCTGAGGTGATAAATGAGTAATTTGTGCCTGTCTTTAGGAAGGATGATATGCTGCTGGGATCATAGTAAAAGAGGACATCGATGAGATACTGGATGGGCCGACAAGATATCAGAGGCTGGTTGCAATTAAAGTTATCACTAGGGCTTGATGGAATACACTTAAGGATGCGGAGGCAATAGCCACATAGACAAATGACATGGACTTTCACAAAAACATGTTTTTCTCAGAGGCTTTTGACAAGGGGCCACATAATAGATTTGCCAATAAAGTTAAATCCATTGAATAAAAGGAGACTAGTAATGAACAGCTTTGTGGACTGAGGTAAGTATACAATAAGGTTTCTAAAAATGGATATTACGTCCATGTGTATTATGATGTATCTTTTAATGACTTGGGTGTACAGAGTGCAATTTGAGAATTTTCAGATGACACGAAGCTTGCCAGTATTGTGAACTTGTGGAAATAGTGATAGAATTCAAAAAGATGTAGCTGGTGAGTGGACATGGAAATACATGAGAGATGATGTAAACTAAATTCTAAGTGTTGCTAGTATAGAAAGATCATGGAATATATGTGCACAAATCATTGAAGATAGAAGATGGGAGGTTGAGAAATTGGTCAGTATGGCATATGGAATTCTGGTCTTAACAAATAGAGGCATAAAGTGCAAAAGCACTGGTTTAGTCTCAGGTGGAGGATGGTGCTAGAATTAGACAATACTTCAGGGAAGATATGAATTTGAGTGCTGAAACTTAATTGTAGAATGGAGAAGCTGGTGTTAATTTCTTGAGAGAAGAGCAGGAAGTGGACAAGGAGTCTACACTGGGTAGACAGAGAGACTGTTCTCACTGGTGGAAAGTTGAACCAGAATTAGCAGTAACTTGAGGAAAAACTTCACTCAGTGATGAGGATCTGGAATGCAGTGCCAGAGATTTATGGCAGCAGATTCAATAGTGTCTTTCAAAACTAAATTAAAGTACCCGGAGAGAGGATTTGCAGGTGTTGGGGGTGGGGGAAAGAGTGGGACTAGCAAAATTGCAAAGAGCTGTCATGGACCTGTTGAATCAATATCCTCCTGTACTGTAATCATTCTATGATTTTGCTATTGTTGTCTTCCTTTGTAGATTGCCCAGGATAATCCTGTAGATGGCCATACCAACTTGCTATTTCTGGAAGAATACTCCACCACAGGATGCCTTGACAATGCCACACGAATCATGGGTTTACATCCTCAATATTTAGAATCATTTCTCCGGACCCAGTACTATATACTGCGCATGGATGGGCCACTGCCCTTTGAATACAGGCATTACTTGGCAATAATGGTAAAGCAAACTTGAGTGCAAATGTTAATTTAATCATCAAAGTTATTACAAGGTTATGGCCAAATAATTGCACCAAATTCTAAAATTTTTTAATGACAGTTTTACCCATCCATTAATTTTGTCTTTGTACACCATCATCTAACTCCCAGTCAACCATTTTGAGATTTTTAACATGTTTGTAAAGTTTTCCCAGGTATCAACATTAGTTCGGTGGTTCATCCAAATCAAAAGGTTGTGAATTTGCATCCCATTCCATCAATTTGTGTGCAAAATCTGGTTGATACTCAGTCCAGTGCTGAGTATCTATTAATGTCTTTTGAATGTCTAACCATGGCACTATCTATCCCCACAGGTCTGGGTGTTTATATAAAAGATCCCATTACAGTATTTAACAAGATGTTCTCCCCAGTGTTTTAACCAACACTGATCCCTCAATCACCATCATTAAAACAGATTATCTAGTCATTATATGTTTGTAGGACCTGGCTGTGTGCAGATGTGTTTTTGTTATACTACACCAGAGACTACACTTCAAAAGTATCCAATTAGCTGTAAAGCACTTTGGCGTGTTATGGGGCAGTAACAAAAGCTGCCTAAATTATTTTGTCAGTTTTAAAACTAGATGTATTTTATTTGCAATCCACTTCTGAAAGGGGCCATTATACTTTACAGTAGCCACTAAAAGGAAACATGAGCTTCCAAAGATTCTATTCACTAAAAAGATAGAAAAAAAAGTGTTAATGTTTGGACAGCTTAGTGATATTTGTACATGAGATGAATGTATTGTGTCCATGTTTTCTACTGGTGCTAAGTCTGTTACTGAATAAGTAATCATTAAAATTACATTTTATTTACCATCATTTATTTCACTGAGGTAGGAATTAATAGATCCACTACATCAGGTTTTGCCAACTATTGCTCTGAAATCCACTGGCTAAGCAATTGTTGTGTTCAGAGTTGCTCAGTAATGTTTTTTGTATGTTACACTTCAAAAGGGATGGCATAAAAGTGCAGGATTGATTTAAGTGGAGAATAAAAGGTTTTGATAGTCATTCACTTACAAATCCTAGATAACAATATACTTCTATGTAGTTTAAATACAAATAGCAGCTGTAAAATTTGAATGTTTGCAGCCTTTCACTATGCAAAGAGTTCCCTTGATCCCTGTCAGCAAAAAATGCATCATTATTTTTGGGATATGAAGACTTTGCTATTTTAGGTATACTTTTAAAATATGTGGTCTCAGACATTGAATTTATGGAGTCAAGCTGCTGCAGTGTTGTGCCATTTGAAATGAATGAAGCTGATTTTAAATCCAAACAACTTCCTTTTGTAACTTTGAACTAAAGATCCTAAGACTTTTGGTATTAACATCTCTCCCTCCTTGGACAAGGTACATGATGGTATATTGGATCCATTTGTTTGGTTTATGTGATCTCAAAACCTGTCACTTCTGTGTATAAATTGGTGTCATTGGTGGAAATCTCAAACTGCATTAGAAATTAAGACTTTCTACTTGTAATCTACTGGCAATGGTGGCCCAAGGTTTACAATTGTAGATTGTTGCACATTGCTTTTTAAAAAAAACACTTCACAGCATGTTCACAATTTATAATATCTTTCTCATTTTCAGAATAAAAGTTTTGCTGACTCTAACTTTTATGCTTTTTGTAATCAGGCTGCTGCCAGACATCAGTGCTCCCATCTGGTAAACACTCATGTAAATGAGTTCTTGCAGGTGGGTGGAGATGGGGAGTGGCTAAATGGTTTGGAATATGTCCCACAGAAACTGAAAAACATCAGTGAAGTCAACAAAATTCTTGCACACAGACCCTGGCTGATCACAAAGGACCACATTAAGGTGAACCTTAAACAAATGTTGTGCCTTTGAATGATTGATTGTAGTCTCTCAAGGGTTTGGGACTTGGCATTGTTTGCCGTCTAAATTTATGTCTGTACTGAAAAAGTTGACTTGAGTTTTTGGAAAATGAAGACAGAAGATGTTGGCTAAGCAAGATGAACAGCTTCTTAACAGCTAACTTTATGATTTTGATCTATTTTTATATGCATGTTGCCAGATGGAATATAATGTAGGAAAATATGAAGCTCTGCACTTTAGTAGGAAGAGTAAAGGTGGTGAATATTATTTAACTGGAGAAAGACTATTGAAAGCTGCAGCTCACAGGGATTTGGGTGTCCTCGGACATAAATCTCAAAAAGCTAGTATGCAAGTTCAGCAGGTATTAGAGAAGACAAATCGAATGTTGACCTTTCATTTCAGAAGGAATGGCATATAAAAATAGGAGTTATGTTAAAATTATACAAGGCGCTAATTAGAGCAAAATGGGAATACTGTGAATCGTTTTGGTTTCCTCATCTAAGAATGGATACAGTGGCATTAGAGGCAGTGCAAACAAGGGTCATTAGGTTGACCCTGGGTATGGAAGGATTTTCCTAGGGTGACATTTAGTAAGTTACGGCTGCACTCATTGGAGTTTAGAAGAATGAGTCTCAACTTATTGAGACATATAGGATTCTCAGGGGGTTTGATAGGCTAGAGGGGGTTTCTCCTTGTAGGACAGTCTCGGACCAGAGGGCATAATCTCAGAGTAAGGAATTGCCTATTTAAGACAGATGAGGAAGGAGGACTTCTGAGTAGAGAATCTGTGGAACTTGCTGCAAAGAACTGTAAAGGCTGGGTCGTTAAGAATGCTCAAAGCTGAGATGGACAGATTTTTAATCAGTAATGGAATCAAGGTTATGAGATAAGACAAAGTGAAGTTGAGAATTATCATGTCAGATTATTCATGATCTCATTGAGTGACAGAGCCCAGACTCAAAGGGTAGAATGGCCTACTTCTGTTCCTATTCTATGGTGTTTCCGTATAGTGCATTTACTATATTTTTCATGGTTTATTTTTTCACTTGACGTATATGTTGAGTGAGATTTCAACTTTTGCTGCATCATGTTGCAACTTTCACTTCCATTTTTAAAAAAAAACTTGTCATGAGCAAGTCATTTGTAGTTAGCTGAAGATAAAGAAATTACTAGTCTGAACATGAGGTTCCACGACAAACACTGTCCTTTTCACTCCTGTTAGACAGAATTCTTAGTCACTATTTGAAATGTAATATGACAAATTTCACTAATATACCTTTTAAATTCTGATTAAAAGTGAAATGTTCCTTCGTGCTGTCCAAAATACATGATTTTAGTTCTGAAGATGGGATCAATTTTTCTTTCTATGCCATCCAGTGTCATCATACCAAATATCGCACTAAGCCATAGCTTCCTTAGAAACACTGAAAACAATATAAAGGTTTCTGCTTTGTCCATCAGAGACTCTTGCAACCAGATTGAATTACAAGTATGTAATTAGATTAAGATTGACAAAATACAAATTCATTTTGGGTCCTTGCACAAAGTGGATATCCAGGAACATGAGCAATACGAGCAAGTGTGTACCAGTTGGCCGATAGCTGATCTTCTATTTCAACACATCCCTGTATTATCCCCATTTCCCTTAACTCCCTGAAAGTCTGTTGTGGCCTTGGATAAACTTGCTGAGCATCCAAAGCTCTTTGAAGTAGTGAATTCTAAAGATTCACAACCTTTTGAACTATTTGATAGTGAAGAGGGGTGTTATAGTTTACAGAGTGACTTGGACAAGTTGCAGAGCTGGGCCGAGAGGTGGCAAATGGAGTTTAATGTGGAAAAGTGTGAGGTAATGCACTTTGGCAGGAACAATAAATGTGTAGAGTATAGGGCTAATGGTAGGGCTCTTAATAGTGTTGAGGAACAGAAGGATCTTGGTGTATGTGTCAATAGATCCCTGAAAGTAGGCAGTCAAGTGGATAAAGTTGTTAAGAAGGCATATGGAGTCTTAGCTTTTATTGGTAGGGGGATTGAATTTAGGAGCCGCAGCATCATGTTGCAACTGTACAAAACTCTAGTGCGGCCGCACTTGGAGTATTGTGTGCAGTTCTGGTCCCCACATTATAAGAAAGATGTGGAGGCATTGGAGAGGGTACAGAGGAGGTTTACCAGGATGTTGCCTGGTATGGAGGGCAGGTCCTATGAAGAGAGGTTGAAGGATTTGAGGTTGTTTTCGTTAGAAAGGAGGCGGCTAAGAGGGGATCTTATTGAAGCATATAAGATGATTAGAGGTTTAGATAGGGTGGACAGTGATAGCCTTTTTCCTAGGATGGAGAAAGCTAGCACGAGGGGACACAGCTTTAAATTAAGGGGTATGAGTTATAGGACGGATATCAGAGGTAGGTTCTTTACTCAAAGAGTGATTAGGGAGTGGAATGCCCTGCCTGCAGCTGTTGTAGATGCGCCAAGTTTGGTGGCGTTTAAGAGGTTAATTGATAAGTATATGGAAGAGAAGGGAATGGTTTAGTTTGGAGGGGCATTGCTTTTTATTTTGGTCGGCACAACATCGAAGGCCGAAGGGCCTGTTCTGTGCTGTTATGTTCTATTTAAAAATAAGAGGTCATTCATTTAAGTTGATAATTTTTTTCTCTTGAGGGTTGTGATTCTGTGGAACAATCATAATTTTCTTGAATGGAAGAGAAGGCTCACGGGGCCTGCTCCTGCTCCGAGTTCATGTGTTCGTATGCTGTTAAGTTTGGCTTGTGTACAAGGTCACCAGGGTTCCTCTGAATGCCAGCTTTTTCAGTTGTCAACTTTTAAAGATATTCTGCTTTTCTACTTATCCCATTAACCTGGCTAACTTCACATTTGTCCATGCAATATTACATGGTACATATCTACCATTATATCTTTTAACCTAGTTTTCCAACATTTCTTTTAGCCAACTTGCCCTTCATGCTAATGTATTCAAAGTAGAATTCAAAACTGTCCAAATAACAAAATTCATTATTCTCTAATGCAGTGTCACATTTTGCAGCCTATAAAGGGATATTTAGGAAAGTTAATTATTTTTGTATAAAGCGTTTTAAGCAGGCTGTTTTTGTTTGGATGCAGAATTTACTGGCAGGCTTATAGAAATATTTAGTTAGTGTGTAGTAAGAAAATTTGGCATTTTCCTACAGATCATTTTTCTGTGTTTCCTTCTCAAATATATTTATCTAATGCAGTATTATACCTGTTAAAAGTGCTGCGGGGATTCCGTTTAGTTTGAAATTGGATTGATAACTTACACAGATCCTCTTCTAATGCGCTTCCTGTTATGATGGTTAGTTATTGCACAATATTGGGATAGAACAGTTGAGTTGTTTCAACATACAGACTCTTCTGAGGAAGCTGCAAACTCACTTTCAGTTTTCCCATCTTTTGGTTCAGCCAGTTATCCCAGAATTTATTCTCCAGCTGCCAGTGGCATAATTATGCATGCACCAGCATGCTCGTTAGTGTTCCTGCTTGGAATTTCTTTGGATACTCAGCCACCAATTCTATCCCTTTTTTCTTTTCATTTGCATCCCTTCATTTAAATAGCTTATGCATAATGTGTAATAAATAAGCATTTGCATTAGTACATTTTGCCAACACCTCCCCTCCCGAAACCCTTCCCTATAAGAATATGGGAATTGGCAGCAGAAGTAGGCAAGTTCAGCCCTTCGAGTCTACTCTGACATTGTCAGATCATGGTTGATCTTTCCCTGATCTCAAATCCATTACCACCACTCATTGACATTTAGGCTTTTGCTATTCCTACCCAAACATTACTTTTGTCCATGTAGCCGATGACCACCACCATTGCACAAATCAGTGAACTCCACTTATTTCTTGGCTTCCTGATTGTTGTATGAGAGGCATAGGTAGGGTGGATAGGAAGGCAATTTTCCTATTGTTAGAGGGGTCAAAAAACAAGGGGCAAGAGATTTAAGCCAAGAGGAGAGTTGAGAAGAAACTTTTGGGAATCTGGAACTCTCAGACTGAAAGGGTTATTGAGTCAGAAATTCTCGTAACATTTAAGTAGAATTTAGATGTTCACTTGTGCTGTCGTAACCTCCAGGACTACGGGCTGTGCATTGGAAAATGAGTTTAGTGTAGTCAGATCTTTGACCAGTGTGAATATGATGGACCGAATGACCACCTGTGATGCAAACATCCGATGAAATGTAGATTTGTCCACTGTATTCTGATGTTGTAGTTTAACCAAGATTTGATACATGCTTGGCATAATTTCCTTCAATTCTGCTCGTTAAAATTTTTTGTTGGAAACAATTGTGTATTTTGAATGGGATGTACTTCCTGTATGTTATCTGATTTAAGAACGTGTGAATAAAAATAATACTTTTTCAATTAATTTATGTATTTAATCTTGTTTAAAATAATAACTGCTTTTAAAAAAAAGTACCCGTCTTTAGCATTGAGGCTTATGTTTGTTGTGAAAGAAAATAGGTGCATTGCAGTAATAGTTCAATTACATAGAGTTTGAGTAACCAAAGAAAAGTTGTGCTCATGTTACTATCTTGTGTTTTCATTTCATTTCAGAATTTGCTTAAAACTGGGGAGAACAGCTGGTCTCTTGCTGAATTGGTACATGCCATGGTCCTGTTAGCACATTATCATGCATTGGCAAGCTTTGTCTTTGGAAGTGGTATTAATCCAGAGATAGACCAAGATAGAACACCAGCCATCAGCAATTTCTGTCTTTGCAATGCCAGCAACGAGAGCAATGTGGAAAATGTCACATTTACATGCAGCAGTCCTGGGGTTAGTATAGGCAAACAAGGATTCTAATCCATTTTTATTCACAGTTGTAATATTTTAAAAGACAATTGAAGTTGTTAATTAATTTTTAACTGTTTCATCCTTGGAGTATTAAGGATCCTTTCTTTTAAAGAATTTGTTGTACTGAATGGTAAAATGACAAATGGTGACCTTTTTATTTAAAACAGCTGCTTTGGTGTTTCCTGGAATTGGATGCAGTTTTTAACATTTTCCCTGGGGAAATGCAATTTTCAAACCAGCTACATAGTAAATTTGAGTGTTCAGTCCCTTGGCTCAAGGGATTTTCTCAGTTTCATTCCTGCCTCTGCCTATGTTCTTCTAACCATCTACATTTTATTTCCACTTAGGATGTTGGGCTGGATTTTACGCATGTCCCTGTGGCATGTTTTGAGGCGCTAGAGGCAAACTACCATTATTAGCTGGTGGCAGGATCTTCTGGTCCCATTGCTATCAATGAGTTTAGTTGTTAGCTACAAGATGCTGCTTGTGGGAATGACTAGAAAATTTCAGTCATTGTCACAGATTAGTATCTATCTATTTTTTACTATTGAGTCTCTGCATATCTCTTCAGTTAGGGTAAATGCAAAGTGATGGAAATGGGATGAAGAATTGGACTGCAGCATTCTGGATAAGAAGACTGGAAATAGAATGAGCTTAGCAGCCCTTTTAAAAATGGCAGATGGGTCCTGATTCTTGACCCCATTCCAGGGGTTTAAGTTTTTTACAATACTCTTTTTCAAGGTGAGGACTAGATAGGGTCCATACCCTAGCCAGCTCCATTGCATGAATAAAAATATTCCAGTCCTCCTCTGATTTTATGGGGTATGGCCAGCTTTTCCAAAATTGTGACTCACAGCACTTCCAAGACATTGTGAACTATATCCTGAAGGATATAGCATGAAGGAACCTTTTGAAATAAAACTCAAAAGGTCTGTCTTGTGGCCCCACTCCATTGGCAAATTGTGTCCCACAAACAATCTGTGGTCCCTCATGCCAAGCTATGGCACTTTAATGTCCATCTACTGCAGTGTAAAAGTGACAGTAGAATGTCTTTAATAAGAAAAGTAATTTCCCTGTTTTAATACAATTAAAGGTGCCATTTATCCAGACCTTTTAAAGTATCAACAGTTGGAACTTTAAGCACTTAATCTTATAACCGCATGCAATTAAACATTGTGAAATTAATAGCCTAGATTATGGAGCAATGATTGTCACTCAAGCAATGTTTCCTTGTGGCTTCGGTATTTTAATACTCTACTGGAGTTCTGGACTCTCAGCTAAGCACTCACAATACAAAGTTGCTGACTGATCAGGATTTTATTTTCCTTATTTAAAAATTCTGAATGCGGTTCTGAATTATTTTCTGTAATTTTGGGGAGTTTCTTCTAATGAAAAGGAATCCTCTGCAAAGTGTTAATCAAATCTGTTTTGTTTTAGAAGGGCAAATTTTAAAAAGCCTGTGATGCATTGAAAAGTTTAGTTCTTCAGATGACGCATCAAGAATTAATTTTAACATATTGGACTAAATTGAAAAGAGCCAGGGCTCCTTTACGTGAGCTCCAACAAAAACAAAACTGGTTAGATCCAAATAATTTTTTAAAGTTCAACTTTTTAATGTAGTGCATTTAGAAAATATTTTATAAATAGCAGGCTGGGCATAAGTATAAAAATTCTACTTTTTTTAAAAGAAATATTTAAAACTGGACTATCGTCAAAAGAGCTGGCAGTTTTTCATCCTCAAGGCAGGTAGCGGCATAGGAAAAATCTGTCCGCCTTGGAAGAAAGTGTCTACAAGATTAGTATTTTCAATGTGGAAGGGTGGTTGTGAGCTGCAGTCAGATGTTTCGATTAATGTTGTTTCCTTAATACCTGAATGCATGGGTTGTATTTGGGTCGGTCAGCCTTCCATGCAATATGCTGTGACCAGAATGCATTCTGTGTCTTAACTGGACCTCTCTTATCTCTGCACTTGTTTCTGAGACTAGCAAGGTAATTGTTATTGTGGAAGAATATACTTCCACATTAGAGATGAGCACTAAGTTTTACCATGTAGCCCGGTCAGCTGTAGCTCTGAGTGACTGTAGTTGTTTGATTTTTAGCAGGTTGTAAAGTCGTAGCACATGAACCAAAATGTTGCCCCTCTGATCTTTCATTAGTTTGTTGATTTTTCTGTAGCAGAACAAGTTTTGAATATGCTTTCTTGCTTGAGCAGGTAAATTTGCTGATTTTGCAAGATTTGTGTCTGAGGGTTATGCTGATTTGACCCTTTCTTTTGTCCTTGTAGTTTTGTTTTGGATGGCTGAATTTCAGCTTCTTTCGGACACTGCAGGATTAGATTGACTCCAGACCCTGTGTATCCCAATGGCATATGGTTAGCACTGCTGCCTCATGGTGCCAAGGTGCCTGGGTTTGATTCCTGATTCCCAGTTGGATCACTGTCCATGTGGAGTTTGCACTTTCTCCTTGTGTCTGTGTGGATTTCCAGATGCCCTGGTTTCCTCCCACAGTCCAAAGATGTGCAGGTTAGGTGAATTGGCAATGTCAAATTGATCCTTAGTTTCAGGAGGACTAGCTAGGGTAAATGCATGGGGTTATGGGGATAGGGTCTGGGTGGGATTGTGTGCAGACACAATAGGCTGAATGACCTCTTTCTGCATTTGTAAGTTCTAGAGATCAGAACCAGTTATCAGGATTGTTGATTTCTCCTCAGAAATCTTCAGCTTCAATCATTTCATTCCCTATTTTGTGATTTAGTAAACCAGAAGTAGTTTACAACAGTTTTGTTCTTTAAATGGATGTTTAGACCTGCAGAATCGTTTTTTAAAAAACATTTTCTTACCACGGAAAGCACTCGGCTCCCCCTGCTGGCCATTTTTCTCAATGATGCAGTTTTTTTGGAACCACATTAGAAGCAATTTGAAATGGAGGAATTGTTGTTTCTGTTCCTTTTAATGGTTTTGGTATTTTTCAGATTCCTGACTTTGGGTCTACGCCTTTGGTCTCTGTGAAACGTGCCTGATTCTGCTTCTGGCAGTTCCATCTGTCTTGCTTATTGTGCAGCCTTTTCTAAAATTAAATCCTCTTTAGTTAATAACATGTCTGACAGCGCCTTGTTGAGCACACTGACTACAGGCACAGAATAACAACTGGTTTTAAATCTGTAGTTGCAGTTACTGGTTAGTCTAAATAGGTCATTGATAAACTAATAGATTCACAACCTCTGGTTTTATAGTTTATTATCTGCTCAATTATCAGATTTTTGTAAGGGCTGAAAGATATCAAATACACTCAATGACCTCACAGGAAGCTGAATTCCTTGCCTTGCCAGGGCATCTGCTATCGGCCCGATGGCGTGCAGAAGGTTACTGATCTGGTGCTTTGCCCTTTTTTCCTATAAGCCTAAAGCTGTTTAGTATCTTTCAATCTAGTGTTTCCAAAAGCCCTGTTCTTCGTCCTTACTCAGACCCTTAATTTTTCTGAAGGACTGTGGAAGGGATAGCGACAACTACAATGCAAACAACTTCACTGGTTCACTGCCTACTTTTTCTTTGCTTGGAAAGTAGAACTTCTTTCAAATCAGTATTTCGAGGCTTTTTTCCCCTGTGATTTCTGAATTTATGGCATCAGTTATTTTAAACTGTTGCCACCATGGTTTGAACTGTTGCCCTGAACTCTGTGCTGGCTTCAGAGTGAATGTGATTCCTCTTGCACGACGAGTAACTTTGATGTAACCTTTGTGAGAGGGGAAGGTTTTTCATGCAGAGTAGTGGGTGCCTGGAATGTGCTGTGAGCGGAGGTGGTGGAAGTAACATCTAAGAGGCATCTGGATTGGTAATTAATACAAGAATGCAAGAATATGGACCAAGTAAGGGCAGAAGATTTTTTAATTTAGTTAGGGCATCATGATCAGCACAGGCTTAGAGGGCCAAAGAGCCTGTTCCTGTGCTGTATTTGATTCTGTGTGTTAGATTTTTCTTCAAACTATTTTATGTCAAAGACCCCATAGAATGAACATTACTGTGATCTCCTTCAGAATCCTGTAGTCAGCTGACCTGATATCATGCTTATACCATCATTCACTTCTTTGTCTAATTAGTACAAACAACCCTTTATTCTATAGAAATTAACACTTTCTGGACAGAAATTCTACAGTAATTTTCTGCAAGATCTCCATGATGCTCTTCATCATGAGTTTGTTTTTCCTTTCAGTAAAAGCCATATACTTGTTTCAAGGTGATATTTCTGAAGATTATTCTCTCGTGCATTTTTCATTTTCATTTTCAGAATGTTGCATACATTCCATACAGTAGATATCAGGTGAATGCAATTCTGCAGCTTCTAATTGAGCAAAAACTTAGTGAAGTAATTTGAACAATTGATTTCTTAATCTTGTGTTGCTATTGTCCTGTAATACAAAACAGTTCTAAAATATGTATTTACTGCTTGATAGACTTCAGATTCGGTCAGTGAGTTGGAGGCTCTTATGGAGAGAATGAAGAGACTTCAGGAGGAGAATGAAGAGGAAGAAGCATCACAAGAAGAGATGGCAACACGTTTTGAAAAAGAGAAGAAAGAGAGTCTTTTGGTAGCCACTGGAGGTAATCTAAATGTTATTTGTAATCTTATGTTCATTTGAATTTTAGAAATGTTGGCAATTCTGTGTCTTGATGATCAAGCTTGTGTTCCTGTTTGTAGGTTGCAACTCAAATCAATCTGACTTTGATCCCTTAGTGAAAAAAGTTTGCATCCAGTGAGTGGTCAATTGCCTATCTTTAGGTGACAGGAATGTATTGAATAAATAATGGCTTTTTTGGGGTGTTCAAATGTTACACACTTCTGTAAAGAACTATAACTATCTAGATTGTGTGTTAACCAATAGCATGTCCAGCTTTGGGCCGTGAACATTGGCCTGAACATTTTATTATCATGACGCGTTTGAGAAAACATGCATCTTATTTTTTGCATTTTAAAATTTTTACAGGTATCCCTTCATGAATACAAATTGTACATCTTTTTCTCCATGTTATTTTGAGTATTCAAAGAAACAGCTCTATCTTGCAGTTCTTTAATTAAAGATTTGTATTACATGAGAGAAACCATTCATCCCATTATGCCTATGCCAACTATTTGAAAGGTATCAACTTTGCCAGTTCTCTTGTTTTGTCCCTGTTTGTGATCAGAATTCTTCACTCACCTGATGAAGGAACAGCATTCTGAAAGCTAGTGGCATTTACTATTAAATAACCTTATTGGACTTTAACCTGGTATCATAAAGGGTAGTACCAGAGGACAGAAAAATTGTTTGTTCAAAAAAGATTGTGAAAGCAAGCTAGTAAATTTAACTTCAGTGATGGGGAATCTTTAAGAAATAACAATTTGGGACAAACTAATAGGCACTTGGGCAAATGTGGGTAATTAATGAAAGCCAACAAGGATTTGTTATGGGAAAATCGTGTTTAACTTTGAGTTTTTGAGATAACAAGATGTTGATCAGAGCAATGCTATTAATGTGGTGTATGTATATTTCTAAAAGGCATTTGGCACCATGCTGTGCAACAGACTTGAGCAAATTGGAGCTTGTGGAATAAAAAAGACGGTAGGAACACTGATACAAAATATCCGGGTGAAACTGGTGAATTTGTTTTGGTGTTAGGACCCTGTCTCTTCCTTTGTATACATTACTGACTGACACTGGTGTATAGGGCGTAATATCAGAATTTGTAGATGATACAAAACTTGGAAGTATTGTGAACAATGAGGAGGATATGTCAAAGGTTGGTGGAATAGGCAGACAAGTGGCAGATGTAGTTTAATGCAGAGTAGCACAAAGTGGTTCATTTTGGTCAGACGAATGTAAGGAGAAATACAGTTGTATCTTTTATTTTGTATAAGGTAATACAGGAGCAGAGAGACTGAGTTATGTATGTGCATATATCATTGAAGTTGACAGGACACATTTTGGAGAGCAGTTAATGAAGCAGACAACACCCTGGGCTCTATCAATAGGGACATTGGAATTAAAATACAGGGAGTTAGTTAAACTATTTATAATGCTACACATTTTAGGCAGGATGTGAAGATATTAGAGAGGATTCAGTAAAAATATGAGAATGGTTCCAAGGATGTGAGTTCAGTCACGTGGACAGATTAGAAGTTGGGACTGTCCTCCTTTTGAAGAAGACATTGAGAGATTTAACACAGGTATTCAAAGTCCAGCGTCTGAGCAGAGTAAATAAGGAAAACTGTGCCCATTGGCGGAAAACCGGAGAACAAGATTTAGGTTAATGAAGAAGCAATGGTAACAGGAATAAATAAAATATTACAGTGCAGATAGAGGCCATTTGACCCATTGAGTCTGCTGTGACCACAATCCCTAACCCCTAACTGGCTTACCCCAGCTTGTGCTCCTGACGAGAGGCAATTTAGCATGGCCAATCCACCTAACCTGCACATCTTTGGACTGTGGGAGGAAACTGGAGCCCAGAGGAAACCCATGCAGACGTGGGGAATACGTCAAACTGCACACAGTGACCCAAGCCAGAAATCAAACCTTGGTCTCTGGTGCTGTAAGGCAGCAGTGCTAACCACTCACCAAGCCACCCTAAAATGAAGAAAACATTTTCACACAATTGATTTGAATCTGGAACATTCTATCCAAGAGTATGATGATGATAAGGTCAGTTGAAGTTTTCAGAAGGGAATTGGATCATTATTTGAAAAGGAAATAATGGGATCAAATCAGGAAGTGCCACTAGGTGAATTCTCCTTCAGAAGGCTAACACAGGTGTATTAGGCTGAATGGCCTCTTTCTGTACTGAAATAATTCCATGATTCTGAGACATTCTGGCCACAATTTTGTAAGAGATCTTAACTTCTTAAGTACCAGTGGGCAAAACAGGTTTTGAGTTGAGTTTAAAATGTTTGTAGATGTAATAAATGTTTCCTTGTAGCTTGATACAGAAAATACTGGAGGAGATTACTGAAGATGTGGTTCAGTGTGTGTGATCCTGAGATTCCATTGGTCCTTCATGTGGTTAGTCGGCAGTGACCATAACATTCTAGCTAATACTGCTGAAAATACAAGGCTGAAGAATATTACTAAAAAGAGAGGCATGTTGAAACTTGTCATGCACTGTTTAGGACAAATGCAAGAATGCCAAATTTCAAGCTGCCATAATTTATACTGCTGGAGAAGGGTACTGATTATTTGGCAAATGTGTATGATTAGCATCATTAAATGTACAATCTTTGCTTTTTGATTCGGGCACTTCTGCAAATCGGTAGTCAGTTTTGATCCATCACAAGGTGCAAGATAGCAAGTACCTGAATGGGACAATGGATTGGTGCTAGTTGGCGTCTTTAATTACCAGGATAAGCTCGGTGACTAAGGCTCTTTACGAGAGGAAAGTGTAAGCCTATAAATGAGAAAGGAATAGATTCGTAAGTGGGTAGATTAGTGCTGGATAGCTTTAGGAGAGAACTAGAAGTTATTGGTACAAATTATAAAACAATTACTTTAAATGACCTAATTGAGCATTTATTGATTTGAAAGGAAGAACATCAAAATAGAGATTTTCTTGCCTTGGGCATGAACTGATGCAGATCCTGCAGCAATTAAATAATTTGTCAACTTGTGCTGTGAATAAAACCTAAACAGTAATATTTCTGCTTTTTCTTTGGACTAACTAATGCCTTTTTTATGTTTGGTAAACCACATAGATAGCCACATTATTTATTTGTCATGCAGGTTGTCCAAGGTTTATGTAACATCAAGTTACTCTGTCTTAAAAACAGAAAACACTGGAAAATGTCAGCAGGTCTGACAGCATCAGTGGGGAAAGAATAAAGCCAACATTTTGAGTCTGTATGACCCTTCATCAGAGCTTTTATCTTTTTAAGTACTCTATCCATTCAGTTTATTTTCAGTTTACAAAGAAAGATCACGAAGTGTTGCCAATTGAAAAATTTCATATCACTTTGACATTATAACTGCTTGCATTCTGTCTGGAAAGGATTTTCTCTGCAGGTTTCTGAACTGTTCCTATATCAGGCTGTAATGAGGTTAGGAGCCTAGGCTGTGGGGAAACATCACTTGCTGTGATTTTCCATTTTAGTAGCTTACTGTTAAGGATTTTGACCACTTTGGTCCCAGCTTGAAAGCAGCAACAAAATGCAATTCAAGGAAAGCTGGCTGAGGGAGAGGTTACTGGAGCATCCTGATGAAAAGAGGGAACTTCATGAGCGTGCCTAAAGCACTGGTCAGCCTGGTCTCCCCCCTCCAACTACCCACCCTACCCCCAACCACCTGCAGGGACCTGGAAGCAGTGGACCTTGAAAATCTGTTGATCTATATTAACAGGCCTTAGTAGACCTTAATTGGCTTAATAGTCCACCCACTTTCTCCCCATACTGTTTCTAGGAAAATGATTCATGCTCTGGCTCGAGCCGGGGAACTGGCACACAAGCCTACAGCATGAAAATTTCATACTTACTCCCAACAGGGGCTATTGTGAACATATTTTTGACAGTTTGACCAAATGTTTATTTGAAGTCACAATCTGTAACGTGAATAAATAGTAAAGGTAGTTAATTAAGTTAAGACTTGACAGTAATTTCTGTCCATTCTCTCTCTCTTCCCTTTCTGTTCATTCTTTTTCTATCAGAATTAGAAGGTCTTCTGAAAAAAATGAATGTATTGACACATTATATAAAGGGTAATGCAGTGTCTGCCAAAGCCTGTGGTCTTGATGCCAAAAAATAGATCTTGTCTCATACCTGATTATTTGTGACATATTCCAGGCCTGACCAAATAATAAACATCTGTATAGCCAGAGAAGGTTTATATTACATATTATGGTGATTTTCTGTCATTGGACTTTTGATAAACAGCCAGTTGTTAGCTCAGCTCGGTGGTAACACTGACCATTTGGAGACAGGAATGGCAGCTACTTCACTGCAGTACTGAGGCTGCGCTCCATTGTCAGAGGTGCCAATCCTTTTGGGTGCAATGTTAAATCTAAAGTCTTAAATTAAGTTTATTTACTTGTTACAAATAGGCTTACTTTCACAGTGCAATAAGTTACTGTGAAAATCTCCTGGGATAAACTAATGTCTACCAGAAATATTCTTAGGTGTATTTTGAAAAAGGGCCTCTTTTTATGTCAGGACACCTATCCTGACATAGGTTCATCCTTTAGCCACAAAACCACTGGATTAACTTTAATCATCTTGATCAGCAAACCTCGCTGTTTGCCTAAATAAACGAATACTTCAAAAAATAGTTAAATTTCTATGAAGCTGTTTGGGGCATCTCAAGGATGTAAAAAACATAGAAATACAAGTTTGTCTGCCTTCCTTCTAAAGGAAACAATTGGAAATACCTGGACAGCAGCACGGAATATCTGGTTCACTCATTTTAACTATTTGTTTCAGATGTAACAGTGAGCAGCAGGTCTATAGAAACAATGTGCATTTTTAAAAATTGTATGTGCTCCCTTTACAATCCTGCTTCCTGTGGATGGTCTTGACCCAAATTGTACAAGTGTGCCAAAAACTTGTAAGGATCACTACCAATCAGCAATGACCTGCTCATTGACACTTGATTTGGTTTCTGCCAGGGCCACTCAGCTGCTGATCTTATCTGCAGCCTTAGTCCAAACATGGAAAGAGCTGAACTTGAGGTGAACTGAGTGACTGCCCTTGACGTCAAGGTAGCATTTGACCAAATATGGCTACTTGCCACTTAGGTGCTGGGCAATGGCCATCTCCAACAAGAGAGAATCTAGCTATCTCCTTTTCCACATTACAACTACTGAATCTCCCACCAGCCATATTAGAGTATAAAATTAGCCTTCTGGATCAGCTGCCCATTATTTAATTTGCATCTGTATTGAAATCACTAGACAATGTTCTAGTCATGTTCTGGTCTCTAATGAATGACTGAGATGGAAATCTATATCTCAGTCTTTAGCACCTGTTGTTTATTATCCTGTGATAGTTTTGGAACGTCTGTTTCTGATCAGTTCTGCTACCATTAACATCCATATGGCGAGAGTCTTGCCATGTACAAGTTACCATTGAGAAACAGTTCCAACACTCCCATTGCATCCCTGTTTTGTGTGTTTTGGAAAATACATTTGGATACTATGTGTTAATTTGATCATGCTAAAATGGTTGGACTTTGTGCATAAAATCAGAGTCAGAAATTTACAGCATGGAAACAGGCCCTTCCAACTTGTCCATACCAGCTTTTTTAAACCCCTAAACTAATCCCAATTGCCCATATCCTTCAATACCCATGTAACTATATAAATGATTTTTAAAAGATAAAATTGTACCTCTACTATTACCTCTGACAGCTTGTTCTAGACAGACTCCTTGGTGAAAGAATTGTCGTCTAGATACTTTGTATCTCTCCCCTTTCACCTTTAAAACTGTGCACTCTAGTTTTAGACTCCCCTACCTTTGGGAAAAGATATTGACTATCTAACTGATCTTTGGTCCTTATTATTTTATAGACCTCTAAAGATCACCCCTCAGCCTCCTATGCTCTGGGACTTTTTTTCTCTATCCAGCTTGTCCTCATAACTCAAACAACCAAGTCCTGGTAGCATCCTAGTAAATCTTTTCTGCACTCTTTCTAGTTTAATAACATCCTTTCAGTAATAGGATGACCAGAGCTGTACACAGTGTTCCAAGTGTGGCCTTACTAATATCTTGTACAACTTCAAGATGTCCCAACTCTTGTATTCAGTGTTCTGACCAATGAAACCAACCAAGCATGCTGAATGCCACTTTCATCACTGTCCATCTATGACTCCCCTTTCAAGGAGCTATGAATGTGTACCCCTCGATCTCTGTTCTGTAACTCTCTCCAGTCCCTTGCCATTAACTGAGTAAGTCTTGCTGTAGTTAAATCTACCAAAAATGCGTTTCCTTGCATTTGTCTAAATTAAACTCTATCTGCCATTCGTCAGCCCTCTGGCCCAATTGATCAAGATCCTGCTGCAATTGGAGATAACTTTCTTCGCTGTCCACTATGCCACCAATCTTGGTATAATCTGCAGACTTACTTACCATGCCTCATATATTCTCATCCAGATCATTAATATAAATGACAAATAATAGTGGACCCAGCACCAATCCCTGAGTCACACTGCTGGTCACAGGCCTCCAGTTTGAAAAACAACCCTCTATAGCACTCTCCGACTTCTGTCTATAAGCCAATTTTGTATCCATTTAGATACCTCATCCTGGATCCTGTGAGATTTAACTTTATGCAACAACTACCATGCAGTACCTTGTCAAAGGCCTTGCTAAAGTCCATGTAGACAACATAAACTGCACTGCCCTTATCTACCTTCTTGGTTACTCTCTTCAAAAAAAAACTCAATCAAATGTATGAGATGTGATTTTTCCACTCAAGGTCACACTGACTGTCTCTAAATGCCTGTAGATTCTGTCTCTCAAAATACCTTCCAACAACTTACCCACCACAGATGTGAGGCTCACTGGCCATTAGTTCGCAGGCTTTTCCCTGCAGCCCTTTTTAAATAAAGGCACAACATTTGCCACTTTAGTCTTCAGGCACCTTGCCTATCACTATTGATGATTCACATATCTTGGCTAGGGGATACGCAATTTCCTCCCTAGCCTCCCACGTTGTTCTGGGTTACACTTCAGGTCCTGGGGATTTATCTACCTTAATGTGCTTAAAGACTTCCAGCATCTCTCTCTCTGTAATACGTACACTCCTCAAGGCATCACTGTTTCCCCAAGTTCTCTAACATCAATGCTTTCCTCAACAGTAAATGCCGATGAGAAATATTAATTTAGGATCTTACCCATCTCTTGTGGATCCGCACATAGATGACCTTGTTGATTTTTGAGGCCCTAGACACTTTTTTTGTCTTTTATCTATTTATAGAAGCTCTTTGCATTCTCCTTTGTTTTGGCAGATAAAATAATCTCATGTCCCCTTTTTGCCTCCTGATTTCTCTTCTAACTCTTCTACTACACCTATATGTTGTGTGTATCACTTGTATGTAGCATGTATGAAACTTTGTTTTCCTGTCACACACACATGGTCAGTTATCCAAACGCTTTTTCTAGTCAAATGACAGCTTTTCTCACTGATGTGGAAAGGTGGCATTGCACATACAAAATGTACAATAATGGGAAAAATAAATCAGCTTTTTTGCATTATGTATTTTTGATGTGTTAGTAAATTTTGAAAAGGTTATTTACAAGTCATTTGGGCTTAAAACAATGCCTGGTTTAAATATGACTTAGAAGATTCAACCAGATTAAGGGAGGTGTTTGTTACCACAATCAAAATATTATGAGATGGCAATGAAGTGAATAGGATGCTGGCTAACATTGCTAAATCAGTTATGTTCACACCTGTAGAAATTTTGTTGTCCTGCAGTGTTAGTCAGGGTTCAATTGCTGTACCTGTATACAGTTGTTGTCATGTCATAAAAGCCTTTAAAACTAGGAAGTATTTCAAATGCAGGTCAATCTATTGTACCAGGTGGAAAAAAGCTACATTAGTTCTCTTCAACCTCAAAACTACTTAACCAAATTAATTATTCATGTATCATAACATAATATACAGATTTAGGGTAGCCCTGGACAAATCTTGGTTTGGTATCAGGAATTTTATTTTTAGGAAAGAAAACTGTTTTCCAGAAAATGTAGCTGAGGCTTGAGCACAGAGCTAATATTCAAAACTGTTCTAATTGGAAGAGTACACATTATGGGTATTGTGAAATGAGCATTTGGAACTTGGAGAAAGACGACATCTTTTGTGATGACAATTCTGTATCTACAACATTACCACTAAAATCAGTTGACTGTTCTTAAAAAGATTACTTCTGATCTGAAATTTGTAAATTGGTGCTAGTGTTGCATAGATATACCTTAGCACATGAATTATTAATGACTGCATGGTGGTAAATTGACGTCCGATTACAAAAGTCAGCAAGTCTGCCTTTATTTTGCCCTTCCAGCCTAAATTTTCAACAAACCTTCCTGTTCTGCTATTGTTTTGTTTTTACCATAGGAAGAGGCTGAATTTGTCCTTCATGCTTACATTACTTATGCATTGAACTTAATGACCCAACAGCTTATGAAGATGAGTTGATTCCAACCTCTTACACGTCACGATATGTAGACGACCCAAGCTTTGGGTATAAAGATTTTGCCAGACGAGGAGACGATCACCTTCCTACATTCAGAGCACAGGTACTTTTTCTCTGAATTGAGAACAATAAAAGTGGAGCTCTTGCTTTTATTTCACCTTTTGAATCAAAAGGTGCAGTTTTGATCATTTTATATAGGAATGGAGTTGCCAGGGTCATTATTAGTTAACAAGGGAATAGCTGTTCCATATTCAGACCAGGTTTCCTTTTATAGTCTTTGCCCTCTTGGGGGGAAAAAAAGCTGCTTTTTTTTTTGAAATTTAGAGTCTTTAAATTTGTAAGAACAATCCTTTTGGAAACACGACTGATCATAATGTTAAGCCTTAATTCTTAGTTATTCAAGAATGAATCCAAAATAAAAGGAATTTTTCAGGCATGGTAAATACTCATTTTTATCAAAAGTCAAGAACAGAATAGGGCCAACTGGGACTTGAGTGAAAGCACTTGTAAGCGCATTTGAGCTACTAATGGCAGAATAATTCCAAATATAATACAGACATTTGGTTATGGCCTATATTTTAGCACAGTTCAAGAATGGCAACTATCCTATATTTGTGCAATGAACAATGAATCATTGCAAAATAAAACAAAACACCATTTGCTAGGTGCTGATCCATGGGTTTTGCACCATCATGTGATGAGTGAGTCAGAATGACACCAGGATAGTTGCTCTTAGAGAGCTAGCATGGGTATGACTAGTCAAATGGCTCCTTTCATGTTATAACCACTCTAATTCTGTATAGAAGAACTATATTGTTGTAGATATTCTGTTGTCTATCACCAATCACATTGAGCTCACAGTACAAATAACAATGTCAATACTGATAGAATCGTAGATATTATTTAGTCCACTGAGTCTGCACTACTCTCTGACAGAGCTCTTACCCAGAATCGCACCTGTCCTATTCCTATAGCTCCATATTTCCCCCACAAATCCACCTAAGGGGCAATTGAGCATAGGAAATGCAACTAGTGTGCACATCTTTGGACTGTGGGAGGAAACCAGAGAACCTGAAGGAAACAACAGACCTGGGGAGAACATGCAAACTCCTCACAGTTACCCAAGGCTGAAATTGAATCTGGTTTCTGACATTGAGGCAGCAATGCTAACTATCATGTTGCCCTTCCCATTCAATGAAGGGAAATCTGGTCAAATTGCCATCAACAGTACAGTTGTTTTGCTCCTACAATAAGTGAGTGAACATGAGTTTTTAACTTTCACTACAATTTTTGTATCAACTCAGAATATGATGATAATTCCATAGTCTACCATGTTATTTGTGTCAACTACTGTTCTGTTGATAACATGCTTGCCTCAGAATCACCAGGTTCTTCGCACAGTCCCACTCCACTGCTTAAACACAACAATCGAAGCTGGCATCCTATCTGCCTGTTTGGATGTAAAATGGCTTTATTTATCCCTGGTGTTGTGACCAACATTTACCCTCAATCCACATCAATGAGCAGATAAACTAGTTATTAACAAATTGCTGTTTGTGGGATTTTATTGAGTGAATATTGGTTGCCAAATCTCTTTACAACAGTGATTAGATTTCACAAAGTACTTCATTGACTCAGTGTTGTGAATGGTGCAATTTTCCCCCCTTAGTTTATTTCTTGTTTTTTATTGGAGTGTTATGCATAGTCTATTATTTAACAGACTAATAATCTAATATTCTTGCCCAATATATATCCTGATTCACTCCATTAAGAATTTATCAGTAAACAGGGCAGGTTGTATGATGATCAATTATCTTGGATAAGACTGAAATTGGAAGCCACTACACTGTTTAGAGAAATCCCAAATTTAAACTATGACAAATTTCTTTTTTCAAAAATCAAGATTTTAAGTGTAGATATTTCCAGTGCCAGGAAACAGGCACAAAACTAATATTCAAAGTATTAATTATTGAACCCCTGTCTAACCATACCCTGCTTGATTTATTTTCAACCCTGTTACCTTGACTAAAAGAAATGGTCTATATTGCTACCCATCTTTTTCTTCTTATTCCCCGTATGGATCTCTTGGGATATCAATCTCTCTTTTACTGTAGGATTACTCCTGGGAGGACCATGGCTTCTCTCTCGTTAACCGACTTTATTCTGATATTGGTCAACTACTGGATGAAAAGTTTCGTATGGTCCGCAACTTAACATACAACACGATGGCTATACATGAAGATGTGGATACAAGCATGTTAAGAAGAGCTATATGGAACTATGTTCATTGCATGTTTGGCATAAGGTAGAGCTTTGTATCTGAAAGTGAAATGCAACATCTTCAAAGAAATTGCACTTGATGTTTAAATATTCTTTTAGCAGGAATTACAAAAGTTGGCATGAACTGTGAATAGTACAAAACAAGTGAGACAAAAGCTCTTAACTAAACATTTTTAAAATAAGTTGCAGTTTGAAACTGACAATTGTACAACTAAAATTCTTACTCATCATGTGAGCAAATAGTCCTGATCCAATTTATATATTCAGTTCCCATATCTCCATGTGCATTTCTTACATCATCTAGCCTAATCTTGAATGTTGCCATACCTCCTACTTCAGCCATTAGTCCTGGAAGTGAACACACATTTGCAACTCTATTTGTGCCTTTCTGTTCAAAATGTCTTGTATCTTGTCCCCAAAGTCTGCTATCTACCACGCCATTCTTTGAAGCTTTTAAACTCCGCATTGCCCATGTTACATATTTTATAATGATAAAAGCTCCAATATTTCAAATCTGACTTCATAGCAGGCAATATCCCAGTGAATCTGATTATAGTTATGAAATGCCTCCATATTCTCCTGTGAACCCAAAAGTACTTTATGATGATTTAAGATTTTATACAGGCTTGTCATTATCTCTTGGCTTTCATGTTCTATATCAGATTAAAATCCTGAGTTTCGTTAGCCATTTTTTAATGGCTTTAGCAACTTAAGTTGCAGCCTTTAATGTCGTTTTGATGTACAATTCATGCTTTTTGTTTAACAAAATTCATCAACACAAATGTGAAATTGCATAAGCTATTTTTGGCTCAGTTTCCTATTTTATCAAATATCTCTAGCTTCCATTTGCCTTATGAAATAATAATACCCCTCCAAAACCACCTCCATGTTTTGCTATCATCTACAGTTTTCCCTTATCCAAGTCATTACTGTACACAAGGAACAGAAGTAGCCCAGACTGAATTCATTATCATGGATTAAAAGGTGCCCTGAACTTCTGTTTACTTATAAATTTTAATTGTTTACGATCCTTCACTTCGTAGTATTTTTCCCTATTGTATATTGTTTATAAGCTTTCTTAAATTCCTTGCAAATTATATCCATTGCATTTATTATTTACCACATCAGTTATTTCAAAGAATTGCATAAATAAGACTTGTCAAGCATCAGTATTCCTTATTTTAAAAAAAAAAAAAATTATACTGTCTACTTTTAAGTATTTCCTTTTTACCTAAATACATGATGAGCTAACTTAATGCTTTCTAAAATAGACTAATGCAGATACATTTGTCTTAGCTGAGAATAGTGATGTTTTCAAAAGATAACATTTCAGGGAGGTAGTGGTACATGGTAGTGTCCCTGGACTAGTTATCTGTGGGCCCAAGCTAAAGTTCTTGACATGCATTCAAATCCTACCACAACAACTGGTGGCATTCAAATTCAGTTAATAAATATGGAATATAAAGTTTTCATCAGTAGTGACCATGAAACCTTACTGACTGTTGTAAAAAAGCCATATAACGTGGGAAGAAATCTACTGTCTTTATCGGGTCTGGCCTACATGCAACTAGATCCACAGGAATGTGGTTGCCTCTTAACTGCCATCTGAAGCAGCCCAACAAGCCACTTAGTTCAAGGCAATTAGGAATGGGCAACAAATCAAATGCTGATGTCCTCATCCCATTTAAAGAATAAAGCAAACAATATATAACCGTCAGGATGAAAATTAACCACATTCCTCAGATGCAAAAATTTTGGACTAATTTTGTCTCCATTCATAGAATGCCTCCAGTGCAGAAGAAGGCCAGTGGACCCACTGAGGCTGCACCAACAACAATCCGTATCCCCCAACCTATGTTTTTACCCTGCTAGCCCCCCCCCCCCCCCCCCCCCCCCCCATCCCTGACACCAAAGGGGCAATTTGGCATGGCCAACCCACCCAACCCGCAAGTTTTGGACTGTGGGAGAAAACCAAAGCACCCGGAGGAAACCCACACATAGAGGAAGAATGTAAAAGCTCCACATCCAGTGACCCAAGGCAGGAATTGAACCTGGCTTTGTGATGCAGCAATGCTAACCATTGTGCTGTCCTCAATTATTTGAGTTATGTTCATAAGATGGTAACTGCAGCCCTTGGGTTGTGAAACTGAAATCTCTCATGAAGTAAACATGGTTTTTTTTGTAATTGCTGCTTAAAAAGATTTTACATTGGAATCAATTACTTTTTCTGTTAAAGGTACGATGATTATGATTATGGTGAAGTCAATCAGTTACTCGAACGAAGCCTGAAGGTTTATATCAAGACAGTGACTTGCTATCCTGAAAGAACCACAAAACGCATGTATGATAGCTATTGGCGACAATTCAAACACTCTGAAAAGGTGAGTGCATCCAAGTTGGGAAATATTTCCTGCTGAGCCCAACTAGTATGTTGGAAATATAATCCTCTCTTTAATATTAACAAAAATGTAAAAACTTATTCCTATTATTTAAAAATAAATAAATCTGACTAATTCTATTCTAAGGCATTAATTTATTATTGGATAACTGTCCTACAGTACCATGTGTCCTATATTCACCATTATTTGTATTTGTCTTGACCAAAACCAGTGTCCATTGCTTACAGCAGAAGTATTGGTGTTGATGCAGGTTTCCTGGTATAAGGGATGAATTGTTAAACATTTATACTATACACCAGTTCCTAGCATCATATTTGTCATTGTGGTTCAACAACAAATGGATTTGTCAAAACATTGGATAGAGTGTTATGATCCAAGCTGATGTTCTTGCTGGACAAGTCGGATCCTAGAGTGGAACCTGGCTTAATCGATCCAAACTTCTGTTTTTTCACATGGAAATGTGGAATGTAGCGACCGAACATTGATGAACACGAATAAACATTTATTAAATGAGATGAACTATATTACATTACTGCCTCACCCAATGATACCTTTATAGATATATACAGATTATAAGGATATCATGAGTTACAAAATCTATCTGGTATTGTAACATTCAAGATAAGAATAATCCATGTCAACTAATAAGTGACCTGTGATTGGACACACCAAACTCTGAAACCAAGTGACGGATGCCACCCAAAACAACTTAATGTAGTAAGCTGTGGTTCTGCAGTATGTATACAGAGTGAATTGACGTGGATAATATGAAAGGCCATGGTGGGGGTGGGATTGGGAATAGGGTGGCATAGAGAATGAGTGAATGTGGAAGTAGGTGGAGGGACATAGCTGGAAAATTAGAAATTCTAAAGAGGGTTTGTGATGATTGATTGAAGGGATATAAGCCATAGCTTGGTATCTTGGGTATGAGGGGCCATGTGACTGGGTGAAGGACTTACCTTGGTAAGGGGACATGGGTAAGATGCATTTCAAGATGAACTTGCATTTCAAAAGGCTCCCCTGACCCAGTTCATGACACCTGAGCAGCTGTAAATAACAATCCAGGCTGACCTAACTTGAATATTCGGGAAGCTTGGAGCTTATCCCCACAATGGAGTCAGCCAGTTCAGGAGTGCAGGAATAGGGCTTGTGAGCTGTATCAGCCCTCACCCTTGACATCCCCAATTTTCTTTAGTAAGAGATAAGAATCACTTTTTTTTTAAAAAAGGTCCGCAGAGTCTTAATATTCACAAGATAGTGTAAGCTAGTTTGCAACCAAGTGAGCACTACAAACAAGGGGTGTTTTTAAGTTTATTATTGCACTGAGAGAAA
Source organism: Sphyrna mokarran (assembly GCA_024679065.1). Lineage (NCBI taxonomy): Eukaryota > Metazoa > Chordata > Chondrichthyes > Carcharhiniformes > Carcharhinidae > Sphyrna > Sphyrna mokarran. Next base: position 47,460,194 of record JAGIQG010000010.1, read on the forward strand.
CCAATTATAAAAGTTTATTGTCCTTTCTTTCAGATCCATGTTAATTTGCTGTTGATGGAAGCACGTATGCAAGCAGAACTCCTGTATGCTCTGCGTGCTATAACTCAGTACATGACTTGAAATCAAGAGAAGATATTTTCCTCAAGAACTTTGCTTGCTTATAATGGAAGGTGAACGAGTGTTGAATCTGAATGATCAGGATTGTGACAATGAACGCATTCTAGAGAATTGTCCTAAACTTTAGCTATTATGTGCAATTTATACTGTAGAATAATGGAAATGTTCCTAAGTTTAACACTGACAAGTACTCACATAACTAATCACTTACCAAATTCACAGATCGTTGTTAATGTTTTTGCCTGTGCTATTGTTCTGTTACAGTCAGTTGTAATGTGAAGTAGCTGGTGAGAGATGGGGGGGTGAAAGAGGACCTTGGTAATTTTCAAAATGTGAATTGAATCATAGCAGAAATATTTCAAAAGAGATTGTTTGCTTGAAATCTGGCATGGATGGTTTTTTTTCCCCTTCCATGTGAATTGTTTTCTGATTTGCATTACAGTTGAATTTTATCTGCACACCTGTCTTTATAAGCTAAACTAGAGGATTTCCGTGTGATGTAAGAACTGGACCCACTAAAGATAGATAAAATAAATGTATCGTTGTGTGTATGTGATCTAAAACATGATTTTGAACTTGTGTTTTACTTGTTGATCATCCTTGATGTATTGTAGTTTTTACAGTTATCTCTTATACATGTCTCTTCTTGCTCTACATAACCCAGAAATGTAATCAATAGAATAAAATTTGTAATGAAACTATCCACTATAATGGAAAAGGCAGGGTTGTCTTGATCAAATCACATACATGTGGGATTTGATGAGATTCAGTTGGGAATGGATGATGGGTGGTTACTATTTATTGTTGGATGTAGTAACATCAGATCTTTATCTGTAAGTGTCATGCACTATTCAGAGGAGTTTGCTGTAAACTATTTGCAAAGATTCATTTGTGCTAGAGTTGTTACTGTTGGAAACCATAAACAGAATGTAACCCAAAGGAGAATTACTCCTTGAATTTGCATTGGCTTGACTCATCGTACTTGAGGAAATTAGTGCTCATATTATTGAGTTTTACTTTGATGAGAGTTTGAGCTTTTGGGTGTTGAGTGTTTAAGGCTTTGGAGTGAAGAATTACTTCAGGATTAAATTTTACGGTGGGTGTTGGAAGTGTGGTGGTCCCATCCACACTGCCTTCATCCCCATTCCGCCCCCCATCCCAGAAGGAAAGCCAGTGTCACAGTGGCTGATGCCTAAGGAGCCCATCCTGCTGGTGACTTTAACTAGGTGAGGATTTGACTTCTGCCCCTCAGTAGGACAAAGACCCACTCTCAAGCTGTTGGCCAATCAGTCCCAGCAAGGTCAGAACTTCCAGCTGGCCCTGCTGGAAGAGCAATGTGTTCTGGAATGTGGCAAATCTTGGGCTTTTTGGGTAAGAAAAGTTTAGGAAAACTATGGAGTGGAGTAGGTTTTGAAGGCCAGGCAGGATGGAACAAAGGAATGGTATTATGTGGGGGAGGGGGTCCCCAAAGCTGTATCTACCCCCCATCCTTCTTGTCTATAACCACTTGGGTGAAAAAAGCGAAGACAGGCCAATCATATTATGGCATGGTCAGTATAATATACTGGTCAGTTGACTTGTTGAAAAGTTCAATTGTCTGTAAATGATCTCTTTTGTGCTGCCTATTTTGGAGCCTGTACACCCATCATTTACAGCTTGGGGATTGATAGGAAGGTGGTCATATTTCACATGTCCCATCATTGGTGTGCTGCAAAATCCAGCCCCAGTTGACAGCAGCAACATTTAGCACTAGGGCAAGCAAGTAGAATATTGCCAAATGTTGGCAATATTCCAACTTTAAATAACTTTTTACAAAAATTAGTTGAGTATAATTGAGAAAATTTGAAGTGTGAATGAGGCTTTAAATGCTTTTGGCTACAAATTAGGGAGCAATATGTTTGACATAGATTTGATTGAATTAATTTTCCAAAACAATGATGAATAATCATTTTATTTGTCAAAATTAATAAAATCTAATTTCAGAAACTAGGTGATGTGCTGTTGAGAGAAGTCGGATTCCATTGTGTTTATTCGCGAGACAACGATGTCTATCTCACCAGTGTATGATTTCTATTTGGCTAGAGAGAGAAGTTTGGATATCAAAATTAACTTTTATTCTGCTGTTTGTCACCAAACACTTCAGGAAATTTTTTCAAGTATTGTATTATATTATTTGAGAAATTTAAATTTCTGCTCAACCATTTTATCGTACACTCACATTTAAGACTAGCAAGAGGAATTGGCTATTAAAGTAGAGTTAGAAAGTTTCAAAGGAAAGTTGAGATGCTTCAGAAGTTTTATCTCCTCATCCTGTAAGACTTTTAAAACTGGCATTCACCATATGATTTTGTGCCTGACTTATTTTGACGCTTTACTAACCTCTGTCTCCAGAAACTGAATTTATTGCACTAGTAAAGCATGCATTGACTTTTTGGACTAATGATCAAATCTGATTTTAAATGCAATGGGATGATAATAACGTATAATTATTTTCCCTATTTTGGGTGGTGTTTGATTAAGAGCATGAAGGAAGTCATTGCTAGCTGTCAAATATTGGATGGTTACAATTTTAAATTTTGGTGTTTTCCAGAATCATGGAGAACTTTTTTTCCCCATTTATCCTTGCCCTTGCCTCCACCATCTCCAATATCTGACCATATTATCTCTGATTCCAGGGTTACTTTAAAATCTGGAAAACAACTCCATGCGTGGTATGTAATTTAAAAATAGCATTGACATTTGCTTTTGTACAAGTTGATCCTGTTTACTAAATTGGGAGGAGAATCCTTTCATGTTCCCTGGACTGTGGGTCTTTCATGTGTGACTTGCACATTTTGCACAAATATTACGTGACATATGACTTGATGGGCAAAGATAGAATCTGAATGGTTGTCCAATGCATTACAATCAATTCCTCTAATGTATTAACCATACATTCATTGGAATTACCAAAGTCAGAACAGATGTTTTTGTGCTCAGTGCTCATAACTAAAACTACTCAAAACGTGAGTCCCTAACGCCAAAATTGTGTGGAAATTACATAGGCTTGCTGCATGCAATTTTTTACAACTTAACCACCACTACCCAAAGAAATAGGAGTTGTCAACTGTATTCTCATTTTCAGTGATGTACAATTTTTGCCTGAAAAGATTTAAACTAATTTTAAAGTGGAAATTTATGGCTTAAGTATTGCGATCAACTGCTTTTGACGTAATCCGAACTATTTTATAGGCATTAGGTGAGGGCCAAATAAATGTAAGAGAATTTAGTTTCCTTGGATTGAGTGGCTTTTCATGGTTTCTGCTGTTCAAATGGACTTCCTAGCCAAATTAACACCACTTATCATTTGGGATATGCCGATACTTAACTACGTACAATTGATTTTAAGACTTTTTACAATCATAAATCTAACACTAAATTTGCAGTGCAACTCTCGAGGGGTTTAGCAGAGTATACTGTATTTGCAATTCTAACACCACGATCAGGGACGCTGACCCATAATTAATTGGGCACCATGTAAGACTGCAAGTTCCAATGTAGATGAAGTACCTGTGAGATTCTACTGTAATCTGGCTAGCAAATTGAGGATGTAGTTCACGTTGTAAAATGACCCACAGGTGGAATACCAGTGCTATACTACAATGAATACAGTAAGTATTTAATTGTTTAAGATGCTTTGGGGGGAGCATCCTGAGGTGATGAAAGGATCTTTTTATAAAGGCAAGTCTGTTTATCTTTTCCACTTTAGCCATGCAGGATGGAACACTAGCATGATTTAATTTAAAATTCTTGTCCAAAAACAATAAAGCCCTCCTTCAGATAATACATTTTAAACATTACCTATGATAAGATTTTAAATCTATTAGATGAGCCAGTTTGTGTGGCAAAAGAACTGGATGTTAACTAAGTATTGGGTTTAAAACTTAATCTTCTCCCATGCCTTTATTTTTCTGGATGACTAAATACAATGAATGTATATTCCAGTTTTTTTTCAGAAACTAAGCCTTTAGTCATGTGTTTCAAGAACTAATTGGAGTAAAAATAGTTTGCAGATTTTAAAGTATTATGTCTCGTGTACTAAAATATCTTGTGATTTCCTGTTTAGTGATCCAACAGTATTACAAGTAATCTCAGATGCTTGATAATTTCAATGTTTATAATCAAAAACTGTGACATAATGCCTTGCTTTGTTCCTGTGTGATTAAATGTGTATGCAAAAAATGTTGTATTGCATGAAGTCAGTATCACTAGTTTCAATCCGCCTGCCTTGTTTTGTGATGTATTTGAAGAAAGTTACATTGGAATAAGTAATTCCATAATTCTAAAGGACAGCTCCTGCCATATTTCACACAAACTGCTTCATATGTGAAAGTTAAGTAATGTTTTTCCCCTTGCATCTGTTTCACTAATTTGCACATTTGGTGAAAGCGATCCTTCACAGCCACTGATTTTATTTTTAAAAATGGTGAATCTGTGTGCTCACCAGCAGTCAGAGGGGATGGTTTGGATTTTACTCATTATTTGATTAATTCTGGCGGCTTTTATTTAACTTTTTTTTTGAATTTTTTTCTCTAATTTTCTACTGAAAATGTGATTATGTTGTGACATATTTAAGTTTTTTCCTCCATTACATCTCTTTTGTATCTAACTTGGATAAAAAAAATATAAAAGGCACTAAGTATGGAGATTGATACATGTGGCAATGCTGCTAGATTGGTCATAGTTCACTGTCGTGCCCGTGTGACCATGATATGAACGCATTCTTAACCACATATTCTCCATTTGGAGGTTAATCTGTACTTATTCCTGAGATTTAAAATGTTCAATTAATAGGTACGAAACAATGGAATTAGTTTGTAAAGAAACATCTCCTTTCACTTGGGGTGTTGGAGGAGAAAATCCCTTTGTTTCAATAAAATTGAAAAAGAAAACTTATTCTCGTTGTTCTTTCTACAACTGCTTGTGCTATAAAACATTTTTTAACCGATGAGGGGAAAAGTGCCGAAAGAGAAGATTTGAAGATGGATAATAAAAGTTTTGTCAGAAGTGGATTTTAAAGTGAGCAAAAAAACAGGGATTTTGAGAATTTGAGAATGGAGTATAGGTAGCTGAAGGTACGAACCTCAATACTGAAATTAAGAGGATGACAGTCTTGCCATGAGCACTGGATCAGTCAGAGTCTGGACGTGACCATGGCATGCATATAGGTTTCAGTAACAGCGGATTTAGGGCAAAAGTGAACAATGTGAATGGTGTTTTTTTTTTTTGCCTGAGTGGATATTGAGTTAGAAGTTTGGCTGGTAGTCAAACAGGGCTCTGAGATTACAAACAACAATAGAACCTTCAATAATGGTACCTGCAGATTTTGCATTTCTGGTGGAAATCAAAGACCTTGGCCACAATGTTACCACAGTGGGATTTTCCAATCCCACTGCAGTGAAGGGAGATTTGGCTGGGTGCCAAATTCTCTGACCTCATTGCAGCAGGAGCATGGTATGAAAGACTGGTAAGATCATGTCTTTTGTCTCTAGTCTCCCTGATGTTTGTTTAGGTGGAGGTAATTCTAGCTCTAAACTGGATGTAAGAATAAACAGCAAGGGGAGATAGTGAGTGATGTATGGGTAGAGCTAGATATCAAGTATATATGTGATAGCTGGCTCCATATCTGTGGCTGATATTACCAATGGATGATACATAGGCAAAGAAGTTGAGCAAATCAGATCACTGGGTGTGAGTGATATACTTGGAAATATAAACTTTTACATTATACTAATGATGAACATTTCAAATTTTTAAACATCTTTTAATGGGATGAGAGTGTTATTGGCAAGACCAATTGCCAAATACACTCACATCCTAATTGCTCCTGAGCTGCTGGAGTCACCAATGTTATGGAGTTCCAAAGATATTGACCCAGTGCAAATGAGTAGTCATATGACCCAGGTCATAGCCAAAATTTTTTTGTTCCTGCCAGCAGAATCCTCTGGTTCCACCTATAGCGACCCCTACTGTGGATTCCTTTGGTGATGGAGGGTGCAAACAACAGGAAAATCTGACAGCAGCAGGACTAGAGCATCCCGTCCATAGTTCCAAGTATGTGACTTGGAGGGGAACTCAAGTAGTGGTGCATTTGCTAACCTCATTCTTCTAAATGGGTAGAAATCACTATTTTGGAAGAAGTTAAAGGATTCTTGGTGAGTTGCTGTCAGGCATCTTCTGTGCTATTTTGTATTCTACTGAGATGATTCATTGTAAAAATGGACCCTGATTTTATTTATAATTCATCCGTGGTTAGCTTGCCCAAAACTTCTATGGAGTTTTTGTCAGGTGACTTGTTCTGACCCAAAGATGTGCAGGTTAAGTTGATTGGCCAAGCTAAACTGCCCCTTAGTGTTGGAGGAAATTAGCAAGGTAAATACATGGAGTTAAAGAGATAGGGCCTGTGTGGGATTATTGTTGGTGCAGGCTCAATAGGCCAAATGGCCTCCTATGATTCTATAACAATCATAGTATCTCATTCAGTGCTGCACCCTCTGAGATATTTGAGGCATCTGAGCAGGACAAAAAATGATGTTCTTGAATCAATCAGATTGAAGATTTCTTACTCTATACAACCCAGAAAGCAGAGAGCAAGAAATGGATTAGATTTAAATTGGATACAGGGATTGGGTTGAGCGATAGAGATAAACAGGAAAGAAAGCTTTTAAGTCTCCAATAAGAAGAAACTTGGGAAATAAGTCTCCATGGGGAAGATTCTCCTGTCTTGCATACCCTGCTAATGCTGCCAGTGAGAATGGAGAAATTGTCACTCAGCCAAATCTCTTCACACCAGTGGGACTGGAGAATCCCAGCCACAAGTGAGGTCAGAGAAGCCTGCCCCACAAATCTCCAAAATTGTAGCATTAAATTCTCACAGGTTGTTTGGTAGTAATTATCATTTGCCACTCTGTGTTAAAATTCACTTGCTCCTGAATGATCTAGCTAACAGTGGGGAAACTGGGCAAGTACCCTAACTTCACACCATTACATTGACTCCAGCGCCAATTCTATTCTCAAGGCCTACTGAAGCACATCTAGGGAAGTGAGGAATTATTTTGGACAGCGAATTCTGATTTTGCATTTAACTTTGCTGGTTGATGCTGGACTTTTCTGGCTGATTTTATTCAGTTGTAATAAATTTTGAAAGCCACACTTTATTCATGTCACAAAATCCAGATAATTAACATTGAGTTAAACATTTGGAGGGAAAAATCAGTTGAAATAGCTCATGATAAAAGCATAATACTGCACATGCTAGAGATGCACAGCAGGCAGATCCAGCAGCAGATATTGGAGAGTACTGAACTCTGTTTTGATTTCAAACTTCAGGTCAGCTTGATCTAGGTGAATCAAAATCCATGTTTCAGTTTTACACTCTAGTTCAAACTCTTCAAATCAGCAGTTGATTTCAATAACTTCAATGCTTTGCCCATAATTAGATGCAACATATTCATGAAGTCAGTCATTTTTAAGGCAGAGAAGAAGGCATTCGGCCCATCGAGTTGATGCCAGCTGAGGAGCAATCACTTCAGTTCCAGTCTTCTGCTCTGACCCTGTGAGCCTACAAGTTTGTTTTCTTCCTGCACCCATCTTGATGATCTTCACTTTCACCACCCTCGTGGGCAGTGTGTTCCAGGAGTTCTGCCACTAATTATTTAGTGGTATCTGCAAAAGTGACAAACAGGAACTCTCGTAATACTGTGCTACTATTTAAGAGATTTAAAAAGTAAAAGATCCATTTAATTTTATATAGGATTCAAACAGTTTTAAAAGTGGCATATTAATTTTATTGATTGCTCATGTTTTTAATAACAATCTTGCAGAATAAATTGGTTCTGTTTTCACCCTGATATGTAAATAATGGAGATCTGAAATGCAAACAGTTGCTGGAACATATGGTTGGCAGCAGAAGGAGAAAACTAGATTATCATTATAACCCCCATCTTTCAATTAATTTGCTGTTTGATAATTAGATAAAGCAGCATAATAACTGCTCCTTATGCCAAAATTCATACAAATAATGTTGAAACTTTGCATGTAATTTGTTCAGCAAACTTGTGGAATATTTGAATTAAGTTCTTCAACCTATTGAATTTGAGCTTATTTTAATTTAAATGGCAATACTTTTGAAGAATTGAAGTGAAACTATAAGCAGCAAATAAACTAGTCCTTGATTGAATCCAATTATTAATTCTACAATCTGGGTGAATGGGAAAAGGGAAGAGGCAAACGAAGGATGGAATTTGTGTAATGAAAATTTCCAAAGTGATTATTTGAGTTGGGGAAATGGCTGCATGGAGAAACATTTGAGCATTCAGTTTTCTCCCACAATCCGAAAGCCATGCTATGCTGTCCTTGTGTACCCAAACAGGTCTTGGAGTGTGGTTACTAGAGAATTTTTCACTAACTTCATTGCAATATTAATGTAAGCCTACTTGTATTAATTTCTTTGTTTATATATCCAATTCAGAATCTCTGCAAGTGAGACATTCCTGATCCAAGCTAACAAGACAGGCTTCTCAGTTCCTGTCTTGGGCTTAATCTACGTGATCCAAGCTGAGTGGAGTAGGCATTGCACCTTCTCCGAGACTTGATCTCATTTGCATCTTGGCTAAAAGGCCAAGATGCCACTTTAAAATACTTCAAATGAAGCCTTGGTGTAACCTCATGACCTCAACCAAGTGCAGAATATTGATACTGCACTTGATCTTAGCCAAAAGACTGAGCCTACTTGTGATTAGTAAACTAAACATGAAACCCAATTACTCTCATACTGCATTATTAACTAAGGTTGAGGTTTAAAAACGTTCTTTATGCGCACCATCTTTAAACGAATATAAACCCAGAAATGACAAGATTCTCATAAACTTGCTGACTTTATATTGAAGACTTTTATCTTGGCTTGCAAATTCATTACAAGTATGAATCCACCACAGGCTGGCATAATGCGTGGCACAGTCTCTGCATCTCAATCCACTATTGGCAAATAGAAATTTTACATTTTACCTACTCCAGTCACTGCACAAGAAAATTGCTCTCTCTGACCCTGAACTTGTATAAACTAGGAAGGCTGTGACTGGGGCTATAGGTGAAAATTAAATATACTTTCTCATGCTACTTGTAGAAATCAAATTGAAGAAACACCCCTCAATTTAATAGGAATTTGTTACCATGTGGTATACTCCGTTTACTCACATCTATAAATTTGAAATGATTACCGCTAACAAAATATAGAAACAGCTGCTCAGACTAGACTAGTTGTCCTTTTTAACTTGTGTCTAATTAAATTTTGTTTTGTAACTATACTTTTGAAAATGGTCCTGAAGGGAATTAATGTCTCTTATAACATCATTAATCTTGTTTCAACAACAGATACATAACAGATTTAATAGATTTATAACTATCCAAACTATGGCAACAATTGTAGCTGCATTAAATTATGATCCCAGGATGTAGCTAGAGCCAACTGGTGTAGTCTGGAATTTTCTTCACAATGTCGCTTATACTTAACCTGGTTCAGTTGTGAAAATGTCATCAACAAAATAAACTCTCTTTGGAAGATGGCAGTTAGTGATAGTAGCAAATGAATGTCTAATGTATTCAAATAACTCTCTGGCCACTATTTTGGTCAAAGGCACAGACCTGTAGAAAAGAGGAATGATGGCAGGAGTATGTGAAACATTAATCTGGTATGTTAGCAAATTTCTAGTCTCTGCTGGAGTGAAGTGGAAACAATCCAGGCCTTCCCCCTGAGGATCAGATGCTGGGATGCCACTAGGCATTGCCATCTTGGTAGTACCCACTGAACATGGACAGTGCCATGGTGGTGGGGCTCTGCTGTCACTCTGTATTTGGGCTAAGTGACAGGGGGAAGGAGGCCAGTGATCTGGGTTGGCCATTGGGGGTGTTCAGGACTGCCAGTGGGCCATGGTGGGAGGTGGTTTGTGGCAGGTCACACAGCCAGTGATAGGGAGGCCAGCAGACAGGAACCACTGTATATATGCTGATCTCTGCACTGACCGATTGGCACATGCGCGGTGGTCTGCTCAGTGCTATGCTGCCAGCCTCTCTGGTGGATTTCTGGAATGAGTCACACTAGTGCATTCAGCAATGCAGTGTGGGAGATATGTTTTGAAATTCCTACTGAAAACACCAACATAGTTTACTCCAGTTTTTATGTGAATTCAACACTTAGAATTTTTGGGGAGAATTGCCCCTTTTAATATGATTTCAACCAGATGGCGAATATCATATAACCATTCAATGGAGAGTGGTGAAAATACTGATTGAGTGTGACAATGATGTAACTAGTTTCCTAGAACTTCCTCAGCCTTGTGCTGACAGTAAGGTGTGTTGGGAGAAGGGGATGGAAGCATTAAATATCAGTAAAAGTTGTAACTAACTTTATTCATGTTGTAAGGTACATATCAGCCTCAATCTAATTGAATGAAATAGGCTGAAATTTAAATAAAGTATTTCTGCTCTTACATACTTATAGAGTACTAAAGTTAGTGATTGAAACAAAGATTTGCCAGCTTATCAAGTTAGTTGGGCAGTTGAAGTTATTCTGTGTATCTAGTAAACAGAGCAATCTCCATTTTGACCAAATAAATATTTCTGAAATACTCTGGGACCAAAATTAATGTGAAGCACCTTGGCACAAATGTCAATGTGATCACTAGAACCTTGTACTGACCCCACCCAAGATTAGCTGATCAAAGGGAGGTCCCTTTTTTCTGGCAGAAGTGGGATGCTGGTGCCATGAAAGGAAGAATTTAGCTAGGATGTTTCACCACCTCCCCAGTGATGTGCTTTGCAGAAGGGGTGGAAATCAGTGGGATCTTGTCCCACTGATGTCAATGGGTTCTTTCTGTGGTTTGCACTCTCCATTACTGAGTAATCCACTGCAGAGGGCAACCATTTGTGCAATCAGAAGATCCTCTGATGGGACAGACCAGAAAATTTCAGCCATGGTCTATGTGACAAGCTCTAGGATGCATTAACTTTTTTAGTGGGAGAAATTTCAAAATGCATTTCTCACGAAAGAGACCATTGTGTCTATTTACATTCATTGATGCTGTCTAAGACTTTGGCCATGTCACTCTCTCCTTGGAAAAGATGGCTGCTATCTTGAGCAGTGAGTGCAATTGACTGAAAAGGGAATATTGACCAAGACACTGGGACATAACTTGAATAAACAGTGCCATTGAATTAACATCTGCCTGAAGGAGACTTTCCATTCTCATTCATTCCTTCAGTGAAGGAATGGCATCTGCAACAAAGCACATTGGAATTAGTTTTAACTCTGCAAAGGGTTTTGAATGGATTAAGATAAGGCAATATTGCACTGGTGCATCAGTCTACATCATGAGCTCAAGCCAGGATATGGGACATGATCCAACAATCTGACAACAGAGGAACGAGAACATACCTTTATTTCAAGATTGTATGAGGAATCGGTGAGATTAAAGAATATTCTAACAATGTCATAATTATTCTGAATCAGCCATGCAATGAGGTAGTGCACAAAAATTTTTATATCTATGGAATCAGCAGAATTTCCCTCCGATCTTGCTGGTGTGAATGGAGATTTTGAAAGCTTGTTGGTACCGGCATAGATGGAGGTCCTGGTAAATTCCAGCCCAGGAGTCCATATATTGTTTCAGTGGTTTGACAACTCTTTCAGATCTTGTTACCGTGTAACCTTTTGGAGATGTGGGTTTCATCCTTGGCTACTTTTGATTCACAAATATTGGAGGCAATTGTTCCCCATCCCCTACCTTTCAATCTGAATCTCTGAGGCACTCTGCAGTGCTCAGATTCATTTTGAAAATCCTCCTGGAAAAAAAACAATGGAAGTTACTCCAGTTTTTAATCAAATTTGGGACTTAGAATTTTTTGGGAGAATCATCCCCATCATTGGTGTGTTGTTGTTGTTGTACTGATGTTCCACACCATTGTTGTTATCCAGATGTGTTCTTTTGCATTGGCTATGCCAACTGGCATGTTGTGCATTTTTCTTAGCTGGCTTCTTCTGTTCTTCCTCAATATTGCTCTTTTGAATGCTATGAATTCTCCAGACCTGGGCTCACTGTATAGGAATTTGGAACAAAAGTAGGCCATTCAGCCTATTGTACTTCTCTGCCGTTCATTTTCATCATAGTTGATCATGCACTTCAGTGCCTTTTTTCTCACTCTATCCCATTTCCCATATCCCAGTGGTATTTAGAAATCTGTCAATCTTCCTTTTTTAAACTTATTCAATAACTGAGCTCCCACAACCCTCTGCGATAGCTAATTCTGAAGATCCATAACATTGAGTAAAACAAATTAATCTTCATCTCAATCCAAAGTAGTTTCTGCCTTGAAATTGCACCTTTTAGTTCTAGAATCCGTAACTAGGAGAAACATCTTACTTACACCTGCTTTGTCTATCCCTTATGTATTTTGTAGATTTTGATGAGATCACCTCTCATTCTTCAAAACTCTAGACAACGCTGGCCCAATTCTCTTCATAGCACAGTCCCACCATCCCCAGAACAAGTCTAGTGAAAATTTGTTGCACTCCCTCTGTGGCAAAGATATCCTTCCTAAGGTATGAAGGCCAAAACTGCACATTATATTCCAGGTGCAATCAAACCAAGGTTTTATACAATTGAAGCAAAACTTCATTATTCCTGGTACTTAAATCCTTTTGCAATGAAGTAGTAGTACTGTAGTGTGCAAGTATCTGCTAATAGTTGTTAGGGATACCAGAACATATGGTGGTAATCCTCCTATCTCTCACACATTGTATATCTTTCTTCAGTAACTCTGTGGTGATAGTCTGTTGGAAAAGTTTGAAATATATGGTGTCAAGAAGTTGAAAAATCCAAGGCATTTCTGTAGGTTTTCTTTGACTTGTGGGGTAAGCATGTGTCTGCCATCTTTGACTTTGCCTGGATTAAGATGAATCCTTTAAAGTTGAATTGGCTCGCATTCACCTGGCATTTCCTGTTGTTGAAGGCAAGTTCCTCATGGCCAGCTACTGCCATCACTGAATGAAGATTTTGTTCATCTTTAGTTTTGCCATCGTTGAGACATCATCAGCAATGTACGTACATTCAGCACGCTTTCTGTGATTCTCTCTATATGCTCCTAGAACAGATCTTGATTGACAGATAAGATGAAAGGAAGTCTCCGTGGAAGCAATATTTTCTAAATGATATTCTGAAGATGATTACCTCCTGAGATCCCTCTGCTAAGTGGACCAATCAATACTCGTGTTTTGGCAAGCAGCTGGAGGAGAATTTAGCTCCAATGAACTTGAGATTCAGTTTTTAGATGTCTTGGGTCCAGATATACCCTGGCTGTGCTGTCTTCAGAACACATTTTACCTCAACTATCAGATGGGTGGTGTTGTACAGGGCGGATGATGCCATTGCATTCCATGTAACCTGGCTCACACTTGACCTTTTCTTGTACGTGAAAGCTACACTTTCTAGCAGGTTGATTCATAGAATTGCATCTTCTTTGAAGTGCAGTACAACATTACCTCTGAAAACGCCTATAGTATTGAACATGTTCAGTTATAATTATTAAGGCTTTTGGACACGGTCACTGTGAGTGTTCCTGGTTTTTTTTCTGTAGCCATTGGTACCTTGGTGATCTTGGAAGATCACAAATGGTGGCACAATGGTTAGTGCTGCTACCTCACATCACTAGGGAATGGGTTCGATTCTAGCCTTGGGTGAGGTTCTCCCAGTATCTCTGTGCGTTTCCTGCCACAGTCCAAAGATGTGCATTGGCCATGCTGAATTGCCCTTCAGCGTCTCAGGCTGTTTTTAGGAAGAGATTAGCAGGGTAAATGCATGGGGTTGCAGGCTTAGGGCCTTGGTAAGATGCCAGGGAGTCGATGCAGACCCAGTGGGCTGAATAACTGCCTCCTACAAGGAGAAAAGCAATGTTTAGATCTCTACATGCTGTTGGTCCTTCTACTCTGCTCGTGTCTACCAAGTAAAATAGTTGTGGTTTTCATGCTGACCTGTTGCAGTTGCATTGCATTGTTAGTGAACCAATGGAATTGATGATCTGGCTCTGCCAGTCAGCACTTTTCAACATTAATAATAAAAATATCAAGGGCTAGATTTCACGAATGGTGCTCAGACCATGCACCACATCGACTTTCCCCCACTCCACTATTTCACAAATTGTCAGCTAGCTGACACTTTTTTTTTAAAAAAAGCCTGCTAGCCTGCATCATAACACACAAAGTCATGATGTAGAGATGCCGCTGTTGGACAGAGGTAAACACAGTAAGAAGTCTGATAACACCAGGTTTAAGTCCAACAGATTTATTTGATGGTAAATTCACAAGCTTTTGAGGCTCTGCTCTTCGTCAATGACGAAGAGCAGAGCCTTGAAAGCTTGAGAGTTACTGTCGTAACACACAAAGGACAGAGTTGGACTTCTGCCTCTTAGATGGAGGAAGTCCCACCTTGAGAGCTGCTAGCCAACTGTCTCAATATTGCTAGAATTCTCAATATTCTAATAATCTCAATATTGCCAGAACTCTGTCATAAGCCTGCTTACATAAGAACTCGGTGCAGGTGTAGGTCATCTGGCTCTTGAGCCTGCTCCACCATTCAATAAGATCATAGCTGATCTTTTCATAGCCCTAGCTCCACTTACCGGCCCACTCACCATAACCCTTAAAATTACTTTACTGTTCAAAAATTTATCTATCCTTGCCTTAAAAACATTCAGTGTGGTAACCTCAATTGGTTCATTGGGCAGTATATCTTTTCTCAAGTAAAAAGACCAAAACTTACACAGTATTCCAGGTGTAGCTTCACCAGCACCCTATATACAATTGCATCATAACCTTGCTGTTTTTTAAACTCCATCCCTCTAGAAATGAAGGACAAAATTCTTTTTGCCACTTTAATTACCTGCTGCACCTACAAATCAACTCTTGAGATTCTTACCCAAGGACACTCTGGTCCTTCTGCACAGCAGCGTGCTGCTTTTTTTTTACCATTTAAATAATAGTCCATTTTGCTGTTATTGCTACCAAGATGGATTTACCAACATTGTACTCCATCTACCAGACCCTCACCCATTCACTTAGTCTATCTATATCCTTTTGCAGACTTTCAGCGTTCCTCTGCACAGTTCGTTTTGCAACCATCTTAGTGTCATCTGATCTCCAACTCCAAATAAGCTAAGTAAATTGTAAACAATTGTGGTCCCAACAGTAATCCTTGAGGCACACCACTTAATCACTGATCACCAATCAGAAAAATATCCATTTTACCCCACTCTTTGCTTTCTATTAGTTAACCAATTCTTTATCCTTGTTAATACATTATCTGTAAACAGCCTAGTCAGCTGCAGGAGCTGCTGGAAGCTGCTAACTTGAACAAATCACCAATTACCAACTGGGATTCTGCTCCAGATTTTGTGTCAAGTTTGGTCCCTTCACCGTTAATTCTTGGTTGGATTTTATGGCCCCTGCAGGGTGGGCAAGGGCACAGTAAATAAAAGGGGTGACATGTGCATGCATTTTTATCTTACATAGCAGTCTTTGGTGCAGCATTTTGTCAAATGTATCTGGATTTCCAGAAGGCACCACGTCCATAGGTTCCCCAGTGTCCACTGCGTATATAATGTTCTCAAAAGAATTCCATCAAATTCGACAAACATGACCTTCCCTTCATGCACCAGTGCTATGTCTTACCAATAGGATAATTATATCCAGTTTTGCTCTTTCTTCCTTGATGATAGATTCAAACATTTTCCCTACTACAGGAGTTAAGCTAACTAGCCTGCAGTTACCGGCCTTTTGTCTATGTCCTTTGTAAAAATATACTTCCAGTACCAGTTACAAAATGATGTCTGCTCTGGGCTTTCAGGCTAGGAAGGAATTGGGGAGAGGGCATTACATTTTGGAGGCCAGTTGGGAAAGAATAAATGTGGGATAAATTATTAGGGATGTACAATGTCATGTGCGTGCATTATAATGTAAATGTGTTCAGCAGAGCAAAGGTTAATGTGCGATTGGAAAATCGCACTGTCCAAGGCATGATATATAGAGTCACAGGCCTGAGACAATTCTATATGTAAGCAGCATGTATGAACATAGCTTGAATCTGTGCATAGTTGAAGATGATCAATAAATAGCTCACATTTACTTACACAAGTCTCAGAGTCTCATCATTGAGACATCACCACCCCCCCGCCATCAAAAGTTCATGCCCTCCTTCTTTCCTGCTTTGTGTTTCATAAATGTCTGCCCTCCTGCCTATGCTAGTCTGATTAAGCCATGGCAGCTTAATCTACAGGTCAATTAGCATGGTAACAAGCTCACATAGGTGGTAATTTTGATGGGATGATGTTTTGGCTCCCACCCATCTACTGTATTGAGGAGGACAGTTGGGGTAAGTGGAAAAGTGTTGGCTTTGTCACCTCTTTTATTTACTGTGCCCTTGCCCACTCTGCAGGGGCCATAAAATCCAACCAAGAATTAATGGTGAAGGGATCAAACTTGACACAAAATCTGGAGCAGAATCCCAGTTGGTAATTGGTGATTTGTTCAAGTTAGCAGTTTCCAGCAGCTCCTGCAGCTGACTAGGCTGTTTACGTAATGGCTTTTGTCCTCTTTATAGATATCAGCTTATGAAGCTGAGGGGTGGGTACAGATGCAAAGCAAGTCTGCACCTCCTAAAACTGTGCCAAGATTACACAGCAAACAAAGCAGAGTAACTTTTGGCTTAGAAACTGGAATGTCAGGACAGCATGCTCTGGCAGTGAACATAATCCAGATTCCAAAACAAGTATGTGCAAGATGACCCTGATTGACCACAAGTTGCCAAAACCGACATCGACTTTGTTGCTCTACCAAAGCCAGATTAGCTGACACAGGCTTTATTCACGAGACTAATTATAAATTCTACCAGCATAAAAATAGCACTGAAAACCACCAAGACCATCCTGTAGACTTTGTGGTGAGCAACTGGCTGATGTTGTTGATTGAGTAGCCAGCTCAATGTGCCTCATCTTCCATGAGGCTGTCATCTGATGGAGGTACAGTTAATATATGTAACAATACAACATACCAGTAGCTTAGACAAAAAACATTTCTATAATTCCTTAAGTGATATTCTGGGGAATGTTCAAAATGACAAAGGGCTATTCGTTCTTGACTTCAGTGAACGTGTTGGGAAAAACTGATTCGTTGCCAACATCCTTTGGTCTTTATGGGATAAGCAACATCACTGGAGGGGTGTTACCAAGTTCCCGACAGGCAGTCTCAACAGGCACAGTGCAATTGGAAAGTTGTAATAGGTCCAAAGAGTCGTCTCTGCATGTGTAAAATTCTATCACCCAGATTGATATGCTGCTTCTCCGAATCTGCAGCTGAACAGCCTGAGAAGTATTTGATAATTACTTGCAGGTCATATCATGGACAATTATTTTTAGTAGAGCTTCTACCTCCAGCAGCGAGCCTTCTGACGCCTTTGTAAATTAAAAACGGCATAGTAAGCTTGTTTGTATTTTGGTACATCGACAGTGAAGGTTATTATCCTGCTGTTTTGTTTTATTCTGACGCTTTGATATATGAAAGAACATTATTTCCTACCGTTTCATTTTGACACCGTGGTAAGGTAGTGAAAGTTATCCTATTTCTTTGTTTTATTTTGGCACTGCAACTCCCACCCCTCTAAAAAAAATAAAGGGCCAACTCCTTGCTCAACAACTCTGGGATCACATCCGATCTAAAAGGTTCGGGAATCACTGCTATAGACCAAATTTTGGTAATTCTTCTAATAACTTATTCTTTGAACAAAAAATTAGACTGAACCAACTGTGATCATGCAAAGCACCATGAGCTATTTTGGTATGCTAAATGCTTTGCAAAAATGAGAGGCGTTTGACTGCAAAAATATAATTAATCATGGCAATCAGCCAATCAAAGCAGATCCAAATGCATTTTAAAACTATGCTGCCACCTGGTGGACAATGTCACGAGCTTTGTATTGCTTTTGTCATAATAATATTAGTTGTATTATACCACGACATTGTAAACCGGCTTATTGGAGATGATTCTTTACAAACCCCTTGAAGCATTTTTTTAAAAATTGTGTTTTATATTTGCTTCATTCAGGGTGATCTGCACTGTATGGGATTACACAGAATAAATAAGAAAGTTGAATTATTAGTCCAAAGTTAATTCTGGCATCGAGCTTTCCTGCAGTGCACCACAATAAATGTATTGTTTTCCTTAAGGTTTACACCAAAAAGTAAATCTATTGTTTTCTCTAAGTGTATTTTCAGCACTTCTATTTTTAGTAATCATGCATTATATACCATTAATTTAATAGCCCTTTAGTTCATTCTTGTTCTGACCTCATCTTGTCCTGCTAGCCTCAAAGATCTGTGTACATATTTCCCCAGTTCTCCCCGTTGCTACATCCGCTTTACAATTGAATCACTTTTTTTTTAGGTTTGCCTCTTGTCAATCTTCCTATCAATTTGTATAACTTCACATTCTCTGTATTAAATTTCATTTATCCTGCACCTTTTATCTTTCTGTCTTCCTGATGTCTGTTACTATCCTCCTCAATATTTAGTGTATTTGTGAATGTCATGTCATTTGACTAATTTGCAATTTCTTAAGGTTATTAATACATAACCAAAAGACTAGTGCCTAAAGGTAACTAAACATAATTGCACATTTCTTGAAGGTCTATAAACTAATCATTCATTATTACTCTCTGGATTCTGTTGCTTAGCTAATTCGGTACTATGCAACCATTGAGCCTTTAATTTTGTTGACAAGCCTACTGTCTGGTGCTTTATTAAATATCTATAGAAAATCAACTACATCACTCTCTCTATTACTTGAAAGAACTTGCAGCAGATACAACACAACATTTGCCTTTGATTTTTTTTTTAACCCATTTTCTTCCACATGCCAATTAGTTTTGGCTTACACCACCAACATTAAATTGTCTGGCCTCTCATTACTGGGTTTAGTCTTCTTCCCCTTTTTATAACTGGATGTAACACTTGTCATCCTCCAGTCCTCTATGACAACTCTCATATCTAAAATTGGAAAATTGTGGGCAGAACTTCTGCAATTTCCAACCACATATACCTCAACAACTTAGGATGCATTTACTTTCTACTTTACTTGCTAGCTGATAGAAGACAAAGGGTGGTGGTTGATGGGAAATGTTCAACCTGGAGTGCAGTTACAAGTGGTGTACCTCAAGGATCTGTTTTGGGGCCACTGCTGTTTGTCATTTTTATAAATGACCTAGATGAGGGTGTAGAGGGTTGGATTAGTAAATTTGCTGACGATACCAAAGTGGGGGGAGTTGTAGACAGCGAGGATGGATGTTACAGTTTGCAGAGGGACATAGATAGGTTGCAGAGCTGGGTCGTGAGGTGGCAAATGGAATTCAATACGGATAAGTGTGAGGTGATTCACTTTGGTAGGAATAACAGGCATATGAAATATAGGGCTAATGGAAGGACCCTTAATAGTGTTGTCGAGCAGAGGGATCTTGGGGTACAAGTACATAGCTCTTTGAAAGTTGGCACCCAGGTTGATAAAGTTGTTAAGAAGGCGTACGGTGTGTTAGCTTTTATTGGTAGAGGGATTGAATTTAGGAGCCGTGAGGTTATGTTACAACTGTACAAAACTCTGGTGCGGCCGCACTTGGAGTATTGCGTACAGTTCTGGTCGCCGCATTATAAGAAAGATGTGGAAGCATTGGAAAGGGTGCAGAGGAGGTTTACCAGGATGTTGCCTGGTATGGTGGGAAGGCTTATGAGGAAAGGCTGAGGGACCTGAGGTTATTTTCATTAGAGAGAAGAAGGTTACGTGGTGACCTAATTGAGGCATATAAGATGATCAAAGGACTGGATAGAGTGGATAGTGAGAGCCTTTCTTCTCGGATGGTGATGACCAACACGAGGGGACATAACTTTAAATTAAGAGGTGGTAATTATAGGACGGATGTCAGAAGCAGGTTCTTTACACAGAGGGTGGTGAGGGCATGGAATGCCCTGCCTGCAGCAGTTGTGGACTCGCCTACTTTGGGGGCATTCAAATGGTCAGTGGATAGGCATATGGATGATATTGGAATAGTTTAGGTTAGAGGGTCCACTGGCCGGCGCAACATCGAGGGCCGAAGGGCCTGTTTTATGCTGTAATGTTCTATGTTTAAGTACGAGAAACACTAAGCACAAAGGATCGTATAAACTCTAAGCTCTTTTTTCTCCTTATGGAAGCTGCCAGACCTACTGAGATTTTCCAGCATTTTCTCTCGAGGTTTCAGATTCTAGCATCTGCAGTAATTTGCTTTTTATTCTGTCTCACTCCCTGATTTTGGACCATCTTTTGGTTTGTGTCCTTCTCCCTGAGATGGCTTCTCTCGAAAGGACATGGTTCAGGCCAGCTAATCTGCTGTTCTGTGCTATTTTGCATCTTTTCTTCTTTTCCTTCTATGGAGGTGCACAAGGCCTAAAGAACGTAAAAGGAAAACCTAACTGTGTACGTGTAGCCCTTCCTTGGGAAGTGCACATGTAGAAGTCCCAAATCCTGCCAGGAATCGCTGTTTTCAAAACCAAGACAAGTATCTGATTTCATTACAAAAATGAGACAATGATCCTATGAAGTAATCTGGTGGCCAGCCACAGATTGCAGTGGAGAAGAATTTGTTACTAATTGAATGTCTTTTAACTTAATGAAAATCTGTTCAACCAACTTCATGGCTGATAATGCCATGGCAACTTTGGTATTTTTGAAAGAATGCAAGCAATCCCGAGGAATTGGTACTTCTTGCTTGTTACTCATGATCTATATAAAAACGACCGGAAATCTTTGCAACAAATTTCACAACTATCATTTTAGTCATTCACATTTTGGACAAGTTGCTTACATAAAGATGTTTGCCAGAGAAATTACAGACAATGAACCACAGTTTGTTTTCAGTCAGTTCATGGAATTCATAGTATACTGTGGAATTTATTACTACCTTATATCATGCTACAATCTGCAATCAAACTCTTCTGTTGAATGATTCAATACGGTGGTAAAGAACATATGATGCCAGTATGTTGGATGTGAAAATATTTGAACAATCAGTTATATCCAATTTCATGCATATTGATTGCTCTCAAACTGGAAAGACAGGTTGCAGCTTTTGCAATCCACTGACAATTCTTGTGCCGTCACTGCCCTTCAATGAGAATGACACTAATTCTCTTGGGACTGATGATAATTAGTCAGTATAAATTAACAACTCATCCAGGAAGCACGTGTAAACACTGTTCACAAAGTACTGCTTCAGAGTACAATTGTTAGAAACATATGCTGGCCATCCAATAGGGCAAATACTCCTGTATATTTGCACATTTGGCATCACCTCTCTGGGCTGCCCCAATTTCTTGTAGTTTCTCAGTGGCTATTGAAGGGGAGACAAGGACACACAGGATTCTATCTCCTCCATGAAGGGTTTATTGTTGTTTGCTGGTTTCCCCTAAGTGGTGTAGGATAAAGCATCAGCTGTAGTCTGGTGCTTAACCTGGGTATATTCTGTATTGGCATCAAACATCATGTCCTATAATGGAAACCTTTGAATACAGGATGGCAACTTTGCCAGTTCTTTGGTGTTTAAAAAAAAAACTAATGGCTTATGATTGGTCTGGATTGTAAATTTGAGTCCTAGGAGAAAAACTTTTGCGAGCCCACATGATGGCCAGGGCTTCTTTTTAAATTTTTGACCTGAAAGTGGAAGTTTCCTGCTGCCACAGCATATTATTTGTAGCATGACTGCAATCAACATTAATTTTTTCCCAGTTGAGAAAATTCCACTCTGTATTTTGAGATTTTCAAGCAGAGATGGGCTGGGTATGATCTGTACTTTCTCTGTTGCAAATGACAAAAGACGAACTGTTTTACAATCTGCCAGTCTTTGGGACATGTAGCCAAAGAAAAATCAATGAGATCAAGAGGTGCCTGTAACGATACAACACTCAAATTTCAGTTATGCCAGGGCTCTAATGCCCAGAGTTCAACCTTTGAATGTGTGCCTCAACAAACATTCAAAGATCATGCACATGCTGCATGGAATAGGTGAATGGATCATGGTGTCCGGTCATTATACTTTAATAAAGTTTATATACGTATTCATAAGTTGTTTGACAAAATAGACCAGACTACTTCTCTTGTTGTGAGTTGCATTATGACAGACCTGGTGTGGGGATGAGTGAATCATGTGAAAACAAAAAGTCAATCAGCAATGCACAGCTACAGCCCATAATGATGTTGTTGAGCATTTGAAAATTTTAAGCAAAAGTGCGGATTGACATTAGTAGTTCCTGAAAGATACAAACAATGAAGAGTGGATCAGTTATAAGCTTCTGTAGGCAAGAAATATGGGCTTAAATTTATTTAACAGCTGGGGACTTACTGAAAATGACAGCAGAAACCCAGACAAAGTTTCTGAAAGCTTCAGCACCAATTTCCATCCAAAATCGAATAATAAGATTTACTGGTATGAATTTCAAGGCCTCAGATAGGAATTACGTGAGTCTATTGATAACTTTATAAATGTAGCTAAAAAATGTTGTGACACAGACAAAAAGGTGAAAGATTGATCAATCTGAGGTTCTACATATCCTGAAGTATAGAAAGCACGAATAGACAAGCTCACATTATCATAGGCTGCAGATTTTGATAGAGCACACAAAGAAGATACTTACTACCCAGTGAGCCTTCAGTTAAGCCAAGAGAAAAGCAGCAGGGTTGATAGAGTAGAGCAGCAACAAAAAAGTACATCAAACAAGGAGAAAGACATGCAAGAGTTGCGGACAAACACATAAATTCACAAACAGAAAGAAATGTCCTGTATGTGGATCAATCTGCACAGTTTGTGAAATGGCTAATCATTGGGCAAAGATGTGCAGAACACAGAGAGAAGGTGGTAAATGAAGTACTAGAGCTAGAGCAACTGGGTGAATGGGAAAAAAAAACATCCAAATACTTGAAGGTGGTGAGTCTGAGAATGCCATAGAGATAGGAACCAAACAACTGCATTAAACAGCTGGATGCAATGGTTCCAGAGAAGAAACTCACACAATTCAGATCAGGAAGTGGGAAACAGAAAAAACCAAAACATAAATCTAAAGATGAAGATTGATCAAGAGCACAGAGTAATAGTATCCTGCTGAGGTGCTACCAAAATATCCTTCCTGAAATTTTGGAAGAAGATGGTTATCCAAAGAAAGCAAGCAAGCAGTGTTACACTAACAGCATGGCTGGGGGTGGGGGGCTGCAGGGGGGTGGGAGTTTGGAGGAGAGATTCAACAGTTAAGAACTTAATCCATATCAGAATGACAAAAGAAAAAAACATTAACTGCATGTTTTACATCACGGAAATTGATGATCCTATTAACCTGAGGCTGATCAGTAGTGATGAGCTGCAGATTATTTCAGTGTCATCTTTTTCAGCTTCACGTTTACTGAGGGTTGAAAAAAGTTCGCCCTATGCGATGGGGATGGGATAATCATCATATCTTCTTGTGGGCCTGTTTGTGTGCTAGAAGAAAGATTTGAATGCACAGTGTGTGAGGTTTGCAGTGAGTGGTGATATTTGGGATATATTTTCATAGAATCGTAGAACCCTACAATGCAGAAAGAGGACCTTCGAGTCTGCACTGACCACAATACCACCCAGATCCTACCCCCATATCCCTAAATATTTTACCCACTAATCCCTCTAACCTAAGCATCTCAAGACACTAAGGGGCAATTTTATGGTGGCCAATCAACCTAACCCACACATCTTTGGACTGCGTGAGAAAGCTGGAGCACCTGAAGGAAACCCATGCAGGCATGGGTTTCCTCCAGTGCTCCAAACTTCACACAGAGGGTGACCCAAGCCCAGAATCAAACATAGGTCCCTGGAGCTGTGAAGCAACAGTGCAAACCCCTTAATTTTTAAACAGTTTATGATGCAGGAAGGCTGTGAGGTGCCCTCAGAAGGAGGAGCTGCTTTTTCTGGGCTTCAGTGATGCATTGAGCCAAAAAGAAGTCTCACAACACCAGGTTAAAGTCCAACTCGTTTATTTGGTAACAAACACCACTAGCTTTCAGAGTTTTGCCCCTTTATCAGACGACTCATGTGATGAAGGGGCAAAGCTCCAAAAGCTAGTGGCATTGAGTTGTCAAACTTCGTACTGTGTTTATCCCAATCCAACGCCTGCATCCACAGCATTGAAACAGGCCAAAAATGGGCATGTGGGCGAGGTGCTGAATAACATCTTGACTTACTCGGAGCAGTGTAATTTTGTTTTTATTGGTGCTTGGTTCGCCATCTTTGATTTGCCTTTCACATAATGTTAATAGCTAAAGTGCGCTGGCATTATCTAAGCGGACATTGTCATGTACGTTCACTGCAGTGAAAGACCTCGGTACCGCGCAGATGTCGCACACTAGCGAATGAAATCAAAATCGCGAGAACACGCTGGCTTACCTTTTCAGTCGGGCCACCGTAGTTCGGTGCATTGTGGGATGTTGGAGTACCATTGCTGAGCGCGGCGGTTGGAACCCAGTTCGGTCCGGCCTGGCGCGAGCGGCGGTTGGAACCCAGTTCGGTCCGGCCTGGCGCGAGCGGCGGTTGGAACCCAGTTCGGTCCGGCCTGGCGCGAGCGGTGGTTGGAGTTCGGTTCGATCCGGTCCGGCCCGGCGGTTGGATTCCCAGGTAACGGGTGGGGTGTGAAGCCGCAGCGAGGGAGAGAGTGCACCTCTTGCGCCATCACATCTCTTGAACCTTATAATTAGCCCCCCGGGCGTCCACAATGACCCCTCTGCCCCCTGGTTAGGGGCAAGTCAACTCGGTGTGATGTTTTAAATTTACTTGGAAATGTGTGAACGGCAGTGTTAATATGGGGCAGGGCGGTTATAAGTCCCGGGTTAGAGGCTGGTTCATGGGGACGGGGCGAAAGATACAGAAATGGGAATTATTATCAGACTCTCTTAGGATAGAAGTTGGTCTGTGTGAAATCAGAAACGATGTTTTGTTACTGTGGAATATTATGATCTGGAAACGCTGCCTGAAAAAGATTACTTTCAAAGGGGAATTTCCAATTCCAAAACCTTTCCAAGTATTAAAGTGTTGTGAGAAACGATCTATGAAGTGGGGTTTGGATAGATAGCCCTTTCAAAGAGCTGGCACAGATATGCTAAACTGAAAATGTAATATGATTAATGCCAACTTCCCATGAATGCATTTAAAACATAACTTTCCAGTGACATTTGGGTGCAGTAGCACTCCCTTGAATCAAAAGGCTATGCTTTGAAGCCTCACGAGCCTTGGGAGTCCTTGGGAAGTGTGTAAATAGATGATATTGATGTGCTTGTTTTTATCCTATAGGTGCTTTGGTCCACCTTGTTGTCTAATGAAGGGCATACACGCGATGAGTCGTGAGAGGGCTGCTCTTGGATCTTTTTCGAGAGTATCCTAGTGCTTCACGTCGTTAGTGTACTCTTGACCTGGACTAATTGATGGACAACACAACAGCTCAGTGACTATCGCTGTGCTGTGCAGATACATGGATTTGGGCCTGTGTCAGTGGGAGTTTGCGCATTCTTCCCGTCCTTGCGTGGGTTTTCTTTGGGCGCTCCAGTTTCCTCCCACATCCCAAAGATGTGCTCTTAGGCTAATTGGCAAAACAAATTCTCTCTAAATTGTCTCAAATTTGTTTTTTAATCCATAGATCTATAAACATGGACAGGGATCGCGGGTAGAGGGGGGAACATCGGGGTGGTGGTGCGGGCTCGTTGGGCCGAAGGGCCTGTTTCCCGTGCTGTTTTGTTCTTTGTTCTTTGAATCTCAACTGCCAGTTGTATTGTCAGAAAGCAGACCCTTGGATAAATAGTTCAATTGCATTAGGGAAAACAAGCTCATAGCTCCATTCAAAGAAGAGCATAATATTTTCATGGTAGCATTCTACTTTGCCAACAGTACCAAAACAAAATTACCTGATTCTTTATTTTGATTGTGGGAATTTGTGGTGTGCAGATTGTTTACAGTATTTTCCATTTTCCACTATTAAACATGAATGCACTTGAGAATTGACTTACAAGCTGCCTGGGACATCTTGATGAAATAAGAAAAGAGTTCTTTCTTAGTACGTGTGAAACATACATAGAAAATAGAAGCAGAGTAGGTCATTTGGCTGTTCGAACTTGCTACGCTATTCATTATGGTCATAGCTGATCATCAAATTCAGTGTCTGTATATTATTCTGCCTCCCCCCCCCCCCCCCAAACATATCTTGATCCCTTTAGCCCCAAGGGCTATATCAAATTTGTCCTTGAAGTCACTCAATGTTTTGGCCTCAACTACTTTCTGTGGTAGTGAATGCCATAGATCACCACTCCCTGAATAACATCTTGACTTACTTGGAGAAGTGTAATTTTGTTTTTATTGGTGTTTGGTTTGCCATCTTTGATTTGCCTTTCACATAATATAGCTAAAGTGCACTGGCATTATTTAAGTGGACATTGTCCTGCACGTTTGTTGCAATGAGAGTCCAAGACGTAAAAGACCTTGGTAGCTCGCAAATGGCACATGCTAGCGAATAAAATCAAAATCAGCGGGATTTCACTGAGGTGAAGAAATTTCTGTTCACCTCAGTCCAAAAAGCTTACTTCTTAAATTATGTCCATATTCCTGGACTCCCCCACCATGGGGAAATTCTTTCTGAATCTACTCCATCTTAATTTTGGCAGTATTTATAAGTTTCTATGAGAGCTCCTCTTCTTCTAAACTCTAATGAATATAATCCTAACCAAATTAGTTTTTCCTCATATGACAGTCCTGCCATCCCCAGAATCAGCCTGGTAAACTTTTGCTGCATTCCTCTACAGCAGGAATATCCTTCTTCAAATACGAGCACCAAAACTGCACACTATGCTTCACGTAGAACTTCACCACTATATTTGAAGTAAATATCTCTCTGTCTATGCTCAAATCCACTCGCTATAAAAGCCAACATACTATTTGCCCTCTTTACTGCCTGCTGTATCTGCATGCTTACTTTCATTGACTATTGCAAGAGGACCCCAAGGTCTCATTGAGTATCCATCTCTCTTAATTTCCATCAGTTCAAATAACAATCTGCCCTCCTATTTTTGCTACCAAAGTGGATGACCTCACATTTATCCACATATATACTGCATCTGCTATGCTTATGCCCACTCATTCAGTCTGTTCAAATCACACAGAAACATCTTTGCATCCTTCTCACAACTCATCCTCCTACCCAACTTTGCATCATCTGTAATTTTGGAGATAATACCTCATCAAATCAATTATATATAATGTGAACAGTTGGGTCCTAGCACAGATGTGGTATCTCAATAGTTGGTGCCCGCCAAAAGAAAAAGACCCATTTATTCCAACTCTTTGCTTCCTGTTTGCTAATCAGCTTTCTCTCCATCTCAAGACACTACCTGCAATTCCATGTTTTTTAATTTTACATAGTATCTGCTGTGTAAGACTTTGTTGAAAGCCTTCTGAAAGTCGAAATAAATCCATCACTAATTCTCTTTGGTCTACGCTACTGGCTACATCCTCAAAGAATTTCTGTAGAATTGTCAAGTATGATAGTGGCATGGTAGCACAGTGGTTAGCACTGCTGCTTCACAGTTCCAGGCTTGGGCCACTGTCTGTGTGGAGTTTGCACATTCTCCTTGTGTCTGTGTGGGTTTCCTTCAGGTGCTCCAGTTTCTTCCCCCAATCCAAAGATATGCAGATTAGGTTGATTAGCCATGCTAAGATTGCCCCTTAGTGTCCTGAGATGTGAAAGTTATAGGGATTGGTGGGTAAAATATGAAGGGATATGCGGATAGGGTCTGGGTGGGATTGTGGTCAGTACAGACTTAATGGGCCAAATGGCCTTTTTCTGCATCGTAGGGTTTCTATGATTTCCCTTTCATAAATCCAAGTTGACTTTGTCTGATTATATCACTGCTTTCCAAACGCTGTGCGATGAAATCCCTTATAACTGACTCCTGCATCTTCCCGTAACCGATGCTAGACTATCTTTATTTTTGCTGTCCTGTTTTAACACAAACCATTTAAAAAGATGTAAATTTTCCCTTCAACATTTGATGTAATGACATCAAACAGTTGCTGTCTATGTTGTATTTCTGTCCAAACTTCATGGTGGTAATCCTGGGGGTGGATCCTTACTTTTCATTTTATAGTTAAGTTTGTTAATCTTCAAGGTGTTATAGCAAAAGTGTTCTTGAACAATCTTGCACATTTTTTGGTAAACTTTTCTCGGATGTTAGTTAAATGATTAGCTCTGCTGCCTCACAACACCAGGGACCTGGATTTGATTCCCTTGGCTTGGTCACTGTCCATGTGGAGTTTACCCGTTCTCCTCATGTCTGCATGGGTTTCCTCTGGATGCTTCGGTTTCCTCCAACAGTCCAA
This sequence comes from Sphyrna mokarran, assembly GCA_024679065.1. Taxonomy (NCBI): domain Eukaryota; kingdom Metazoa; phylum Chordata; class Chondrichthyes; order Carcharhiniformes; family Carcharhinidae; genus Sphyrna; species Sphyrna mokarran. The sequence goes on from JAGIQG010000010.1 coordinate 47,488,849, forward strand.
AGATGTACGGGTTAGGCTGATTGGCAGTGTTAAATTGCTCCTTAGTGTCAAGGGCTAGCAGGGTAAATACATGGGCTACAATGAAAGAGGCTGGGTGGGTTTGTGGTCGATGCAGCCTTGGTGGGTTGAATGGCCTTCTTTTGCGCAGCAGGGATTCTATGATTCTACTCTGAAATGCAAAGTTATTTTGCACATTTATCCACAATGAAAATCCACAGTATTTGAAAAATACAGCAGGTCTGTCAACACCTGTGGAGAGGGAAACAGAGTTAATGTTTTGAGTCCAATATCACTTTTCTTTGGAACTTGTAAAGAGGCAGAACGTGATGGATTTAAGCTATTAAAAATAAGATGGAGCAGGTGGAGCAAAAAGGGAAGGTGAATGATTAGAGAGTGTTTGAGATTACATTATGAAAATGTCATGGAACAAAAGGCAAAGAGTGGGAACGGTAGTAATAAAGGAATAAAGCATTTTCCCAGAGTAGATGTTGAAAGCAGAATATAGGTCAGTATTGTCTGAAAATAAAACACGAGAATGAGATCCAGACTGGCACGAGGGGATAAAGTACAAAATGGAAGATTCAGTTTGTATTGTGGAGCTGTCAAAAATGAGTCCAGAACAGTGCAAAATGCCTAATTTGGAAATGAGATGCTGTCCCTCAAATATATATTGGGTTTTATTAGAATATTGCACCTGTCTTGGGCCAATTATACTTACTTCATGTGAAAATAAGAAAAGGGTGATGTACTGAAAGGTTATAGATATTGATCACGCCCCAGCTGTAATGCTGAAGGTACATTGTTGCAACTTGCCATGATTTTAACAGTAGCCCCCGCTTGGAAAAGGCTTTTGAAGACAGAGAAACTAATATGGTATGAAACAGGTGGGGGTATGTAGGCTAAGTAAAACTTGTGTTTCGTCCAAAATTGGTGTAACCCTGAAAAAAGTGTAATAAAATCCAGTAATTTGGACTCCTTATCTTGGAGAAACAGGTGCTTATTGTGCACAAAGAATTTCTAAAATTGCATCATGACTGATATTTGTGGTAATTTATGCTCAACCGATTAATTGCATTGTGCATTTCTCTTTGACATCGTGTAAGTGAAGATTGCAGGGCCAGTAATACTTGGCATTTCTCATCATCTTGCTTAACCCTTAATCTATATACAGCTGCAAACTGATCTCTACAACTCTTCTACAGTCTGTTATAGTGGCAACATTGTTGAATTGCCCCACCATTAACAAAAGCATAACCAGACCAGTCATATCAGTACAATGGATGCGAGGGTAAGGAAGGCATAATGTATTTTGCAATGAATGGGTCATCTCTTGACCCATTAAAATCTGTCTGAAAGACATAAGTTAAATGTGTGATAAAATATTCAGTTCTCAGAGTCTGCTTGACAATGTGGTTACCGATTGACTCATAATTGACACCCTCCACCACTTCTCCATTCTGTCCTCATAATTGAAATATTTCATCCTGGAACCATTCTTGTAAACCTTTTCTGTACACATGCCAATATGTTCACATTCTTCCTTTCATGTGGCACTTAAAACAGTACACAGTATTGCAGCTGAGGTCCAGCTAATGTCTTCCATAAGTTCTGTTTAACCTCCTTGCTCTTGTACTCCATGTCCCTATCAATAAAGTCCAAAATATTATATGCTTTATTAATTGCTCTCTGCACCTGTCCTGCCACTTTCAATGATCTACGCACATTTGCACCAAAGTACCTCTGCTTCTGCAATTTTTTTGTGCCTTTTTTCTACTTCATCTTTTTCTTTACATCTTTAGACATTCAGGGAGTTGGGTGGTTACTCTTAGCACTATGAAAAGATTTCGGTGACACTTGTTTCCATAATTGTTCTGATAAAATATCATAACTCATGCTGATTAACATGTTAACAAACTTCAAAAAAAGCACAATTAGGGACTGGAGCTATACAGGCCAGTTTAACTAGTTTGTGGTCTGCATACAACAAGCAAGCATTAGCAGAGGCCTTTCCAAAAATCCGACCCCATCTTTTCTCCCCCATTCCTACTATTGGCTAACTGAAAACAAAATAATAAATGCCTCTTTGCAGGAATTGAAGTATTGATAATTTTAATGGATATATCTTTCACAGAAACATAAAACTTTAAATTTCTTTAAAAGCAAGCTGTCTTATTGATGTGACTTTGAGCCACAGATAACATGGGAACACTGATTTATTTCTATGTCAGCATGATTGCGATGGCATTCTATGCACCTGCTGCTCTTTATCTTCTAAGGGATACAGATTTCGGGTCTGTGAGATGCTGTCAAGGAAACCTTGACTGATTATCCCAGGTGCATTGTACCAATGTTGGACCAGTGATGGCGGTAGTCAATGTATAGGATAGTGCATGGGTGCCAGTCAAACAAGCTGCTTTGTCCTGGGTCATGTTGAGCTCCTTAAATGTTAATGTTATACTCATCCAGGTAAGTAGAATGGCTTGTGCAACATTCAGAATCATAGAATTGTTAAGAGCACAGAAGGAAGCCATTCCCCCATCATTCTTGCACTTGTTCTCTGAATGAATATTTCAATTAGGATAATTCCCCCATCATCCCCCTGTAACTGTACATTTTTGTCAGATAATTGTCTAGTGAACCTTCCGCTGTGTCATCTCCAAGGCAAGTGTATTTTCCCTTGGAGAGATTAAAACTTAAGAGCAGCTTCTTCCCTCCTGCCATCAGACTTTTGAATGGACCTACCTTTTGTTAAGTTGATCTTTCTCTGCATCTTAGCTATGACTGTAACATTACATTCTGCACCCTATCCTTTCCTTCTCTATGTACAGTATGTTTTATATAGTATACAAAAAACAATGCCTTTCACTGTATACTAATACATATGACAATAAATCCAACTATGCATTGTATGCCCAGGTGTGGTCTCATTAAAACTCTGCAGTTGTGGCATGACTTCCTCATTTTTGGATCAATCCTCTTGCAATTAGGGCTAATGTGCAATTTGTTCATCTAATTGCTTGCTGTTCCGGAATGCTAACTTTGTTTCTTGTTGTAGGTCTCCTAAATTTCTTTGAAAATGAATATTTAAAACTTTCTGACCATTTAAAAAAAATCTGTTTTTCTTTCTGCCAAACCTCAGTTTCCCAGATTCTAGCCTTTGCCACCTTATTACCCACTTACTGAGCATGTCTATATCCCTTGTATCCACTCCATCAGCCAACTGTCCTACCTAGCTTTGTATCATTAATAAACTTGGCAACATTATTCTGTCTCTTCATCTAATTCAGAAACATACTTTGTACATTGCTGAGGTGCCAGTACTGACTGTTGTTACTTGCAACCTGCCACCTTGATACTGCTCTGATTATTCCAATTCTCTGTTTCTGTTGACTAACCAATGATTTATCTGTGCTCAATATGTTATCCCCAACCTCATGAGCCCTTATCTTGATAGTGGGATTTGACAATACTTTGATAGTGCCATTGAATGTCAAGGTCAGGTAGTTAGAATTTCTTGTTGGTTGTTGCCTTGCATTTGTGTGACACAAATGTAATTTGCTACTTGTAGTTGAAGCTTGTATATTTTCTAGGTCATGGTGAATGTGGGCACAGCCTCATTAGCAGAGGGGAACTGAACACTCTGCAGCTATCATTGAACATTCTTACTTGGACCTTTTTCCAGGGGGAAAGTTTTTAGTTAAAGGGGACAGTCTTTGAAGCAATGGAAGATAATTGAGCATAGAAAATTGCTCTGTGGAACTCTTGAACCTATGTCTTGCAGTTGGGATGGGCTTCTAATAACGACAACTATCTTTGACGCTAGGTAGGTGTGACATAAGTTAGTGGAGAATTTTCCCCCTGATTCTCATTGAGTCCAAATGTAACTTGGGCTGCTTGGTGTCACATTCAGCCTCTCTCTCCTTGTGTCTGGATATTACCCTTATGTTCATCCTTGGGTCATAACTGTATTGAGTTTGTTAGCCGAATCCAAACTGAACATTGATGAAACATTATTGGTGAGGAAGTGCCACTGGCTGACCTCTTCTATCACTTTGCTAAGTGAGGGCAGTCTGTAGTGACAGTAATTAGCCAGATCAGATTTGTTCTACTTTTTCAGATTTCCATGCTGCCAAGAGATACGCTATCATGATTTGTCACATTCATCATCCTCACGCATCAATTGCAGTTTGTTTGCAACCACTCTGTGACAGTTGTCAGCCAACTATATTCACCACACTTTCTGCTGCCCTCCACTCTGCCTTCTAGAAAAGATCTCTGTAGCTTTACAGCTCTGATCAAATGGCTGAAATATTGACTTTTTTCCTGGATGTCGCTTTGAGTTCTTTTTGCTCTTGCAATTTCAAGAACTTTCTCATTTGTCTTGCAGTATATATATGGGATTTTAAGCTTATGTCTTAGAATTCACAATTCAAAGGCCTCTGTGTCCTTCCAATGATCTTGTTATCCAAGTTTTTGAGTCAGATAGGCATCTTATGAAATTATCAATGTGGCATCTTATGAAATTTTCCTTGTTCAAACCTTGTCTTGTTAACTTATCCTTCATCTTCATAAAGATACTTCCAGCACCTTTCATTACCATTTATCCTCCATCAACAAACTTGTTCCAGTGTGACACCATTCATTTTAATTTCACTTTAGATTCCTCTAATGTTTTCCTTCCATCAACCATTGTTTTTGGCTTTTGGTGTTCCTATTCAGTTCATCTTCTAAATTTCTAGATTTTACTTGATCTACAGTATTTTGTAGCACCTTATCTGATTCTGGTAGTAGTGCTGTGTCATCAGCATACTGTAAATTTATGTTCTTGCCTCCAATTTTACCATTGGAAGTACATTTAATTTTTTGATTATTTGTTTTATGTACAGGCTGGTAACAATACATGGCCTTGTCATGTATCGCTGTTTGCTTGAAACATATCTGCTTGTCCATCTTTGAGTCTGATGCTTGTTATTTAGTCCCCATAAAGGCTATGGATAAATGTTACATCATTGCTGTCAATGTTTCTATACATAGACAATTTTCTGCTTTTGTCTATATTATTGTAAGATGGAAAATAGAACAGTTTGGCTTCCTTCAATATTTGCATGGTGACTCGTCAGGGGTAAAATGGTCAGGACCACTGTTAATGACAGAAAATAGAGGTAGGGAAGCAATTCTGACTGATAACACTCAAAGGAAGGGAGACAACTCAAAGTTGTTTTGCCTTGTTAAATAATTAAATGCACTGTGTGATGAGTGAAGATTAAACAAATAAGGAATTCAAATAAGCAAACACTAAAGCTTTTATGCAATGAGTAAGATATTTTGTGTTTGACAGTTGTGCTGTATTGTAGACTGTTGCAACCGTTTGATTCCTTATTAGTGAACTAGAAGTTCTAACTTGGAAATGATTCTGTACTTTTTTAAAGTATAAATGCTGTTTGTTCTGCTTCTTGCATTTAGATAAACACTGCTAACTGCCTCCTTTTCAAGTAACTGATATGATTTCTTATCTAGAAAACGTAAAAAATGACTACTGCTGCCCGACCAACTTTTGAACCAGCCAGAGGAGGAAAGGGAAAAGGTGAAGGAGATCTCAGTCAACTTTCCAAGCAGTACTCAAGCCGGGACCTTCCTTCACATACTAAAATCAAATACAGGTTAGAATATATATTTGTTTTTAAGGATGTGGAAAAAGTTTGAGTTTTAGCACTTTTTTTCATTTGAGTTAAACTATTACTTTTTAAAAAAATGATTGACAATACTTGACGAAGAGAGTAGATTGGTATAATACTATGTAATGGTAATATGTGTCATGTGTCTGAGATTTTCTTTCTTGGCAGGAAAGTGATCTTTTCTCAAATGTTTGAGCCGATTGACAGGGGACAAATGAACAGCAGTAAATAGTCAATGTTTCCGTACAAGAATAAAATTAACTGACTGGTTACTCCGATAAATCTTTTCACCAGAAATCTGAACACACGATTACCTGTTTTGATATGTTAGCTAGATTGCTGTATGACACAGTGATATTGTGGAAAATGGGGAAGAAAGACAAACAATTTAAAATACTTAAATCTCTAATAATTAGGCCTTCATATTTATTCAGTGACAACATATTGCTTTTGCTCTGCCTTGAGGAGTATCTCTAGACTCTTTATGCGCCCCTTGTCTGCTTGCAAAGGAACTCTGTAAGTCACACTTTAATCAAAATAAAAAATCAGTTGGTCAAACATCTTAAGTGGATGGATGTAACAGTAACAAAATCAATTAAGTAATGTGAATGTTACTGATAACTTTATCAATGAAGAGAAAATTAAAGGCTTCTGGTGCATACCACCTGACAAGTGCAACCATTGTAGAGCAACAATCAGCATTTTCTGTTTTTGTTTCAGATTCCAGCTTTTGTAGTATTTTGCTTTTATCTTTATCAATATTATGACCTTCTCCCTTTAGCTCATTAACATTGTTTTTCATTTGTCAGCCAGTAAACTACACCATCTCCTTTTTTAATCAAACTAGTTGATTAGACTGCTTCTCAGAATTCTGGATTCTGTAGAGTTTTAGACTTCAAATTGGGCTTCATTGTAAATTTAAGTAAAACTCGCAGACTTACGTTTTGCTTCATCTACAGCATTGAATTTATAATCTGGAAATGCATCTGTAAGACTATATAATTTAAGTGCAATAGTCCATAAAAATAAAATGGAGGGGCACCTTTAATGCTTAATACTTGAATCTTACATAATGATGGATTTTTAATATATTTTTGGGATTATGTTAGTAGTCTGTGTTTTCAGGATTAATTAAATTTGGGGAGGTTAATAAAGACTACTTTCTTATGAGAACTGAGATATAAGGATAAGGTATTAAGGTTCATGCATTTGTAATGAGGTGTTTGAATTATAAGTAAATAGATTGGATGTAAAATTTTCATAATAAAGTGGGGATTGGGTTTTCAGCTGTTGAATTTCAAAAGGAAGTTCCGAAGTGACAAGGATGTTTGCAACATAAACATAAGAACGTAAAAAATAGGAGCAGGAGTAGACCATTTAGCCCATCGAGCCTGCCCTGCCATTCAACAAGATCATTTCTGATCTGAAGTGGATCAGTTCCACTTTCCCACTTTCTCCCAATAACCCTTAATTCCCTTGTCTATCAGAAACCTATCTACCCGTGACTTAAATATATTCAGTGAGGTAGCTTCCACCACTTCAATGAGCAGAGAATTCCAGAAACTCACCACCTTTTGAGTGAAGAAGTTCCTCCTCAACTCCGATCTAAACTGCCCCCCTATTATTTTGAGGCTGTGCCCTCTAGTTGTGCTATCCTTCTAAGTGGGAAGAACCTCTCTACCTCTATCCTATCTATCCCTCTCATTATCCTATAAGATCCCCCCTCACCTTTTCCTGTAGGAGTTTAGAAGGTTAAGATAAATTTCATGGACCAAAAGTAGAGGGGATAGGAAAACACCAAATAATTTCAAGTTTCGATAGGTTGAGTTCAAAGAGGTGTTTGAGGGCAATGAAATTTAAGATGCAAGAGGGGGAAAGTATTCAAGGAAAACCATTTAACTTTGTATGGCTATGAGGAAGTGTCATAAAGACCAGGTGTGTGTGTGTGTGTGTGTTTAAGTCAGGAAGTCATTGGTTTTCAGAGCACAATTTATTTTTGAAACTTCTAATTAGATTTCCACCACATTTGAGTAGTTGTGCAATATCTTCTTTACTAAAGTGACAAGTTATTTGCTTTGGGTAATATCACTGGATTTTTATCGTTAAATTCAGTAAGGAGGATGTTGTCAGGAATGTAGTTTACTTGCATATTTTTGAGCAAGTGGGTATTTTTTTGGAGAGGGTTAATTCTTAAGAATGTTTTAACTGTAACTTTAGTTTTATGTGCTTAGTTTTTTTTCTTTTCTCATAAATCTTACACTTTTAAGATGCTAAAGGTGCTAGCAGAGATTTATGCTTATGCTTTTTGGGCCAGTAACTTTTCCTCATTGTTTTCATTTGTTCATGATTATTAAGTCATGCTTCCATCTGGGATCTTTTTTGCTCAGTAAATGACATGCTGTGATCGCAATATCTAAGTCTGTTAATAATAACCACATTCAGTGGGGTATAATATCCACTTTGGGTGCCATCATGAATCCTGGCACAAATTGCAACCAAAACTTCATCCAATTTCAGAATTTATTTCTTGAGTTTCCATCAAATCAGCTATATTTAGTTACAAATTAGGAGAGGAACAGACCACTTTCCCCCTCTAGCTGCTCTGTCTATTCAATAAGATTATGGCTGATCTGATTATAGTGTTGGTTCCATCCTGAAACGTTTTGACTCCCCTGTTAGTCAAGAATGTATCTACCTCTGTGTTCAAAATATTCAATGTCCTTGTCTCCACTGCTCTTGGAAAGAGCTTTCCAAAGATTCATAATCCTTAAAGAAAAATCATTTTCCTCATCTCCATCTTAAATGGAAGATTGCTTACTTTTAAACTATATTCCCTAGTTATAGTCTTTCCCACAAAGGGAAACATCCTTTCAGCATCTACCCTGTCGAATCCCCTGAGAATATTGTATGTTTCAACAAAATGACCTCCCATTCTTCTAAATGTCAATGGATGCAGGCCCAATCTTTCCATATAAGATAATTCCCCCATCCTAGGTATCAGGTGATTGAACCTTCTCTGAATTCTTCTAACGTATTTATCTATTTCTTAATTAAGGAAACCAAAACTGTACACGGTATTTTGGATGTGGTATTTTGCCAATGCCGTGTAACACTGCAGGAAAATATTCCTACATTTAAATTCCATTCCCCTTACAAAAAATGACAATATTCCATTTGCTTTCCTAATCGCTTGAATACTAATTTGATTAATATACTCAGGGCAACCAGATCTCTCTGTCCCTTGGAGATCTGTAATTTCTCTTTGTTTAAATAATATATGCACTTCTATTCTTTCTGCCAAGAGGACAAGTTCATATTTTCCCACCATTATGCTCCATCCATCAAATGTTTGCTCACTGAATTAACCTTTTAACATCTTTTTACAGATGCCATACATACCCTTCACAACTTACTTTCCTAAATGTCTTTGTATCATCAGAAAATTTAGCAACCATATCTTTGGTCTTGTCTTTTAAGTCATCGATGTGAAGTGTAAATAGTTAAGCCTCCAACACTGATCCTTGTGGCATGCACTCACCACATCTTGCCTATTGGAAAATGACCCATTTATGCCCACTCTGTTAACCATTAGCTAATCAGTCCTTTATCCTTTCTAATATATTACCCCTTATACCACAAGCCATTATTTTGCGTAGTAATCTTTGTGACACCTTGTCAAATATCTTCTGGAAACCTAAGAGCAGCATATTCACAGGTTCCCCTATATCCATTTGCACCTCACTTCTTCACAGAACTTCAATAAATTAGTGAAACATGATTACCCTTTCACAAAACCATATTAACTCTGCCTGATTGTGTTGACATTTTCCAATTCCCCTGCTATGACCTCAGTAATAGATTCCAGCATTTTCCTATGACAGAACTGTGACACAGTTGCAGATACAAAGATCTTTAAAATGTCATAAACTTGACACACAAAATAATCAAAAATGAAAATGGAATGCTGGTCTTTACATCTAGAGGGCTAGAATACAAGAGGGTGGGGATCATACTTCTAAGTATGCTGCAGCCTGGTTTGACCTCACCTGGAGTACTGAAAGTAGTTCTGGATGCAACACCTTAGGAAGGATGTATTGGCCTTGGAGGGAGTGCAGTGTAAATTAGTACAATGTCTGACTTTGTGTTATAATTTATGGAAGGGCTGAGTTGTACTTGTAGAACTTTAGAAGGTTAAGTGGAGATCTGATAGAAGTTTTAAAATCTTGCGGAAACATAGTCTAAAAATTAGAATCAGGTCATTCAGATGTGAAATTAATAAACACTTTTACAGATAAAGATTGGTAGAAGTTTGGATCTCTCTTCCACAAATGGCAATTGATGCTAGATGTTCCTAATTGAGGTTAATCAACATCTATTGAAAGCATTAAAGAATATGGGCACGGGGGTGAGGGGAGTACATCTAATAAGATCATGGATCAACCATGTTCTAATTGAAGACTGAAAAGTCTCCAGAGACTACAATGCCTACTCCTTTTTTCCTATACAGTATACCCATTATTCTGTATGTATTTCAAACTACAGGTATTTACTGATCCAGACTCAAAAGCAAAATGCAGATCCTGGAAATTGAAATAAAAACAGAAATATTGGAAATACTCAGCAAGTCTGACAGCATTTGTGTAGAGAAAAACAGTCTAGATTTTGCATTGTTGACCTTTTTTGTCAGAGCTGGGAAAATTTAGCAAACTAATACCTTTGAAGAAAGAGGCAGACTGGCAAGTAGGGAAACAAAAGGAAAGGTTTAATAGAGTGGAAAGCAAAAAAATTAAAATATCATTGCTTGGTGCAAAGCAAAAGGAGATGGTAATAGGTCAAATAGGAAACAAAAGGTGGGTCTCGAGGTGTACATGGAATAGCAGAATTGTGACCAATAGCTACCATCAGAAGAAAAATGAAGATTCCAATCTGAAACTGTTGAACATAAAGGTTGGTATTGTAGAAATTGAAGATCAGGAAAATCCTTTCATGGCTCTTTGAGGATTGGGAAGGGCCAAGATGAGAAATGTGAAAGGGGGATTATGAGATGATAGGAGGCAATAGGCAAGTGTTGCACCTCCTGAACATGCGTGGAAATGGAAGGACTGATTTGGGATGTTCGATGAGAGAACGAGGGTGTTGAGGAGAGGATAGTCTCTTAGGAATGTTGAGAGAGGTGGGGAAGATGTTTTTTAATTTTTCTCATGGACTAGGCCATTATAAGGCCAGCATTTGTTGCCGATCTCTAATTGCTGTTGAGTGACTTGTCAGAGGGCACTTGAGAGTCAACCACGTTACTATGGATCTGGGATTATATGTAGCCTGACTGCATATTGTTGGCAGATTTCCTTCTCTTGATGTTAATGAATAAGATGAGGTTTTACAACATTCAGTGAAATGGTCATCATTATTGAGCTCAGTTTTATCTTCCAGATTTATTAATTGAATTTCAATTCTACCAGTGGTGATGGGATTTTAACCCATCTCTAGAGCATTAGCTTAAGTTTCTGTTATGTCACTATATCCTGTTGTTGGAGGTAGCAGAGACCCCTTGAAGGTGGAGGTTTCAGTGAAATTGTTTAATAAATCTCATCATTTTCATGTTTATGTCTCCTCCCCTCGTTTTCCTTTCTAGAAAATGTATGTCAAGCGCGACATGTGACTATAAAGATGTTTGTTTGCTTTTACAGCTTTCTCAGTTCCATTTTGAACCAGCCACGGGGAAGTATGTTATATTTGCTACTATATAATTGATCTCTCTCAATTAAACTTTTCGTATTCCAATTTGGACTAATCATTTTGTGGCATACCAGATCTCTGGTTTGTTGAGATTGAACACCTATGATACAACAGTGTGGATAATGTCCTCAATATGACTTCTAAACTTTGTTTTGAGCTTGCTGTGAAATATCGTATAAGAACTTGTACAATTTGCTTATAGGCAACCAACCCAGGATGTCCCTGAAGAGTTGCGTAGCCGTGATTTCCGTAGAGAATTGGAGGAGAGGGAACGAGTAGTAGTACGGGAGAAGAATCGAGACCGACCACCCAGAGGTATATAAAGTTCCTTTCCAAAACTGGGAAGTTGTATTGAAATTAAAGGAACAAACAGTTTATAATTAGCTGTGATAGTGTAAAATTAATTTCCCTTGACTTTTTAATAACTAGCAATTTTCTTGTTTGGAGAAATTGTGTCCCCAGGGCTATTATGGCTACAGAACTGAGGAAATAATAGTTTTGAACTAGAAGTATTTGTTTTCGACCTTAGTAATTTGCCACAAGCCTAGTGTTGTTGATATCAACTTAATGCAAGATAAATCCATTCAAAAGTCTGACAGCAGCAGGGAAGAAGCGGTCCTTGAGTCGGTTCGTGCATTTCTGTACCTTTTTCCTGAAAAAGGTGGAAGAGAGAATGTCCACGATGAGTGGAGTCCTTAATTATGCTGGCTGCTTTGCCAAAGCAGTGGGAAGTGTTTTGCATGATGGTTTGGGCTACATTCACGAGTTTTCGTAGTTCTTTGCAGTCTTGGGCAGAGCAGAAACCATACCAAGCTGTGGTACAACCAGAAAGAATGCTTTCTACTGTAAAAAGTTGCTGAGAGTTGTAGCTGACATGCTAAATTTCCTTTCTTTCTGGGAAAGTAAAGGCGTTGGTGGGTTTTCTTGACTGTAGCATCAATCTATGTGATATCTACGTTTTTCTTTTGCAAGGTACTGATCTTTTTCATGGGCAATTTACATAAGAACCTATCTAAAAGTAAATTTCCAGTTAACCCAAAGAAATGTTCGGATTAGCATCTACGGCTACATTTCTGTACTGTACAACTGTTGAATCCATATTACTCTACTAGGTAATTCAGCAGCTTTGCAACAATAGTGATGTAGTTGTGCCATATATTTGAGAATCAGTGCAACATTGGATTGTTGAACTGTAGATTTGTGGCTATCATTCCCTGCATGGCAAAGAGCCTGATCTTGGTTGTACAGTTGTGTAAGTATACTGATCTGAGATTTGGCTACTTCTATATAGATGATGCAAAAATCACTGAACATTTTCTCTTATGGCTGCTGGTATTTTTTTTGACAATGTATATCAATTTAATATTTGATGAAAAAATGTTTGAGTTGGTATGACATGATCGTGGAAATGCTGGCATTGGAGTGTGATAAGCACAGTAAAAAATCTCTCAACACTAGGTTAGAATCCAACAGATTTATTTGATAGCACAAGCTACAAGCTTTCAGAACACTGCCACTTCATCAGGTGAGTGGGAGTTGTGTTCACAAACAGGGCATATAGACACAAATTTAATTTACAAGATAATGGTTGGAGTGTGAGTCTTTACACATAATCAAGTCTTAAAGGTACAGACAATGTGAGTAGAGAAAGGGTTAAGCACAGGTTAAAGAGATGTATATTGTCTCCAGCCTGGACAGTCAGTGAGAATTTGCAAGCCCAGGCAAGTTGTGGGGATTACATTAGTGTGACATGAACCCAAGATCCCAGTTGAGGCTGTCCTCGTGTATGCAGAACTTAAGAATGACCTCAGCCAGGATGTTAGGTTCATATCACACTATCTGTAACCCTCACAACTTGCCTGCCATATGTCACTAACTGTTCAGGCTGGAGACAATACACATCTCTTTAACCTGTGCTTAACTCTCTCCACTCACATCGTCTCTACCCTTAAAACTTGATTACCTGTAAAGACTCTCATTCCAACCATTATCTTGTAAATAGAGTTTGTGTCTATATGTCTTGTTTGTGAACACAACTCCCGCTCACCTGATGAAGGGGCAGTGCTCCAAAAACTTGTGACTTGTACTCACAAATAAACAGCCAGGTATGACAGCCAGGAACCAGACACGATATTTTAGGGTAAATTTTCATCTTCATTGCATAGACCTGTGCTCACCAAACCTTTTCCTTATTTTGTGACTCAGATCTTGAGTGACTCCAGAGTGAAAATTGGAGGATGATTTGTTGAGTGGGCTTGTTTTAAAACTGCAAGTTGCACTGAAAGAAGTGAAATGCACCCTTGTTCTTGTAGCTGCAATTGGGTCTCAAGAGGACAGATGTTTAAGCCAGATCAGAACCATCAGTTGTGTGAAATTCTTTTTTCTGGTATCACATTTGCTTCTTGTGCAAATTATTTTAAATCTCTTGTTCTTGACCCTTTTATAAGCGAGAACAGTTTCTCCCTATTTACTCAATCCAGTCCCCTCATGATTTTGAGCATCTCTATCAAATGTACCCTTGTACCCTTCTCTCCTAGGAGAATGATCCCAAGCTCTTCAACCTATCCTCAATTGAATTTTCTCATTCCTGGGGCCATTCTTGTAAATATCTTCTGCACACTCTCCAGTGCATTCACATCCTTCACATAGTGTGGTGCCTGGAACTGAGCACAATATTTGAAGAATTAATTCATAATTCACAATGAATATACATTTATGATGGAATAAAACACCATTGGCAAGGTGACCCAACTGTGGCCAACAAAAAAAATTGAAGTAAGTATTCAATTAAACACAAAAATTTATAAAGTTGTTAAAAAGCGTAGTGAGTCTGAATATTGCGAGGACAAAGAATGATCAAGAAATTGTTGGAGAAAATAAGACATGTGAATAAATTAGTTGGAGACACAAAAATACATTGTAAGAAAATGAATGGATTACTGAAAGTAAACTTGAATCTTTTAGTGATTGAAACATAAAAATTATGAGAAATGAGAGATATTCAACAATTCTTTGCAGCTGACTTCATAGCAGAAGATGCACAAAATACTTTGTATGTCATAGGGATTCAAGGACCCAGTGAAAATAAGTAGCGTGAGGAAAATAACTTTAATGAAAACATAGTATGGAAAAATGATTGAAACTAAAAGCCAACAAATCCTCTAGGTCTGATGGCTTATAGTTTTAAAAGGTGGCTGCAATTAAGTACATGCATTGATTTTGTTCTTTCAGAATTCCCTAGATTCTAGAGTAATCCCCATTGATTGAAATGTACATAATGTAATCACATCATTCAAGAGACAAAGGAGAGAGAAAACAAAACTATATGCTAGTTTGCCTGACATCATAGAACATAGAACATTACAGCACAGAACAGGCCCTTCGGCCTTCGATGTTGTGCTGACCAAAATAAAAAACAATGCCCCTCCAAACTAAACCATTCCCTTCTCTTCCATATACTTATCAATTAACCTCTTAAACGCCACCAAACTTGGCGCATCTACACAGCTGCAGGCAGGGCATTCCACTCCCTAATCACTCTTTGAGTAAAGAACCTACCTCTGATATCCGTCCTATAACTCATACCCCTTAATTTAAAGCTGTGTCCCCTCGTGCTAGCAACATGAGGTGTTGTACCAGGGAAAATACTAGAATCCATCATATGGCAACTGGGTAGTTTCTAAAAGCAATAGTGTGATTGGGCAGAGTCAATACAGGTTTATGAAATAAATTGTCAAATTTGTAAAGGTTTTTGTTTGAAAGAATAACTTGTGGAATAAATAATTGGGAAATCAGATGTTTATTTGGATTTTCAAAAAGGTATTCAATATGATGTAACACTGTGTAGGTCGTCACTCAAAGTTAGGGCCCGTAGGATTTGTTATTTTACCATGGATTGATTGAAAATAGAATACAGGAGGAAAATGCAAGACATTTTCACACTGACAAGCTGTAACCTTGCGAAGAATACTCAAGGCTCAGATATTTAGAATTTATATCAAACGCTTAAGTGCAGAAACCAAATGTAATCTGTCCAAGTTTGCTGACTGCACAGTGCTAGATGGGAAAGTAAGCTGTGAGGAGGACACAAAGTTGTAAATGGGTATGCAAATAACAGATGGATGTTACTGAAGAAATATGAACTTGTCCACTCTGGTAGAAAATTCAGAAAAACATAGTATTTTTTAAATAGTGTGAGGTTTGGAATGATATTCAGAAGAATCTGAGTGCCTTATTTGACTGGCAAATTGCAGAAAGTTAACATGCAAATAAAGCAAATAGTTGGGTAAGCAAATTGTGTGCTAACTTTCATTACAAAGAGATTGATTAAGAGTAAGAAGTTTTAACTAATTATGTAGAGCCTTTTGGTGAAACCTTACCAGCAGTACCATGTACAATTTTGGTGGTCTTACTCAAGAACGAATATACTGGCTTGGAAAGTGCAACAAAGTCACTAGTATTTGAAAAAAAATATTAAGCAGACTAGGATTATGTTGCATGAGGTTTTGAAGGAAGAGTGATTATTTTACTGAAAGGTGTAATATTCTTGAGGGTCTTCATCAGATGCTGGGAAGATGTTTATTTGTTGGAAGCCTAGACCTATGGGGCCATGGTCTCAGCACAAGAGTCGATCATTTAGGATTGAGATGAGGCTTATGAAGCCTTTGAAATTCTTTACCCCAGAGGGGTGTAGCTGCTCAGTTGCTGAATATATTCAAGTCAGACATCGATAATAAGAATCCAGTGATTTTGGAATAGTGTGGTAAGAGCAGAGATACAAATCAACCATGATCTTCTTGAATGATAGGATTGTCTCATTTCTGTTCTGTGGTCTATTTCTGTTCTGATTATGTACTGTCAAGTCAAGACTGACAGTTTAAAGGCAGAAGAGTTCAGCTTACTATAAGTTTTCAAAGAAAAATTGGACTAATTCTTTTGGATTTTCTTGCAGAACATACTACATCATCTTCAAAGAGACCACGGCTGGATCAGATACCCGCAGCAAACCTTGATGCTGATGATCCACTAACGGATGTAGGTTATGATTTTGCCACTTGATTTAAATGTAGAAGATCGATCAATTCCTTGTGATCTTTTCCTTAATTGTACTCTCAGATTGTTCTTGAAAACCTTGCTACAAGGTGGCTGACCTATGAAAAGAGATACAACCTCTCTGTTGTTTTAACCTTTTAACGTTTATTTAGTAATGTCACATGTAGGTTTACATTAATACTGCAATGAGGTTACTGTGAAAATCCCCTAGTCGCCACACTCCGTCTGTTCAGGTACGTAGAGGGAGAATTTAGCATGGCCAGTGCACTCAACCAGTCTTTTGGACTGTGGGAGGAAACTGGAGCATCTGGAGGAAACCCATGTAGACACGAGGAGAATGTGCAGAATCTGCACAGACAGTGACCCAAGCTGGGAATTGAACAATGTGTCCTTGACAGTGTGAGGCAACAGTGATAACTACAGTGCCGCTGTGATGCGATGGAGGAAATGAGTAGAGGAGGGATGTGGTGGTTGTGAGATGGGGCTTACATTCCTTGGCCTGGTATAGGTGTGATAGGGAAGGAGAGAATGCAATCTTGGTTATTTTGTCTAATAATCACAATTCATGCATGGAAGTTTAAAAATTTGAATTTCGGCTGTTGCCGGTTTTAATATAGTCAGAATTGAGATACTGTATCTGTATAGGTGAGTCAGGCTAATATCAGTGATGGAAAAACTGAGACAATAACCTGGGACAGAATTAATTGGAACTTGGAAAAATATGGATTAACAAATTAAATTCACAAAATTGTTAAGCGAATTATGTTTGACTAACTTAATTTAAGTGTTTTGATGAAATAATAGAGTGGATATGAGGATACCAGTTGATGTGTATCAATGGTCTTTCAAAAAGTATTTGATGATAAAACATGAGAAATATTGAAGGCTATAAGCTGAAAGTGGAAGTGGCTGCATGAGTACGAAATTGGCTAATGCTGGAAAGCCCAGAGTAGTGTCAAATAGTTGTTTTCCTGAGCTGGAGGGAAGTATACAGTAGTGTCGCCAGAGGTTGGTATTTGGACCAACTGTCTGTTCTGGAATTTTATTTTTCTACATTGCACGTGACATGAAAAGACTGATTTGCACTGGTGGTTTTTCAACAAAGATTACAGGAGGTTGTAAAGTTAATATATTTCAGCAACTTAAATGATACCAGATACAGTTATTAGTGAATTATTTTCCGAAAAGAATTTTATTGAGGTAACATTTGACCTGCAAATAACAACCTGTATATTTGTTATCAAGCAGCACATGGTTGGTATGCTGTTAATGGTGCATGCTATAATTAGAAATGCTAATTGCCAAGATTGCTATTTTATTTTTAAATGTGCTAATTTTTTGATTTGAATTGGAATTTTATAAACTCATTTTAAATTTATTTTTGGGACACTTGTTTGAACTACAGTTGAGCAAAGTAATTTTCATTTGTTTCTTTTTGGAATGTACTAGTGGTTAGTTTCATATTTTCCCTATGCGTTTGAAATTTTCATATTTCTGCAATGTTGAGTTCAGTCACTGGATGGCCCAATTGTGCAGCATTTGAGTGTATGGAAATCCTATGCCAAGAATGGGATATTAGCTCTTTACCATCTCATGATTCCCTCAAAACTCAAACCTAAGCTTCTTTCATATGCTGTTTAATGTCTTATTATGACATTTTGAGGGCTAGATTTTATTGCTGTGTGACTTTTGTATGCAAAGGTAAGGATGTCAAGTTAGAAAATCAAAAAGTTGGATGAAAATAGCTTTGATGTTACAGGAATTGGAAAGTATAAACAGGTCCAGTTCAGACACGTTTTGAATATTTTGTTATCTTTAAATATAAGTGAAACTATAAGAAGTATTTTCAGCTACTGGACAAGCTCTTTCGAAGAAATCAATATAGAACATGCTTGATACTTGGTAATTTATTATTTATATTTGGTTGAAATTTCTCCTGACTTTTAGGAAGAAGAGGAGGAAGACTCTGATAGAGAGAGTAGTAGTGATGATGATGATGATGACGATACTGCTGCTCTTTTAGCTGAGCTAGAAAAAATTAAAAAGGAACGCGCTGAAGAGCAAGCACGGAAGGTAAGTTCCATATAGATCCTCTTCATGTTTTTAATTTTCCCTTAACAGTAAATGTAAATGGTCTTTTTATCTCTACAAACAATACGATTTGTGGCCCTTTAAAGTGGGTATTTATTTAAAAGTTACTATTCCGCAAATCCACCTCAGATTTTTTATACTGATTTCAAATTGATATAGTTGAATAAACTGTAAATGGATGAAATCTGTACTTTAAAGGTACAGGAGGTAGTCATTTGGCCCGTTAGGTCCATACTGGCTCTCCATTGGAACAATCCAGTCAGTCTGATTCATCCACTCCAGCTCCATATCCCTGCAGGTTTATTTCTTTCAATTACAAATTCAGTTTCCTTTTGAAGTCATTGATTTCTTCAAATTCCATCACAGTGTTGTGCAGCAAGTTCCAGGTCAATTCCATTTTCTGTACTTTAAAAAAAAAAGTTACTCTTTGTATTTCCCCTGGATGTCTGGCCAAAAAATTAGTTCCATGGAGCAGTTTTCCTTGGCTACTTTAAGCAAACCCATCATAAGGGGAAAAATAGAGTATGAAAGTAAGTTAGTGAGGAGCATAAAAACTGACTGTACAAGTTTTTATGGGTATGTAAAGAGATTGACAAAAATGAATGTAGGCTCCTTACAGTTGAAGACAGAGGAATTCATAACAAGGCCAAAGAAATGGCCGAAGAACTAAATTTGTACTTTGTTTTTGTCTTCGCAAAGGAAGATATGAATAATATACTGGTAAGCACAACAGTTTTGTGCTCTGATAAACACAAGTTCTTAGTGAGGAGCTGAAGGAAATCAGTATTAATAGAGAAATGGTTTGGGGAAATTAATGGGATTTAAGATGGATAAATATCCAGGGCCTGATGATTTTCATCCTGGAATATTTAAGGAAGTGATTTTAGAAACGGACCTGTTGGTCATTTCCAAAACTCTTTGGAAATTGAAATCTGTAGGAAATTGATTCCTACAGATTGAAAGATAGCTAAAGTAAGCCGACTATTCAAAGAAGAGATGGAGAGAAAACAGGGCACATAATTCAGTGAGCCTAAAATCAATAGTAGGGAGATTGTTCGAGTCCATTATCAAGGGTGTTTATAGCACTGCATTTGGAAGGGCAGTTGTATAATCTGACAAAGTCAGCATGGATTTTGCTTGACAATCTACTGGAATTCTTTGAGAATGTAACTAGTAGAGTGGACCAGGGAAAACGGTGGATATCGTTTATTTAGACTTTCAGAAGGCTTTCGACAAAGTATTCTGTTATGCAAGACAATGTAAAGTTAAAGCGCATGGGATTGCGGGTAGTGTCTTGATGGACAGAAACTAGTCAGCAGACAAGAGCAAAAAGGTGGAATAAATGAATCTTTTCTTCCATTGGCAGATGGTGAATAGTGAGGTCCCACAGAGATTTATGCTAAGATCATGTATATTAATGATTTGGAAGAAAGAACTAAACATATTATCTCCAAATTTGCAGATGATACAAAGTTGGTTGGGAGGGTGAGCTATGAGGAGGATGCAGAGATGCTTCACTGTGGTTTGGACAGCTGAATGAGTGGGCATATGCATGGCAGAGACAGTATAATGTGGATAAATGTGATGTTTTTGTGACTGAAGTGAATAACAGGAGTCATAGAGTTTTACAAGGTAGATTATTATTTGAATTCGTGTAAATTGAGAGAGTGGGGACTCAATGTGAGTTTGGTATCCTTGTGCATCAGTCACATGAAGATTTGAATATAGGAATATGAATGTTTTACTGCAATTGTAGAGGTTATGGCCATGCATGTAGTATTAAATACAGTTTTGGTGTCCTTATTTGAGGAAGAATACTCCTGCTATATATAGATGGAGTGCAGCGAAGGTTTATCACATTGATTCCTGGAATGGCAGGAGAGACTAAATTGGTCAAGATTATATTCATTCACTATAGAAGAGTAAGAAGGGATCTCATAGAAACTTATAACATTCTAACAGAATTCGACAGGACAGATTGAGAAAGCATGTTCCCAATGGTGGAAAAGTCCCAACTTAGGGGTCATAGTTTGAGGGTAAGATATAACTTGTGCGAGGAGAAATATCTTCACCCAGAGAGTAGTACATTTATGGAGGCCAAAATGTTGTGCGATTTCAAGAAGAAATTAGATGTAGTTCTAAAGGATCAAAGGATATGGGAGAAGGAGCAAGGAGGTGCAGGCAGGATCAGGGTGTTGAATTTGATGATCAGCCATAATCATAATGAACAGGCTCAAAGGGCTGAATGGTTTAGTGCTGCTATTTTTTATGTATGTTTCTATGTATGCATCATTAGCAAGTGTACATATAGAAACATAGAACATTACATCACAGTATAGGCCCCTCAGCCCTCAATGTTGTGCCGAGGTATGCCCAATTCCAAGATCAAGCTATTCCACTCCCTATAATTCTGGCATGCTCCACATGCCTATCCAATAACCACTTGAAAGTTCTTAGTGTCTGACTCCACTATCACAGCAGGCAGTGCATTCCACACCCCAAACACACTGAGTGAAGAATCTACCTTGGACATCCCTCTTATATCGCCCACTATGAACCTTATAGTTATGCCCCCTAGTAACAGCTACATCCGCCTGAGGAAACAGTTCCTGCACGTCCACTCTATTAACCCCCTCATCATCTTATAAATCTCTATTAAGTCGCCTCTCATCCTCCTCTGCTCCAAAGAGAAAAGCCCCAGCTCCCTTGACCTTTCCTCATAAGACCTACCCTCCAAACCAGGTAGCATCCTGATAAATCTCCTTTGCACTCTCTCCAATGCTTCCACATCCTTCTTATAGTGAGGTGACCAGAACCGAACACAAAGTTCCAAATGCGGTCTCACCAATGTCCGGTATAGTTGCAGCAGAACCCCACGGCTCTTAAACTCAAACCCCCTGTTAATAACTGCTAACACACTATAAGCCTTCTTCACGGCTCTATCCACTTGAGTGGCAATCTTCAGGGATCTGTAGATATGAACCCCAAGATCTCTCTGTTCCTCCACATTCCTTAGAACTCTGCCATTGACTCTGTAATCTGCATTCAAGTTTGTCCTATCAAAATGAATTACCTCATGCTTTTCAGGATTAAACTCCATCTGCCACTTTTCGGCCCAGCTCTGCATTTTATCAATGTTTCTTTGCAGCCTGCAAGAGCCTTCCACCTCATCCGCTACTCCACCAATCTTTGTGTCATCTGCAAATTTATTAACCCATCCTTCAGCCCCCTCTTCCAAGTCATTGATAAAAATCACAAATAGCAGAGGACCCAGCACTGACCCCTGTGGTACATCAAAGGTAACTGGCCTCCAGTCTGAAGATTTTCCTTCCATCACCACCCACTGTCTTCTATGAGACAGCCAGTTACTTATCCAATCGGCCAAATTTCCTTCTATTCCACGCGCCCTTATTTTCTTTGTGAGCCTACCACGGGGAATCTTATCAAACGCCTTACTAAAATCCATGTATACAACATCAGCTGCTCTACCTTTATCCACACACTTAGTTACCTCCTCAAAGAATTCAGTCAAATTTTGAGAGACAGGACTTACCCCTCACGAAACCGTGCTGACTATCCCGGATTAAACAGCATCTTTCCAAATGGTCATAAATTCTATCTCTTAGGACCCTTTCCATTACCTTACCACCAAAGTAAGATTAACTTTGGCCGGAAAAATGTAGAAGAGAGTTATAGGATAAAAGGTAAAACTATACGGAGCATAGAGACGCAGAGAGACTTGGGGGTGCAGGTTCACAAGTCTCTGAAGGTGTCCTCACAGGTGGAGAAGTGATAAAGAAGGCGTATAGTATGTTAGCTTTCATAGAAAAGGGTATAGAATACAAGAGTAGGAGTTTGATGTTGCAATTGTATAGAACGTTGGTTAGGCCTCACTTGGAATACTGCGTCCAGTTCTGGTCACCGTACTATCGGAAGGATGTGGAGTCCTTGGAGACAGTGCAGAGGAGGTTTACCAGGATGCTGCCTGGTATGGAAGGACTGTCTTATGAGGAACGATTAAATAGACTGGGGTTGTTTTCCCTTGAAAGACGTCGGCTTAGAGGGGATCTCATAGAGGTGTATAAGATTATAAGGGTATAGATAGAGTAAATGGAGGTAAACTTTTTCCACCTTCAGAAATGGATAGGACGAGGGGTCATGGCCTTAGGGTGAGGGGGGCTATGTATAAGACGAATATTAGAGAGCAGTTTTTCACACAAAGGGTAGTGGGGGTGTGGAATGCACTGCTGAGTAAGGTGGTGGGAGCAGGCACGCTGGGGCTGTTTAAGGGTCTCTTGGACAGCCACATGAGCAGTATGCAGATAGAGGGATATAGTAGGACTGTTTAACTACGGCTTTTTTTCCACAGGTAATTCGGTCCACACTTGACCAACAAGGAGCATGCATTCGGCAGGTGGTGCGAGGACAGCTCTTGGATGTTGATTCATGGGTTGCCTGGTTCTTCATGTCGTAAATGAGTGCTTTATCTGGACCATCTGAAGGGCACCATGACAGCTCAGTGACTATCGCTGTAGCTGTGCAGACACTTGGAATTGGGCCGGTGTCTGCGGGAGTTTGCGCTTTCTCCCCGTGGTTGCGTGGGTTTTCTCCGGGCACTCCGGTTTCCTCCCACATCCCAAAAATTCGCTCTTAGGCTGATTGGGAAACAAATTGTCCCTATAGTGAGAGTCTTCCATATTAGGAATAACCTAAATTTAGAATAGGATAATGGAATTGCTACTATATAGTTATGACGGCGGTGCGGGCTCGTTGGGCCGAAGGGCCTGTTTCCCGTGCTGTGTTGCTCTTTAAACTCTTTAAACTGGCCTATAATTACTAGGGTCGTTCCTATTTCCTTTCTTGAAAAGAGGAACAACGTTTGCCACACTCTAGTCCTCTGGCACTATCTCCGTGGACAATGAGGACCTAACGATCAAAGCTAAAGGCTCCGCAATCTCATTCCTTGCCTCCTACAAATACCTGGAGGATCTGGATATCTGGCTCACCACCCAGTCTTCACCCTGTGATGGATATTGTGGTCGGTCTTCTCCTTGCATTAAGTTGATCTACGTTAGTAGAAAAAGCAGTGGTCCTAATATGGCCCTTGGGGGGAATGTCACTGTCTACTATGCTTCAGCCGGAAGAACAATCATTTAACACAACTCATTGTTTTTTGATTTTAAGCCAATTTTTTTTACCCAGTTGGACAGTATTGGATTCCTATTCTGATGCTCAGTTTTATTAACCAGTCTTTTATATATTTGTTAAATCCCTTCTTAAAATTCATGTAGAGAACTTTCGCACCATGTTGTTCTCTGGTACTTCAAAGTAGTCAATTATACTAGTCAAGTATGATCTGTCTTGTGAATCATTCTAGCTAGCTTTAATTAACTACAATGTCTCCAGTGCCTGCTGCTTTTTTTTTCTCTGATTATTGTTTTTGGTTTGTAGTTGTTAGTTCTGTCATTGCTGCTTGTTTTTGAATAAGACTTGTCACTCTTCAATCCTCTGGCATCTCCCCCTTATCTAGAGAAGATTGGAAGCTTATGGCCACCTCTTTCACTATCTGCACACCTGCTTCCTTTAGCAATCTGGACCATATGACTTATCTACCATAGCATAGTAAATCTTTCCAGTACCTCCTACCTCTGAATTACCACCCTATCCATTGCTTCTACTGTCTCTGCTTCCAAAAATGTTTGTCATATTCCTCTTCCTTGGTAAACTGTGATAAAGAATTTAAATATTCTAGCCTTGTCCTGTGCCTCTCGCCTCTTTCTCCCTAATAGGATTCTCTCTACCTATTACAACCTGTTTACTATTTACATATCATTTTTGGGTTCCATTTTTATGTTAACTTCTATTCTATTCTTATATTCTCTCCTTGCTAGTCTTATTTCCCTTTTCATCTCTCCTGTTAATCTGTTGTATTTGGCCAGATTCTCACTTGAAGAATTCACATGACATGCAGAATATACTCTCGTTTGTTTCGTAAAAGTCTCCATCTCACTTGTCAACCAAGGAACCCTGTGTTTTGTTCATCTAACTTTTACCTTTGTTAACTTGTGTCTGAGGTATCACTTCCTTAAAGATCATCGATAGTTCCATTACAGTTTTTCCTGTTGGCCCTTGGTTCCATTTTGCCCTGGTAAGATCTCTTTTCATTACTTTGAAATTAATCTTCTAATCTAGAGACTATTTAATGTCATTTCTTCCTTTCTTCCATTACTAATTTCGAACCTCGTAATGACCACACCTTGTAATGTTCCCCACGGGCAGTTTGGTCGACCTGGCTCATCTGCTTTTCCAGCACACGATCCAGCAATGCCTCCTTTCAAATTGGGCCAAAAACATATAATAAATTGCCCCCTCTCAGAAATTTGTTTACGCAAGCAAATGTAGTTGTACATGTAAATTGAGGTTCATATCCCCCAAAGTTCACTCATCTGTGATTTTTAAATGCAATCATCGTATCACTCTGATGGAGAAAGTGAAATTTGCTATTCACAATTCATCGCAAGAATTTGTGCGAATGGAACCCTTGCAAACACCAGGGCTTTACTGTACAAATCAAGAAAGTTCTCCTAAATACACTTCAGAAATTCCTGTCTTTTCTCACCCTTTACTTTAGCATTGTACCAATCAATATTTGGGTAATTAACCCTCCGCCCATATTACCACTCCATAGTTTTTGCACATCAGATTTGTTTTTTTATCTCAGTATTTGGAGGCTTACAGAGTACTCCCAGTAATATGATTACAGCCTTTTTGCTCCTAGACTTTAATTAAATGGATTACGTTCTTGCTCCCTGATGAGAATCCTTTCTTTCCAAAACTGCAATATTTTTTCTAATCCATATGGCTTTCCCCCCTCCTTTTTTCCTCCTTTTATATTTTTTGAATACTTTATATTCTTGTATATTAAGCACCTCTTTCTCCCTAATAGGATTCTCTCTACCTATTACAACCTATTTACTATTTACATATCATTTTTGGGTTCCATTTTTATGTTAACTTCTATTCTATTCTTATATTCTCTCCTTGCTAGTCTTATTTCCCTTTTCATCTCTCCTGTTAATCTGTTGTATTTGGCCAGATTCTCACTTGAAGAATTCACATGACATGTGAATTAAGCACCTCTTAATTCACATGTTTGTACTGTTTCTAAGCCGTATTCCTGTTGTTGCCACTAATCATACTCCCATGTGGCTATTTGTGGTTGTAGCTTACCAACTTCATTCACCACACTTTGTGCCTTTACGTACATCTTTATATTCCCCATAGTGAATACTGAAATGCGATTATTTCTTCGTGAAATTGCTGCATGTAGTACTCTTCCTCTCTCATACTACAAAGTCTGTTATTGAATTTCTTAATACTGTTTAATTGGTTTGAAAGCAAAACTTCTGAAATTAGGCACTTTCATGTGTAGCTTCAGTTATGAGAGTCAGTTGTATATCCACCAATTCTCCATGCTTGCGGGAATAAAATATCCATACTGTGACAGCATAATTGTAGTCCCACATTTGTCTGCCATTACGTAGTTGTAATATAGCAGCTATTCCATGGATGTTGGACTCCATAAACTAATTTGAACCTAAACTACAGAGCAACTTAAATGATTTAGTCATTAACTATCTATAAATGTTCATAAAGGAATGAAAGTGATGAATAAATGTATTTTCTGTTAGAAAATGCTTGGATATACCTTGCATGCCTATGCCTATGCATATGCTGAATTCCAACGCAAAATTATAACGCCAATAGTGAAATTATTTTGGACTCATTTACTTGAGATAAAGCTACCTTTCATATACAAGTAGGATTGTAGTATTGTTCAAAGCAGATTGGAACACAAATCTCTGTGTGAAGTAGTTAATCAATTTCAGCATATTTTGGGAATCACATCCATTCCTACTCCTTGAAAATAGTGGTATAGAAAAATGGAAAATTATCTTGAAAGAATCACTGATAGCTTGCTATGAAATACTTTCTCCTAAAGCTTTTCAGCAAAACTCTTAACTTGCTGTGTGCTAGTAGCTCAAGTGTCTCTGAATCTGTAAAGTTGAGTCAAAAGCAAACATTTGCTCATCTGAGGCAGGTAATTGGGTATAATAATGCACTAGAATAACAGTTGTGCTTTTGGGGAAATTACAAAAGGTTATTGTCTAGCTTTACTGAACTGAGATAAAAGGAAGGAGCAAGAGGACCTTTATTTTTGGAACACAAGATGGATAAAAATGGATTTTTTTTCTCACCTGCATAAGTTATCTAGATTCAGAAATTGAGTAATTCTACAACCAGAACTGCTCATAATATTCAATGTGTACCTTGACCTGAGCATTAGAAAATTTGGTTGCAACATCGTGTGGTTTACGTTATGGCTTCAAAATTCTTTCATTGCTGCAATGCTCTCAACCAAAGATTGTTGGTCTTGTTAGACTTCATCATCGGTAATAGTGATTTGTCCCAGACGCTAAAGGTATTTTGTTTGGTAGAAATGTTGCAAAAGTTGTCGTGAACTTTCCAAATTAACACTCCTCTTCTACACAAGGAATATTATCCTTTGGATCTAATGACAACAATTTTAACATATGTTTGTAAAGTACAACTGGGACAGGTAGATATTATGCCAGCTAGCTGTAGGTTGAATTAAAGCTTATAGTTGCAACATCCACTCGGTTTCTATGGGATTGGTCACAAGATTATACATGACCTACAGGAATCTGTTCCTGAAGTTAGTTTAGTAAAATCAAACTAATATACTAAGTAAGTTCTGTTCATAAATGTTTTATATAATAAATATATACTTGAATATCATTTAATAAATCAATGAAATAATCTGAATAGAACTTCCAACCTTTACAATGCAAAGTTATGTTATCATTTTTATAAATAAACTATTTTATGCTTATATATAGCATATCTTCATACAAATTCTATAGTGACACCATTTAGGTAACCTGTAAAATAAGGTTTGTTTCTATCTCCTAAATTCAGAGCCAATTCCTGTTTATCAGTTATTTTGGTTCATGTCATGAGTACTCCCTCATTAATGGATGGAGGATGTGAAAAATGAATAACATCTGGAAAAGATTTAAATAAAGATCTTGCTTAGCATGATCGGGGTCCGTTAACTTTTTATTAGATTACAGAACACTTGATCTTCGACTTTGGCTTCTCAAATACTTAATGATTTCTTAGCATGCCTACAGTGTTGAAGTGTGAATTTTCCATTCACGGGTAGCCACGCAGAAGTAATATAATGGTAAATTGGCAAAATTACCGTGACAATTGCAAGGCTGCTCCACCAACAAATGTCCTTAATTGTGTAGCCCCAATGAAGAAATGACTTAACTTTGAGCCAAATTTTACAGTCAGCAGTGAAGCAAGAGCATTTGTCATGGACTTTGAAGAAAACTGCAATAAAAAACTGCAATCTCTGTGACTTGGTTTTCAGCTTTCCTGATACTAAGTCGAAGGAATGTCTTGGTGTATAGTGGCAGGGTCGTCAGCAAACAGATTTAATCGTATCAAAGTATTCCCACTCAGCAAACCGGGAAATAAAAAGAACTTGACGCTCCTTTTTAACATAAATTTTCAAATAGGGATATAAATGATTGAATTATAAGATCCTTGCATTGCATGCAGCCCATCAACTCTGGACGAACCACATTCTCACTCAGGTCCTATCTCCATAACTCTACGTATTTACCATACTAATTCCCTTGATACTCGGGTCAATTTAGCATGCCAATCAACTTAAACCACACATATTTGAACTGTGGGAGGAAGCTGAAACACCTGGTGGAAACCCACACCGATAGAGGGAGAATGTGCATGCTTCACACAGACGATAATCCAGAGTTGAACCCGGTCCCTGGTGCTGTGAGGCAGCAGTGATAACCGCTGTGCCACCCCATGATTAGGTAAAAGTTAAACTAAACTTTTTCTAACATGGGATATTTATATTTATTTTAAAAAGTGATACTTCACAAATATATAATTATCTTTAAGGCTAGTGAGTTCATTTTAGTAGTAATTGCGAAGTTAGCACACCAATAAATACCTAGGCATAAAATGTAGATTTTTTTCAAGGTTATTTCCAGCCAAATTAATGGTGTAATAGAGATTGTCCTTGTGAATTCGATATGAGGCAGGGCAAGTAAGGTGTCAACAATGCATTCAGTATAATTGCTTAAAGCAACTTATGGATTTTCATGTTATTCTAATTTCAATGTCAGTGAAGTAAATGATCAAGAATGTTGATGGTGTTACCATTGGTGCCTCAAAATCCAGGCCTTTATGCTGTCAACTTAAGGTTATGATGAAGGATTTGTGAATAATTTGCTACTTTCAAATCCCGAAACTATTTGTCCACAAGTCTCTGGCATTCATTGGTATTATATACCAAGAATCTGTATGTGTTTTATGCAAACTGTGCTTGAGCAGTTACTTAGACATTGGAAATTGGACTGCTGGGTTGCCACTGAAGGAAAGGAAGATATCAGTGTTGATGTCTAAATTTTATTCACAGAAATGTTAACCTACTTGATTGATATTGTGATAATCAGTAAAACGCTAGAAGTTCTTTACAGAATTTTTCTCCACTCTCCTGGCTTTACTATGTTTATATGTTTACTACAGCAATAATCTAGTTCTTTGCTGAACTTTTTGCTCCAGGACTTTTTTTTATATATATGGCATGCTGTTTTGTAGCATCCTACACAATGATTTGCTTGTCTTTTGACAGACTGTTCTAGGAATAGAAATAGGCCATTTAGCGTATTGAGCTGCTTTTCGATTCAATCATAGACCATTTTCAGGATGACAGAGTAGACCTGTTGGAGTGCCACTGTCATTATAGCCTCAATTTACAATTTCTATCATTAATTTGGATAAGGCAAGATAATATCCTAGTTTTCTGACCTTACAGAGCCAGGTTGACAAGTAAGTGGTGAGGAAGACGACAAAGGCTACAAAAGGTAATAGCCAGGAAATTGTTCAGGAGTGGTGGTGGTGCTATGATATTGTGTCTAGACTAGTAATCCAGAGACTGAAGGACAGTGGAGATCTGGGCTTGAATCTCAAGGCAGGTGGTGAAATTAGAACTCAATAAAACCTGAAATTATAAGTCTAATGATGACTATGAAACCATTGTTGATTGCTATAAAAACCCATTCGGTCCAGGGAAGGAAACCTAATGTCCTTTGGGGAAGGAAACCATGGCCTGCATGGGACTCCAGACCTCAGGAATTTTGTTGACTTTTGAATGCCCTCTGAAATGGGCTAGCAAACTACTCAGTAGTATCCAACTATGAAGTACATAAAAAGGAATGAATACAGACAGACCACCCAGCATTGTTCTAAGCACTGAATATGACAAATGGCCATCCCAGCCCTTTTGACCTCACAGATTAACATCCAGGGGTTTATGCCAAAATTGGGAGCAACAACCTCATATATCATACTGACAGAATTCTTGGACAATGTCGCAGGCACCGTTATCACCATCCCTGGGTATCCCAAAGGCTGGACAAGCCTATCAGAGGTGCTAGCGTAGTAGCGTATAGTAATGACAGAGTTGCCGTAGGAATTCTCGATATCAATTCCAGATTCCATGACATCCAATAGCATCAGGTCACAAATGGACATTGAAACCTCTTGCTCATACTACCCACTCAATTGTTGAACACCACTTGGAGGAAGCACGGAGGCTGGTAAGGGTGTGGAATGTACCTGATGCCCACCACCTACCAATAGTGGGTCAGTAGCTCCATTACTAACAGTGCTGATCGGGTCCTAAAGAGAGCTAAGCAATCTCACAACCAGTGGATCAGATGTAAGCTTTGCAATCCTGTAACATCCAGGCATGGATAATGGAGGACAATTAAACAACTCAGTGGATAAGGAGGCTTCATAAATATCAACATCCTTAATGATGGGGGAGCGCAATGCATTGGTATAAAAGAAGCTTTTGCTACATCTTTAGCCAGATGTGCAGATTGGCGTTGTCTGAAGGTCCCCAGTATTACAGATGTCAATCATTAACCAATTCGATTTATTCCATGCGATGTTATGGAGGTTATGCCAGAACTGTATAATATGCTGGAGTAATGTGTGCAGTTCTGGAATCCACAGTTCTAGGAGGAATGTGAAGGAATTAGAAAAGGTGCATGGAGATTTACCAGAATATTGCTGGGGCTGCAGAAATATAGCTATGAAGAGAAACTTGATAGACAAGGTTGTTTGCTTTGGAATAGAGAAGACTGAGTGGGGCCATGATTGATATGTGTAAAGTTATGAGGGGCATAGACAGAGTAGACAGAAAGAAACTTTACCCCTGGATGTAGGGGTCAATGCCCAGTGGCATAGATTTCAGGTAAGGAGCAGGAGGTTCAGAGGGATGGGATGAAAAAACCTTTTCACTGAGGGTGATGGGAGTCTGGAACTCACTGCCTGAAAGAATGGTGGAGGCAGAGACCCTCAGAACATTTAAATATTTAGATGTGTACTTTTGATGCCAAGATATAGTGCTGGAAAATATGTTTAAAATAGTTAGGTGCTTGTTTCTGACCAGTGCAGACATGATGGGCTGAAGAACGTTGAACCTTGGAAGGCTAGGAATCCTGTAGTGTGTAAATCACCTCACTCTCCACAAAGACTCCATAATCTATGAGGCAAAGGTCAGGAGAGTGATGTGTGGATGGGTGCAGCTTCAACAACACTGGAGAAGCTCAACACCTTCCAAGACAAAGCATTTTATTGACTGACCTTCCCCACATTCACTCCCTTCTCCAATGCACAGTGGCATCTACAGATGCACTGCAGGACTTCATTGAGGCTCCTTAGAGAGCACCACCTAAATCAATGGCCACTACCATCTAGCAGATACATGAAACAGACATCACCACCTGAAAGTTCTCGTTTAAACCATGCACAGTCCTGATTTGGAAATATATCACTATTCCTTCACTATCATTGAGTCCAGATACTGCAATTCACTTCCTGTGAGTGTACCTACACCATAAGCACTGGAGTCAGCACCACCTTCTCAAGGGCAGATAGGGATGGACTGTGAATCCTGTTCTAGTGAGTGAAATCCATATCCTGTAAATTAATTTTTAAAAAGTGATTAGGCACGTAGGTGGCAGATGGTTTATAATATGGGGAAATGTGAAGTTATCCATTTGGTAGGAAGAATGGAAAAACATTTTTCTAAAAAGTTCAGGAACTAGTAAATGTTGGTATTTGGAGAGATTTGGTTACCTATGTAGATATGACAAGGAATTAACATGTAAATGCATCAAGTAATTAGGAAAGAAAAGCCTTTATTGCAAAGGATTTTACGTACAAGGAAATAAATATTGTTGCAATTATATGGGGGTTTGGCAGGACAAACTTGGGTACTGTGTACAATGTTGATGGCCTTACCTTAGGATATATGTGTACACACACACACACACACACACACACACACACACACACACACACACACACCTAGGAAGGGGTTGCACTGAATGAGCCTACATTCTCTTAAAGGTTAGAAGCTGGAGGTGGTCTAATTGAAACTCATCAAATTCTGCTGGTCTAGCAGGATCGAAGCTGAGAGGCTTTACCTAGATGAAGAGTTCAGAAATGGGAATGGTGATTTCAGGATTAGGGACTGGCCATTATGGTGATTGTCTCTTTAAGGGCAACACAACACTGAAACAAAATAATAGGATGCTATTAAAGTTAATGGGTTTTTGCACCAATAAAATCAAATTGTTATGTATTTGTAAACCATGTCTGGGCAGCAACTAAGAGAAAAGAAGGAAAGAGAAAAATAGGGAACAGTTGCTCTGAGTAATTGATACAAATAGTAGTTGGAGTGCTGAGAGATAGGAAGCAGTTTAGGCACAGATGAAGTATTGAAGCAACAGCAAGAAAGAGAAGCAGCCGTCCGCCGGAACCAGTTCAGTCAGAGATGCAGGGCTAAGGTAGCGGAAGAACAGGGGAAAGGAGCAGCCATCCCCAGAAAACAGCTCAGCTGGAAATGAGGGCTGAAGGCAAAAGTTTGTTTTCTTTGCTGAATTGAAAACCGTTCCCAATCCCTGGTCACTTAACCTGTACATTGTGGTAGTCACTGGCTAGATTTGACCTTTACTTATAGATTTACTTATGGATTAGGTTATGGTTGTTATTTGGGAAACAGGGTCATGGCAGAGTTTAGGATTATGGGGAAAATAGATACTTTTGGGTTTTCGG
Source organism: Sphyrna mokarran (assembly GCA_024679065.1). Taxonomy (NCBI): domain Eukaryota; kingdom Metazoa; phylum Chordata; class Chondrichthyes; order Carcharhiniformes; family Carcharhinidae; genus Sphyrna; species Sphyrna mokarran. Next base: position 47,521,653 of record JAGIQG010000010.1, read on the forward strand.
TTTTTGAGGGATGAAGTCCTTCTGTTAATTTGCTGAAGTGTAAGATTATTCTTTATACTATTTTGTTATCTTCTACTTTCATAAATATTTTTATTTTGTATTTAACAAAAGAGAGGTCTGAGTTTTCACTTTCCAAAAAAAAATCCAAAATAAACCACAACGGGAAACCAATGTTTCAGGCTGGGAGACACACACTCATCACTTTAGCAGAGTTTTGTAACAAGACTAAAGATCATCTGGCCTGGGTGACCAATGGGAACTGAGAGTAGGGAATCACCTTAGGGGTGGAGTCTTTTGGCAAAGAGAATTTTGGGTGTTACCTACAGCCATCCAGCTGCTGTACAATTATTAATGCATAATTTTGTATTCACTAATGCAGTCTGTGAAAATGCATCTTTACTGCTATTGATTAAGACTGAGCTGAGAAATTTCTTCACTTAAGATTGTAAATCTTTGGAAGTTTCTATCCCATAGACTGTGAATATTCAGTTGTTGAGTATATTTAAGACTGAGGTCAGGAGTTTTTGGAATTAAGAAACATGGGGCAGATGAGCAACGTAGAGTTGATGAATGGCCTATCCTATTTCTTGTATATTTATGGTTGATCGATACTTTGTTTTTATTTGTTCACTTTTTATTTGCACTTTTTACAAAAAAAAAGTCAGTCTTGGAAATTTCATCCAGCCTTTTGAGGGAATAGTTTACAGATTTCTGCTACTTTTTATTTCTTGATTTCACTGCTAAATTCAACTTTACAATTATGCCTCTCGGTTGTGAATTGTCTTACCAAAGGAAATAATTTCACTTTCTATACTGTATCAAATCTCATTTGATCATTTTTTTCCACCCTCTAAGTTTGAAGGAATAGAAATCAAGTTTACGTGGCATATCAATATAATTCAATGTCTTATGCCCTAATATTATTGTAGCGAGATTAAATTTTACTCTTCAAGGTCAATGCATCTTTTATGAGGTGATGGAAGAAAATGTATCATTTATTCTTTCCCAGCAACAACTCATCAATAATGAGATAAATCTAATTTTATATTTTAATCTATTTTTATATTTTATTGGTTGTTGGCTAGGACACCAGAATGTCTATTGTTTTGCTATAGCTTAATGTTTCAATTGTAGGTAAGCTTTGGTTTTCTGATGGACATAGTGTGCATCATAGTTATGGTTAATGCCTCGTGATTTATCAAAAGTTAGTACAACATGCAAACTTCAAACATTTGCATCAATAAATACTGTATTAAACTTTTCCCTCACTAGAGGGAGCTATAAGTAATAAAATTAAGTTGCAGAGATGAAGTTTCAGGCTGTTTCATCAAAGGTTATGTGTGATCCCACAAATAAACTTAATTGCCCAGAATGTACAGGAAGCTTTTGATAGGAGTACAATATAAGAGCATTGCATACCGCCTCCACTCCCCCCCCCCTCCCCACCCCCCACCCCCCACCCCCCACCCCCCCCCCACCCCCACCCCCACCTTGCCCCGGAAACTTTTGGGTAATTTACACCAGGTTTGTGTAAAATTGCAATACTTCAGAGGTACCATGCCATTGCTTACTTACATAACTCTGGCTATTGGTAAGTCCAATGCACTTAATACCAGTGAAGTGCTGGTGTGGATCTAAACCAAAAACTGTCGTCATCTGGCATTAGTATCACAGATCTCTCGAGTTTGATAGCAAATTTGTGTACTTGTTAAGAAAAAGAATTTTTGCTTTTCTGCACTGTGTTTGACAAATGTTATTGGTATCTAAAAGCCCTTATTGACTACATGGTGAGAACAAAGCAGCTGAAATGGACTTCCTGATGAACATACCCATTAATTTAGGAAGGATAGGAGCATCAGAGACAAGAGGTTATGAGAATTTGCAGAAGACACTATTAATCTTAGTAGCTACACAGCAGTGTACTTGTTTTAGGCTGGTTTTTATGTTCTGACATTCATAAATGACCTCTGCAGGCATGTTGAGCAGAAATTTCCATTGGAGAGTTGTGCAAATTCCAGTGTGATTTGAAAACAAATGAGACCCTGGCAATTAAATGCCAATGAATTGAAGTGAGATGTTCAGACATTGAGTAGATACTTATCTTCTCAGTTACAGCACTTTGTCCCATCTGCCCCAAAACACAAGTTGTTAGTCTTTTAGGTTAGCTACTTTTCTAGCACTCATTCACCATTGCAATGACTGATATTAGCTGGGCTGCTTTTTCCATCACAATGTGCCAAATTATTCTAGTGAAAGTAAAGGATCTGTGAAATTTTAGTTTGCTTAATTGAATTGAGTTCATTCTAGTTTCCTGTAGAACTGGCACTTGAACAAATAATTACCTTATTTTTCCAGAAGTTGTTTAACTAGTAGACCAAGATGGGCAGCAGGTTGAGTTTTCCCATCCTCAAAGATGGTGAAATCCAAAGCATTTGTGCAAAATACAAGGCCAGAGCTTTTGCAGTCTTCAAGCAAAAATACAAGTGATTGATCAACATCCTCCTGAGAATCTCAGCATCACACATGCTAATATTCAGCAAGCTTGATATCAAGAAATGGCTGAGTGCACTGGACACAGCAAAGTTCTACAAGCCCTGATAACAGCCCGCTGTAAATCTGAACGTCTGTGCTCTAGAACTGGTCAGACTCGTAGCCAAGCTGTTCCAGTCCTCAACAAGGCAGGTATTTTTCTGAGAATATGGAAAATTGCCTAGGTTTGTTCACAATAAACAAGCCAAATTCAATCTTGGCAGTTGCCATCATAGCAACCCTGGTCAACAAATTGTTGGAACGGTGTTAGTGGTGGAGCTTACCAATAATCTGCGCACTGATGTTCAGTTTGGGTTTCAACTGAACCATTTGCCTTCACACCTCATTAAAACCTTCATCCAAGCATGAATGAATGAGTGATTCCAGAGGTGAGGTGAGAGTGACTGCCATTGACATAGAGTCAGTGTTTAATTAACTGTGGCACCAAGGAACCCTACTATAAAGTAAGATCAATGAGGATCAGAGCAAACTTCCCCAGTTGGAATCATACTGAGCACAAAGGAAGATGGTTGTGATTATTGGAGGCCAATCATCTCAGTCCAGAACATTGCTGTGTCCTCAATCTAGAGACTGCTTCGTCAATGCCTTCCCTCCATTATTAGATCATAAGTGAGTCTCTTCATTGATGATTACACTTGTTCTTTTTCATTTGCAAATCCTCTTATAATAAACTAGCCTGTGCATGCATGTAGCAAAATTTGAATAGCATTTGGGCTTGGGTTGGTAAGTAGCAATTAGCATTTATGTCACAGTCTATAATTTGGTGACTTTTATCGCTTCAGGCTAAATTTGGTGGTCTTGTGACTTCCTTTTGGTGGTCCCGATGCTTCTGAATTTGACTCTTCGGGTGACAGTGCTGAGTTAAATTATTTTCCAGAAGTTGCTGTCTGCAATAGGGGTGGCCCTTAATGGTCATCAAACAGGGTTTGAAACTTGTAACATGGATTGAAGAGAATGGGAAGGCTGAAGGACCTCCAGTAGCTTTTATTAGAGAATCAGCTGCTTGTCCTCTTCCTGCAGACAGATCAGATGTTAAAACATGCAAGTGTTGGACCTATGACATGGCTGTAGTCTAGTAAATCAAATATAGTTATGATGGTATTTCTCCTTGTAACAAATCAGTTCATGGCTGGGAATTCCCTTTCTCAAACATTGTTCAAGTGATGGAGTTTTAGCATGTTCCCATTGTAGCTTCTTGAATTCATGTCTGGCAGCTCTCTATTGATTACGTAAGATGATTGACTTGATGCCTTGTTGATGAGTATATGACTCATTCGTGTGTTATCCGGATGCTTTTGTACTTGATGGGTCTTTGCAGATGCAGTATCTCCACCTCAGTAGCTTGCATTGTGGAGTGTACAGTGATGCAAATTGGGTAGACCTCAAGTTACACTTAGTTTCAGTTTGGTTTTCTAGCTGGTGAGTAAGATCATTAGTTGGCAAAGCATGTTTTCACAAGAGTGATCCAGGTTAGATCAACCAGCTCTAGTGCTGAATGGCTAAAATAGTCGTCCACCACATCGGTTCATATCTGCATTCCTCATCTTTATTGCAAAAGATATGTTAATCTATTCTGATTGGAATTGGCCCTGGATATTGTACGACGTTAGTGCAGAGTATTTTAGGAAAAGAATGTATTGAGTTGTTGAAATTTAATGAGATACTAGTGCATGTAGAAGTTTTGGCTGGAATATCAGAGCAATTTCCTTGGAGTGTGTTTTTAAAAAGAAAGTGATGTGGAAAAATAACTGGAAACAATCCAAATAAATACTTCCCATGAAATTTCTCATGTGAAAGAGCTGCTAAAGATCCTCCACTATGTTGTTTCAAATCTGCATGTTATGACCCCATTTTCAGTTTGTGGTTTGTTTTCTAGTCTAACGGAACTGACCCATTGAGAGTTTAGAAAGTGAGGACTATTGGTCACAACTGGACTGTTAAATTTTTAGTAACATTTCCCTTCTATCCAAAGATTTGTTGCTATGGACAATTTTTTTTAACTACTTCACTGTTCATTAATGTTAATGTTGTGCTTATCCTAAAGCAAGTTTTATTTTAATGTAACCATGTTAGCTAATATTTTCAATTTGTTAAATTGAGTACATTTCACAGGCGTCCAAGAAATCCTAACACGAGAGAACAAAAAATGCAGTTTCGAATGATGGATTTTAAAGTTAAAATCTAATATAAGTGTGTAAATTTAATCTTGATAGTAATTACGAATCTTAGTGGTGCATTACTATTAGTCTGAATTTCAATATTTCAGATACTGTGGGACTTGTAAATAACACTTGCCTTTGCTTCTTGTGTAGGTTTATTCAATGCTAAGTATTTTGGGTACCTTAAGAGAGGATTCCCTCTCATCATTGGCTGCAGTGAGGCCTAGCAGTGCTGTTTTTGTTGGCAGAAGTTACGAGCGACTCTGAGTGTGGCCTTCGGTACTGCATCAGAAAAACTCCTGCTTTAGTGAAAAGACATTGAAAAATCATATCTAATTGGCATGATTTTTACAAAATTACAAATGCTAACATGATTGTTCAGAATTAAGAAGTAAACTTTAATGCAATAATTGATCTGATAAATAGTTTAAAAAGAATTGGGCAATGCAAGCCTTATTAAATTAGTGCTATATTTTAAAACCATGTATGCTGCCACCCATCTTCTGTACTATATACAACAATCTTGAAAGTTCATTTACACTTTTTCTGAGGCCCATGGGTAGCTCCACCCTGAAAACAATCCTCCAAAATCTCATCTATAGCGTTCTCAGCTTAAACTTCAGCTATATTGCATTCTTGCTAAGGTATTTAAATATTTTGAATATCCCTAATTGCCCTTTATGTTCCTAAAGCTTCTGTACAACCATTGGTCCCTGCAGATACCCTGGCCTGGTACTTTAATCCCCAAGGATAATCAAGGAGGTACATCCAGTGGCCATTTGCCCTTATGCTGTTGGCAAGTTGCAGTAGGAAGGTCATGGGGTTTGGACAGGCTCAGGCTGGGGCCAAGGGATTGAGCTTGCCCTCTCCCCAGCATGGTGGTTTTGTGGCTGGATTTCCCCTTCTAGTCTGGGTGGATTTGCAAATCACCCCTGGCACAGGGAGTTCAGTAAGAAGTCTCACAACTTCTTGTTGGTAAAGTCCAATAGGTTTATTTGATAGCATGAGCTTTCAGAGTGCTGCTCCTTCATCAAGTCCTTCATCACTCACCTGATGAAGGGGCAGTGCTGTGAAAGCTCATGATACTGAATAAACCTGTTCGACTTTACCAACAAGAAGTTGTTCATTCTCCATAGCTGTGCACTCAACTCCAATGTATTCACACAGCTTTTATTTGAAGTCTGAAAGCCTCCCAAGCAAGCTGAAATCTTTGAAATCTTCTCTTTTGCATTGGAATCTTTTGATCTCTTAACAATTTAAAAGTGCAGTGCTTTGAAACAAGCTTTCATCGATGGTTTAACGGATTTCTGCTCAGCCTCCAGTCAACTATTTATTTTCATTTCCTTCATGCTTGAATGTATCTAAAGTACCTCCAATGTAAAATGGTTACGTAGAACCTAAGTCTGATTGGCAGTTGTGGTTTCTTCAAGAGAATAAGTAGCTTAACTTCCTGTTTTGCAGATAACTATTATTTTACCCCCACAGGGGGAGGGTCGGGAGGGGGTGGGAATGGGAATGGGAATGATGGTCTGTTATTTGAGAAGAGAGTGCCCCTCTTTTTGGGTGCCCCTTAGGATCCATCATGGCAAATGCATGCTAGTCATTTCCAACATCAAAGCTCACCCAGTGCATTTCTTGGTGGAGAGCTATGTGAATGGTTTGGGAGTGTGGGTGGTGAACGAGCCATCAAACCTATTAATCACAGTTAGTGGGTTTGCATAAGCATCAGGTTGCCGCCTGTTGTGGGTGGGAACTTGATGAGGGCTGCCAGGCCAGAGTTTAGTGCCAGACCCGTTATTTGCTGATGCTCAATTCTCCAGGCCATTGTGATTCCTACTGGCAACAAGCAGGCCCGTAGAATCAAGAAACAAAGAACAAAACAGCACGGGAACAGGCCCTTTGGCCCAACGAGCCCGCGCCGCCATCCCGATGTTCCCAACTCTACCCGTGATCCCTGTCTATGTTTATAGATCTATGGATTAAAAACCAAATTTGAGACAATTTAGGGAGAATTTGTTTTGCCAATTAGCCTAAGAGCACATCTTTGGATGTGGGAGGAAACCGGAGCACCCGGAGAAAACCCACGCAAGCACAGGGAGAATGCACAAACTCCCACAGACACAGGCCCAAATCCATGTATCTGCACAGCACAGCGATAGTCACTGAGCTGTCGTGTTGCCCATCAAATGGTCCAGGTCGAGCGTACACTAACGACATGAAGCACTAGGATACTCTCAAAAAAAAAATCCAAGAGCAGCCCTCTCACGACCCATCGTGTGTATGCCCCTCGTTAGACAACAAGGTGGACCAAAGCACCTGTAGGATAAAAACAAGTACATCAATATCATCATCTATTTACACACTTCCCAGGGACTCCCAAGGCTCATTATCCCTATTTTAAATCAGTTTTCTATACCCCTCCATTCCCATTCTGTTCATGTGCCCATCTAAGTATTTCTTAAATAACTCCATAGTACCTGTCTCCACCACTTTACTTGGCAGTGCATTCTATACCCCCACCACCCTCTGTGTGAAAAAACTCCCTCTAACATCCAAATTATACCTTACCCCCCTCACCCTAAGCCCGTGACCCCTCATGCTATTCGAGTCCATCCTAGGAAAAAGCTTAACCCTGTTTACTCTATCTATACCCCTCATAATCTTGTACACCTCTATCAGATCTCCTCTAAGTCTACGTCTTTCTAAGGAAAACAGCCCCAATTTGCCTAACCTTTCCTCGTAACTCAGACCTTCCATACCAGGCAGCATCCTGATAAACCTCTTCTGCACTCTCTCCAGAGTCTCCATGTCCTTCCGGTAATAAGGCGACCAGAACTGGACGCAGTATTCCAAATGAGGTCTAACCAACATTTTATACAACTGCAACATTAAAGGCCAGCGCTTGTACTCTATACCCCTTCCTATAAAGGCTAGCATACTATATGCTTTCTTCACAACCTTCTCCACCTGCTCTGCCACCTTCAGAGACTTGTGCACCTGCACCCCCAGGTCCCTCTGTGTTTCTATACTCTTAATAGGTCTACCCTTTAACATACAGAGTACAGAAGGAAAGTGGCAGATATTCAAGGAATGTTTGTCTGGGACACTGCAAGACAATGTTCCGAGGAGTCAAGGAGGTTCTGGTACGACACGGGAACCATGGTGCACGAAGGTTGTGGTGAACCTAGTTAGGAAGAAAAAAAAGTATATAAAAGGTTCAGAGAGCTAGGGGATGTTAGGGATCTAGAGGACTGTAACGTGTGTAGAAGGGAGCTTAAAAAGGAAATTAGGAGAGCCAGAAGGGGTCATGAGAAGGCCTTAGCAGGTAAGATTAAGGAGAATCCCAAGGCTTTCTACAAATATGTGAAAAGTAAAAGGATGGGAAGAGAAGGGATAGGGCCTAAAAAAGGTGAAGGGGGAAAAGTCTGTGCGAATCCAGAAGAAATGGCAGAGGTGCTTAACGAGTACTTTGCCTCAGTATTCACGGTGGAAAGTGAACTGGGAGGCTGCACTGCAGGTTTGAGGCTGCACTGCAGGTTTGAGGCTGCACTGCAGGTTTGAGGCTGCACTGCAGGTTTGAGGCTGCACTGCAGGTTTGAGGCTGCACTGCAGGTTTGAGGCATACAGAAAAAATTGAGTATGTGGATGTTAGGAAAGAGGGATGTGTTAGACCTGTTAAATTCTATCAAGATAGACAAGTCGCCGGGACTGGATGGGATGTACCCCAGGTTATTGTGGGAGGTGAGGGAAGTGGTTGCAGAGCCCCTGGTGATGATATTTGCGTCGTCCATGGAAATGGGACAGGTTCCGGAGGATTGGAGGATTGCGGATATGGTTCCTATTTTAAGAAAGGTAACAGGGATAGTCCAGGAAATTACCGACCGGTGAGTCTGACTTCAGTGGTTGGTAAGCTAATGGAGAGGCTTCTGAGGGATAAGATATATGAACATTTGGAGAAGTTTGGACTGATTAGAAATAGTCAGCATGGTTTTGTCAAGAGCAGGTCATGTCTTATGAGCCTAGTTGAGTTCTTCGAAAATGTGACTGAACACATTGACGAAGGAAGGGCGGTGGACGTAGTGTACATGGACTTTAGCAAGGTGTTTGATAAGGTCCCACATGCAAGGCTTCTGGAGAAGGTGAGAGGGCATGGGATCCAAGGGGCTTTGGCCTCGTGGATCCAGAACTGGCTTGCCGGCAGAAGGCAGAGAGTGGTTGTGGATGGGTCTTGTTCTGCATGGAGGTTGGTAATCAGTGGAGTGCCCCAGGGATCTGTTCTGGGACCCCTGCTATTTGTCATTTTCATAAATGACCTGGATGAGAAAGTGGAGGGATGGGTTAGTAAGTTCACTGATGATGCAAAGGTCGGTGGTGTTGTGGATGGTCTGGAGGGATGTCAAAAGTTGCAGCGGGACATACAGGATGCAAGACTGGGCGGAGAAGTGGCAGATGGACTTCAACGTGGATAAATGTGTAGTGGTCCATTTTGGCAGGAATAATGGGATGAAGGAATAGTATATAAGGGGTAGGAGTCTTAGCTGTGTTGTGGAGCAGAAGGATCTTGGGGTCTGGGTCCATAGGACTCTTAAATCGGCCTTGCAGGTGAAGGAAGTGGTCAAGAAGGCGTACGATGTACTGGCCTTCATTAATTGAGGAATAGAGTTTAGGAGTCAGGAGGTAATGATGCAGCTGTACAAGGCCCCACTTAGAGTATTGTGCGCAGTTCTGGTCGCCTCACTGTAGGAAGGATGTAGAGGCTATTGACAAAGTGCAGAGGAGATTTACAAGGATGCTGCCTGCGTTGGGAGGCAGGCCTTATGAAGATAGGTTGAGGGAGCTGGGACTCTTCTCACTGGAGAGATGTAGATTGAGAGGCGACCTGATAGAGGTTTATAAAATGTTGAGAGGAATAGATAGGGTGACTCTCAGAGACTATTTCCCCGAGCTGAAATGGTCATTACGAGAGGACACAGATTTAAGGTGCAGGGAAGCAAATACAGAGGAGATGTTAGGGGTAAGTTTTTCACTGAGGGTGGTGAGTGAATGGAATCGGCTGCCATCGGAGGTTGTTGAGGAAAACTCATTGGGGTCTTTTAAAAGACTTCTGGATGAGTATATGGAAATGAATAGGATAGGGGGTTATAGATAGGTCTGTGGATTGGTAGATGTGATCGGTGCAACTCGTGGGCCGAAGGGCCTGTTTGTGCTGTATTGTTCTATGTTCTATATACCTCCCCCCTACATTCTTTCTCCCAAAATGCATCACCTCGCATTTATCAGGAGTGAATTCCATCTGCCAGATATCTGCCCAAGCTACCAGCCTATCTATGTCCTGCTGCATCGCCTGATAATGCTCCTCACTATCCGCAAGTCCAGCCATCTTTGTATCGTCTGCAAACTTGCTAATCACTCCATTTACTCCCTCCTCCAAGTCAGTCATATATATTACAATAGAAGAGGTCCCAGTACCAAGCCCTGCGGCACACCACTAGTGACCGACCTCCAGCTAGAAAAACACCCTTCCACTATTACTCTCTGTCTCCTATTACTAAGCCAGTTACTTATCCATCTAGCTACCTGCCCTTGTATCCCATGAGTCTTGACCTTCTCAACTAACCTCCCATGAGGGACTTTGTCAAACGCCTTACTAAAATCCATATATATGACATCAACGGCTTGCCCTACGTCGACTGTTTTCGTCGTCACTTCAAAAATTCTACCAGATTTGTAAGGCACGACCTCCCCTTAACAAAGCCATGCTGCGTATCCCTAATCAGATCGCAACGCTCTAAGTGCTTATACATCCTATCTCTAAGAATTCCCTCCAACAGTTTCCCTACCACTGACATCAAACTCACCGGCCTATAATTTCCAGGGTTATCCCTACTACCCTTTTTAAACAACGGTACAACATTAGCTATTCTCCAGTCCTCTGGGACCCCACCTGTGTCCAAAGAAGAGGCAAAGATTTGCGTCAGAGGCCGAGCAATTTCACCTTGCACCTCCCTAAGCAGCCTGGGATAAATGCCATCATGCCCAGGAGAGTTATCATTTTTAATGCTATCTATAAGCTCTAACACTTCCTCCCTTGGTATGGATATTTCCCTCAACTGGCCCACAGCTCCCTCAGAGACAGGAGCTGTCAACAAGCCCCTCTCCTTTGTGAATACCAACGCAAAGTATTCATTCAGGATCTCCACCATTCCCTCGGACTCTAAGTACAGTTCCCCTGCTCTGTCCCTAAGAGGTCCAATTTTTCCTCTAACCACCCTTTTATTCCTAACATAGGAGTAAAAAGCCTTTGGATTTTCCTTAATCTAATCTGCCAAAATCATTTCATGCCCCCTTTTTGCTCTTCTAACTCCCTGTTTGAGCTCCCTCCTACTCTCTCTATATTCCTCCAACGCTGTCTCCGTTCCCAGCTGCTTTGACCTATCATACGCCTCCCTTTTATTCTTAACCAAGTCCTCGATATCCCTAGTAATCCATGGCTCTCTAATCCTACCTTTCCCATCTTTCCTCTTAGCCGGCACATCTCAATCTTACAAGATTTTCAGTATTCCCTTGAAAGAGTCCCACATGCCAAGCGTGGACTTACCCTCGAACAACCGTTCTCAATCAGTTTCCATAAGTTCCCAAGCCTTCCTGGTGTTTCTTGTCTTGTGATTTGGAATTGTCTTTTCAAAAATGAATTAACAGTTTGTCATGCACTTGAATGTGGTGAAAATGTAAGCGGTGTGTGGGAGTTTCATCAGACATGTTTTAGAAGTTTTAGGCCAATAGAATTCTTAGTGCATTTTTTTAAGATTCAAGATCATGAATAGCTGTTATGTTGTTGGCAGATTCCAGGGGCATGGATTAAACCAATTTACTGTACTTCTTCAATACATTTATCTCGGAAAACTTGAAAGTTCTTTTCAGGTATCTTATTCCCCACACATTTTTATACATACTTCCCTGCTTTGCTTGCTGATATTGCTTCCTGCTACTGCAGTTCATCCATTTGTAATGAAGATGGAACAGGTGATTTGCGGTTTTCTCCATAGATACTTAGTGTTTTAATTTCTTAACTGGGCACAAGATGGATTGCTGCATTGTGTTCTGCTACATTTCATGAGCCAACTATGAATTGTTGGAATTTGCAGAACAAGGGAATTTATTTTAAATTGTTATGGAGAAACTAGCTATTTGTACAGGACCTGCATTAGTACTGCTAGCCACTTTATTTTGATTTTGAAACTGCCACAATGCATATTTTTATGTAGCAATTTTTAGAGTAAGTAAATGTCCCAACATGCTTAAGAGGCATGGTGAAAAAACAGGTAATTGAGCCAAACTAGATGATTATGAAGCATGACTGAAGCCTTGGACGTAGATATAGTTTCAAGGAAGAGGTAGAGATGGACTGATGGAAGGGCTTGGTAGAGAGTGGGAGCTTATTCATTCATGGAACATGGGTGTCACTGGTTGGCCAGCATTTATTGCCCATCCTTAGTTGCCCTTGGAGAGTAGTTGAAAATCAACCATATTGCTGTATCTCTGGAATCACCTGTATGCCAGACCAGGTAAGGATAGCAGATTTTCTTCCCTCAAAAGCTAACTGACTGATAATGCACCAATGCTGATTGAGTAGATGACTGATTTTGAATGATTAAACTTGCAATTTTATGTGTTTGCTTATCTAGGCATGACTAGCCGATTTTCATACCTTTGTTGGTTTTGTGCATAGCAACTATGTTAAAATAAGTGAAAGCACCATTTAATTTAACTTTCTTTTTCTGAAGACTGCTGTCTTCTCTACTTTGCAACTAAAGAGTCTGTAAGGTCTTCTGTGACGTTGCTAATATCAATTGTATTTGTTTTGTGATTGACCGACAGAAGGCATAATTTGACTTAATAGTGAGTTGCAATCCCTCTAGTGACTTGGTAAGAATTGCTTAAAGAATTTGGTATCTACTATATTTGGGCTCAAACTTTCTTCATTCTAGACTTAAAGTACCCTGTTTTTTGTATTGCTGCCAGTGTGATTGCTATTATTCAACTTGAGCATAAAAATCAAGGCCAATATTCCATTATGTCACTATGGGAGCACTGCAGTGTCTTGGGTGCCATCCCTCAGATGCAATGTTAAACTACCTGTTTGATTGGAAGTAAAATGTTTCAGCTTCATTATTTAAAAAAAAAAAGAGCAGGGAGTTATAACTTAGTCACTTATAACTGGGAGTCATTCCTTCTCCCTCAACATTGCAAAAACATATAATATTGCTGTTTGTAGGAGTTTGAGTACAAATTGGCTGCCCTATTTCCTAGGTTACAACAGTGATCACTCCTTTGAAAGTATTTTGTTGGCTGTAAAGTGTTTTGAGACATCTGCTGGTCAAGAAAAGTGCTAAATAAATGCAAGTTTTTATTTGATTTTTAAAATATTGTTGTCCTTTAATTTGTGGGGTATGTAACTTATGTAGCTTTAACATAGGAAATATCCCACACCATTTCATCAGAAATAGTAATTGAACCAAAGTATTAAGGCGAGTCTTAAAAGAGGAGAAAAAGATAGTGAGATGGAGATGTATAGACAATAAATTCAAGGACGTGGGGCTTAGGCAGTGTAGATGCCTTTGATGTTGTGGTGACAGATTGGAGAATGCTATGGAGGTGTAGGATGAAGAGATCAAAAAAATTTGGATGGGGTGAAGGGCACCGCTCAGTGAGGGTGTTGCACTCAGGTTGGAGTAATTTAGACAAGGGTGTGAATTTTAAATTTAAAGGGTTCGGATAAAACCATTTGTAAGCTGACAAGGACAGATTGTTTTGCTTTGTTATCGGGAGCAACATTTCAGATGAGCTGAGATTTCGATTGTAGAGATAGTTAAGTCCCTTTCAAAACTGATAACTGAAAATATAAATGAAATAAGGAAATGGCTGGCATATTGAATAATTATTTTGTGTCAGAATTTACAAGAGGAAGAGGATAGAACCTTACAAGAGATATCAAATTAACACAAAAAAATTAATTATGGTTTGGAAAAGAGAATGGGCAGGAGCAATGCAGGCCTCATGAGAACTGATAGTAAAATTAAGGAAATAGTGGCATGTTGAATAATTGCCTGCATCAAAATTACAGTAAAATAGGTTAGCGTGCAGGACATCTTAAAGCAATATGTTAAATAAGGGTAAGGGCCTCACTACTGTTACGTCAGTTAATGAAGAAAAAAATGGCATTAAGAATAACACATCCCTTAGGACCAGATGGCATCCATTTTAGGATTTTAAAAGAGGAAATTGAAAACATTGTAGATGCCCTAACTAATAATTTTCCCATGTTCTCTTGATTAAGGAACCATTCCTTTACATTGGAAAATTTTGCAAGTGTGTTAAGTCAAGTTGAAGCTCATAAAATTGAAGATAAATTATTGGCGTAGTTAGGAAATTGGATTGAGGGCAGGAGACAGAGTGGAGGTAATAGGCTGCTCCAGGTAGCCTGTTGATTATCAATAGTACTCTAATTGATCGGATGCAACTAGAGGTTTCCCACGAAATCTCAACTATTCACCATATTTATGAATGATTTCCAAGCTTGCCAATGACACAGAGATATATAAGAGTGACCACCACACAGTCCTCATAGAGATGAAACTGAGTCATGTTGTGTGCAGTACCAGCCTGTTAAATGGGATTAAGTTTGAACAGATATAGCAACTCAAAACTGAGCATTCATAAAGCACTGTGGGCCATGAGCAACAGCAGAATTGTACTTGACTAGAATCTGTAACCTTGTAGCTTGACATATCCCCCAATGTGTTAGCAGCAGTACAGACCCAGCAGAGGTGGCGGCACAGTGACAGACAGTCAGGGGGCATTGTTCTGAGAGTCCTGACCATCGGCTCTAGAGCCCATGAAGTCTTAAGGCATTGGGTCAAACATGGGCATAAGTGCCAGGCAATGATCAACTCCAACAAGAGAAGATCTAACCATCACCCTTGATATTCAGTGCTGAATCCCTCATTATCAACATAGACCAGAAACTGAACTGGACTAGCCATATAAATACTGTGGCTCTCAGAAACAAGTCGAAGGCTAGGAATTCTGTGCTGAGTAACTCACCATCTGTAGCTCAGCCTGTCCACCATCTGTAAGACACATGTCAGGAGTGAAATAGAATACTGTTCACTTACCTGGATAAGTGCAGTTCCAACAACACACAAGAAGCTCCACACCATTCAGGACTAAGAAATCTCTTTGATTGCAACCCCTTCCACAAACATTCAATCCCTCTCCGACTGATGAACAGTGACAGCCTTGTGTACATTTACAAGATGCGTTGCAGGAACTTATCAAAATTCCTTGCACAGCACCTTCCATACCTACAACCACTACCAACTAGAAGGACAAGACTATCAGATACCTGGAGATTTCCCTCCAACTTACTCTCCATCTTGACTTGGAAATATATCACCATTCCTTCACTGTTACTGAGTCAAAATCCTAGAATTTCCACCCTAATGTGTACCTACACTTCAAGGACTGCAGTGGTTCAAGATGGAAGCTCATCACCACCTTCTGAAGACTAACTAAGATGGACAATAAATACTGGCTAGCAAGCCATGCTCATGTCCTGTAAATGAATTTTTAAAAAGCATCCAGTTTCCAGCAATCCAGAGACCAGAAGATTTGGCCCATGGTGTAAGGGAATAGATGTGCTACGGCTGTACAAAGTTCAAGCCAGACAGAACCTGGAGCACTGTATATAGTTCTAAGCTTTACATCAGAGGAAGGAAGTACTTGCCTTGAGGAGGAATTTTGTTGAAAATTTGTTAAAATGATCACATAAAATCATGAAATTCCTGCTGTGCAGAAGGAGGCCTGTTGGCCCATTGACTATTTGTTCCCATGGAAATGGGAGTAGATTAGTCAGCCCCTTGAACTCATTCTGCTATTAAAACATCATGAATGGTCAATATCTTGGTTCCATTTGCCAGCCTTTGGTACCTCCATTGTTACTCTTAGCTGGTAAAACCTATTGATTTCAGTCTTGAAATTTCCAATTAACCCAGCCTCCAGAGCCTTTGGGAGAGTAAATTACGGATTTATGCTATCTTTCATAGACTCAAAATTTATTGCTCGAAGCCTAACATAACATCACTGGTTGTGGCCTTGCTTTTTTTACCAACACCATCCCCGCAAACACACACCTTTTCTGCATCAGCCCTATTGACTGACCATTGTTTTAAGCATCTGAATTTGATCACTTCTTCAATGATCACAACTCGTGGGAATGAAAACAAAGTTCATGCATCCTGCATTCAACAGTTTAACACTCTAACATTTGATATCATGCACTGGTGATTCCATCCAAGGCCAATGTAGCCTTGAGGCGTAGTGCCCAAAACTGAAAGCAGTGCTTCAGATGGAATACAGCTAAGTTTATGTATAATTGAAGAATAATATCCTCCCCTTTTTATATTTCAGTCTGCTTGAAATGAAAGCCAACATTCTGTTAGCCTTTGATTGTTTTGTGTACCTGCGCTCTGGCTTTTAATGCCTTGTGTACTCAGGCACCTAAAACACTTTGCTTCTCCACAATTCCTAGTCTCTGGTCATGGATTAGAGTTTCAGCAATAATTGTGTTAAAATTGAAGACAAGCAATGCTTTAGAAATGGACTGAGTAGACTTTGTAACAATGTATATAGAGACAAGAGCTCAAAATGTTGAGTAGGATGCAATAGCTGTGAATAATGTTATTCAATCCAGTTCTTGAAGAGAGATGCAATTGGTGGCAGAGTACAGAAGTTGTGATAGAAATTAAAAGCAATGTCTTTGATCTTCCCAAATTTCATATGCCAATATATCAAGTAATGTTCAAAAATTATTAGCTAGCTTAAAATAAATTAAGAATCTTTCAGCAGGAAAATAAGTTGTACTTCCCGGTTTTTCTAATACACAACTTGAGAATAGGATGTTTTCAGGTAGCTACAATTAAAAAGATATAGAAATCAACTTTTTTTTTTGTTCTGTGATTCTATTTTCAATTATATGTTTGGAAAATAGTTTCTAAGATAAATTTTCCATTTTCCCGTTTGTCAAAAGAATTATTGGTCATGTGGAGAAAATTTTATATTCTGTCCAAGATTTGAACTGAATTGAATTGAAATAGAAATAAGATTGTATTACAAACATATTTCTGTATATTTTCTATGTGCATAAGTTGGGGCATCAATTACATTTTGCATAGAATTGTTAAAAATTAAATTCTTGCAGTTTCTTGGTACAAATAATCTAGGACTGAGGACATAGGCAAAAAATTAGAGGCAGACATTTCAAAAGTGAAATTAGGAAACATTTCTTCATGTCAAAGGTGTTGAAATTTGGAATTCTCTTTCACAGATTTTAAAACTGAGAATAATAGATTTTTGTCATTGGTATTAAAGGATATGGGAACAAGTGGTTTTATGGAGGTATGTCACAGATCAGTCACGATTCCATGGATGGGCAGAACGGAATTGAAAATTAATGGCCTACTCTTTTTCCTGTGTTCCTATGCTTTTCTAGCAGTACTGTAAAGTTATAATAGTAAGATTTCTACCAGTTGTCCTCAGTGGTGCAGCTCTCCTTTCCATTTGAAGTGTTAGGAACTGGAAAATGTCTGTAATATGTATTTGGGAATTTGAGTGGCCTTAAATTTGAGAGGGGGTACTCCTACCAGTACCTTATACTAGATCTGTTGGAAAATAAAAATCCTTGGAAATCACATTTCCAAATGACATATCCTGTATAACTGAATTTATTACTTCCATAGGAGCGTGAACAGAAAGCTGAAGAAGAAAGAATTAGAATGGAAAATATTCTAAGTGGTAATCCCCTATTGAACCTCATTGGACAATCAAACTTCAAAGTGAAACGAAGGTAAAGTGAAATAACTATCTAGAACATTCTATTAACAGAAATGGGACTGAGTAACCAGCATGCTGATATTTTACAGTAGAGATGGAACATGGCGATGCATTTGTGATGCCCACTGTCCTAATACTGAAGGTATTCTGTGCAATGATCAGCTAAGTTTTACAATATTGTGAATGGCAGCACCATTTTTTCTTTTCCCTGTTGTAGTAAAATATGGTGGAGCAACTTTGAGCATAATTTCCAGTATATCAAATTGTTTCCACAGAACTAAAATCTTGTAGAATGAAATGTCGTGAAGGCAGAACAACATTAAAAATGTAAGAAATAGGAGAAGGTGTAGATCATATGTCTCTTGAGCCCGCTGTTCCATTCATTGTGATCGTGGTTGATTATCTACGTCAGCCCTACTTTCCCACCCATATTGAATAGTGTAGTCTGGTGATGTACCTTATTTCATCTAGATGGATGAGATGAATGTCATCAGTCTTCATTACAGACTACCCTGTATGAAAATGGCATTGAATAAATAAGCCATTCTACACTTAAATTAATTTGCTGTATTTTAAAATTTTATTTATTGGCTCAATGATAGCATTCATACCTGAATTTAGGTCATGTCTTCAAGTTCTTGAGATTTCAATATATAACTGAAAATGACAGATTCAGTGCTAAACTGCCCAAGGTGCCATCTATCAGGTGAGATATTGCTTCATGTGCCCTTTTTGGTAGACATGAAAAATCTCATACTTCTGCTCTTTGCAGAGCATGGGGATTGCGTAGTGTCCTGTCTAACATTTCTTCCTGAATCAAAATAACTGAAACAGTGTAATTGATCGGTGGTATTTGTGGGAACGCTGTGCATAACTTTGTTACTGCATTTCCTTACACTTCAAAAATGCCTAATTGCTATAAAATGCTTCAGAACATTGGGAATATAAAAGGTACTTCGTAAAACACTGGACATAAATAAGAGCTTTTATTGAGTTACAGGTGAAAACATCACCTTGTGGCAGTTCCTTTTAGAATTGTGTGCCATGTGTGACTATATGGTCTCTCAGTCGATCCTTTTCTGCTTTGTACTTGAGACTTACGGTTTATGGCTACTTCCATAATTATTTTTCCTCATTTCAAACAGCGTGAATCATTCAGGCTTTCATTCTGCCATTTATTTTCATTAGGAATTGATATTGGCCAGGAACTCTGAACCCATGGATTTGTGAGAGTATAAGTCTTTTATCAAAGGTTGATTTCCTAGTTCTGGCATTCCTCACAAATGTCAGAGTTGAAATCTACATAGCAATTTCAGAGCAAAATTAGAACTTAAGCCTTCGCTAATTAGTGGACCTAAGAAATAGCAGTAAATATATATAATTTCATTTTCTGGTGGGGGGAATCCTTAGATAAGCTACACTTCCTGTATTGGATGTGTAGTTCAGACTCTGCCTTTGAAGCTATTTGCAAGCCACTTATGGAAAACAGTTCACATTTTACGTTCCTGTTCTGATGCTGAAGAATGTTTTACTGCAATAGTACTTCAATGAGGCTTTAAGATTAAGGCATGCTAGTGCTCTGTACGTGGAGGGACTATATTGTGTCTTGCATGGTTGAAGTTTTGAGATTGACTTCCCTATTTCTTTGCTTGAAAGACAATGCATGCTAATAGGGCTGGGAAATAATAATTCTGTCTTAAGACAATCATTATGAAATCTGTCCAGTGATGCTGATTGCATAACTGAACAGGAGACAATGCTATCTAGTAAATTGTGCACATGACTGGGATTAGGATTTGCCAATTCAGGAGAGGATAAATTTAAGTTGTCTCGCATCATCCTAAGGAAATGATAATGGTGACAAATGACAAAAATAACTTCAGATGTTTTTGTATCGAGGGTACTAGTACCATAATTTAATTCTGTTTTTCTTTTAGATGGGATGACGATGTAGTGTTCAAGAACTGTGCTAAAGGAATAGATGAATCAAAGAAAGATAAAAGATTTGTGAATGATACGCTTCGTTCAGAATTCCACAAGAAGTTTATGGAAAAATACATTAAATGATTGGCATCAATATTCTATTGCTGTTCAATGGTTACAGAAAACATGTTTTCTTCCTCCTGCAAGGATGATAAAACTCTATTTCCCTCCCTTTATGTCTCTTGGACTTTACATCAACTAAACTTCAGAAGATGAACATCTGCCTTGAAGTTTCTGTCTGTGCTGCTGTTAGGTGGTAGACATAAGCAGCCCAGGAAATAATAATACACCTATTCATGAAGCACTGATTTCTACTTCATTGCATCCTGTTGCATTGCAAATCAAATTAAGAGTTCGATGATATCGGAAGAAGGAGTCTCTATTGAACTTGTCTTATTTTTCTGTTAACCACGTGTTGCATCAGTGTGACTTGGCACCTAACTGTATTTCTGCAATATAAAAATAAATTGTTTTTTAATCAATGTAGTTACCTTAAAATTTGCAGATAATGTTTTGTTTTCTTGTCAAGTTTAAGGACATTTGTATGTCATAAAACATATAATGAATATTTAATCATAAGTTATGAGCAGTACTAGTTTGTCTTAGAAGTAGGGTGCAGTTCTGTAGATATAATGCAAGATGTAACTTGCTTTGGCAAATCGGTTTCAATCCAATGAGGAATAAAATATATACTAGACTTTATTCCAATTTTTAAAATAAATGTTATTAGTAAAACCATTGTTTTAATTTAAAATTGGGCCATTTTTATGATGAATTGCTGATGTATTTTACTTTATCTGATTTTATCATGTGTCATATTTCAAGATTTGCAGTAACATCAGCAGGGACAAAGTAAACTTTATGAAAAGTACAAGATTATCAAGAGCAGCAGTGTGGATTTGTTAAAGGCAAGCCATTTGAGTACCTTAACAGAAAGTTGATCAGGTAATGCAGTAGATATATATATGGGCTTTCGGAAGGCATTCAACAAAGTGCTGAAAATCATGCCCAGAAAAGCACAACAGGTGAAATTCAATATAGAGAAGTGTGGAATGGAGCACTTTGCAGATGAAGGCTCAACTGGATTCTTCCACTCGTGCCCAATTTGTCGCAATGCCAGCAGGGCAACACACCACTGCAAAACGTGTGGTACAGATATGCAGATGTTAGAACTCACCTAAATAATGCTTGGGATTGCCTCCAGAGTTTGGATGGAGGCTGCCAGCAAACAAGGACTCTGGAACATCTCAGAAGTGGGTGTGGGGAGGATATACAGGCGTGTCTTCTAGATTAATTTGCATAGAAGTCCATCTTCTGGCTTCAGTGTTCCTAAAAATGTATCTTTTTCAGGAAGTCCATCTTTCTTTAATAATGGGTCAGTGATGTTGGGCGCCTTTTCGATGTACATCCAGATACGACAGCCTCAGGCCTGCTCTGCCACAAAAGATGATGTAAAACCCCTGGATGCATAATTGATGAAGTCATGGCTGGAAGATATGGTGTGGTTACGTTCTGGCCTCTGCTGTGGGAAACACCAAACGTCTTTGCCACAGAACTAAGTCCCCACGTAGGAGAATTCTACCCAAGGTGCCAACTTGCTATAATTCATAAATTCACAATGTTTAATTATATCAATTGTTTTACCATTTTTGGCCAGGAGTAATGTTCCTGGTATAAAACACGTAGTGTATCATAATGTTATTAATTATTACAAGTTTCAAGTTAGAAAATATATGCTAATTTGACATAAGTTACACAGAACAGCAAATGTATTCTGCTCACAACAGTGATTCTAATATAATTGCAATAACTCAGCATATGATGCACTTGATTTAAAGCTGCAAGGCTCTTAGAGTGCATGTGTGGATTTTCTTTCTGTTATCACATCTAAGTTGCAAGATAAATTATTCATCAGAATCAAATATATTGATCCAGAAAATTTGCAGTTGAGAGAATGAAAGCTCATCTGTAAAAGCAATTCATTTAATTCACCCAAACTAATTCCCTCCTTAGCTTCCTAATAACTTGTAATGATTCTAGAAAGTGGTGAAATATGCCATATCTTATAGCTTGAATTTTTATATCATTCCTTAGAAACTCTCTTAGGGTGTGATCTTACCAGCTGTTCACACCACACACACGCTGCACCACACTGGCACCCAGCCATATCTCCATTCACTCCAGCAGGATGAAAAAATCCCATCAGCGTGAATAGCTGTAATATCTCCAGCCTTTACGTGCAATTTAGTGGCACTGCAATGAACAGATAAGTGTTAATAATGCAAAAACTGAACATTGCACAAACGGATCTGAATTATGCACTGAAAATCTTTGCCTTCGTTCACGGGATTCATGGGTGCTGTTGAAAGCTTTGGCTGGAGTGCCAAATTCTCCAAGTTCACTTGTAGTGGGGCAGCCATAAAAAAATCAGAGAATCCCACCTAAAATCTTTAATTGAATCATCATACCATTGAGGATTATTTCAGAAACCAACAGTACTGTAGTGTAGCGATTTTCACCCAATAATGATTTTTTTCTAGCCCTAAAGCTTTCAGTTGTAAATACAATTTTGTAGCTTTTTTATTCTACCTATGGCCCTGTCTGTTAACATAATTTCTGTTCCAGCTAAGGAGGCTTTCTTAATTATTCACTGTTTCTGCTTGTGGAACTTACTGCTTCCTGCCAAAAATATCCCCAGAAGAACTCCAAAACCCATGACGTGAACAGCTGCTGTGTTGAGGTTTTGTTCCAGCTGTTTTATAATTGAGAAGCATTAGTTTAACTATTTAGCTTCTTGGAAGGGAGCTAAATATCTTCCCCTTTCTGGATGCTGACATTCGGAATTAAGAGTGCAATAATTTCTTCATGTGCATTAATGGAATAAAGAACCTTGCTTTGTATTTTTTGAGGGTTTCAGTCACCTTTTGGACACTGCCACAAACTGCTTCATAGCTACAGACTCCCAATTCTCTTTGTGGCGACTGCCTGATGTTAAACCAGACCACAGTCTTGGTGTCATATTTGGCTCCAAACTGAACTTCTGACTGCATGATCTGTTTCATTATCCAAGGTTATCTACTCGCACCATGTAACATTGCCCAGCTCCACCCTTGCCTCTGCTCATCTACTGTTGAAACCCAGGTCTTTGTTACTTCTAAACTTGATTGTTTTAATGTTCTTCTGGCTGCCTCCCATCTTTCACTCTATACTAATGTGAGCTCGTCCGAAACTGACCCTAAGTCCTCTTCATTCAGCAGCCTCATGCTCTTTAACATTGGTTCCTGGTCTGGTAATGCAACAAAAATAACCCCTTAGCATCATAAGGATTTTATATGTTCCATTTGAGCATAGGAACATAGGGCCTGGGAGCTGGAGTAGGCCATTTGGCTCTTTAAGCCTGCTGTACCATTCAATAAGATCTGGCTGTGCTCTCAACTTCATTTTCCTAACTGCTTTTCTCATAACCCTAGACTCCTTTGTCTATCAAAAATCTATCTTAGCTTTGAATAAATTCTATGACCCAGGTTCTACTGTTCTTGTGGAAGAGAATTCCACATACTAAGAAGGAATTTCTCCTCACCTGTGTCTTAGAAGACATAGGAGAAACCAAATAAGATTGATCTGATGGCGCAACATAAAACAGGATAGTGCCCAATATGTGAAACTGAGTTAATTGTTTGCAGGACTAGATTAAGCATCACTTCCATACTAGTAGATACAGGATCCAGGAGGATCTGAAGATTTTTTAAAGATTTCCACCTGTGGTTGTGATGAAATAAAACACTACCACAACCAGTGTTTGATTTTAAAGAATTATATTTTTTTGCCAGTTAATCTGCCACTTCTTGCTAATTGCCAAGAAAGGATGTTTGAATTTTTTTAAAAAAAGTTTAATTAGCGTCACAAATATTCTTACATTAACACTACAGTGAAGTTACTGTGAAAATATTCCAGTCACCACACTCCAGCGCCTGTTTGGGTACACTGAGGGAGAGGACTAAGTGACCTGTGCATTCAAAGGCTACAAAAAGTATAGGGACAGCAGTGACAGAGTCTTTGGATCAGCAGTGTGACCAAGAGATGAAGTAGAAGCTGGATAGAGGGCAAGGTTGGTGTCAAGTTAGACCCCTTGTCACGGTGGCACAGTGGTTAGCACTGCTGTCTCAGTGCTAAGGACCTGTGTTCAATTTCTAGCTTGTGTTACTGTGCAGAGTCTGGACATTCTCACTGTATCTGCGTAGGTTTCCTCCCACAGTCTGAGAAACATAATAGGTGCATTGACCTGATCAGGCATGGAGTGTGGTGACAAGAGGAATTTAACAGTAACTTCATGCAGCATTAATGTAAGCCTTATTTGTAACTAATAAATAAACTTTATTTTATGAATGTCATGTGGAACCCCAGAAAATACACCAGCAGCTTAGTATAAATGTCCATTCCGTGCCCTCCTGTATGCTGTCATCTTGAGGTCCTCATCAGTGTTATGTGCAGCACTACTTGTCTCCTACCTCACCCTTCAGTGGGCTGGCACATGAACAATCTTTTCCCCAAGTCTGGGTGCAACCTGCTCATATCTGGTGACTGACCATATGCTGATCCCAACTGGAGACAAGTATCCAACAGTGTCAGTTGCTGAGCTGGTTTCTGCAAATGTCAGCTGAAGTGGCAGAGCCTCTTCATCAGTGCTGTGCTTGCTGCTCCTCTGGGATTCCTGTAACTGGGCAAGTGGGAGTTTTTGAGTGTCTGAAAGTAGGAACTCCTAAAGGAAGATCATTTAGAGGGCAGTAGGGTAGACTGAGAAGCTTCAGGAACATGGTCAACATCAGCAGCTTTTCATTCCAGGTAGCAGGATGAAGGTGAGTGAGGAGTTGATCAGGGACATTAAACAATAAGATGCCGCCATTCTTAACATTCTCAGCAATATCAATGTTGTGACCTTGTTGCAGATGGCACTAAGATTGAAGAAACTCTTTCCTCCATAGAATTTAGGAGATTGATACCTTCTGGACCCCCAGCAGTTCAGCCTGTTCAGCTTGTCAGATTTACAGAATGGGAACTCCCCACTGTCCAATCATCTCATTTAAGGGGAGGCAGTGGTGCTGTACTATTACCACTGGACTGATAATACAGGACCCTAGGTTTGATTCCCATCATGGCTGGTGGTGAAATTTGAATTCAATAAAGGCCTAGATTTAAAAATTTTATGGTGATCATGAAATGATTGTCAATTGTTGTAAAAACCCATTTGGTTCACTAATGTCTTTTAGAGAAGAAAATCTGTGTTCTTACCTGGTTTGCCTACCTGTGACTCCAGAGCCACAGCAATGTGGTTGACTCTTAACTACCCCTTCAAGGGCAATAAGGAATAGGCAAAAAAATGTTTGAATGCAGTGGCTGTTAAGCCAGCATTAAGGGTTAAAACAATATTATTTAAATGCCTCACCCAGTAGCTGCTTCAGGGTTTTCCAATCACCTTCATGAAATCCGAAAGAGGGCGGTGAAATGATGCTGGGAACTGGACCCAGTGTCCTATTTTGAGGATTTAATCACACCCAAACCTGCCTGTCTTTGCCTGGGAAAATTCTCTGCTTAGACTAGTAAAAGATAAAGTAAAGCATAGAAAACACCCACACATGATGTACTTTGGGACTAATCGTGCTTTTCAAAAACAGTACTTTGTGTTGTCAAATTATAATTTCAAAAGTGTACTTTGAATAAGTTTTAGGATTTGGTATAGATGATGTGTACCATACTTCTGATTTGTAAATTAAGAATGTGTTCATTTCTCTGAGCTTTTGTTATTTTACGACATACCTTTAATGGATTTGCTGCTGTTGGCAGATACAAGCATGAACCCTGAGAATTTCTTTTATGGGTTGGCTCCATTGATTTGGCCCTGACTGTGGTGTACTTGTGGTACTGAAGTGAAGCGTAAAATATTAGCTCTGTCCTAGGCAGATGGTTTTCATTAGTTTGGCCAGGTTTGTGACAGAGAGCAAGGTTGGAGCTCAAATAAACAGAGGCTGACCTATGGAAGTATTATTTTATATACAGTCCTTAAAAAAAAAATTCAACTTTCAGCACATTCTGTTTCTCATGAATATTCACTTATGGCTTAAATCAGAACATCATAAGAAACAACTATCAGCAAGTGTAGTGACATTTATAAAAGTAAAAACAAATGCAGATGATGGAATCTGAAGCAGGAACAAAAATTGCTGGAAAATCTCAGCAGGCCTGATAGCACCTGTGGGAGAGAGAATAGAGCCAATGTTTTGAGACTGGATGACTTCATCAGAGCTGAAAAAAATAGGAATAATGTTGAGATTTTATACTGTTTTGGTAGGGCAGGGGTGGAATATAATTTCTTAATGTGCTGCTATTGGCACCCTTCTTAGCCATGGTCATCAATATTTACATTCCTTTGTCTTTTAATCCATGACATCTTTGTCAATATCTCCCTAGCTTCCACCTATCACTGGCCCTCTATCCAATCTCTAATGCTGTCCTATTTCCTTCCCACATTAGGATAAGTACAAATCTTATCCTAATTCCAGTTTTCTTCAGCTCTGACAATGCAATCTATAAAAAAGCTGGCTGGGAGAGAAAGTGAGACCGAAGGGAGATATAATGGATAGGTGAGAGCAGAGTCAGCAAGCCCAACTAACTAACTACGTTCTAAAGAAAATCATAGTGTGATATCACAGGGAAGAAGGCAAATTATATATATTTTTTCTTTTTCTAGGGTATTCATTTTATGGTAGTTGTTGGATGAACAGCTCATTTGAAAGTAGTCTCCTTGGCCAACTCTCCTGCCATTTTGAATGCTGAAAAAAACGGTGAGATTTAGCTGCAACGGGCTAGGGAGCAATACGAACTAACAGAATGTAACTTGTGGGATTTTGCATTCAGTTTTAGTGTGTAATTATATGTCTGTACTGGGCCAGCAAGGTGTGTCATCTCATCACTTTTTGTGGTTGTTTACCCTCTAATTTGTCTCCTCTGATCTCATTGTATCATGCTATTTGGAACTGGCATGGGTGAGGGGAGGAAGGGTCGGTAGTTATTGCTGCTCTGCATCAACAGCTAGGAATTTCATGAAATGCTTGAAAACAATCGTCTATTACTTTAGTTCTGCTCCACTCATGTTGCAAAAGAAATGCTTGGTCTTCAGTTACTGCCTCTTAAAATGAAAAGGTAAGACATGGTAGTTAACAATATAGAATAATGAGCCTCAATTCCAGTGCTGTAATGGTACAGGCTGTCAAAATTTCATCATGTTGCACATTCCATGTTGCTTTCCTCAAGTGTGTGTCGGTGTCAGGGTTGAAGGAAGGTTCAGGTCAGGACTTTGTACGGTTGACTCAGATTTTCAGCAGGTTCCATTTCCAACAGATTGGTTCTTCTTGCCAACAGCTGGTCCACACGTTTCCTCTGGACAACATCATCTTTGGTTTGGACAGTATACGAGACAGCTCCAGTCTGTGCAAGGATTGGGGCAGGAACCCGTTTCTGTTCTGTGGAGTGATTCCTAACAAAACCCCTTGTCCTTCGTGAAAGACTTGATTTTTCTTCTATTTCCTAGTGTTCCATCTGTCCTTGCTGTTGCATGATTTCTTACATTTTAGGAGTTATTAACCAGTCCAATGCCAAATGTAGTAGGTTTTGGTTGAATGAGCAGCATTCCTGTACATTAGTAGAATTTGGTTAAGACAATTAATGAGTGAACCTTGTTCCCTGGTTGCTCTCAAAGTATGTTTCATGATTTGGACAAAATTTTCTGCTTGTCTGTTGGTATGGTGAAGACCTAATATATTGAATTCTGCTCTTTTTCAAGAAGTTTTCAAATTATTGGGAGACAAATTGAGATCTTTCAACTCCCCACCTTCAGTGTCTGGAACGGAGGTGGTCTGGGCAAGAGAGAAGTTGCAAGAGGGCTCTGAAAGTACCGGAGATGGACAATATGTCAATTTCAAGGTACCTTTCCAAATGTAAGTAATAATCACAGAACATGGAATCGCACAATCTTCCTGATTGAGGCTTACTAAAACTGTTAAAGAGCTTGTTTAAGTTTGAACTTAATTGAAAAAGGCACATGTGTTGCCCACACTTCAGAAAAAGACCAGCTAAAGGGAGGTAGGTCCAGAGCAAGGAGCCAATTATGGCTTCTGCAGGGCATCACCCCAGGTGGATGAGAGGATCAGCAAGGAAAAAGGGGATTTAAGCACCTAAGAGGGTCCTTGGCAATGCACGTGGTAGGGAAAGTGGGCACCTAGTGCTTGGGTATTAAACAATGTCAGCAGCTACCTTTGGCATCATAGGGCACAAGGGTAATGGACAATGCTGCCAAGGACAGTTGAGCTGCTACCTGACCAGGAGATACATTCCAGCTGACAATGGGGACACAATTGTCAAACTTTGTGTCCTGTGACAATGAGGGGCAACTTCTTGGCAAGAAGGGCAGAACCTCAAGCATTCGGAGGGCATGAGAGAGAAAAGATGGCGGCAACAAATAGTCATCCTACTATTTAAGAAGAAAGGAAGAGCAAAAACAGAACTACAGACCTGTTAGCCTTCCATCAGTAACTGGGAAAATGCTGGAATCTATTATAAAGGATGTGATAAATAGACACTTTGACAATCATCCAAGTAGCTCTGACGAACAGTCATCTAGACTCAAGACTTGGCTCTATTCTGTCCCCCAGATGTTACCAGACCTGCTGTAATTTTCCAGCATTTTCTGTTTTTGTTTCAGATTCCAGCATCTGCAGTATTTTGCTTTCTTTTAAATCTAAACTGATTTCATTTTCTCAAAATAAGTTCTAATCAGTCTCCCACTTACAGAATTTGTGGTTCTATCAAACAATTTTAGAGTTTAATTTATGTTTTGTTGTGTTTGAAACTTTTTTTAACCACATGTTCAACAACTTAATACATTTGAGGCACCTGGATGATTTTTGAAAATGCCTAGTTTCATTTGAATTGTGTTTGAAGCAAATCAGCAACGTTGAAGACGGGAATAGTATCATAGAATGGCCTGTGGAAAGTAGCAGGAAGTATATTTTAGTACCCCGTTTTGATTAGAATGACCTACTTGAGTATATTTAATGAATTCATTCTCCTAAGAATGAAAAATAAGCTGCATAAAAACAAACATTCAAGTGTTCAATTGCAAAAACATTTAAGTATCAGGCTTACTTCCTAACCCTGAATAACATTAACATAGAAATGCCACAGACTCCATCCATCTGATACTAACCACTGGGCAGTGTTATCAGCTGTAGAAATACAGCCTGTTAATCGCATACACATTTCTATTAAAGGAGCCATTGTGTCTAATGTGGTTTTTAGCCAAAAATTAGGGCTCTTTAGTGAATGATTTTTGATTTTTTTGGCAATTTTATAACAATTCTAAAGTTATAAAAAGACTACTCTATATATAAAGATAGAAAGAAAAGAAATACTTGCATTTAATATGGCATCTTTCACAACCTTAGCATGTCCCAAAAGCACTCTATAGCCAAAGAAGTGCTTTTGAAGTAACGTCACTGTTGCAATGTAAGAAAGAGTAACAGCTCACTGGCCAGTTATTATTTTATCGTTATCACTTTTCTTGATTTTATAAGTTTATCTTAAAACACAAAGTCACGTGATACAGGCCCCTTGAATAGCAGTTGCGTTTTGAATAATTTCACCATAATTCATAGCAGAAGAGATGGAGAAATTGGTAAGTCAGCTGCTGAATTAACTAAATCAATAGTGAATAAATCTTAATGTTTAATTCTGATAAACACCAAGCTTCCTATTTTAAGGGGTGGATATGAAGCTTGCATTCTGAAAGGCTCGCATTTCAATGCTGTCTTACCCAGCTGCAGCATATTTTGGAAAATATGAACACTGATATTTTATTCATCTAATGTAAACTGACTGGTATGAAAAGAAAATGCCCGAGGGTCTTTTAGGTATGGTGTCATCTGATTCCTGAGCCCTTTATAGCCATGGAACGGTATGTAGTTCCTCAGGCTGCATGGCAGTGATTGCCACTGAGAACAGCAAATCCATGGTTTAGTAAGAAACAGGATGGGTAATGCAGAGCAAAGAAAAAATGCATTGATCTTCACAGGGGTATGGAATATGTTGCAAATACAAAGGGAAATGTAAAATCTTTTTTGCAAACTGCTTGAATGTCCAAAACTGTATTTAGATTTCCTTTCCATAAAGGGAGAGAAAAGGAGGAAACGTGTAACTGTTTTTAATTTATGAAATATATTTTTCATGTATGCTACAGTTTCTTTTGTTGTAAAGAATTTTGTTAAGTTTAATTTGTTGGGATTTCAGCATGTGTATGAGACTCGTGCGGGCATTTCAAAAGTTTTTAAAATGGGATTATACATTTGTTATGTCTTTTTTTTTTAACTATTTCCTGTGAACAGCTAGAGGTAGCTGCATTGTTCAGGACATCAGAGTACAGAGCAGAAAATTACTTTGATCTTTCTGAATAATTCTCTAAACCCAAGCATTAAAGTCAAAACATAAACAAAAAATGTCTGAGATTGTAAGGCCTGTTTGACCACTTCCCTGAGGCTAGGACATTTGTTCACTGTTAACATTACTGGCAATATTTTAGCACTGTGCTCCTTGAAAGGAGAATTTGTGTGTAATCCCATGTATTTTTCTTCCTTGCGCTGTTAATAAATAATCTCCTTAGTCAGGACGTTAAATGTTCTGGCCTGAAAATTCCAACCAGGGTTGATCCAAAATTGGTCAACAGCAGGACTTATTGTGGTGAGATCACTTAGTAGTCAATTGTCCCATTTTGGTAAGTGCCATTCAGTAACATCGTCTAATAATCCAAACCTACACTACAAACTGGCAAAACCAAGAAGGTTAACTGGCAGCCTATCTCATGAATACATTCCCATTTGGAGGGTATGCTTGCACGATTTGTGCTACCACATCACTAATAAACTTTTCAGTGCTTATTTCAGGTTCTGAAATATATTTTCTCGCTGTTCGTTCTCTATTGGGTGAGCCTCCATTTGCCTAATGGGGAACCCCTATTCAATGAGGCCCACAGGCAGATCGATTGATGATCCCCTCCATGGCCATCGTAACAGTTCAACATAAGGTAAAGTCTCTTGCACTTGTGTGGAGACTGGAATGTCAACCACTTGTACTGAAATCTTCCAGTTGATTTCTGCATTGATTAAAGAAATCTTTTATTTATTATTCACTATTGATTTAGTTAATTCAACAGCTGACTTACCAATTTCTCCACCTCTCTGCTAAGTATGGTGAAATCATTCAAAATGCAGTTGCTATTCAAGGGGCCTGTATTATGTGACTTTGTGTTTTGAGATAAACTTATAAAATCAAGAAAAATAATAATGGTAAAATAATAACCCAATGAGTGGTTGCTCTTTCTTACATTGCAAAAGTGACGTTACTTCAACTACATAAATATTTGATCACAGCTCCATTCTTCCCACTTTTTATTTTGGCTTTAATGGGGGTAAATAAAAGACTGCTTTAATCAATGCAGAAATCAACTGGAATCAACTCCATTACCTATTTTCTATGTTTCTAAGAGACAGAGTTGGTGGCTTTGTGGTGCTCTCCTTGGAAGCGAAGGTCTCCAATCTGCTTCACACACCCAATCAGGTCCTGCTTCCAAACCACCCAGGCTGATCGCTAAATGATGGAGAAGACACCAATCTGTGGCAGAGATGCAGAGGGAAAAATGGATTTGAGAGGACAGGAATGTTATGATGGACGTAGAGAAATCATCAATCAATCTCCCTCTCGACCTTCTTGCATATGAGCTCCCCAATTAGATGAGTAGTAGCGGGGTGGGGGGAGGGGAGTTTAAAACCAGCAGTCAACAGACCCCACACCAATCTGTACACTGTCACCACTGAACTGCATTCAGATATCACTATAAATAAAAGGATGTTTGGTGACAGAAGACTGGCCACGGTAAGATTATTACATGAATAAAACTTCATCCAGGAAAATAGCTAGAATAAATTTCAACCTTTCTCCATGGCAAATTGGCAGCTCATAGAGCAACCTGGGTTTGCAGTTTCACCTGCCTCACCTTGAGGCTGAAGGTCCCCATTGACTCCTGATATTATGAAAGAATTAGAGAACTGTGGGTGACAACACAAACTGTACCTCAATCTTTATAATTTCCTTGTTGTTGAACAAGAACTGTAAAGAATTGATTATTGATTTATATTGGCATCTGGTAGCTGTCAACTTCAGTCTGACAATCCTATAGGACGGCACTGAGAAGGAGCAAAGGGTAATGCAGTTCTCAATGACTCAAGTCCTAAAGAACTTCAACAAGTAATCCCAAATAGTTCTTCTTAATGATTGAGTTTGTAAGATTGCATTGATAAAACTTTCTCCAGGCCATGTGCAAGATCCAAGGCCACACTGTGAGTTGAATTGATGGTACTAAAGGGAAATGATTTACTGATCACCTTCAACAAGAGAGAATCTACTCATCTCCCTTTGACGTACAATGACACTATGATCACTGAATCCCTCCACTATTAATTTCCTGGGTCTTATCATTGACAAGAAACTGAACTGCATCAGTTCATATTGTGGCTACAAGATCAAATCAGAAGTTAGGGATCTTAATTCCCCAAAGCCCATCTATCATCTGCAAGGTCAAAGTTGGGAGCGTGATGGATGGAATACTTTCCACTGGACTGGATGAGGGCAACTCCAACAACACTCAAAGTTCAATATCATCCAAGACAAATGAGTCTGCTTAATCAGAACCCCAACCATCTTAAATATTCACTCCCTCTATCACCAATGAACAGTAGTCTGACATCCACCATTATGAAGTACTTCAAAAAGTTAGTCGTGGCACAAATCAATTCCCAGATTGCCTGGATCCATTACAGTTTGCCTCTTGCTGCAACAAATCCACAGCAGATGCCATCTCCTTGGCCCTGCACTCAACTCTGGAATACCTCGATAACAATGACACCTATGTCAGATTCCTATTTATTGACTACATCTCAGCCTTCAACACCATTATTACTATAAAACTTATTTCCAAACTTTGTGGCTTAGGGTTTGACTCCTTCTTCTAACTGGATCCTAGACTTCCTAACCCACTGACAGCAATCAGTAAGGAAAGAAAACAAAACTTCCTCCACGATCATCCTTGATACCAGTGCCTCACAAGGCTGTCTCCTCAGCCCCTTACTATACTCCTCATACATCTACGCTGTGTGGCCAAATTCCCCTGCAATTCGATTTCCAAGTTTGCTGATGTCACCACTGTAGTGAGTCGGATCTCAAACAATGACTAGATAGAGTACAGGAATGAGAGAATCTGGTGAACTGGTTCAGCAACAATAATCTCTCCCTCAATGTCAACAAAAAGAAGGAGGTAGTCATCGACATCAGGAAGCATAGTGGTGGACATACCCCTGTCTGCATCAATGGAACAAAGTGGAAATGGTTTCTAGGTGTCTGGGTCATCAACAACCTGTCCTGGTCCCTCCATGCTGACGCTACATTTAGGAAAGCCCATCAATGCCTTTACTTTCTCAGGAGGCTAAGGAAATTTGGCATGTTAGCTACAACTCTCACCAACTTTTATAAATGGTCCATGGAAAGCATTTTTTTCTGGTTGTATCACGGCTTGGCGTGTCTCCTGCTCTGCCTAAGACCACAAGAAACTACAAAGGGTCCTGAACGAAGCCTAAGTCATCACTCAAACCAGCCTCCCATCCATTGACTGTCTACACTTCCTGTTGTCTTGAAAAAGCAGCCAGCATAACAAAGGGCCCTGGATGTATTCTCTTCCATCTTCTTTTATCAGGGAAAAAGATACCAAAGTTTGAAGACATGTACCATGTAAGTTGAGAACAGCTTTTTTCCGGCCGCCGGAAAAATTCATAGATTTTTGAATGGATCTACCTCATTAAGTTGATCTTTCTCTACACCCTAGCTATAACTGCAACACTGCATTCTGCACTCCTTTCCTTCTCTAAGTACAGTATGCTTTGTCTCTATAACACACAAGAAACAAAACTGTATACTACTGTGATGATAATAAATCAGATCAAATCAAAAGAAGTAGGAGCGGCTATTTCTCCCAGATTTCTTCTCCGTAGGAGAGAGGGAATAAGCAGGAATATAGCTCATAAGCAACATAGGGTTTACAAACTGAAATTAATTTTCTTCAACAGATTGGAACATCAGTGTCTCAGGAGATATGTCATCTTGTAGACATTCATAACCTATAGGAACAAGACCTTCTGGTTACATTTTACCAGTGGCTGTCGTGTCATCATCAGTCTCAATATCTTTGCCTCTGGCTCCTTCCAGAGCTCTGCTGGAGATATTTGCAAGACTTCACAGTTGGCAGTCCACAAATGTGTAAAACAGATGCCTGATGGCTTATTTGCCAGGGCAGGCACTCCTGCTAACCTTGCACCAATGATATCAGTAAGTGGAAGTTTGGGTTTGCAGCTTCTGCTGGCATCATTGATCTCATGAATATGATAATTAAGGCACACCGGATCTCCCAGGATTATTCATCAGCTGCAAAGATTTCCATTCAATATTCAGCTCAACTACATTGACAAAAATATCTTTATGTTAGTGTGTACAAGGTTCCAAGGCAGCTTCAGTTGTTCCTTCTCCCTGCAGCAGTCCAGCCTCCCTAACTTGTTCACATCTTCGCATTTACTGACTGGCTGCTTGGAAATCAGAGATAGTCACTCAAAATGTGACTGATGCCACCCATGAGCTACCCAAATATTGAGGCCCAGGAACAATACAAGGGATGCTTTTTGATTACAAGACCTATCATTGATCGTGAAGAGGTGATTCAGGTGCCTGAATAGATCTCAAAGCCCCTTTCAGTATGCAGCAACCAAGGTCTCCAAAATGGTGGTTGAGTGCTGCACAACACTGCACAATAGCACGTCTTGGAGCTGCAGATACACAAGGTGTAGACACAGATCTTTATAGGAAGATTTTGAGGAAGAGAAATGTGTTGCAGCCACAATAGCTGCCAGGAATGCTCTTATTATTGAGGTTCACTTGGGTTCAACAGGCCTTCATCTGACAGCTGCATTCAAAAATTTGTCCCAATTGACCCCTCCCCAACTCGTTCTGACCCCAGCACAGAGCAGATAGCAAATAACCAGACATTTCTTTTACATCCACCCTTGCTCAGTATCAATTCACGTCTTACTATTCATCATGAATGAAAAGGCAATTTTCCAGGTAGGAAACAAAAATGAGCAAGATGGAAAAGTGGTGGAAACAAATCATATTAACAGAAGTTATCATGGAAGCTTACCATTCTAACAGTGTAATACACCCATGTCCAATCCCTGCACAATTACAGCACTTCAGTCTTTCTGGTGTTTGTATGTGATGCAAGAAACACCTGTGGAGGGTTAGACTGAGCCATTAGGACAAGAGGCATCATTTGGGATACTCTGAGGGATGGGGGAGGAGGTGGGCTGGTAGGGAAATGGGCAAGAAGTGGCAAAGTGCTTTGAATGAATTCCCACTTTCATGTTCCCTTTCACCATTATCTCTCTCCTGAACAATACATAGAGAAGAATATGAATGTCAGTGGATAACTGGTGAGAATGAAAGGGAGTGAAGGCTGGGTCTACCTGCAAAGAAGTTGGTCCTTATTTTTGTGCTGAAGTAAGTTTGAGAAGATAGAGAAGAAGTTCAGTTGAGAGACACATCAGGATGTTGTTGAATGTGGCACCGTACTCATCTTTCCTCCTCTATTTAGGCCATTAAATCCCTATTTTCAGCAGCAAACCCATAACACTAGGCTCCTACTGCTGACTTCCTTCACTATCTCCAGCCAGGCCTTTTTGCTTCACTAGCATGACTTCCTACTGCATCAGTAGGAAGAACCATTTCTTTGAGAGTCCATGCAGCTCTCAGCATCACACCCAAGGAGGCATCACTAAAGCAAGGTATGAACGTGGGCACACACTACTGTTCTATTCTTATGTTTGTTCCCAGAATCCATTACATTTCATGTTTGGAATGGCCCCTTAAATACTTAAAATGAAATTCACACATGCAGTTCGTTATAATGTTTGTCCAAACTAATTGGCCGGGAAACCGGGAAATACATTAAATCATTGACCTGAGTTAAAAGGTAACCAAAAGCATATAGCTCATCCTTTCAGGTTTTACATAGGCTGCCAGGCCCTCCTCAATCTCAACTCACTGCAAGCTTAAAACTAAATGAGAAAGCAAAAGCTGGTTAACAACTAAATACTAATTATTTTCTGAAGGGGCAGGAAGGAGAAAGTAAGTCAATCACTTTGGACACGAATTGGCTGCAACCTGACATAGCTTGCAGTTCTTGCAAAATCAGTCTCCAGTGGCAGACACTAATCCAACTCTGAACTGGGCAAATCCATAATGAGAACCTGCATTTATGTAGTATCTTTGAATCAGAACAGGGTATTTTATAGCCAATGAGGCAGTTCTTTTGAAAAGTAGCCATTGTTATCATGTAAGAATTGAACCACAGTTCAGCTTGATCAAGTTGCCTACTCCATGTTCGCTTTCTGGTAATGGTGACTCGATAGCTCAATCATTACTGAGCCAGCTAATCAGCCAGGAGTTGTATTTTTGTGACTGGAAAATAAATAGCATTGTGTACATTACACGACCATTGGAGAAGACTAGGTCTGAACAAGTTAACCAAATTATGAATTGTTATTAAAGTAAGTAATTAAAGTTGCCATAGTCCCAGATATCCAGAAGATGTTCTTTCCTTTGAGGGGAGAGCTTACTGGTAGTGATTTACCCTGAGGGTCACCGCACCTCAGGCGAGCCTTCATGAATGACCTCAGCTGGTACGAGAATTGAACCCACTTTGTTGGTGTCAGTCTGCTATCCAGACAACTGAGCATGTTTGCAAATTCCTGTCTCTGGTTCTTGAACAGTTTTGCTCTATATATATCTTGCAAATGAAATGGTACCCTGATAGCTAACATATTCAACTCACTAGAATTGCTCTGAAGAAGAGTCACAAAGGCTTGAAATGTTAACTCTGTTTCTCTCTCCACAGATGTGTAAGACCTGCTGAGTTTTTCCAGCATACTGTTTTTATTTCAGATTTCCAACATTCGCAGCATTTTGCTTTTTGTATTGTGCTAGAATTGTTGCTCTGTATAGAATACAAGGTTGCAATCAGAAGTGAATTCAGAATGTTATTTTATTTGCCAGTTTTACTAAATGGTTGTGACTGATCATGCCAATTTAGACAGAGTAATGTAATTTTGATTTTATATGCTAGTGACAATGAATCAGCAGCCCATTTTACATTCTCGCAATTTTTATTTGTATTGATGCGCTGGTAAATAAAATTCAGGAGAGATGTAAAACAAGCAGAGAGTTCACTTTCACTCATTTTACCTTATTGTAGTGAGTCTCATTCATAATGTGAATGGCTCATCTAGAGAAGGGGCAAAACTTGCCTCCTCTTGGGAAATAAGGATCATTTTGGGACCAGTGACCATAATTCTATTAGTTTTAAGACAGCTGTGGAGAATGATAGGTCTGGCCTAAAAGTTAAAATTCTAAATTGAGGCAAGACCAATTTTGATGGTATCAGGCAGGGACTTTCAAAAGTTAATTAAGGGAGTCTCTGGGTGAGCAAAGGGATGCCTGGTAAATAGTGTGTTAACCAGTGTGTGTTAACCAGGGTTCAGGGAAAGCCCATTCTTTGTAGAGTGAAGAGCAAGGCTCATAGAAGTAGGGAACCCTGGATGACTCGGGATAGTGAGGCCTTGGTCAAGAAGAAGAAGGTAGCATATGACATGTATAGGCAGCTGGGATCAAGTGAATCCCTTGGAGAGTGTAGGGGGTGTAGGAGCAGAGCTTAGAGAGAATCAGGAGGGCAAAAAGAGGACACAAGATTGTTTTGGCAGATAAGGCAAAGGAGAATCCAGAGAGTTCTCTAAATACATAGAGGCCAAAAGAGTAACTAGAGAGCAAATAGGGCCTCTTCGGATCAACTAGGTCATCTATGTATTGGATCCACAAGAGATGGGTGAGATCCTAAATGAATATTTCTCATCAGTATTTACTGTTGAGATAAGCATGGTTGTTAGGGAATTGGGATGATAAACAGTGATGTTTTGAGGAGCGTACATATTACAGAAAAAGAGGTGCTGGAAGTCTTAAAGCTCATAAAAGTAGATAAATCCCCGGAACCAGATGAAGTATATCGCAGGACATTGTGAAGGCCAGGGAGGAAATTGTGGATCCCCCAGCAGAGATATTTGAATCATTGATAGTTACAGGTGGCGTGCCTGAAGATTGAGAGGTGGCAAATGTTGTGCTTTTTTGTTTATAAAGGACTGCAGGGAAAAGGTTGGGAGCTATAGGCAGATGCCTGCATCTGTAGTGATATTTTGAGAGACAGCATTTATAGCATTTAGAAACACAAGTTCTGAGTAGGGACAGTCAGCATGGCTTTGTGAATGGAAAAATCATGTCTCACAAATTTGTTTTGAATTTTTGAGGAGGCACCAAGAAGGTAGATGAGAGCAGTGCAGTTGATGTTTTTTTTTACATGGACTTCAGCAAGGCCTTTAACAAGGTACCACATGGTAGATTGTTGCACAAGGTTAAAGCTTGTGGAATCCCGGGTGAGATAGATAAATGGATACAAAATTGGCTTGATGACAGAATGTAGAGATGCCGGCGTTGGACTGGGGTAGTAAGAACTCAGTAAGAATTTAGCAACACCAATTTTAAATCCAACCGATTTATTTGATAGTAAATTTGCAAATTTACTATCAAATAAAGTAAATAAACTGAGTTCTTGATGACAGAAGACAGAGGGTGGTTGTTGAGAGTTATTTTTTCGAACTGGAGACTTGCAATCAATGGTGTGCCTAAGGGATTGTTATTTGTCATTCATATTAATGATTTGGATGACTATAGAAAGCATGGTTACTAAGTTTGCAGATGAACCAAAATTGGAGGCATAGTGGACAGTGAAGAAAGTTATTTCAGATTGCAACAGAATCTTGATCGAATGGGCCAATGGGTTGATGAATGGCAGATTGAGTTTAATTTAGATAAGTATGAGGTGATGCGTTTAGCCAGATTGAACTAGGGCAGTACTTACTCAGTTAATGGTAAGGCACTGGGAAGAGTTACAGAACAAAGAGATCTAGGGATACAGGTTCATAACTCCTTGAAAGTGGAGTCACAGATGGACAGAGTGATGAAGAAGGCATTCAGCATGCTTGGTTTCATTGGCCAGAACATTGTATACATGAGTTGGGACATCTCGTTGAGGTTGAACAAGACATTGGTAAAGTCACACTTGGAATACTGCATACAGTTCTGGTAACCCTACCATTGAAAGAATATTATTAAACTAGAAAGAGTGCAGATGAGATTTACTAGAATGTTATCGAGACTTGATGGTTTGACTTCTAAGGAGAGGCTTGATAGACTGGGGGACTTTCTTGGAGCGTAGGAAGTTGAAGAGTCATCTTATAAAATAATAAGAGACATAGATCAGCTAGATAGTCAATATCTTTTTCCAAAGGTAGGGGGGTCTAAAACTAGACAGAATAAGTTTAAGGTGAGAGGGGAGAGATACAAGAGGATCTAGGGGGCAATTGTTTCATACAGAGAGTGGTGTCTGGAACAAGCTGCCAGAGATAAAATTTTATCTTTCAAAAAGCGTTTAGACAGTTACATGGGTACATAGAACATTACAGCACAGAACAGGCCCTTCGGCCTTCGATGTTGCGCCGACCAATATAAAAAGCAATGCCCCTCCAAACTAAACTATTCCCTTCTCTTCCATATACTTATCAACTAACCTCTTAAACGCCACCAAACTTGGCGCATCTACAACCGCTGCAGGCAGGGCATTCCACTCCCGACCACCCTTTGGGTAAAGAACCTACCTCTGATATCCGTCCTATAACTATCACCCCTTAATTTAAAGCTGTGTCCCCTCATGCTAGCTTTTTCCATCCTAGGAAAAAGGCTATCACTGTCCACCCTATCTAAACCTCTAATCATCTTATATGTTTCGATTAGGTCCCCTCTTAGCCGCCTCCTTTCTAACGAAAACAACCTCAAATCCCTCAGCCTCTCTTCATAAGACCTGCCCTCCATACCAGGCAACATCCTGGTAAACCTCCTCTGTACCCTCTCCAATGCCTCCACATCTTTCTTATAATGTGGGGACCAGAACTGCACACAATACTCCAAGTGCGGCCGCACTAGAGTTTTGTACAGTTGCAACATGACGTTGCGGCTCCGAAATTCAATCCCCCTACCAATAAAAGCTAAGACTCCATATGCCTTCTTAACAACCTTATCGACTTGATTGCCAACTTTCAGGATCTATGCACATATACACCAAGATCCCTCTGTTCATCAACACTATTAAGAGTCCTACCATTAGCCCTATACTCTACACATTTGTTATTCCTGCCAAAGTGAATTACCTCACACTTTTCCACATTAAACTCCATTTGCCACCTCTCGGCCCAGCTCTGCAACTTGTCCAAGTCTCTCTGCAAACTATAACACCCCTCTTCACTATCTACCACTCCACCGACTTTAGTGTCATCTGCAAATTTACTAATCCATCCTTCAATACCCTCATCCAGATCATTTATAAAAATTACAAACAGCAGGGCCCCAAAACAGACCCCTGAGGTACACCACTTGTCACCGAACTCCAAGATGAATATCTCCCATCAACCACCACCCTCTGTCTTCTATCTGCTAGCCAAAGGGTAAGATGGGTATAGAGGGATATGGGCCAAATGCAGGCAATTGGGACCAGCTTAGGGTTTTAAAAAGAAGGGTAACATATACAAGTTGGGCCGAAGGGTCTGTTTCCATGCTGTAAACCTCTATGACTCTAAAGTTAAAACCACGTTCTTGGAGTCTAACCAATGCACTGAATGTACAGCAACAGCACGCAGGTCTCTCTCTGCAGGGTATGATTGCCTCTTGCCATCCTCACAAGCATCTGTGACATCTGAATATCTTTGCTGACACATGTTAATTCCAGATTTTTTGCAAACAGGTGCAGAGGAAGAAATGCACGGGCAGAATGTGAAGCACACTGGTGGTATTCATACCAGGCATAGATGGAACGCTCCGGGAGCTGTCGAGAGCAGGTCAGGAATTTGCTAATCGAGTGACTACTTAACCACATGAAAACCGTACGAAATAATGTGCCAGAGAAAGATGGAAACCAAGATTTCAAGACATTAAAATAACAGTTTTTCTGTATTTACACAGCAACGAATGGTCAAAGTGCAGCTTGGCAACCGGTATCTGTTACGTGATTTGAGAGGTGTGAATTTTGCAGTAATATGAAAGGAAGAGATTCACTCTCCTGGAAAACTGTAAATACTTTTCTCTTTTTTTAATCAAGTCTCTCTTTTTGATGACTTAATTTTCTTGCGGAAGTGACGGTCCCACAAGCACTCAGCCAAACAGTTTGTTATTTCTGCACAGGCTCTGCTCTGTAGTGGTCGCGGCTATTCACAATGGGAGGCAATCCAGCAAGAGCCTGTATTCTATCCTCAGGAGTTGGTTGCACATCTACCAACTCTCCAGTAGGGGGATGAGTGGATTGTAATCGGAAGTGGCAACACGGAGAATTTTCAACCCATTCACTTGTTTGCGGTAAGTGAGACTGTGTGTTATGCTCCTACACTGAAACTGCATGGGATCAGCTAAATTAGCACTGACTTAAAAACTTCGATTTGGATCTTCCAATAGTTTCTAATTAATTCCTGAATAAACTAGTGAAAGATTTATCATGTTTCTCTTGAAATAAATTAGAACCAATTTTATTACCTAAGATCCTATTACTATCAATTTCTTAGGTACTGGCCAGCAAGGGAGACAGATTTCCTTCACTTAAAAGAATTGGTCAACCAATTGGCTGGTTATGGCAATCTGACAATGTTGGCTGGGAGTTTTTCTGGTGCTAGCCAGAATGATCAAATTTCTTCATACTTACAACTTGTCATGGAGTGATTAGATTTTAGGCCCTCCAGGTTGCTGATACCATTAACTACAATACTACTGACTTTCACCATCTAATCATTAATGGAAAGGATTAATGCAAACCTTTTGAGAGCTATTCTTTCACATCTAAGTGTGCCTTCCCTCCTTAGTCTTCTGTGAACATATACACTGAAAACTTAATTGTTGCCATTTGCTTGATCCATAAATCCATTATTAAGAAAATCTTAACCTTGCATTGTATGATCAGAAAGGGCCACACAGCAGTAGGAAAAGGTAATAATGCTGGAACTCTACCATTTCCCCTGTCAGGGAATTGGAGTGGGTGAGAGATCAACAATGGAAATGTCTGTTGACTTTGTATGGGTCGAGCGAAGCCATAAAATCCCACCCAACACATTAAGAGTTTTGTGAGGGGATAATTCCATAGGTTATAGGAGAGCCAGCAAAAACAGTACGCTCGGATTTCGGGATAATTTTTCCATAAGCTGCCACACAAAAGGTTAATGCATATGATACATGCTTTTGGAGGTGAGAGTAATATATTAGCATTAATGGAAAATTAGTTAGTGCAGGAAGTAGGGAATAGGGATAGGTGGGGCATCTTCAAGTTGACAGGTTGCAACAAGTGGAGATATGAAAGGATCATTGCTTGGGTCTTAATTATTTACGATTTATAGAAAAGCAAAGCATTATGAAGCAAGAGCTGACACATGGAGAAATAAGAAAAAGGAGCTACAGTAGACCATGCAGTCTCTCAAACCTGCTCTACCATTTAGATAATCGTAGTTGATCTTCTGCTTCAACTCCACTTTTCTGCCTGCTCTCCATTCATTCGGGTCAGGGTTAATCTGATAACTCCACTTTCTGCTTGCCCATAATCCTTCACTCCCTATAGATCAAAAATCTAACAGCTTTGAATATCTTCAAGAATCCAGGCTCCACTGTTTCCTGAACTAAAGCAGTCCAAAGATTAACAAGCTTCCAAGAGAAATAGTTCTTCTTTTACATTTAAATGTTAAACTGCTTAATTTAAAACTGAGTCCGCTGTCAGATTTCCAACGATTCACAACCTATGACTGAACATATCTCTTCTAAATTCAGTCCTAAATGATAAACCTTTAGCCTGATTTAGATTCCCGAACCGGGAAACATTTCTCAATGCCTGGCCTATCAAAACTCTTCTTGACTTTGTATGTTTCAATGAGATCACTGCTCACTCTTCCTCTCGTGAGTGTAGACCCAAATATACTCAGCTTCTCATCATAGGACAACCTTCACATCCCAGAGTCCAATCTAGTGAACATTTGTTATAATGCTTCTAATACAAGTATATGCAGATTGAAATTTCACAAA
Source organism: Sphyrna mokarran (assembly GCA_024679065.1). Classification (NCBI taxonomy): domain Eukaryota; kingdom Metazoa; phylum Chordata; class Chondrichthyes; order Carcharhiniformes; family Carcharhinidae; genus Sphyrna; species Sphyrna mokarran. The sequence goes on from JAGIQG010000010.1 coordinate 47,564,645, forward strand.
ATACTCCAGATGTGGGCACACCAAAACATGATATAATTCGAGCAAGATCTCCTTACTCTTGTACTCCAAACCTACTCCAATAAAGACCAACTTGACATTTATCTTCTGACTTGATAGAGGCAGCCAGTCTCTGTTGTTCACCACACAGAATGCAATTATCGTGCTATAATTGAAGAGACCAAGTGTGTGAGGATTTTAACAAATTTGAAAGACTCGCTTAGCTTGGGCTAGAAGAAGAAATCGCCAGGGTAACTCTGTGAATGTCAGTTTGGGGGGTTAGAAGTTGTTCATCTGGAAAAGGAAAAAGGAAGCAAGCCATTGGGAACTGAAATAGTTTTGGATTGATTCCTGGAGAATGGAATGTCCACTTAAGGGACAGAGTAAAGTATAACTGGAGATAGATTATCAGTGCTTTTGAAAGTTAAATAGGGAAATCTTTTACTAAAATATACGTTCCCAAAAGGTTATTTAATCAATACTGCTTTTAATTTGTTTATTAAAGTCTTAAATTGTGAAATCTTACCAAGTGATTTTTTCAGTCGTTCACTGGAAGGTCAAGTTTCTTTTAAAGTTATTGACATGCTAGGATTTTAATACTTGCAGGAGGTGAAGACTGGACTGATTTCTTGCATTTTGAAAACATTCTTATGCTTACCAATCAAGAAATATTCATCTGGAACCAGTATTAGTCTCGGAGGTGAATAGGCTGATACACAGAGCAAACTAAGGAAAAGGAACTGCTGGATGTAGTATAAAAAGGGGCCTTAATCAGTGGCTTTAGTCATGAGGTATCATTTTGTAGCCAAGGAGCCTCAGATCTTCAAAGATGTTACAATAACATACCTGGAAACTGTGGGAGCAAATTTGAAGAATGCACTCGTGATGGTAATACACTGAGAGTCTGAAATCTGTATCTGTGGCAGGATAATAGATGAGAGTTCAATCTGGAAAAATGTGGCAGTTTCTATCTATTGTAAAGGTCCCCACAGATAGGATTAACAACCTTCCATCAGCATTATGCAGACCATAAATGAAGCCCAAGTTGTTGTATTTCCAGTATTTGCTTTTTGGATTTTTGTTCCATGTCTTAGTTCCTAGTATGGATGCTTAGACTGTTCCAGATTAGAGAGGGTGTATACAAAGAACAAAACAGCATGGGAAACAGGCCCTTCGGCCCAAAGAGCCCACGCCGCCACCTCGATGTTCCCACTTCTACACGCGATCCCTGTCCATGTTTATAGATCTATGGATTAAAAACCAAATTTGAGACAATTTAGGGAGAATTTGTTTTTGCCAATTAGCCTAAGAGCACATCTTTGGGATGTGGGAGGAAACCGGATCTCCCGGAGAAAACCCATGCAAGCACGGGGAGAATGCGCAAACTCCCACAGACACAGGCCCAAATCCATGTATCTGCACAGCACAGCTGTAGTCACTACGCTGTCGTGTTGTCCATCAGATAGTCCAGGTCAAGCATACACTAACGACGTGAAGCAGTAGGATACTCTCGAAAAAGGTCCAAGAGCAGTCCTCTCGCAACCCATCGCGTGTATGCCCCTCGTTAGACAACAAGGTGGACCAAAGCACCTATAGGATAAAAACAAGTACATGATCCCTATTTTAAATCAGTTTTCTATACCCCTCCATTCCCATTCTGTTCATGTGCCCATCTAAGTATTTCTTAAATATCTCCAGAGTACCTGCCTCCACCACTTTACTTGGTAGCGCATTCCATACCCCCACCACCCTCTGTGTGAAAAAACTCCCTCTAGCATCCAAATTATACCTTACCCCCCTCACCCTAAGCCTGTGATCCCTCGTGCTATTTGAGTCCATCCTAGGAAAAAGCTTAACCCTGTTTATCTATCCCCTTCATAATCTTGTACACCTCTATTAGATCTCCTCTAAGTCTACGTCTTTCTAAGGAAAACAGTCCCAATTTGCCTAACCTCTCCTCATAACTCAGACCTTCCATACCAGGCAGCATCTTGGTAAACCTCCTCTGCACTCTTTCCAGAGTCTCCACGTCCTTCCGGTCGTAAGGCGACCAAAACTGGACACAGTATTCCAAATGAGGTCTAACCAGCGTTTCACACAACTGCAACATTAAAGGCTAGCTCTTGTACTCTATACCCCTTCCTATAAAGGCTAACATACTATATGCTTTCTTCACAACCTTCTCCACTTGTTCTGCCACCTTCAGAGATTTGTTCACCTGCACCCCCAGGTCCCTCTGTGTTTCTAGACTCTTAATAGGTCTACCCTTTATCATATACCTCCCCCCTACATTTTTTCTCCCGAAATGCAAGACCTCACATTTATCAGGATTGAATTCCATCTGCCATCTGTCTGCCCAAGCTACCAGCTTATCTATGTCCTGCTGCATCGCCTGACAGTGCTCCTCACTATCTGCAAGTCCAGCCATCTTTGTATCATCTGCAAACTTGCTGATCACTCCACTTACTCCCTCTTCCAAGTCATTTATATATATTACAAATAGAAGAGGTCCCAGTACCGAGCCCTGCGGCACACCACTAGTGACCGACCTCCAGCTGGAGAAACACCCTTCCACTACTGCTCTCTGTCTCCTATTACCAAGCCAGTTGCTTATCCATCTAGCTACCTGTCCTTGTATCCCATTTGCCTTCACCTTCTCGACTAACCTCCCATGAGGGACTTTGTCAAACGCCTTACTAAAATCCACATAGACAACATCAACGGCTCGCCCTTCGTCCACCGTTTTCATCATCTTCTCAAAAAATTCTACCAGATTTGTAAGGCATGATCTCCCCTTAACAAATCCATGCTGTGTATCCCTAATCAGATTGCAACGCTCTAAGTGCCTATACATCCTATCTCTAAGAATCCCCTCCAACAGCTTCTCTACCACTGACATCAAACTCACCGGCCTATAATTTCCAGGGTTATCCCTACCACCCTTTTTAAACAACGGTACAATATTAGCTATTCTCCAGTCCTCTAGGACCTCACCTGTGTCCAAGGAAGAGACAAAGATTTATGTCAGAGGCCCAGCAATTTCACCTCGCACCTCTCTAAGCAGTCTGGGATAAATGCCATCATGCCCAGGAGATTTATCAGTTTTAATGCTAGCTAGAAGCTCTAACACTTCCTCCCTTGGTATGGATATTTCCTTCAACTGGTCCACAGCTCCCTCAGAGACAAGAGCTGTCAACAAGCCCCTCTCCTTCGTGAATACCGACGTAAAGTATTCATTCAGGATCTCCACCATTCCCTCGGGCTCTCAGCACAGTTCTCCTCCTATGTCCCTAAGAGGTCTGATTTTTCTTCTAACCACCCTTTTATTCCTAACATAGGAGTAAAAAGCCTTTGGGTTTTCCTTAATCCTATCCGCCAAAATCATTTCATGCCCCCTTTTTGCCCTTCTAACTCCCTGTTTGAGATCCCTCCTACTCTCTCTATATTCCTTCAATGCTGTCTCGGTTTCCAGCTGCTTCGACCTATCATACGCTTCTCCTTTCTTCCTAACCAAGTCCTCAATATCCCTAGTAATCCACGGCTCTCTAATCCTACCTTTCCAATCTTTCCTCTTGGCCGGCACGTACTTAGCTTGCAACATTTTCAGTATTCCCTTGAAAGAGTCCCACATGCCTAGCGTGGACGTACCCTCAAACAACCGTTCCCAATCAGTTTCCCTAAGTTCCTGCCTAATTCGACCTTAGTTAGCCTTCTCCCAATTCAACACCCTGCCCCTAGGGAAACAAGCATCCTTTTCCATCTGTATCCTAAAGTAGACAGAATTGTGGTCACTGTTAGCCACGTGTTCCCCCACTACAACATCAACCACCTGCCCTGGCTTATTACTCAGAACTAAATCCAATATAGCCCCTTCTCTAGTCAGGCTAGCCACATACTGTTCCAACGATCCTTCTAGTACACATTTTACAAATTCCTGCCCATCCAAACCCCCAGCTCTAAGTATTTTCCAATTCACCCTGGGGAGATTAAAATCTCCCACTATAACGACTCTGTTCTTTCTGCACCTATCCAAAATGTCTTTACATACGCCTTCTTCAACTGCCTGTGGGCTGTTGGGTGGCCTATAATACACCCCTAGCATAGTAATTGTCCCCTTTCTATTCCTCAACTCCACCCACAGTGACTCCACTAACTCCTCTGCATTGTCCTTCCTCTGCACCTCCATGATGCTCTCCTTAACTAACAACGCCACTCCCCCACCTCTTCTGGACCTTCCTCTGTCACGCCTGAAACACTTATACCCAGGAATGTTCAGTTGCCACTGCTCCCCTTCCTTTAACCACGTTTCTGTGACTGCAACCACATCCAAGTTCCTCGCAAACATTAAGGCCCTAAGTTCATCCGTTTTTCCCATTACGCTCCTCGCATTGAAACAGACTCACTCCAGACCTCCAAGACCACTCGGAACCTCCTTCTCCCCGGTGCATCTCTTCTCGTCCAAGCTTACTCTATCTCCCATCTCGCTCTCTACCGAGAGATCGGTCTCATCCCCTCCCCCCCTCCATATTAGTTTAAATCCTACCGAAACGCTCCAGCTAACCTCCCAGCTAAGATATTCACACCCTTCCCATTCAAGTGTTCCCCATCCCTTCAATACAGGTGCCCTTCTTTCACAAAGACTTCCCAGTTATCCACGAATATGAAACCCTCTTCCCTACACCAGTCCTTCAGCCACGCATTCAGCTGTAGGATCTCATTTCTCCTGGATCCACTATTACCTGCACCTGGAAGCAACCCTGAGATCGCCACCCTCGAGGCCCTGTTCTTCAGCCTAACCCCCCAACTCCCTGAACTGCCTTCTTATATCCTCCCTGCTCTTCCTTCCTACATCCTTCTCTCCTACATGAATAATCACATCCGCCTTGGCCCCCTCACCCTTCAAAATGTCTTCTACCCCTGCTCCAGGGAGGCAAACTACCATCCTGGAGTCCCGCCTTGGACCATAGAAGCATCTATCTATTCCTTTAACCCTCCCATCCCCTACCACTACCTCCCTTCTAGCCCCTTTCCTTCCCTTTGAGGTACTCTGGTCCTCGTGCCTTGCCTTTTTTAACCCTCCGCCCTCGATATTTTGGGGGGCTGCCACTGGGGAAGTCTTTGGACTGTCTCCCCTCTACTTTTTCCCCTTCCTGACAGTAATCCACCTGTAAGGTTCAGGTTTCCCCCCCTTAGGCTCCGGGTCTGCCACCTTACTTTGCCTCCCTTCCATGATTGCCTCGTTCTCCCTGACTAAAAATGCATCTTCCATGGCTTTGGAATCTCCCATTCATTTATTTAATGACCCTGTTGCCACCACTCAATCTGCACTCTGATTCATCAATGTCCCATATTACTGGCACTGAATCAATGAGATTGCATGATGCTCTGCTTAGGCTGACATGACATTTGCCTTCATTTGAAGGGAGTAGAAATGTGTAATTAAGGGCATGACAAAAGTGACTTTGTGAAGTCCCAAGGTGCAGCCTGAAGCAGACTTTTCAATGCTTAATCAACCTGTGACATGCACTACAACAGCTCCCATCATCAGGCTCTTATATTGAACTGCATTACCAATGCACTTTTACCACTTGATGCATCAAGGAAAGGCAGTAGATTAGCAATAATAAAACAGAAAATGCTGGAAATATTTAGCAGGTCTGGCAGCATCTGTGAAGAGGGGTGAACAGTTAACGTTTCAGGTCAAAGATCAGCAGATGAGCAATACATATTAGAAAAGCAATGCTAGCATAATGGGAAGTATAATGACGAGACAAATTTCATTTTTCAATAAAAACAATGATCAAGAATCAGAGAATTGTTACAGTGCAGAAAGCAGATATTTAGTGTATCATGTCTGTACTGGCTCTCCAAACAAACATCATGGCTTAGTGCCATTCTCTTATCTTTCCCCATACCACTGCACATTGTTTCTATTCAAGTAATCATCTAACACTCTCTTGAATGCCTCGATTGAATCTGACTCTGCAACACTTCTAACCCGAACCACTCATGAAGGTTTTTTTCCCTCATCACATTTGCTTCATTTGCAAATCAGTTCAAATTTGTGTCCTTTTGTTTTTGATACTTTTGCAATCAGGGACAGTTTCTCCCTATCCACTCTGTCCAGCCCTCTCATAATTTTGAACATCGCTATCAAATCTCTTCACAGCATTGTGCTCTCTAATCTGTCTTCATAATTGAAGTTTCTCATGTCTGGAACCTTTCCTGTAAACCTCTCCTGCACTCTTCCCAATGCATTCATATTCTTACCATCATGTTTTGCCCAGAACTGTAACAGTATTCCATCTTGTACAAATTCAACATAATCTTCTTGCTCTTGTGCTCTATGCCCTATTAATAAAACCCAAAATACAATATGCTTTATTAACTGCTCTTTCCACTTGTCCACACGCGCAGCCAGGTTCGTCGTTTCTGCACCTCTAAGAATTTTACCCTTCATTTTGTATTGTCTCTCCGTCACCTCACACTTGTTCGCATTGAACTTCGTTTGCCACTGACGATACTGGTGAAATTCATTTATCTACAGAAGTTGTGATGAAAATGGGAAGTGATTTTGACATGGTCAGTAGCATGGCAGCTATTTGGTGTTCAATACAAAAATGGACTAGTGGCTGACTCAGGACCCATCAATATTACAGCTCTTTTAAATCTATTTTACCAAAGTGTTCAGCAGAATAGAAAACCCATTGCCTCAATTAATTTCAGAGCAATCTAGGAGGAAGTGAGTTTTGATAATCGGTTTGCTGAGAAAATTTAAAAATCAACTGAGCCAAACAGAAGGAACTTAGTCCACGGTTTAGTAACCGTGTGCCTGGAAATGAAAATTATTGGGATAAATTAAAGCTTGGGTACCAATCTTTAGGAATTTAAATTACAGAATTTAGAGCTTAAAGGATGCTACTCAGCCCTTTGTGTCTGTGCCAGCTCTTCAGAGGAGTAATTTACCTGCTGCCTTCTCCCCATCCCTCCACATATTCTTCCTTTACAGATAACAATCCAATTTCCTCTTGAATGCTTCAACTGGACCAGTCTCCATCCATGCTCTAAGGCAGTGTATTCCAGATCCTAATTACTCACAGCATAGAAAAGGTTTTTTCATATTACTGTTGCTTCCTTTGTCAGTTACCTTAATTCTGTGCCCTCTTGTTTTCAATTCTTCTGTTAGTGGGAATAATTCTTCCCTACTCTGTGCCAGTCCTCTCAAGATTTTGAATATCTTTATCAAATCTCCTCTCAACCTTCTCTTTCCCAAGAAAAAAGTTCCAACTTCACCAATCTATGCAACTGATGTTCCTCATCCATAAGACTGTTCTCATGAATTTTTTCTACACTCGCTCCTAAGCCTTCGCATCTTTCCTGAACTGTGGCACCCAGAACTGAACCTAATAGTCTAGATGAGCTCAGCCAGTGCTAACATGAGTTTAATATTACTTTTATACTGAATGTCATATGCTTCATTGATCACGCTCTCAACTTGTCCTACCACCTTCAATGATTCATGCAGATATACCCTCAGGACCCTCTGCTCCTTATATTCTTTATTTTATATTGCCTTCTTCCTCTCAAAGTCAATCACTCCATGCACTCTGTGCTAAATTTCATCTATCACTTCTAGGTCCTAATGGGACTTTTACACCATACTTCACCCCAGTTCACAATGCTTCCGTGTATTATATCATTTACAGATTTTGAATTGTACCATGTATAGCAAGGTTATTAATATATCTGATGAAGAGCAAAGTGTTAACACTGAATCCTGGGAGACGCCATTCGTTCCTTCAGTCCAAAATACACCCTTTAACCACTCCTGTCAATTAGCTGAAATATTACAAGGAGTAATAGAAACTAATCCTTTCAAAATGAGATTTTAGAAGAAAAGGTTGAAACTTTACCAACATATTTCTCAGTGAATGAAGTAATAATGAAACCAACTCTTATGGAGACTGAATCTTTCCAACATGAAATAACTTTTAAGAAAATATACAATATGTTGTATTATATGTTTTTATTATGTACAATAAGCAAATGTTCAAAAATAAAGCAAAAAAGACAAAAAAAAACACTTTGGTTGACAAATAGCTTTGTGACATCAAGTCCTTTTCCCCAATTGACAACTGTACAAAATCATGCCCTTGATATAATCAGCTACCTGTACAGCACTGGCCAGCCATTGCCTTTCTCCTCTGTGACAACAGGTTTGTTCACAGCCATACCAACTAATACAAACATTTTTACACAAGTCAGCCAAAAATAAAACAAAAGTGCTGTCTGGAATGAACTCAGCAAACATTCAAAGTAAACATCAGCAAGTGGATAATACAATGGCCAAAATCAGCTTTCTGAAAAATGTTGCACTTTCCCTCGTTGGGAATTTTACTAAATGTTTAAAAAAAAACATTTAAAACAGGTACTATGTATTAGTGAAATGGTATGAAAGTTGTTGAGATTGCATGCCAAAGTTTCATTTGGTTAAAAGATTTCACTCAATTATCCAGATTAAATTTTACAGACTAAATTTAACAAGCCATGACGCTGGCTTTGTCCATCGACCAGAAAGCCAGGGGTGACTTCACTTTACTCATTTCCAGAAGCTTTGCTCCATTACATGCCCATTGGGCAGTTAACTTTGCTATCAGGAGTTAGGGAAGGAACTCCACAGGCTACAGAAAGACCAATTGCTAGCAAGCAGCTGTCAACTTTTACTCATCAGTCTCCCCATGAGGCAACGCTTCCCCCCCCTCCCCACTGGACTAGGTGATCCTACTAGTGGCTGATGGCAAGCACCTCTGCTGTGGAAAATGCAATGGTGAGGAGGAGAAACCTGATCAATTCCAACCTATGCCTTTTCACATACACAATGATCGTACATACCAATGACAATCATGAACCATATCAATTTGGGAGTGCTTGAAGGAACCATAAAATGATTTGCTTTTATACAATGAAATATAAATCATATAATCCCCCAAACTGCAAGCCAATCAAATAACAGACAATTATATCTGATCAGAAGATCCAGCTCGATAAACGATATATCAGTATTCACTGATTGAAAATGGATACCGTTCTTGATTTCTTAAAGTACTTGAACTAGTATGTCCTAGAGGCCACAATGTTGTTCAAAAAATGTTTTAAGACACATTAACATTGGGAATTAAACAGTTTTCTATTTGTATTCCTTGTTATCCTTTCTTCCCCTATCATGTAAAGCAGGGGTGATCAAACATTCTGAACCTTAGAACACTATAATCTCCAGCCATTTGAGATCCACAAACACGGTAAACATTCACCATTACACACACTTCTGTGCCTTCCATCTCATTCGTCCCTTTCTCCTTCTTCACCCTCCCCCTACATGCATTAAAACTTGGGAAATTGGTCCACGTTGCCCGCATGTAGGAGCGTTGGATTGGAGCAGCAGTGTCAGGGCCCAAATCCCAGGCTTATCAGCTTCCATTCTCCATTTCCCACCATCTTTGGGCCTTCTCTCATCCAGTGCCATGGCAGCATCAGGCAGATGATCCAGTAAAGTGCTCTGGAGGCTTCATGTGGGAGCAGCAGCTACTGAGGCTGTACCCTCTCCATTACAGAATCACAGAAATCAGTCTGCATCAGTCAGGTTACAGTTAGGTGATGGCTGTTGCAGCTCTGCCTGCCCAGCTAGAGCTCTATCCCATTCTTCAGACCATTCCTGATTAATCTCCCTGCTTGCACAACCACCTCAATTTATCTGCTAAATAGCGCTTTATCTGAAAGCAATGGATTGGCTACCTCTGATGTATAGCGTGATCAGAAATACCGTTTCCTCGGCACTGTCTGAATAACATATCATAGACCTAACTTCAAAGTACCTGTACTGTATCACATTGTTCCATTTACTGTCATCCTTGTAGTTTTCTGAATGAACAGCAAATGTACAGGTTAATCCTTAATTGTTCCTTACACACAGGTATCATGAATAAATCTCAATCACCCAGAAACATCTATTATCATTTTAAGACTAACAGAATGTTTAATCATTATTTAAAGTAATAATTGCTGCATTGAGACCAAATAACTAACACAAGGAGACTGAAGGTTAACTGGCTTTCAGTAACACTGCTAATCTATTATAACTATTCAGCTCCATTTTAAAGCTCTCTTCTGATCTCTGCAATTTGTTGAAGTTAATGTTTCCACTGGTCATCAACCATTACCTGGAATTTCTATAGCAGCTCCTCTACCCTCCCATTGTTACTTCAGTAGAAAATCAATGGAAACTCTGGAGAACAGCATCGCTAGCTGAGGAAATAATTTCTTCAAAGTTTCTACCAATTTTCTGCCAAGTTATGAGATCCAAGACATACCTGGGAAAATTCTATCACTATGTATTTATTAAAAATCTGTTTTTGCAAATAAAGTGTTATTCAACTGCTATTTCTGGAAACTGAGGAAATGCTGAATTGTTTTTAGGTCTAACTTTGAGATTCTACCACTGTTTAAGTAGATGCAGTTAAACCAGGCCAGTTATTCCTAGGTCAAGCTGAGCAATTGGGCGTTCTAAAGGAGGCAGCTTTTCACTCCAAGGATAATTAGTATGCACAACATAAGCATGGCTTTTGGGGAATATGTTATAAAGTTCTGCACAGATCCATAGAATAATAAACTATGACCTGATGCAGTTTGATCTAGACAGCATCTCAGCCAATCACCAGAAGATCTGCTATCGAACCAAGCTCTGAATTTTAATAGAAACTCTGCCTCTTAAATCTTGCCAATGTGCCTAGAGAAGAAATGAGTCATTTCCAAGGTTATTGCAAGTGTGACCATTTATTTTTGTGCCAACAGGGAGTAACTGGACCCTGGGACAATATCGGTCACTTTACTCTGTGGTATGTATAGAAAATATAATCCTGACTTTTACTGTTTGTCAATAATATTTCAACTGAATATTACTACTATTTAATACCTAAAACAATCCAGTGTTTGTACATAAATTAATCTTTCATCCCTTTTGATAATGTTTTACTTAACCAGAATTAGTGAGATTAACCATTCATTAGACCACAGAATAAATACTGTTGTAATCTGCAAACCAGAGTGATTGTCAGTTATACAGTGATGGACAAATCCAATAACACAGTTATTTATGTGCTGGGTGTGGTTCTAATTTCTGGTAGCCTGCATTTTTATATTTCTGCTTTTGTATTAATTTTCTTTGATTGTATTGCATGCAACAAAAATACATTGCAGACATTTCTGTTAGATTATTATAGCATACCTCAGAAAGCCTACTTTTAAAACGCCACATCATCCATTCAGTAGTGACCTTTCCTCTATTTGGTGTTTATTAGTATATATTTGCTGAGTTTAGAATTCACAGAAAGCAGGACTCAACCTTTTGAAGCATCTTAGAGTTAACTTTGAAGTAGACAAAGAGCAGATTTACACTATGCAATAATGGCAGGATAGTGCCTATCCAACTGCCTTCTTATATCCCAATAGCTACACAATTGAATCGTCTATTGAAATGCAATAAAGGTGCTACTTTATACTGTGTACTATGTACACATGGTCATTGTTTTCAGCAGAAGTGCAAAACAGCCAAAAGAACACTGATCCACTTCTATATCAATAGAAGATAAGTGCATAGATATACTTTTATGAGACATGGTAATCAGAATGCTGTGCTCTTAGCTTGTATCTTTAAGATTACAGGTCCATCAAATACATTTCAAAACAAAAACACTCACCATATCCTATCTCATCTGTCCATCTTCCTCTTTGCTCTGTACATTCTTAACTTATTTACATCATGTTCCACTCAACATACATCTAGATACAAAATTCTTCCCACAATTTCTCATCTACTCCCAAATAGCTTGTCTTCTTATTTTAAAACAATTCTGCAACTTGTGAAGATTCAAACTCTTTTGATTCTCCAGCCTTTAGTGCAAGCTTTGATCATCTGTGGATTAAGCAGCAGCAAGATCCTGTTCTTAAATGAGAATTTCGACCACATCATCATCGAAGTCAGGTTTTTGGAAGGAATAGTTGCCTCTTCCTCTGCTCTCGTGTGATTTGAGATGCATGATGGAAGCATCTGCTAAAGAGATGGAAATATCATTAGAAAGTATCAGTTCTTTGGGAGTTTCCCATGTCTGAGGAGCTGCTGCCTTCACAAAAGGTGTTCTGAAAATCTTTATTACTCCTCATTTTGCATGCATTATCTGACCATATAATTGCATCGATATTGCTATCTTAAAAAGTAGATTGCCAGACAAAAAAGTTATCAAACATGTTTTTAAGCTATTTTAACATCAATTAAAGAATGACTTACAGAACAACAGAATTAATGACAAATCATCATGATTAAAATATTGCAACTGAAATCTTTTGTTACTCTCTTTAATTTTCTGTTCTCCCATCTTGCCTTAAAACGATAAATACCTATATGGGGTCTAACAGCACAAGCGTTACCTATTCAGAAGTCTTTCTCAAACGTCTATTATTCATTCAAGTGTGTTGATGAGTGTAAATGGCTATCCAGTTGTACTAAAGGTAATTTCTAAGCTGAGTACTGTCCTCACCCAACATCACAGAGGCACATTTTTAGCAGCGAACCATTGAATCCCAAGTGAATTACCTTTTCTTAAGCTCAGTTTTACCACGTATAGCTCTACCAACCTGACTACAGCTCAGACATAAGAATTCATGAAGAGTGTCATTGTCCACCCTGCTTTATTTTGACTGTTGCGTTAATATACAGTTGCATCCTTGTGTGGCGGGGCCATTCCATGCTTACATAGGTGCAAATGCAGCTATTTCATGCAAACACAAAGCCTTTTTTAATATCATTACTTCCCCCATCAGGTTTTGCACCGGGCATAAGATGGTAGTCAATTCCTACACTTACTTACTTTCCATAAGTTTTCCTGAACAAAAGCAGTCCAAGATATTGAGGCTAATTATAGTGTTTCAACCATTACCCAAGACCAACTAATTTGGCTGAGAACAAGGACCGATCTGTGATTTCTCTGGTCTGGATCTATGCATGTTGCCGCTAACTTCAAAATCTCTACAGACAGTTCATTATTGCTACCCACTTTTGAAGGGAAGGTTAAATCAGGAGTAATGGGGTGGATGGACAATTATTTTTAAAAGTGAAGTGCTCCATGATTCTGAATACTAATCATATAGCAAATGACAGTTATGAATGTTAAGTTTATTCTGTTAGGTCTAGTGAATCATTCTTAAAATCATCGCCAACACTAACTCTCCTATATTCACCAATTTGAGTGATATTGCTCTTTTAGAAGCATGAGTATCAGGAGATTCTACTTTGTAAATTTCAGGGAGGGAACTCAAATCAACTTCATTAAACAAATATTCCAACGAGCTGAACAATTTACCTATTTTTTCAGCACTGCCTCGTGCGGATTTTGGTCTCACAATGGGACTGCTGATGGGAGTTGTGTTGAGCCTTCTCCTTCCATGGATTGGAGCACTACTTGGACGGACCAGTTCAGGACTTTTATCTGTCTGAGTACTATTATCCTTGCTGCCAGTTTTAATGTGTGTAGAAACCACTGGGATTGAAGGTGCAGTTGTTTGAAGAGAGGTGCGCAAAACTTCCCGACTGTCTTTAATTTGAAGCAATCCTGTGAAATGCAAGCAGATTAAGGGTCTAGTGTTTAGAAGCTTCATAGATTTGCATATTTCAATCTGGTCCTGCATAAATACAGCAAACTTGGTTGTGTAACAGATTCACTTCAGACTAAAATCTCAACAGAAACACACCATAGGGTAAAATGATGAAGTTCACATAAAAACACTAAATTAACCACATTATAGTTAATGTACTGTACTTTAATGCAACGTCTAACTTGATTAAAACTTCTCTGTGACTACTCTCACCAAATGCCAACTTTCACAACAAAACCGCTTCCAAATACATTCTCAATAAGTGCAAATCTTTTTAGTGTGTAGCACACTAGTGAGTAAGTCTTCCCTTTATAGCTTCTGTCATTGCAAATGGGACCACTGTAGACAGCATCAAAAAATTAGTGCTTTATACAGATTTATAAGAAAGTTTGTCACACATAAAAACACAATAAACATACAAGATTTCAATATTGCAAAACTTGATGGAAGGAAGTTTTCTCTCTATTGCTTGTAGAAAAACTGCAAATGCATTTGTAAAGAACACATTTTTCATTGTGGGAATTTCCATGGTATTTTTAGATATATGTTTCTCTAAATTGGGCTGCCTACTATAGAGTTTTTTACTCTGTGTCAGAGATCATTTTTATTGCAGCTGATAAAATATTGCTGCATTGGTAAGTACAAATGGGTTGTGTGATAGTAAGCAACTATGCCAGGAGGCTGATTTATTATCATAGAGCCTCTATAGTACATAAGGAGGCTATTCAGCCCATCAAGTCTGCATCAACCACAATCCTAGCCAGGCCCCATTCTTGTGACCCCACATATTTACCCTGCTAATCCCCTGCCACTGGGTTAATTTAGCATGGCCAATCAACCTAACCCATATCTTTGGACTGTGGGAGGAAACCTGAGCATCCAAAGGAATCCCATGCAGATGTGTGGAGAATGTGTAAACTCCACACAGACAGTGACCTGAGACTGGAATTGAACCCAGGTTCCTGGTGCTGTGAGACAGCAGTGTCATTCTATGTGATAATAAGCAACTGAGAGGAAGACTAGTCTTGTATGGTAGTAAGAAATCTAGGCCACATAAATACAGGTTCAATTCCTAGTCTGTATTATATTAACTGATCACAGCTGATTCTACTTGTTATTCCTGACTAGTAATCCAAGGACACATTGTGGAATGTGGGCTTAATTGTCCACTAATTTGATTCAACGATGGAAAACCTATTGGTCAAATAGGCTGCCAGCACTCAGTGCTATTTAGTGCCATTGATGCTAGGTGTAGGAGTTCCTTGCATCAATGAAATTGTCTTGATGTGATTCACTACAGGTAAGTTAGACAGAAAACTGAAAACTCAAACAGCATGTAAATTGATATACAAAATAAAACTAAAAAAAAAAATTGGCACTGAATTCACTTGTTCCTTAAGGGTGCCTGAATTAATTTTGAAAAGAAACATTTGCCATCATTTTGGTCCGTTATTAAGAACATGTTGAATGGCTGGTAAAATTAACAAAAGGTTCAATAAAGTTATATCCAATCAACAGGTTTCATAAATACATCAACAAAAGACACAATAGATACACAACAACAACACAGAGGACTGTGTAGCATAAAATGCACAACTGCTCTTGCCATCCAACTCCAACAACTGCTTCTCTGAAGAAGGCTGTAAGAGGCAGAGTATGCACCATAAAAATATAGGGAAGTAAAATGAAAATTAGAAAGAAAACTTGAGAAACCAGGCCGTTTCTTCAACTTAAACTATTACTGAAGTGGCGTTATTCAAGAAGTCTTGTTGGGATATAATAGTGCAGTGCTGTCACTGGGTTTTAATTAGTGGGTGTATGAAAATATAATGCTACATTCAGACAAGCAGTTCAAAAAATATCTCTTGGCAGAATATTTTTAAAGCCTTTTGGAAAGATATTCACTCCCTTCATTCACTGGGTGTTTACAAGATCCCAAAGCTATTTTAAACAACTTACTAGGCAGAGTATTCACTGTGGAGGTTTTGCTCAGTAAGAGCAGATAGTTCAGGAGAAAGAAACAGAAAAGGGAGAGGTGTTAGAATGATTTTTGTGGGGTCAAGAGCAGCAAGATTGTCCTAAAGGCTCCATAAAGAGGTTCGCTGCCCTAGGCCTCCATCATTACTGCTCCCCAGTTATATAACAGCAGCATGAAAGACAGCTACATTCAGCCTATCACTAGCATCGGGAGAAACATGAGACATCAAGTTAAGAATATGAAGAATGTAAGAACATGAGCAGCATAGAATTGAAGTATTATTTTCCTACAGTATATTGGTGAAGGGCAGCATGATGGCACTGCAGTTAACACTGCTGCCTCACAGTGCCAGGGACCCAGGTTCGATTCCCAGCTTGCGTCACTGTCTGTGTGGCGTCTATACGTTCTCCCCGTGTCTGCATGTGAGTGCTCTGGTTTCCTCCCACAATCTGAAAGACGCACTGGTTAGGCCATGCTAAATTCTCTCTCAGTATACCTGAACAGGTGCCAGAGTGTGGCGACTAGATGATTTTCACAGCAACTTCATTGCAGTGTTAATATAAGCCTACTAACGACTAATAGGTAAACTTTAACTTTTAAGTAACTAAACAGTGGCAATATTGACTTTGTGCGAGTATTTTTCTTTCTCAGTCACAATGTATTTTGTTATTATTTGTATAATGCTTACCCAGACTTCCCTTCCAACCTTTTTCCTCCTTTTTTTCCTCAACCATCTGAGAATTGCTCAGAGATGCCTGGCGAGAATGTAGTCCAGTGTTTCCAGATATAGAGGAGATCGATCTGCCTGGCCTGAGTGATCCAGGCTCAGTTTTTCCTGGTTCCTTTCGAGAACGCTGCTGGAGCACTTTTATCATGGCATCTTTTTCGATAAGCTGTGCGTGAAGATTTTTTATCCTATTGGAGATGCAGTTGAAGCCTGTAACTTCTCCTAACCTGTTGGAAATAGAATTGTTTTATTTATTGAAAAGATTCCAGTTCTTCATTCGTTGATTTCCGTATTCAGCGAGAACAATCTCCTCTTCTATGGCGACAATCTCTACTGTTTTGCACATTCTTTTGTCCTGTATACATCTCTTTTTAATCTTTATCTTCCTCCAAGCAGTTTGCTGGTCATTTAACTCATTCCCTGTGCATGGTATGGCTGATAGACACTTCCATTCTCTTTTTCTAACCTCACCGAAATATCTTTCAATCCTCAGTTCTGATGAATGACACACACCAAAGATGATGGGTGGAATTTTCCGGCCATTCACATTGGCAGGATTTTCTGGTCCTGGTGCAGTGAATGGCTATTTGGCTGAGCGTCAAATTCTCCACCATTGTTTGCAGCGGCAGCAGGTCATGAACTACTGGAAAATGTTGGTAGTTATATATGCTCTGGCCTGCTACTTCCTCCTCTTTTGAGATTTCAGCATCTGCAGGTTTCTGTCATTTGATTTTTGTACAGTTCTCAATTAATATTGGAATTGGTCTATCTTTATCTCTGATAAATCCCGGCTAATAATATAGACCAATCGTATAATAACCCAATTCATGTGATATTCATCACAAAGTTGGCTCCTTGGGTGAGGCAAGTAAAGTACAGGTTCACTCAACACTGCATTTGAAAAAAGCAATTCCTCTTAAGATATTCTGCAAAACTGCAACTGAATGATCAGTTGCAAAACTGCATTATTCTTACTCACATAAGCTACCGTGCAGACAGTCTGGGTTCTGTTCCCACCTTACAATGTATGCGGCCAACGATACTGCACATGCATAAAGTGCTCATTACCAATGTGACAAATGAACTTGATGAGATATATATGTATAGCTGTGCCTCACCTGCCAAAAACATCAGTTGAAACTGACTCAGAACAATACACTGACCGCCATTTAGAAACTTATTCTGCTACATCCTTATGTTTGATCAGGTAAATGCATTTCACTCATCTCATCATCCATTCAGAAAAGTACAATCCCTCCCATCACTGTCCCTTAAATAGCTCCTGGGTATTTGCATCCATAATGACACCTGGAATTTAATTTTATTAATCACCAATTCTAGACCCAAGTTCAAAACTATCTTTCGCCAATTTGAGCCTGTGCCTCCTTGTTTTACTTTCATGCTTAATATCTGCTCTTCCTATCCATAGCCTTATCTTAGATACCCTGCCAAAATTGACCCATTATAGTTAGCATATATTCGGAAAATAATGCCTTGGTAGACTAAATGCAGAGACAATGATTCTTCTCTGCGAATCAGATATGACAGTAGATGACACCCACTTAGAGAGGCCTTGCCTACCGGATACTTTGCTTCATTAACATTGAACAATTCATTTCCAAGCTTCAATTTTACCCACTTTCCAATAAAGTTTCATTCTTCAGGCTGAATTCTCATTTTGGAAGAATAAATTAATTTAACAGAAATCAAATAGTAAACTGGGACGCTCATGCAAGATCAGTAATTGAGAGGTCATTATGTCTTGCATTGATAGTAATAAAGAGCATAACCTGAGGTCATCAATATAAGAAAGTCACCAGAAAATCCAATAGGAAATTCCTAAAGAGTGGTGAGAATGTGAAACTCTGCCACATGGAATAATTGAAGCAAACAGTATGAAAGGAAAAATCTAGACAAACATTTGTGGGAGAAGGCAACAGATGCAATGGTAGATTTAGAGGAGAAAATTTGAGAAGAGGCTCAAGTGGCGCACAGACATCAGAATGGACTGAAAACCCTCTTTCTGTACTCTACATCTTGCATAATGAATCATTGTTGCTGGATTATTCTGTGAATAATGGAAATTATTGGGATCATAACAATTTTCTTTACAATGGTGATTAGCTAGCACAATAATAAGTTAGTCCCATCACAACAAAAACAATCTTCCAAATGATAATCTTATATAATGACAAAAGATACAGTTTCTCATGCATTAGTGTGTGGGATGTACCCGTGCTCTGCATCTTGGTATCTTTGATTTGATTGCATTTTCTCCTCTTCCTCCTTCCAGTTTCGTGCTTCCAGTGAACTGTCATTGTAGCTGCCGTTTGGAGAGTGACTTATTATATTTGTGTCCCTGTAACACAGGAAAAAATATTTTTAATTTTTCCAATTGTTCAATTATCTTTTTGGCCAAGTCAATGGTTAGTAGTCTTTTTACATAAAGCATCAAAACTATGAAATGCATACAAAATAGTGTTTTGACAGCACAGATGTAATAGAAAAATAGGGATTTAATTAATTTCAATTTAGATGGAAAACTGAAGTCAGATTTATTAATGTCAAAAATGCTATATTATTCTGTACAACTGCAATTTCAATGCATTAGGAAACTTAGGCAATTATATAACCATTCACCACCCTCATTTTGTATCTCTGCTTAAGTTGAATTTTACCCTGGGATTATAAACAATTTGCAACTGAGATCTTGTAGGATCTGTAGCTGGCATTCGCTTCTTTACCCAGAGGGTGGTAAGGGTATGGAATGCTCTGCCTGCTGCAGTTGTAGATGCGACAAGTTTGGTGGCGTTTAAGAGGTTAGTAGATAAGTTTATGGATGAAAAGGGAATGGTTTAGGTTAGAGGGTCATTGCTTTTTCTTAATTGGTCGGCGCAACATCGAAGGCCGAAGGGCCTGTTCTGCGCTGTAATGTTCTATGTTCTCTCGAAGTTATGGTCAATTGTTTTAAAAATAATACCATTGACTTCTTTTCCTAATTCTGAACATACTCTGTAACTAAAATATTCACTCATTAGTTCTTTTTTCAAATGTTGATGTATCCACTGGGAACGCAGCAGTGCGTTTTGTTTCAAGATTTCGACGTATTTGCTTCTTTGCAACTTAGCCTGTGTGATTCCAGTTACAGCAAGTATGAAACACTTGATAGGTCAATTCTGATTAAATTGTGCTTGTAGTACAGAACTTGAAAATTGCTGAAAAAGAGACAAGTTTTTCATCTTCTATTCATCAGAACAAATGCAAGAATGCCAAATTTAAAATGGTCACAATGATATATACTATAGGAGAATTAGGTGCTGACCAGTTGGCAAATTGATTGATTGGGCAAGGTGTTGCCATGGAGAAAGCAATGGAGCTCTAGGGTAATTCACAAAAAGGCTCAAGCTTCAAACATTTCCCCTTTGTTTGCAGAGAAAGGATTTTGGTATATAAATATAAATCACTTCTAGCAAGTATAACATGAGTCACGTTATGAGTCTGACTAATTATCATAAATTGGCTGTTAATAATAGCTATTAGCATACTCAAGGTTGTTCAACAATTGTTTTCAATCATGTAATTGTATTTATCAGTAGGTGCCTTGTTTTAGATTTTGTAAGTGCAGATCGGTTGATTGTAGTTTGCACTCCGCATATTATAAACAACATACTTTTGATTTGATTAGCCAATTGCCGAGACATATGGCCTATGTAATGGCATTGCAATCTATACATGATGTTGCTTAATTGTGCTGAGCATGTTTCTTTTGGACTGACACAGCATTGTATTAGTGAAAAATACTGTCCACGTGGCCAGCCACTGCATTGTAGCAGGAGCTTAATTTGTTCTTCAAATTTTTGAGATACTTTGCCTTTTCAAGGTAATTTAAGGTAGATCAGAGGTTGCCAATGAGAGACAGGCTGGAGGTGTAGATTTAGGGGTGCAATTTTCCAGTAAGTCTCCAAATTCTCCCAGCCGACATTGCTTTACCAGTAGTATTTCCTGCTCCAGACTGGTGACCTGGCTGCAATGAGATTTCTATTTTTGATTTAAAAAGATGGAGAGAAGGGTCTCCATTTTGGGACTCCTATTCCTTATTCACCTGGGACAGCATCATGCTTCCAAACTGGAGGGCTTTCTATTGGTTCTGCAGCTTCAAGACCCCTCTTCTGTCCTTGACTGAATGGTGAGCCTGCCCTTTGCACAGTAATTGGCCAATTCAGGGCAACTCAAAGGTAAATGAATGTTCTCCACACAATACCAGCTTCTGACCCCCCGTCAGTTGTCTGACAGTAGGGTCCTAAAACCTGCAACAACATCATGGCCCATGTTGGGGTCAGTTTCACATGTATTAGTCACTTTTGGATACCTTACTGAATTTTCACGTGCAAGGCTTGATAATGAACATTAACAAGCTATTCACTCAAGAGGCATTATATTTGGGTTCAATTTAATCCTTGAGCAAAGCTGAAATATCTTCCAGCAAGGGATGTTGAATAACAAATGGGAGCCAACGTTTTCTTTCTTAATTCAGGGAATATGATTGTGAAGTCCCAGCTAAGATTAGCCACTTGGATACAGATTGGGAGTTAAATGGAAACTTTTCTCTTAGATATTATGTAATGCATAACCTGTATATGAGATTCATTATATTCGAGACCTTGCCACTACATTGATAGGGTCAATCGGCTTTGGATCATGTGGATTCAATATTTATATATCCAAGACTCTGTCAGCCAATAGCAGATGTCAAAATCATGAAATCAAGTAACCCTTAAAATATTAACATTTTGTCTTTTCAGAAGCAGTAAATTTTATTTTGTATTTCTCCACAGCTAATTTTCCTCCTCTCTATGAAGTTTTCTTCAATCTCTGGAAAACAGACATATAGATGACAATGTGGGACTGCACCCTGCAACATGGGACCTCAACCCTGCAACATGGGACTTCAAACCTGCAACACCCAGTGCATTTGTGACATTGTGTAACAGCGATTGACTATACTCCCGTAATATCCTTCAAGGTCAATTCCTAATTTCAGCCATTCTGTTAAAGTGAAGATGCCAAGTGGAGCCTAGAAGCTTCTGTCATAAAGAAGAAGGGAAAGAAAATCAGAGGAGCAGAACGACAAATCACTGGTCCCTTTTCATGAAGAATAATGCACATGTAATTAGATCAGAAAGAGAGAAACTATCAAAGACAATTCTTTGCATCTGGCAAGGTATCTATGCCCATATAAGGTACATATTTATCTTACGTGTGTATACATATGTATCTTATAAATGTACACGGGGAAATTCCTGGATTTATTGCTACAGTATAGCCCATTGTGTTTGAGGTCTTAATAAATCTGTTCTATGGTAACTAGAAGTATCATATTTGACCAATGATACTGATTATTAAACCTGAATCATTTCCTAGCATTTTCCTAATTGGCTGTTTTTAAAGACAATGGAGAGTCTTAAGAGTCTAGCCAGACCCGGACAATATTCAAGCTTCAGTCAATAAGTGGTAAGTAACATTTATGTCACACAAGTGCCTGGCAATGACAAGAGAGAATCTAACCATCTCCCCTTGCTATTCAATAGCATTACCAGTAATGAATCCTTCACTATCAAGATCCTAGGGATTACTATCAACCAGAAACTGAACTGGATTAGCCATAAAATTCAGTGGCAAGTAATTGACCTCCACTCCAAAGTCTGTCCATCATCTAGAAGGCACAAGTGATGGAGTACTCTCCACTTGCCTGAATGAATGCAGCTCCAACAATAGGTCAACACCATCTAGGACAAAGCAGTTGCTTGATTGACATCTCATCCACAAACATTCACTCCCTCCATCACTGACACATAACGGCAGGGTATGCACGATCTAAAGATGTACTGCAGCAACTCACCAAAACTCTTTTGACAAACCTGCAACCTTCAACACCTAAAGGATAATAAATACTGGCCTAGCCAGTGATGCCCACACCCTAGGAATGAATAAAGAGAGACCCTGCTGCAAGACCCACTGTGCATGCTTCTTCATACCATTACCTCTGAGCAGCAGCTGTAGCAGCAGCATCCATGGCAAAATGACGCATTGCCCTTTCTTCCAAATACTTCTGTTCCCACTTTGTCATGTCAGCCTCCAGGGCCAGGATTCGTTCTTCCTTTTCCCGTAACAACTCCATTAGTGCTGCTGCATTGTACTCGGGAACATTAGTCATCAGAGGACCACCATGTCGCTGTGAGGGAAAATAATCACTTGGAGTAAATCAACAGGTATCAAAGAAAATCAGTTTCATCAATTCCAGGTTCCACAGAAGAGTTTCTCTAACAGAACTGAAAAATCTTTTGCAACTGGCATCAGATAACCTATAGTCAGTGTCATTCTCACATGAAATGAGTGTTAACTGAGGAAGCAGAGAAATAACCTGTGCCAAATAATCAATAATAATTTATGCAAATTGCAGGACATTTACATTCCAATTTATGGCTTCAATGTTCATACATTTTCTCTCAAATGGAAAAATGTTAAAGTCAGCCACTGTCTGACTCCTGCAAACTCATCACCAGTAATTTCTCAATTTTTATTTCCTCAGATCCTGAACAGTTTCTATCTCTTTCTCTAGCTCTACAGGTAATACACTAATAGCACATTAATCCTGTGCAAGGAATGTATTACCTGGTAGAAAGAGGCTACTGACCAAAGTTGCAGAACTTGTGTGACTGTGGTAGCTGAAAAAGCTACCAAAATGGCGCTCAATAGTTATTTGTTTATGGCTGTTCATTGAAATGATTTTCTTTTGCCCGGTTATCCATCTAACCTAGTCATCTTGGGACACTAAAGGGTGATCAACAGGTGAAT
This sequence comes from Sphyrna mokarran, assembly GCA_024679065.1. Classification (NCBI taxonomy): domain Eukaryota; kingdom Metazoa; phylum Chordata; class Chondrichthyes; order Carcharhiniformes; family Carcharhinidae; genus Sphyrna; species Sphyrna mokarran. The sequence goes on from JAGIQG010000010.1 coordinate 47,587,906, forward strand.
CGGTCCGCCTTGTTGGCCAGCTCAGTGACTATCACCACTTGCTGTGCAGATACATGGACTGGAGATTGGATCTTCGACTTGAGTCGGTGTCTATGGGAGTTTGCACATTCTCCCTGTGCTTGTGTGGTTTTCTCCAGATGCTCCAGTTTCCTCCCACACCGCAAAAATGTGCATTTAGACTGACTGGTGTTAACAAATTGTCCCTAAATTAGACCTCCCTCAATCTAGGAGGCATAAAATTCTCTAAATTTGCACACCTTTATTGTGGAGTCCAATAGGCTTAGGCAAAAGTTGTAGGTAGAAGGATTAGAATGAGGCGCTCACTGAATGTTAAAATGGCGGCCCAGGCTTGTTGAGTCAAAGGGCCTGTTTCCTGTGCTGTGTTGTTCTTTGTTCTTTATAACATTGCCAATCCACCTAACCAGCACATCATTGGACAGTGGGGAGAAACCAGAGCACCCACAAGAAAGCCACACAGACAAGGGGAAAATGAGCAATCTCCACACAGTCACCTTAGACTAGAATCGAACCCGGGTCCCTGACGCTCAGAGGCAGCGGTGCTAACCACTGTGGCAATGTGCTTGCTCCCAATGTGGAGATGGTGTCAGGTTCCTAAGTTCCACTGAAACTTGGAAATTAGATGGGTCAGTGTATTTGAGTGAGTGGAAGTGTGGAGATCTCTTTACACAAGGAGCTGTTAGCTGGAGATCTACTCTCTGCCATCAACCCTGTGATACTGGTGAAATTCGTATTATTATGAAAAATAACTATCCCTCTTCTGTTTTTGTTCAAAATGAAAGTCCAGACTTCAAAATCTGGGTTTAAGACTCAGACTGCCTGAAAATAAATTCAACTGCTTCAGAAATGTGAAAAACAAGGTGGAAGACTTCTACCAGAACCAGCTATTACTGAGCATGCACCTCATTATCCAAATAATCCTGTGCATTTACCATGGCTAATCCCTCTAACCTACACATCTTTGGACGCTGATGGACAACTTAGCATGACCAATCCACTTAACCTGCACATTTTTGGACTGTGGGAGGAAACCAGAGCACCTAGGGGAAATCCATGTAGGCATGGAGAGCATGTGCAAACGCCATACAGCACTGCTAACCATTGTGCCACCATGCCACCCATTTAATTGTTATATTTTTGATGATTTTCTACAGTTACATAAATGATCATCTGGGTCACAAATATTGCGAAGGATCTGAATATTTATGGTGTTATTATGTAACCAGTACACAACTTGATGCTTCACCATTTCTCAATGGTAAATCCAGCAAGCAAGCTCTCTCTCTATATAATATATATAGACACCCCAGTAACTCACATGAAATTAGAGCAGTTTGCAGCACAGAAAGCCATTTAGTTTATCACACCTATGTTGGTCCTTTGCTACAGCAATTTAAGATGAAAAGCTTCTGACCTAATCTCTGCCGATGTATCTCTATTTTGCTCTGCTTTTAAAAATTTCCTCTTTGCAATTATGCACTGATCAATACCTCAATTATGTGCTGTGATCAAATATTCCTGCTGCAACAATTCTGTGCAAAAAAAAATTCTCTTTACTTCTTTCCTCTGATCAGTCATTATTTTTAAAATGATTCACCTTGTTACTGACTCCCCAACCAGAGGAAATGATCTTTCCTCTACTGACCCTATTAAAACCCTTCATCATTTTCAAACATAAATTTCTAGTAACCTTCATTTTGGCTTGTTACAGTGCAAATATTCTCAGTACCTTTTCTTTAAATTTGAAAGTAGTGTTCTAAATTTAATTATAGTATTGTTCAGTTGAACCCTGCATGGGCAAGTAGAACTAGGTGATTTCAGCCAATGGGATCTAGCAGTTAACCTGCCATGGCTGTGAAAATAAGTACACAATGTCATATAGTTCTGAATACTACAGAGCAGCAAGCTTTAATGGCTTATCTATTTCTGTTCCCGATCTCAAAAGGCAGCAGTTATAACACTGAATGACTGCTGGGTTATTCATAGAACATAGAACATTACAGCACAGAACAGGCCCTTCGGCCTTCGATGTTGCGCCGACCAATATAAAAAGCAATGCCCCTCCAAACTAAACCATTCCCTTCTCTTCCATATACTTATCAACTAACCTCTTAAACGCCACCAAACTTGGCGCATCTACAACTGCTGCAGGCAGGGCATTCCACTCCCGAACCACCCTTTGGGTAAAGAACCTACCTCTGATATCCGTCCTATAACTATCACCCCTTAATTTAAAGCTGTGTCCCCTCGTGCTAGCTTTTTCCATCCTAGGAAAAAGGCTATCACTGTCCACCCTATCTAAACCTCTAATCATCTTATATGTTTCAATAAGGTCCCCTCTTAGCCGCCTCCTTTCTAACGAAAACAACCTCAAATCCCTCAGCCTCTCTTCATAAGACCTGCCCTCCATACCAGGCAACATCCTGGTAAACCTCCTCTGTACCCTCTCCAATGCCTCCACATCTTTCTTATAATGTGGGGACCAGAACTGCACACAATACTCCAAGTGCGGCCGCACTAGAGTTTTGTACAGTTGCAACATGACGTTGCGGCTCCGAAATTCAATCCCTCTACCAATAAAAGCCAAGACTCCATATGCCTTCCTAACAACCTTCTCGACCTGACTGCCTACTTTCAGGGATCTATGCACATACACACCAAGATCCCTCTGTTCATCTAGACTACTAAGAATCCTACCATTTGCCCTATACTCTACACATTTATTATTTCTGCCATAGTGCATTACCTCACACTTTTCCACATTAAACTCCATTTGCCAGCTCTCGGCCCAGCTCTGCAACTTGTCCAAATCCCTCTGCAAACTATAACACCCCTCTTCACTATCTACCACTCCACCGACTGTCATCTGCAAATTTACTAATCCAATTCATATCCTATTCAGATAGGAAATCATCCAAGGATGCTCTTGTTGATTGTTATTCAGTGACCAGTTCAACACACAGCAAACAGAATGATATAATTTTATAATAATTCAACTCATCATGCCTGTATTGTGTATTCTGTTCCATCCCTTGGCCTTTCTGTATGATTCTTCTCTTTTTCAAATCTTTAACCACCTTGCTTTTAGTTCTGCTTCCACATTACTTCTGGTAGGGTATTCAATGTCCTAACAACCTTCTGCATTAAAATTCTCTTAAACCTCTCCTGATGTTCTTTGTTGGGCAATCTTAGACTTATGTACGCCAATAACCAACTCGTTCAGCATCAAAAATAATTTCTCCGTGACTAAACTCAGCAAAATGTTCCATGAAGTTGAAAGCCCTAAATGGTCTCCTCTTAATGTTCTCTGCTATAGTCAGAAGAGCTCCCATTTCTTTGGTCTATCCTCACAGCTAAGAGCTTTGGTGCCTGCTATCACTTCTGTGAAACTCTTTTGTAATCTCTCCACATACTTTCCTTTAGGCAGCCCAAAAGTGGGAGGACAGACCTGCAATCTTTGACGTATGTATCTGGCAGGGCAAATTCTGCAGCAGGACTGCAACAATTGCACAGTGTACAGACCAACAGTATTTATACAGATTATTACAGCCAACTATTTGTTTTCTTCATTTTTTGCAAAATTCCTTTAATCGAGAACCAGAATCTCCTCCAATTCTAGCATCTTACACATCCCATCATAATCATTCCACCATTGCTGGTCTTGCTTATGGATACTGAGGAATTTTCTCTCCAAACCTCTTTTCTTCTGTAAGGTGCTGCTTAAAACCTATTAATTTGACCAAGCTTTTGGTCTTGTGTCCTCAGAATTCCTCTGTGGCTCAGTGCCAAAGGTTTGCTTGATAATGCTCTTCTAAAGCACCTTGGGACATTTTGCTATGTTGCGTGCACTTAATAAATACATGTTTTTGTTGTTTATGATGTGATTACAATGGTTTCATGTGATCCAACCAGACTAGTAAGCTTACATATTCATCATTGGTGCTGAACCAAAAATCCCGACACATTGACAGAGATGGCAAATATGGGAGAAGGGCAACAATTTAAGGATTTCCCAAACATAAATATTATAATTTTTAACCTTCAGTCCTTGAATCTTGTACAATTGAAATTGCTTTTCAAAACTACACACTTTGAATTTGGATCTGATGGTGCACTGAATCTTTTCCTGGCACACAATGACATCTGAATGTAACAGGTACCTGTTGCACTCGGAGAGATTCCACCTCTCGCTCCAGCCGAGTGCGCAGCCTCCGTTCCATCTGCTCCCGCTTCTCACAGGCCGCTTGCAGCTGTGTCAGGGCCTGCTGCAGCTTCTCCACCCTCTCCACATACACTTGTTTCTTCCTCAGCTGTCGACAGAAAAGGTAAACATTAGTCTAAGGGACTAACCAAGCTAGAGAGTAACTTGTTTTTCATCTCACAGTTCAACCTCCATCACAGAACGACCCATATCGGGCAACCAAAATAATAGAGACACCTCATGCAACAGGCAGTATAGTTTTCTTTCCTCCACGTCCAAGCAATAACACCACGTTAAGGTGTTCTATTATCAAGCCAAGAGCACAAATGCTGCAAACTGGTAACAGGATTATTTTGAGGAACTGGGAGTCATGGCTGTTGTCTAGAGAGCTGGCAAGATGCCTGTGTCGCCTCTTTAGGGAAGACTGCCACATCAGGCCTTCAAAAGGCTAGTAGTGCCCCTTCCCCCAATATCATGGACCCCAGTGGTGGAATTTCCACCCATCAAGAGCTGCCAGCCATTCAAATGCCACCAGCTCTTCATTACTCAGCAGCACCGCAAATGAACACTTCAGTTTATTTAACCTTTACATATTCTCAGCCCAGATAGATGGAATTAGAATGTTCCAATCAGCACTTTTAGCTTTGTCTGGAAAAGCATTTGTTTTAAAATCTATCTACTGTTATAATTTCCCTTTGGGCAACATTGGCTGCCCGGCTTGTTGTGGTACCTCACTGACTACATTCAAGAAAACCAGGTCCATACGTGGCCTAACTGGGTCTGTTAGAGGAAATGCTTCAAGCTGTCATCAAAAAGGTAAAAGTTTAAAAAGTATTTGATTGTGGAGCTGCAAGAAGCTGACTATTTTTCAGACTGCAAATTAAAACTACAGTCCACTGCCAGCCACTTCTCAATCCCTCCTCAAACATCTAATCAATTCATCCCCTAGTTCAGTCTCTCTTTCCTTTCTCTTTTAAAGCATTCACCTGAAAGTTGCAATTGGCAGTGCAAAATTCTGAATTACAAGCTTTTCGTCGGCGAACTGCCCAATTGGATGCCCAATAGGTGTCTGAGCTTGCTGTTTAATATTAATGAGGCCCAATGCTAATATTCGATGAGCCAAGGAACAGTCCAAACATAATTTCTAGGCAAGTGTGAGATGAACACTCAAATGTTAAATAGGTTTGAAAAGACCATTCATTATGACAAACTTGAATAAAAAAATCAGAATTCCAATGTTTCTTTGAGAAGATGAAACGGTACCTATGTTTTTTGGTCAATTGTTCTATCTAGAAGTATTTGTGAATTGCCTAATAACGGCTTTAAGTTGAAACTAAAATTCTGAGAGACTCAAAACCCAGCGCAGTGAGAGTGTGTGGTGGTTAGTGGAACCAATTTTGAAGACTCATGATTTTCCAGTGGTTAAAATTGACCACAGGATAATCAGAAGCACCACAAATTAGATGCAAAATTTATCCTATAATGCATTAGGGAAAGTACTTGTGGAACTGACTTCATAATTATCTTTAGGAGATAATCCTGAAGGACAAGGCCAAATTCCCAAAAAAGCTCAGAATAAATTCCCTCCCAATCTGCAAGAAGCAGATTGGGTGAGTCGTCATTCTTTGCAACAACTTCTTGTGGCACTATTCACTAAATACTTAAGCTAGTTAACAAATCAGGTCACTCTCAATTTAGTATTGCTTAATGAGAGATCAGATTTATTCATTTTTACTTCACAATACCAGTGCATTGACCAAAGAAATGACTGAAACAGCTAGTTCAGCACAAGACAACCTCTGGCAGTTGAAACCACAACAGATATTGTACAAACCAAGTGTTTAGCAGAGTGCAGTGGCCATTTATTCTATGTGCTTTCCTGGTCCAGGATTTATAGCTGCTTATAACTGTTACAAGACATAGTGTACAATACTGTTGCAGTGTACAATACTGTTTTAATTTTCTCTGTTGGGACTTACAGACACCAGCAGAAGAGTTAAAATGAACACTTGTGAAATAATAGTGGTAATGACAAGGAACAAACTAAAACAGATGGCAAGCTCAGTTGAGCAACTGAGATTTTTTGAAAGTTGCTTTTATTTAGTTTAGCAGTCCTGTTCTTCACAACTTGCAATTTTTCATGCATGAACACAAATATCAGGGCCCTGAATTTCTGAGGGAGTTGTCCTCAATTCCTGCTGCAACTTCATTGATGGATTAGGTGGAAAGTTTGTTGAAATGACAGTAGTGTCCAGGTTCCACTGCAGTCATGGCAAAATTGGAAAAAAAACACCAGCATGGACTCAGGCCCCAGTTACTGGGTCAGGCTGTTTTATAGGCATCTTTGATGGATGGCTAGACAGGCATTAGACCTTTTATATATGTAAATGAAAGGCCAAATGCTTGTTTTCAGCCACCTCTGTGAAACTAGATTTGAAAATTGGAGCATACCATTGTGCTAGAGAAAATAACTATCCCACCATCTGTACTGTGTACAAGACAACCGATTTTAAAGTTGAAAGATTTTCTCATCATAGATTCAGAATCGTTATAGGAAGCCTCTTAGCACATTGCATTTTGCCAGCTCTCTTCAAGAGTATGTCAGCAAGCCATTCCTCTGCCAACAAGGTAACCAGCTCCAAGAGAAAAAAAAGACACTTTGTCTTGAGTGGGGTGACACTTGTGAAATTGTAGGGATTGGAAGGAGTGTGCTGCCAATACTACAGGAATGGGGAGGGGATGCAGAGTAGGAGTAAACAACAAATGTCCACACTAGGTCATTTATACATGCCAACAATAGCAGTGTCTTAGTATTGACCCCTGAGGAATGGCACAGTGTACCTCTACCAGCCCAAAAAAACAACCATGTACCACAACCACTCACTACCATCTCCTGTTACGTGGCCTACACCACATCCAAGCTGCCGTTGTCTGTTTTATTTCATGGGCTTTAACTTTGGGTGAGGGATCTGACATCCTGTGGGGCAGGGCAGGGGAGTTGTGGGAGGAGAAGGGGCTGGAGGGTGAAGGTCTCCTAGTTCACTTGCAGTTAGAAACACCCTGCACAATGTACCTAAGCTCTCTCAAGTCAACGTCAGTGGCTTACTTAGGCTACAACCATCTCTCCTGGTGCGAAGCTCCCAGCTGTCAAAGAATGCCAGAAGAGTGCTGAGCTCACCCAAGAGACAGTGGGCTCCTATTTTTACACTGTTGTGACACAGAATTTTTTGGGGGTAATTCCACCCATCATTTCCTCTGGTTGGGGGTCGAGAACAAGGTGTCATTGTTTCAGGATAAGGGATTAGCCCATTCAATGAGGAGTAACTTCTTCACTCTGAGGATGGAGAATCTGTGGAATTCTCTACCACACAGAGGGCTGTGGAGGCCAAGTCACTGAATATAGTCAAGGAGGAAATGGATTTCTAGACTCTAAAAGTAGCAAGAGTATGGGAAGAGCATGGGATTATGACGTTGAGATAAGGGATCAACCATGATCATATTGTTTGGTAGAGCAGGCTTGAATGGCCTCCTTCTACTTTCTATGTTTTTATATGGTGATCACCAATGATCACTGTGCAGATAGATTTCTGACCAATAAGGGAATTAAGGGTTATGGGGAACATGTGGGTAAAAGTGGAACTGAACCACTATCAGATCAGCCATGATCGTATTGCAGGGCATGCTTGAGGGGCTATATGGTCTACTCCTGCCCCCATGTCTTATGTTCCTATGTTCTTATGAGGCAAATCAAATCAAATTAAACATTCTTCAGACTTTTTTGGTTATTAACCCACCTCCTCCTCCAACCTAACCACTTTGGCCTGGGTGTTGCTCAGAGCCTGATCCAAGATTTCAATGTGCCTCCGCTGGTCCTCGTTAGCTGAACGCATCGTGGCCAATTCCATTTCCAGCTTTTCCTCTTCCTTCAAGTGCTCTTTGTCTGAATGAAAGATGGAGAACAAGGTTAGCTCTGTTTGGTAGTCTTTCTGTTAGCTGGGACCAAGCCAGATAGCCTTGGGCAGGAAGAAAACCTAAAGCAAAGTTTAAGGTACCTGACATTTTTCTTCTCATTTGTAAATCTTGGCTGTTACTGCACATTACAGAGGGAGTGTCAATAGCCAACTTTCAGAATTAAAAGGATGAAGAATTTTTCAACCACAGATTTTTTGGTGGAATTCAATTACTGAGTCAGAAAAGAGGAGAAAGTTGGTACTGTCAAAATTGAGAAAATTGACAGTAGATGTATGAGTTTTATAAACGTAATTCTTGGATCTAATAAAGCTGATAAATTGGCCTCTGTGGAGTTTTTATACGATGGTCAAAATTTCCACAGATAAGGCAAAAATCATTCCTCAGTTCATAGATATGGTGGGGGGTGGGAGTGAGGGGACATCTTACCAAAAAAACTCAAGTCCAGAACAAATGTGAAAATGGGAAGTTTCAGATGTTTTTTCAGTGAGGCCACCAGTTTAATCTTATATACTCTGTACAATAATAAAAAATCCTCAATCTGATTTTTGCTAGGAGGGAGAGCAGGTGGGACCTAAATCATCCAAAGGCCAGCTGATAGCAGCAGAAGGCGCCATCGCACACGTGTAGGTCTCTGTGCTGACAGTAGCAGACACCTGTCACTGCCACTTTTAGACATAGCAGACTTTTCTTGGTCTAGCACTTTCACCTCCTGTGCTACTGTGCTCAGCGGCCAATCGCGACCCCCCTCAACCCCCACACCCAGAATGATCATGACCACCCACGTCAGCTGGAACAATCACTACCTCTCTCCTCCCATGATCACTGTGCACAGTTCGTAATCCCCCCCCACCCCACACACACACACACTGAGCCGTCTAGCCCCATCCTCCAGCAGGACTCATCCAACTGCCGGGGTGCCAGGCTGGAGCAAATATCTTGCCCCTGACCTGGGGGCCTCAATGGCCTCCTGTTTTACCTGTGAGGCATCATGCATAGTCTCTGTTGATAGGGGAAGCATGCATAATCCTCACCAGAGAGAGCCTTCCCCGATGAGCGAGTTCGGAGTAGGATTTGCTCTAAAACAAGGAACAAACTGAACGAAAGTGAAATAATGGGTGAATTTTGGACAAAGTTCAACATCTACTTTGCTTATTATTTTAATTATAAAGATGCCTTTTATGAGGCTAGGTGTTAAAATAAAGCTAGCATTCATATTTCTGTAATGAGCTTTCTTTGTGATGAAATTTGGGCTTTGACTATCAAACTCATTTCAAGCTAACACTGAGCTTCAGTGGAACAGTAGAAGAGACGGACAGGCTTGTTAAACAGTTCACTTTGCAACCGTCACGCTGAGCAGTTGTCTCATTTAAATTTCTGCCCTATTCATATTTTGACCTCCCTTCCTACACTCTTCTAATGAAAGCAACTCAACATTGGCTCAAGAAACAGGATCTCATCATTCAATGAGCACGTAACACTGAATAAAGATTTTCAGATCATTACCTTGACCCCCATTTTGTTCAACATCAATCAATAATAATGATTCTGCTACTCATATTTGACCTTCTCCAGAACATCTTCACTTGCTCTATTTCCATTGCCTTTTACTCTACACTATCTTACCTTTTAACATTTTGCCTTTCCTGCCTTCCATCACATCACACTGTCCCCTTTTATTCTTTTCGTTCAGGCCACTGCACACCAATGTTTTCCCACTATGCCCCTGCAAACATTTTCCCTGCATCTGTACTGGCTTAAACCTAGTACAACTCTGACTTTTTTCATTTCTGATGAAAGCTCATTGACCTGAAACATTATACTGGTTTCTCTTTCCAAAGATGTTGCCTGACCTGCTGAGCATTTCCAGAATTTTCTGTTTATATTATGGGGAGACAGTATTTTTGGCAACGGAAAAATGAAAGCACAATCAGGAGCTATAACTGTTAGAATATTAAATGTTCTGCTGTTGTTACATCAAGGATCTATTTTAATGAATTCATAAATACTTGATACATCTTGTGACTCCCCTTAACAATCTAATAGTCATTAGCCAAGAATTTTAAATCAATGGAACAAAATGTGTTTTTGAATTTGTGTTTTTGATTATGGTAGCTTGAAACAACTATAAGGAAAATCATCAAAGGCCATTTAAAGATTGAACATTTCTCCCTCGACTGCAATAAAGTGAGGGATTCATAGTTTCAAGGGAAAAGTTTGAGATAACGAGAGGAAATAACAAGGCAAGTATATTTATTTGGGAAGGAAATGAAGAAAACTTGTGGCTCATTAAGACTGCTGATAATAGAGATCTAACAATTCTCACCGCTTAACATAAGCATTAAGAAACACTGAATGGTTTTGGTTTGTTTATGCTTCTATGGACCTGTAGAAGACAAATAAACATACAAAAGCTTGAGCTTATGAATATAAAAAATTAGGAGTGGAAGTAGTCAATTTGGCACCTCAATATAATTTGTATGGCAATATACTTCTCAATATAATTAACTAGTACTGTTTTATAAACAAAAACATTCATTAAAACAGCAATTTGGCATCACATTTATGTCAGTAGCCATGAAGCTGAAAATTATAGTCTAGGTGATGTGCCATTGATACTGAATTACAATACCTATATTAAAACTATTAGAATTTAACTATTTTCACACATACATGATACCAATTGTCCTTATGCTCTAATGACATGGTTATTTCAGAACACTAAAGTAGTAGAACATTTAATTAATCACTGTGAGTGATTTTTCTTTTTTTTTGATATAATCAAAGCCCATGGAGAAAGTATAGTAAGAACAATTGTTCAATCACAAATTAGACTCAAAAGGGTCCTAGTGAGTGCCTGACAACAGAATAGGTTAGCATATCTCTTGGGAGAGTAGATGAACTGTCTCCTCTATTACACAAGGGGAGATCTTGGGCTGCATTCCTACCTCCAAGTCAGAAGCTCCATGTTTGAGTTTCATCCCAGGACTCAATGGCCATAATGCAGCCTAAAAGGTTGACTAATAATCTACTAATCCTTCCTTTAATAGCAATAGCAGGTGGCAAAAATGGGAAAAATTTCCGTTCAGCCATGTGAAGGAAGGGAAGTTGGAGCCTCTACTATTATCCATAGCTCCAGACTGTAATGTGCATATACAAGTATAGGTTGGAACAGCAATTCAAGGCTCCAAATGATTGACAACACTATCCGCAATACATGGAATTTACATTAATTGGGTGAGCGGTCTCAAGTTAGCTTCTAATTGATGTGCAGAACTATCCACAGTAGAGCACGATTTGGCACTACATGGGTTACCCAATTAAAATGTTAACAACGATATGGAAAGTGGAAGAATCCCATATGTGAAGGAATGGATGCTCTTTTGACATTAGAATTAAGCTACATTTTCAGGGTAGAGTAATCAGACATAGAATTTAACTGGGCCCATCCTATACTTGAAACAGCAAAGCACAATCTTGCTAATGGATGATCAAAGAGGAAAAGTCTTCAATTCCCCAAGACACATCAAATAGAGGTCAAAAGCTAAATTAAAAAGGTATAGTAAATTTTAGTGAGACTAATGTTTGACATAAACAAATTAGAGAACTTTTTTTGGAACTTGTTGTTTGAACACTCTGTATTCTAATTAGCAGATCACTGCACAATCAAAATTGATGGAGAGCACTTAATCCCAAATAAGGATATCATTCCAAGGCTTACTGATCATTCTATCCAGCATGTCTGCAGTCATGGAAAGCAACACAAGTAATCCCTCAGACATTGCTTTTTGAAATCTATTCAGAATCAAACATGAGTTGAAACTTTAACAAGTTAACAAAAATAACTCTGGGTTCGACAGAATCATAGAACTCTATAGTGCAGAAACAGGTCCTTCAGCCCATCGAGTCTGAACCAAACAGAATCCTACTCCCATATGCCTACATATTATACCCACTAATCCCTCTAACCTATGCATCCCTAGACACTAATGGGCAATTTCTTAGCATGGCCAATTAACCTAACCTGCACATCTTTGGACTGTGGGAGGAAATCAGAGTACCTGGAGGAAAACACGCAGACACGAGAAGAATGTACAAACTCCACCCAGACAGTGACCTGAGCCGAAAATCGAACCCAGGACCCTGGAGCTGTGAATCAGCAGTGCTAACCACTGTGCTACTGTGCCGCCCATGAATCGATCTTACAACCTTGTTCCATCTGATCTACAGTGAGGCAAGTGTTAAGATCGATTGGGAGGCAAACAATCAGATTTGCATCTGATTTTTTTGCCTTCCACTCTATTGTATTGGCATTGTCATATCGGTGAAATTGGCTCTGTGCCCTTTGACATGCTTCGTAAGCCATTAATGCATCAAACATTAGTCTCACTAAAATTTACTATACCTTTTTAATTTAGCTTTTGACCTCTATTTGATGTGTCTTGGGGAATTGAAGACTTTTCCTCTTTGATCATCCATTAGTAAGATTGTGCTTTGCTGTTTCAAGTTTAGGATGGGCCCAGTTAAATTCTATGTCTGATCACTCTACCCTGAAAATGTAGCTTAATTCTAATGTCAAAAGAGCATCCATTCCTTCACACGTGGGATTCTTCATCCAGGCTCATTTACCTTTATCACTGTCCCAGTCAAGATTCTCCTCTGTGAAAATCACAAATGGCCCCCATCAATGGGATCAAAGGGATGGCTTTGCTGTGGGGAATCGGGGGCCATTGCGGCCCGAGTAGTTGGGGGCAGAGTTGGGCAATGCCCACATGGCAGTGCCAGCCTGGCAGTACCCACTAGGCACAGCCTACCAGGCAATGTAACTGTGCGATCGACAGTGCCAAGGGGGCAGAGCCATGTGGGTGGAGTTATGGAGCGTAAAGAGACAAAGAGGAGCTCTGCAGGGGGGAGAGGCAAGAGGGAACACCACAAGGGGAGACAGCAATTGGAGAGGTTCCCAATGTCTATGAGTGGGGGGGCTCCCAATGTCTGTGGATGAGTGGGGAGGGAGGGTGGCACCTGCAAGTGGTGCCCCTAGAGCTCAACAGTTGGCTTCCCCCTGAGCTCAGGCTTCACATCTCCCCCCTCCTTACTGGCAGGAATCACATCTTTGTTGCATGAAGTGCCGTAGGATTGCAGTTTCAAACTCGCCCAAAAAATAAGTCTGAAACTCTTGTTTTTTTTGCTTGTTTGGCACTTAGAACTTTTCCATAAATTTCCATCCCCTGTCTTTACTGTGTAAGAACTCAGTAAGAATTTAGCAACACCAATTATTAATCCAACCGATTTATTTGATAGTAAAAAAGCGAGCTTTCAACACTCCCGTGTCTTCATCAGGCAAGTGCAGTGTTCTGGTCTGCAATAGCACACATCAGCACAGACAGTCAGAGATTGCTGATTAGAATGCGAATCCTTACATCTAACCTGCTATTCAAGTGTTAAAGTGGCTAACAATGTGTGTGAAGGGGATCCTGAGCATTGTTAGAGAATTGTGTATTTTCTCCAGACAGCACAGTAAGTGAGGTTTTTTGCTAACCCAGGCAAGTTACGGGGGTTACAGATAGTGTGTCATGAAGCCAAGATCCCTGTTAAGACCGTCCTCATGTGTGCGGAACTTGAGCTCCGCACACATGAGGACGGTCTTAACAGGGATCTTGGCTTCATGACACACTATCTGTAACCCCCGTAACTTGCCTGGGTTAGCAAAAAACCTCACTTACTGTGCTGTCTGGAGAAAATACACAATTCTCTAAAATGCTCAGGATTCCCTTCACACACATTGTTAGCCACTTTAACACTTGAATAGCAGGTTAGATGTAAGGATTCGCATTCTAATCAGCAATCTCTGACTGTCTGTGCTGATGTGTGCTATTGCAGACCAGAACACTGCACTTGCCTGATGAAGACACGGGAGTGTTGAAAGCTCGCTTTTTTACTATCAAATAAATCGGTTGGATTAATAATTGGTGTTGCTAAATTCTTACTGAGTTCTTACCACTCCAATCCAACGCCGGCATCTTTACATCTTTACTGTGTAAGGCAGATAACTAAGAATAATGGGACAATTGAAAAACTTTCAACACTTGTTTATCTTCCAATCCAGTGGGAAAGAACTATGTTCAAGTAGATCAGCAAATTTCAAACTTTTGTGTTTACTTTCCAATACAGTTAACTAGTATTGTTTTGGACACACAACAATTTAGCATCACATTTATTTCAGTAGCTATGCAGCTGATAATTACAATACAGGTGGTGTTCTATTAATAATGAATTGCTATGCACTTATTAAAATGATAGAATTAATCTCTGTTTTCACAAAAGCATGATATCAATTAGCTTTTGTTGGTTCAAAACGCTAAAAGCATCAGCTGCCTGGCTCCTGACACAACTGTGATGCTGCACTTGTTTTTATAGTGAATTCTTCTCTTGTCCCAAACTGTAGTGTTCAGCATTAATTGGAACACAGCAACAAAAAAAAAGCTCAAAATCTCTCAATTACTTGATGCCACTCCAAACAGCTTGTTTACAACATTAATGTCCATCAAAATCCCAATTTTAGAGCACTTTGAGATCTTATTTACTAACTAGAATTCAATACATCCTGAAACTGCTCAGCGAAACACAGATGAAATAGAAGCAATGGTAATATTTTCAAAAATTCCAACTTTTATCAAATTCAGAGGCCTGCTGGTTAATCTTAACGTAGGAAATAGTAATCTGCAATTATATTAGTGAAAGATAGTGTTAGGCGGAAGTCTTGTCAATGATATCCATATCCCTTGAATAACAAAGAAGTTTTTTCTTGGTGAAACTTTTTTCCTGATAACGGGTTTAAGTCAGAAAAATAACTCATCAGAAATGTCACTATAAGTGGATACCAAAGGACAGAAATTTCTAATCAAATCAGAAAAATCAGTCATGAGCATTCTATAACCAAGAAGAAATTTTACTCTGTATAAAATGGTTGTATAGATAACTACAACTATGAGATAATTAATTGAATGCAGAATCATAGAAATTTGCAGGACAGAATGGGACTGTTCAACTGATTGAGACTATGGTGGCACTTATGCTACAGAAACCAAAAATTAATCTCACTGCCTTGCTTTCTCCTCACATTCCTGTCCTGTCCTCAGTTTTAAAACATTAAACATAATTCTTAAATGAGGCACTGATGTCTGTCTCATCCATAGTCTGTGTTAAAATATTCCATGTTGCAACAAACCTCTGTGTAAAGGCAGTTCTCCTAATCCCTTTCATTGGTCTCACCAATTTGAAATCAGCGATTTTTCATGACTCATTCAAATAAAAAATAATCTATTGGTGTCTATTGTCATTCTTGAGATGGGTAATGAGAATCAGTAAAATTCCTGGCTCAGCCTGCTCATATTTGGGGGACAGCAAGCGGATGCATGGGCTTGAGTCAGGTCAGCCAACGGAGGAAGATATCAGGGTGCAGAGGCTAGCTGTTTAAAAGGCCTGCCTTGGTGCTGTGGACTTCATCCCAGTGAAAACAAAGATCTACAAATCTTCACCCCCTCAACTCTCACACACACTCCCAATGCTCCATCCCCTAAGGCCCCTCATGCCTATATATCCCCCATCCCAAACCATCCCTATGGTCCCTCACAACCTATAAAGGCAGCAGGATGCATAAAAAACTTTTTTAAAAAGTGATTGATAACTTCCCACTTCCTTTCAAAACAAAACCCCCTTTTAACTATAACTTCATAAAAGTGTCAATTATCCAGGCCCTCTAAAGTATTAATTGCTGAAATTGAAAGCACATAAAACCATTTAACCTTGTGTAAATAAACAATGTGAATTTGCCTGCAGAAATCAGCGAGCTCAAGTTTTTTCTGGGGGCCAGGTGTTAATACACTAATGGATCTCTGGGCTCTTAGCCAATAATACATAATGAGGCTTGATTAACAGTCCAGAACATTTATGAAGCTGTCAAATCACCTAAGATTTCAGCTGCTTGCAGTTTTAGTTACTGAAACTTAAGGGTCTGGATCATTGACACATTTATTGCCAAAACTGATTTTTTTAAGCAAGTGGAAAGTTATCGATTAATGACTTTATTGTAACTAAAGGATTCACTGGTTAATGGGTGAATGGGCATGGAAGCTTAGAACATAGAACATTACAGCGCAGAACAGGCCTTCGATGTTGCGCCGACCAATTAGGAACAAGCAGTGACCCTCTAACCTAAACCATTCCCCTTTCATCCATAAACTTATCCACTAACCTCTTAAACGCCACCAAACTTGGCGCATCTACAACTGACGCAGGCAAGGCATTCCATACCCTTACCACCCTCTAGGTAAAGAACCTACCTCTGACATCTGTCCTAAAACCACCACCCCTTAATTTAAAGCTATGTCCCCTCGTGCTAGCTTTCTCCATCCTAGGAAAAAGGCTATCACTGTCCACCCTATCTAAACCTCTAATCATCTTATATGTTTCAATAAGGTCTCCTCTTAGCCGCCTTCTTTCTAACGAAAACAACCTCAAATCCCTCAGCCTCTCTTCATAAGACCTGCCCTCCATACCAGGCAACATCCTGGTAAACCTCCTCTGTACCCTCTCCAATGCCTCCACATCTTTCTTATAATGTGGGGACCAGAACTGCACACAATACCCCAAGTGCGGCCGCACTAGAGTTTTGTACAGTTGCAACATGACGTTGCGGCTCCGAAATTCAATCCCCCTACCAATAAAAGCTAAGACTCCATATGCCTTCTTAACAACCTTATCGACTTGACTGCCTACTTTCAGGGATCTATGCACAAATACACCAAGATCCCTCTGTTCATCAACACTATTAAGAATCCTACCATTAGCCCTATACTCTACACATTTATTATTCCTGCCAAAGTGCATTACCTCACACTTTTCCACATTAAACTCCATTTGCCGCCTCTCGGCCCAGCTCTGCAACTTGTCCAAGTCTCTCTGCAAACTAGAACACCCCTCTTCACTATCTACCACTCCTCCGACTTTGGTGTCATCCGCAACTGCTTGGCATGCAGTTATATCCTGTTGTTACAGGAAGGAGCCTTGAACTTGCTCATATAGACTATGGTTCATGATATCTCTGAGGTGCCAAGAACTACAATTCATTGAAAACCTAGCCCAACTCCATGAAAATTCTGGAGGACCAGAACAGATCCTCGCCAGGTCGGAGTGCAGTTTGACCTGATCAGGTTCACAATTTTAAAAAGGCACTTTTGAAAATTGGAAACTTAAGAATGGAATCAGAAATCCTTGAATTAGGTCACAAAAATAACTTTTAAAGAACATCCTCTTCTGGATTTTTACCATCAAGATGTTTCATAAATTGTGACATGACAAAACAGCCCTTCGGCTGAGGTTTTATTCCGTAGCAGTTGCAATAATAGAAAAGAGGACATTTGAGCAGATTGTTAGAAAGGTGACTATGTTTACACTGTGTCAATGGTCCCATAAGCCAGTGTGACAGGAAATCCGCAACTATCAACACTGACTCGAACATTGACTTACAGCCCTACACTGCACATTAGCTGCAGGTATACTTTCAGCAAATACCACAACTCAATAGCTAGCTTTCCATAGATTTTGAAATGCTGAAGTCAGCCCCCTCAAATGGCAGGCATGCCATGGCCTGCAATAACATATCAATCATTGTAGATGCAGTCAGTCAC
Source organism: Sphyrna mokarran (assembly GCA_024679065.1). Lineage (NCBI taxonomy): Eukaryota > Metazoa > Chordata > Chondrichthyes > Carcharhiniformes > Carcharhinidae > Sphyrna > Sphyrna mokarran. The sequence continues at coordinate 47,605,783 of JAGIQG010000010.1, forward strand.
ACTTTGCCACCTGCAACTACCCTGAAATATTTGTGTTTAACTAATTCCATTTAAAGCATTAAACCTTTTGGAATGCTACCGAAGAAGCATTCACGATGAAGGTCTTCATTTTGTGTTAATGCTACCAGATTACCTAACACAGCTTCAGTGGGAATTGAGCCTCTCTATAAAGAAAATGTGCAGCTATGGAGGGAGAGGCTCCTGCCAATGAACATGATGGACCAAATGGCCTTCTGTGCTGTAGAACTTATATAATTTTGTCGTCTGGCATCCATCTGTCGGTCCTCTTTTTGTGAAAATAAAGGTGCAGTGGAATTCCCATAGGGAACTGATAGAAAATGGGTGTCATAACAATTTTAACAATGGCGTGGATTTTGGTGGAGTCCTGGGATTTTGGTAGTTTCCAGGACTCTACCATATCAAAAATGGTGAATGGATCCTAGAGCTGAAGTCCCCTTCTCCACATGTGGCAGAAATCATTTACACCAAATGGAGAGAATGGGGCAGAGCATGACTTGGATAAGTGAGAAACCCAAATTCAGCACTGCCATGTTAACTCAGTTTTGATATCAAACAAACCACATTTTTACTGCAGCAAAGTCTTATCCTGCAATATGGGAGTTACAAATCTTTAGGGTAGCTGTAAGTGTTCCTGAAGAATGGATAAGGATGTAGAACTGTCAAGCTATCAAATATTGGACGAATTGATCTAATATTTAACAAAACAACTGGGCTAGAGTTTCATAGAACTGAGGGGGATCTTTTAAATAGCCTGCCTCATCACCCCTGTGGCCATTTCCAACATGTTCCTGGGGGGAGTTGGCTTCAGTTTATTCGATGAAAGATCTTCTCCAGCTGAAATGCTACCTCTGTTTCTCTCCACAGATGGCAGGTAAATTGCTAAGTATTTCCATCATTGTTTTGTTTTTATTTCAGATTTCCAACTGCAAAAAAATTCTGTTTTTGTTATTACAGAAATCCAGATGTTCAAATACTCATTTTTTAATTATACAAAATATGACTAATAAATTGGAACGAGCCTATGGAATCCTCAGTTTTATAACTAAAAGCATATAGTATAAATGCTAAACCGAAACCATTTGTTGGTTGGGCCATAATTAGAATATTTGGTCCAATTTCTGGCACTCAATGCCATTTCCCCATAAGAAGCATGTCATGGTCATGCAGAGGGTACACAGACATTTATTAATTTGATACCAACTGTATCGAAGAAAGATTGCAAAATCTGAAACACGTTTCACTGGAGATACAAAATTAAGAAAACATATGATATAGGCTTATGGTATGTTTGATAAGATTGGTTAGTTGACTTATTAGCAACTAGAGGGCATGAATTTAGAGGGCATAAATTTAAAGTCATTATTGAAGGAGGAGAGGGAGAAAGATGAGGAGAATTATTAGCATAATGATTTGATGACATTAATTCAATATTCAGAAACAAAATGGAGAACAGAATTCATTACAACATTTTAAAATGGAAAATGGATAAATACTTCAAAGTATAACCAGTTTAAAAGCTTGTGGAGAAAGAGGAGATAGGCCTACTGCAGGGAACTCAGAAACATCGGCTGAATAGATGTAAAATGTTACAATTCTTTAGCTTTTTAATTTGTTGAATTATTTTAAAGCAAGCTTGTACAGAGCAGTATATTTCTCTCTTTGTCCTCTTCCTGTCTTCCCCCACATCTCAGGAAGGGGTCTTCTCTTAGGGATTCTGCACATATCACAGGAGCAGCATGTAGGCCATTCAGTCCTATGCCCGCTCCAAACTAAGAATATGGCTGGGGAATTGTGGCCTCAGCTCCACTTTCCTATCTGCTGTTCATAACTCTGGACTCTCTCTTTGAACAAAAACCTAATTATGTCTCGAATAAATTCAATGATTTAGCCTCAGTTGCTCTCTGGGAAAGAGAATTCCACAGACAAATTAACCATTTTCAGAGAAAAAAAAAACTTCTCCTTAGTCTTAAATAAGAGACCTCTCATTTTTAAATGATTTCTAGACTCTCCCACAAGAAAAAGCACCCTCTCAGCATCCACTCGGTAATGGCCTGGTGGTATTATTGCTAGACTATTAATCGGAAAGTCACCTCATGGTCTAGGGATCCAAGTTTGAATCCTATCACAGCAGATGGTTGAATTTGAATTCAATAAAAAATATCTGGAATTAAGACTCTAATGACGACCACAAAACCATTGTCAAAAAAACCCATCTGGTTCACTAATATCCTTTAGAGAAGGAAATTTGCTATCCTTACCCCAGTCAGGTTTATACGCAACTCCCCAGATTTACAACAATGTGGTTGACTCTCAACTGCCCTCTGAAACGGTCTAACAAGCCACTCAGTTCAAGGGCGACGAGGGATCGGCAATAAATGCTAACCAGCACGCCATGTATCATAAATGAATAAAACAAAAAATCCCCTCTGTTTCAATAAGGTCACCTCTCTCATCAAAACTTCCGTAGATGCTGGTCAAACCTAGCCAACCTTTCCTCATAAGACAATCCAAGCTATCAATTGATTGAACCTGCTTTGCATTGCTTTCAGTGCAATTATATCCATAAATTGGATGACCAAGATTACACAGTATTCCAGATGTAGTCTCATGAATACCCTGTGCAACAGGGGCAAAACTTCCCTACTTTTATATTCCATTCTCTTCCCCTTGTAATAAATAACAATATTCCATTTGCCTTTTGAAACAATTACTGTACTACATATTAATTCTTTATGATTTATATACTAGGACACCCAGACCCCAGATTGTAGAATTTTGAAATTCCTATTTAAATATACTGTTTTTCTATTCTTCCTGTGAAAGTGGACAATTTCACATTTTCCCACATTACATTCCATCTGCCAAATCTTTGTCCACTCACTAAATCTATCTTAATTTCTTTCACTTCACAACTTTCTCTCCTACCGATCTTTGTGTTATCAGCAAATTTAGCAGCCAAACATTTAGTTCCTTATCCATCTCAGTGGTATATATTGTACAAAGAACAAAGAACAAACTATTGTAGGTAGCACTGATCCCTGTGGCAATCCACTCAGTACGTAGGAACAGGAGTGGACTATTTATCATGTCATGCAGGCTCCACCATTCAATATGATGATAGCTCATCAAACACTTCATCTTTTACAGACTATTCCATAACCCCTTATGTTATTGTTAATCAAGAGTCTATCAATCTCTGCTTTAAATATACTCAATGACTGAGCTTCCACAGCCCTCTGGGGTAGGGAAATTCTAAGATTCACAACTCTGTATAAAGAAATGCCTCTTCATTTTAGTCCCGATTTTAAAACTGGTCCACAATTTTAAAATTGTGCTCTCTGGTTCTAGACTTCCCATCCAAGGGAAACATTGAGGCTGGAATTCTCCCCCCAAAAATTCTAAGTTCCCAATATGCGAGAAAATGGGAGTAAATCCCACTGTTTTTCTCACTGCGATTTCCAGAATGAATTTCTGTAGGATTCACTCTGAAAAGCAGGGTGCAGGAACTTTTCATGCCTGAGGTGCCAACAGCACAGCATTGAGCAGGCCACTGAGCATGTGCTGATCCATCAGCAGTAGCCCTGCATTGCTGGCCTCCCTATCGCTGGCTAGCCTCGCAATCCCCCATCGCTGGCCCGTGTGCCCCTCCACCTGTTGTCAGCCCTATTTTACTGGACCCGCCACCCCATTCCCCAGCAGTCCAAACCTGTGCCTCAATGACCAGCACCGATGTTCCCCATCAGCCCTCCCACCGAGACAGTCCTAACCCCACCCTGGTCACTCCTGAACACCTCCCCCCTCCCCCCCATACGGTTGGCCAGCCCCAATCAACTTCTTCCCACCCTCTCTCAGTAATCTCAATGCAGAGTGGCCGCAGTCCTCCAAACCTCCAGTGATTGTGCCCCAATAGGCCCCATGCCTTGGTACTGCCCAATGCCTATTGGGCAGTGTGTTTGCTCCTTGGCCGAATATCCCCAAACCCCAGGGGGGTCTCAATGGCCTCTCTTCACTTCAGCAGGGTTGGCTGCCTGTTCCCTGTTAGTGGGGAGCAAATGTAAAGTCCACTGGAATGAACCACTCCTGGGGGAAGGGGAGATGCTAGGAGTCCCACGCCCACTAATCATATGGAAATGAAGATGTTGATTACTGCTGTATAGCTGATGTCAGAAATCTTCAGCTCGGAGACTCAGGGAGGCCATGGCGACTTGCGGGAAGCCCACTAAAAGCCCCCTGGCTTGCTGCACTGATGTAAGTATGTTAGAAGCAGTTCAGGGATGGTTCACACGATTAATACCTGGGCTGGGGAGATTATCTAATGACAAAAGGTTAGATAGGCTGGGCCTATATGCACTGGAGTTTAGAAGGTTGAAAGGTGACCTTATTAAAACTTAAAATGGAAGGAACTTGGCAGGATGGATGCTGAATAAACGTCCTCTTATTGGAAAGACAAGTGAGGGGCAATTAAAATAAGGGGCTTCCCACTTAAAATGAAGCTAAAAAATTTTTTCTCTTAGAGAAGATCATAAATCTTTAAAACTTTCTTTCCAGAGAGCAGTGGAGGCGGAGTCAGTTAATATTTTCAAGACAAATGAAAATAAATTCTTGACTAACAAAGGTTATCGAGGGTTGGCAGAACATGCAGTTGAGGCTACAATCAGGTCAGTCATAATTTTATTGGATGCTCAAAGAGTTGAATGGCCTATTCTTGCTCCTAATTCATATGTTCAAATGCAAGTCCTTAGAAACGCGTTGTCAGTAGCATATGCTCAATGCCATTACGGCATTGATGAAAATGAGACATGTACCATTATTACCATAATTTTTTATTTGTGGGACATGGCATCGCTGGCTGGCCAGCATTTATTGCCCATCTTAGTTGTCCTTGGAGGGCAGTTGAGAGTCAACCACATTGCTGTGGCTTTGGAGTCACATGTAGGCCAAACCAGGTAAGGGCAGCAGATTTAGTTCCTTAAAGGACATTAGTGAATTAGATGGGACTATCAACAATAGTCATCAGTAAATTCTTAATTCCAGATTTTTTTTTATTGAATTCAAATTTCGCCATCTGCTATGGCCAGATTTGAACCCAGTCCCCAGAACAATAGCTGAGTTTCTGGATTAATAGTCTAGCGATAATACTGACATAGGCCATTGCTTCCCCCAATTGTACCTGCCCATGCATTCAATGTCTGCCATCACATTCAGTGAAAAAAATCTGGAAAGATAGAGATTGCTTAAAAATCAAAAGACTAGTACTACTAAACGCAATGTGGTAAATCAGAGAAATATTCTAACAGCTTAAAGAGGCTAAATTGGACAGCTCCCAAAATTGTGTGTGGAGAATCCTGAGAAGGGATTGGCTTGATCAAAACAATGCAGGCAACGCAAAAACTTGCTGCTGCTGATCCTGATTGTGGCATAGGCACTTAAAATCAAAATGTATTGTGGATGCAGCAGGGTGAAACCACGTGGGCCACATTAGAAGACCTTGAGGAAGGACCTCAAATGGTATAACAGGCAAGAGAGCCCACTCCTCAGTTTTCTGATGCTGTGCTGGAGATACTGGTGCAGGAGGTGGACCCCAGGGGATAGATTCCCTTCCCAATGGGAGTCAGGAATATCTCCAGACAACTGATCAGAAGGTGGTGGGAGCAGTGGCCCTGGTGATCAATGCTGGTCAGACACCAAGGACAAGCTGCAGTGCCATAAAAAGTTTAATTATGCACTGTATTTTCAAATAGTCAAGAAATGATGCCCCAGGCTGAAGGCTGAGAGGGAGAATAAACACCTGAGGAAGAAATACCATCACTTGATCTGACCCTCACAGAAACCATCTCTAATACGGGCACTGCTCTAACTTTGGGGCAAAAGCATAGAATTGCAGTAAGTCATCAGGCACAACAGCATTGCCGCCAACTTCGTTGCAGAGTTAACATGAGCCTACTTGTGACACTTTAAAAAAAGGGGAAAGGATAGCACACATGGCAGTTCATGGGAGGATGACTACAGGACTCAATATACAGAAGAAAGTGGATAGGCATGTACACTGAAATGCTTTGTGCATTGGCAAGCTTGTCAAAATGCCTCTTGTTCCTCTTAAGGATCATGGAGAATTCTGCTTCCAACTTAGTACAGAGTTCAAGCAGAACTTGGAGCCTATCCTTTCCAGGGAAAATAGTGAACAACTCCTTGAGAATATTTGTGGGCCCAACAGTAATGTAGCATCCGATTGCCAATCTGTTACTTTCCAATGCAGCACCAGCAAACAACACTCAAAGGGTCAGTGCTCAGTCTCTGACGCAAGTCACAAAATCTCTGCTTGGTTTAGTGCAAGCTCAGGCTGCTGCTGTCAAGCCTGCAGATACTAGTACTTAAGGAGTTGTTGCAACTGTCCAACAATCTGTCTTTCAATATATTGCTGAGTTTACTAAGGCTCCCAAATGAATTGGGCAGTAGAAGTACTGCCTCAACACTGCAATGGTCCGCTTATCGACTATCCTCATTGACACACAGCTCTTATTTTATGAGCATTATCATTATGTGGTGGGGTTTCAAGAGGGAAAGTTATCAAGCAGCTAATTGTTGCTGAGTAGCTACTTTGATGTAATTTCTAGAAGATTCCTGGAACTGCACTCTGGCACAGGACGAAAGCATCGTGACTTCACCAACATGATGGTCTGGATGTGGCTGCACACCCACTACATGTTGAGTGTATAATGCCTCTTTTGTGATTTCAGAATTTCTCCCCACTGGGGGATGGCACCTATGAGGAAACATTCATGTAATCAATTACTCCCTGCAGCACCGGGAAATCTAAAATCCTGGTAGAGGTATGTGCCCACTCTTCCTGTTTTTCTCTCTCTATTTGGAACAAAAACAGTGAAATCTCCTCTCCCAGCAAACAGGACCTTTGTATCTTGTCGTGTGTAACAATATCTTTGAGATATGTTGGCAACATCACTGTTTCAGTGTGAAGGGTGTAAAACTGATATAAAAATTCATGGGCATGGCCACTTTAAGTGCCTATACAGATCTAAAATTACTGATCTGGTTACACGAAAGTGGCATGGTTCTGAAATCATATCCTTGGTAAATCACTGCCAGCAAACATACATCTCCTGACATAGATGGAGGTGGAAACGTACCCTGAAAACATTGGTAGATAAGACTTCCTGCGGACAGCCCTTCTCCCTCTTGTGAGCTTTTTCTGTTCCATATCCATTTGACACTGCAGCCCAAGGGGAATGACAATTTAATTTATTTGTGGGACATAGGCATCGCTGGCTGGCCAACATTTATTGCCAATCCCTATCTGCCCTTGGAAGGAAGTTGAGAATTAATCACATTACTGTGGCTCTGGAGTCACATGTAGGCCATACCACGTAAGGACAGCAGATTTCCTTCCCTAAAGGACATTAGTGAACAAGATGGGTTTTTCTGACAGTCGACAATGGTTATCAGTAGATTCTTAATTCCAGATTTTTTTTATGAATTCAAATTCCACTATCTGCCATGGTAGATTCGAATCCTGGTCTCCAGAACATTAGCTGAGTTTGTAGGTTAATAATCTAGCAACAATGACCATTAGGCCATCCCCACCCCTCTTATGCCCTCTGATTTGTAGTTTTTGCCCCACTTTCCTCCTTCAATGCAAGTTCTCCAGTTGCATTGAAATGCTCGAGTTCTTTTTTTTATTTAATTTGCAATAGGAAATCCCCCAAACTCAGATCTGAATTTGCTGACTTCAGGTTTCTGGCCATCTTTGTTTCCATAAAGGAAGCAGGTTCAGAGAAAGGCCAACAGACAGGGTAGGAAAACAGAGTTAGCAAGCTGCCAAACCAGAGCATCTTCAAACAGCAACGAATGGTATTTCTCGTGGTCCAGGTTAGAGTGTGATGCTTGAAGCTCACTATGTGCTGTGTTTATTTAAAGTATGCAAAACTCCTGGCACGGGTAATCCAGCGAGAAATTGTAGATCTTTAACCGGCAATGCAGCTGCTGTTGGCATGCCCAACATGTGCTCCATCCAAACTTAATTCAAGGGAATGTGCTAATATAGAATTGGACATACTATTTCTGCCCATTTAGTTATGGAAGTGAAGCTGCTATCACACACTGCAAGATTCTTACTTCACTCAGCATAGTCAAATCTAATGGCAGATTTACTGTTCATATTCAAAAGTCTTAAATGTTTGGTCAATAAATTTCTACTCTGCCAGTTTCATAGGGAAACAAAAAGGTTCAAATTAAAGAAAAATCTTAATTTGGCATGGTTGCATCTGATTTATTTTTAAACATATGTGACATTACATCACGTTCTATGTTTGGTTCAAGGTGTAAACTGAGTCTAGGCTAGACCATAATGTAGTGTCATAATATGTTGTTTATTTTTAATTAGCTGCAGTCAACACTACAGCTTCCTTTCAATGTGGAATATTTTTATGCAAAGTTTCTCCTCCTGACACCTTGTATCAAATTTCTAATCATTTGATATCAGGGAAAAAAAATCTAATAGCAAAGCAATCCATGTTGGAAAACAAGAAAGTACCTGTGGATTTCAGAAAACATTAAATAAGACATCTGAGCAGTATACTATCAGTCCAAAGCAATTCTTACAGATGTCTGTGTTCACTAATAGTTTTCTGTGTAAAAAAAATTAAAATGGTAAGATAGAAATTAGGGATATTATTACAACTGATGAAAAATATTTATAAAATGTGTTTACTGCTCCATGCCTTAAGCATGTGTTGTCAGTTGTAAAAGCAAATTCTCGCTGCTTCCCATTCATGACATGGTTATCTGTTCTTGAGTTTCTGCTGTGGATGGTTATACAGTTAAATCTGTAAACTGGAAAGACTCAACTGGCCCTTTAGTGTGGAAAGATATAAATGCGAGTCCAGATGCACTTTCTGCTTTAAAAATAAATGTTGCTGTGTCCAGTTGAAGCCACAACCTAGAAGACATACAGGGCTAAAGTTTCTTCCCCTTTACTGCCTGCTATTGACAAGTAGCACAGTGAGCTGGATTGGAAAACTGGCTACAACATAGTTCTGCTGGCACCCTAGTTCTGGCTGAAAATAGAGGATGTAGAATATCTGTATCCATATTTAGAGATTGTATGCTGTTGTGAAATGTGTTATGCAATTTCAATGTCCTTTTTCCTATGTTGGTTGCAAGAATAAAGGCCTAGAGAGGAATAAAATTAATAAAATATAACACTTTCATGAACTAGAGATAAGATGATTGCAAGTCATTGCAAAATATCTGAAGCATCCAATTCCTTTAACTTTGCTGCAATTTCACACTTTGCAATGGAAAACACTGCAATCAGTCACATTAAGCGACAGAGCAGAGCTTGTAAATCAGTGAGAAGCCAAGCAGGTTACATCCCTAAAAAGGAAGTGAGGGACTTGCATTCTCTGAACAGCTTCAAATGAACTTCTGTAAAAACCCTGCTGGCCTTGAATACAATGACGTAAGTTTGCTGTGAAACCGCTGGAATAGTTTCTTTTTTGTAAAAAGATATCTAAAGGCACTGCTCAGAGAGGGACAATATTTCTAGCTGAAAAAAAATGAAGACCCAGTCTATGACCATCCATCAGTATTGCATTGGGAGTGGCCTATACAGCCTTCTTTTTATGTGCCTTTGAAATAAATAGAATCTCTTGTTCTCTGGCAGGGCATCATCCTGACATCTTGACAGAGAATTGGGAATTCCTGCTGTTGGCCTTGATGACAGGCAGTCTGGGGACTGGAGGTGTTCATTTTCCCTCATTTCAAAATGTTTTTGTTTTTATTCATTCAAGTGATGTGAGCTTCACTGGCTAGGCAGCATTTATTGCCCATTCCTAATTGTCCTTGAAAAGGTGGTGGTGAACTGCTTTCTAGAACTGCGGCAATCTGTGTGATATCGATACACTCACAGTGCTGAGAGTGTGCCTCCTCCTGCTCCTATCTTCTATGTTAAGGAGGGAGTTCCAGGATTTTAACCCATCAGCAGCGAAGGAATAGTGATATATTTTTAAGTCAGGATGGTGAATATCTTGGAGGAGAATATCCATTTGGTGGTATTCCCATGTGACTGCTGCCCTAGTCATTCTAGATGGTAGGGGTCAGCTGTTTGAAAGTTGCTGCCTAAGGACTATTGCTTATTTCTTGAGTACTTTAATTCTTTGGTTCTAAATATGTAGGTTGAAAACCATTGTGCTTCCATCTAAATCACATGCGCCAGATCACTTCTGGTCAGCTGACTACACTATCTAAAGACTTCACTTGCACACAATACAAGATCTAATGCAGATTGCCAAAAATGGCATTGCCTTAGGATTGTTTACTGCAAAAGTTGCATCAATCTGGGCAGCATAAATAACTTGGCATCCTACTGAGACTAGAGAGAAATTAGTCAGATTATTAAAATAACTTCAAAGGAATTCAAAGTCCTCCCATTCCAATCAGAAAAAAAGTACATACATTCAGACATAACGAGTTGGAAATGAGAAGAAAAGTACTGAGAAGAGAAAAATAGAAGGAACTTGAATTTGATTAAGGGAAAGAATGAATAATCTCTGGAAGTGCAGTGACTGAATTTTAACTTTGTACTTTTGTTTAAGGAAATGCTGGATTACTTGTCCTCTCTTTAAAAAAAAGTTGCTGTGAAACAAACAGTTCAGCCTCTCCACTTAACCCTACAATATTGTTACAAATAGAGAGGAAAACACTATCCAACTCAGCTTAAAAAAAGCAATCACTTTTTTGAGTTAATTGAAGTCCACTATACCAATGGCCATCATTTTCTGCAATGAAAGCAGATTTTCATAATTTTTACATTTGATTTTGTTTTATTGTACGTAACATCAGCACCCTCTTATTTCACAACACTTGTTCCAGGAATTGTTGTCTGTAATACTCACTCTGTATTGTATAATGGCCCTCTGTTGTCAAGCTATCTTCAGTACTATCATACTCCTTGCTGGCCAGCTGCTTGTTGGCAGTCTCCAAACGATCTACAAGAAAGAGGAAATCCTCTTACTTCGAATACGTTGAAATATAATTTATGCCAAGATGTTACATAATAAGCTGACCTAGGTGAACCAAATTCAGCATTGTTTTACACAAGGGGTTTTATCTGTCCTAAAACTTCTAAATAGTACTGTTACAGATTGTCAATGCAACATCGAAAAATATCCAAGTGACTAATGATTTTCAAGCTAAATTTCAGATTTTACCAAGAAGCTAGAGTTCTGTCTCCATGCTGCCTATTCTTGGCGACATATATGAAAGACAGACTGAGACAAAGTATCTTTCATAGCTTCAGGATGTCTCAGAGCATAGATTAGTGTAGTCACAGTTTTGATATAGGGAAGACAGCAGTCAATTTATAGCAAAATCCCACAAACAGAAAAGTGGTCATAACTAGATAAAGTTTTAGATGGTGTTGACTGAGGGATGACTATTAGTTATGACACCAGTAGAACCCTCCTGCTCTGTTTGCAGAAATATCATGGGACCTTTACCCTCAGCAGAGGGGGAAGACAAGGTTCAATTTATCATCTCATCCAAAATATGGCACCTCAGATAGTGTTAAACTCCCTTAGTCCTGTACTGAAGTGCAAGATTTGATTATGCACTCAAATTTCTTGAATTAGGCTTGAACCCGCAACCCTCCAATTCAAACAGACAAACATAGACACAATTTAGGAGAGGGGTAGGCCACTTGGCCCCTCAAGCCTGCTTCACCATTCAATAATCTAATTGTAACCTCTAATTCCACATTTCTGCCTACCCTGCATAGCCTTTCACCCCGTTGTTAAGCAATAATCCATCTAACTCGACTTAAAAATACTCAAAGACTATCTTTTATCGTGGGTAGAGATGGGAACATCGGGGTGGCGGCGCGGGCTCGCTGGGCCGAAGGGCCTGTTTCCCGTGCTGTTTTGTTCTTTGTTCTTTTGAGGAAGACTCCAAAGTTCCAAAGACTCTCAACCCTCAGAGAAAACAATTCTCCTCATCTCAGTCTTAAATGAGTGACCCCTTATTTTTAAACCATGACCCCTAGATTCTCCCACAAGTAGAAACATCCTCTCTGCATTCACTCTGTGAAAACCTCTCAGGATCTTAAGAGGTTTCAATCAACTCATCTCTTACTCTTGTGAACTCCAGTGGATATAAGTCTAGACTGTCTAACCTTTCCTCATAAGGCAATGCATTCATTCCCAGTATTAGTCTAGTAAACATTCTCTCAGCTGTGCTTAAAGCATTTACATCTTTCCATAAATAAGGAGACAAAGTCTGTATGCAGTACTCCAAATTTCAATGCATAAGTGCTGTGGGAAGTGAAATATGTGGAAAATGACACAATATAAATTGAACTTCTTAGACTATAGGAAATATTTCTCCTGTCAGTCTAACACAAAGTAGATACATTAATATGTCTTGATATCTAATCTGTCACATCCCTGTACTCATTAAAAGATTTAATAAAAGTGACCTATGGGACTAAAATCTGTTTACAGTTATGTTATTTGTTTGAATATTAGAGTTCATGTTGGGTAAAAAGGTAACCATTTGCTCATATTTGACAATACAAGTGTTTCCTGGTGTCAACAACTGTACATTGTAAAATCCAGTTTAAATATCTGTTGTAGGTGAACAGTTAGTCACAAATTGCAATGGACAATATAACAGTAGGGCAGGATTCCCACATTATGGAGGTGCCAACATCTGACCATTCATTTATCACAATATAAAATGGGATAGGTTACTTCTGTGCTGCAACGGCAGTGGACTTCCTGCCTCCTCCACAATTATATCCCAGATTCTGGCTGATTTACTCAGACAGGACAATGTAACTAACTTGAGCAGACTGCAGGGATTTTTAAGATGCCATCCATCTCAGGTAGGGTGTTATTGTCAACTCTGCTGTTTATCTGGTAGTCCTGGCTGAAGATCTCAAATTATTTTTTCTCAGTGATCACCTGCCTTAGTCAAGCATCCATTTTAAAATTCAACCTCTCCTTTTTAACCCTGTCGTACTGGCCCATAACACTACTGAAAGGCTGATCTTGCACAGAGGAATGAAGGAATTTCTAAAATTGAGACGGAATTGAGATAGGCTTACAGTAGATCCAGAAATTAAATAATGTACAGTTCCAAAGGCTCCTTATGGAATGCAACAATTAGACAAATAGTAATAAGAAGCACAAGGCTAACTCAAGTACCAGAAATTGCTTGCTAGCACCAAGAGGACACATGGCTGTAAATGTTAGGGGGACACTAAAGAGTAGGCAGCTAGCATTCTTCACAAGGTTTTGAAGTTGCTTTCCTCAGGTGACATAAATCAGAATTATTTCTATCAGATGAGGTTGTTAGGTCTTGAGAACAACGTAGAAGACATTTTTGTTCTGTGAATGGGCAAGATGTCAACAGGACATTGTTCCATCCCCTACACATAGCAGAAATGAACAAAAATCCTGTAAAACTGATAGGCATGACAACTCCATATTCACCATCCCCTCTATATGATTGACCAGAAGAGCTTAAAACTTTATATTTCAAGAAGCACATCCACATGTCTTTCTCACCATATTGCCTGACTCAAAATGTGAGTAAGGAGAGGTGGTTGAAGAAAACCTACACCTGAGAGCAATATTTCCATAGTATGGATACAGGGAAACTGGATGAAAGCACAGTTGCCAATAAGCTGTCATTCCTAGTGTTTTTGTTTCCTCCTTATAACAAGAATCAGTACCTGGAGAGAAGCACAACCACCATTAAGAAACACAATGATGGGCAGAGAGAGATGGAGAAGTAGGGTGCTAGCAACTGAAAACAGGTTGGTAAAGTAAGATGAGATGATAACATACAGTGGATTGCTACAAACTCAAGACATTCAATGCCTGTAGTGGAATCTATTACCAAGCTGCAACACTGTCAAGTGGCATGCAAGGAGTCTTAACCTTTCTAAACCTTAAGGCCCTAACCCTTTTAAAGCTCGTTTCCTTGCTTTACACAACAAACAAGAACTCATGAGCAAGAAGGTGTGCACTCAGGTGTGTGAGGACTGGATGGGATTTGCAGGACAAGAGGAGGTCAACAGAAGGACATGTAAGTGGCTTTCAGGGACCTCCTGGTTCCCAAGCTGGGTCCCGCAATCAAGCAATGAGTATCTTTGAAAGAAGGAACAAATGGGAGGAGTAGACCACTTGGCCCATTGAACCTGCTCTGTGATCCAACTAGATCATGACTGACCTTCTACCTCAACACCATTTTTACTGCACTATCCCCACATCCCTGGAAAGACATCCCTGGATGTCTTTCCTATCTAGTAATCTATCCATCTGTCTTGAGCTTCCACATCCCTAAGGGGTATGGAATGCCAAAGACTCCATAGAAATTCCTCATTGTCTCAATCCTACCATAGACTGCCCCTTAATCTGAATCCCCAGGTTCAAAACCCCTCTGGTCAGGAGAAACATCGTTCCTGCATCTACTCTGTTGAACCCTATAAAAAGAATTGTACACTTTAATGCAATTATCTCTCATTCTTCAAAATTAGAGAGAATACAGACACTGTCTCTTCAATCTCTTCTCAGAGTATAAACCCAGGGATCAGTCTGGAGCAGCTTTATTGCATCCCCTTATATACTTCCTTAGCTAAGTGACCTAAGATGCACATAATACTTCAGGTATGCAGTCACCAAGTCTCTATATAATTGCAGTAAGCCACCTTTACTCCTTTATTTAAATCCTCTTGCAATAAAGACCTTTTGCCTTCCTAATTCCTGCATATATTAGCTTTCAGTGACACGTGAACAAGGACACCCTTTGGACAGTTAACACTTCCCAATCTCATACGAAATACTCTGCATTACTGTTTTACCTACGAAAGTGATAACTTCACATTTTTTCACATTATACTCCATTTGCCTTGTTCTTGCCCATTCCCACGTCTGTCTAAATCCTTTTAAATTATTTTGCATCCTCCTCATAACTCACATTCCCACATAGTTTTGTGTAATTGGCAAATTTGGAAATATTACATTTGGTTCCCTTATCCAAATCATTGACAGATAGATTGTGAATAGCTGATATCTAAGCACCGTTTCTTGTGGTACCCCACTAGTCACAGCCTGCCAACCTGAGAATGACCCATTTATCTTAGGCCTGTTTACTGTCAGTTAGCCAATTCATATGAGTACCTCATGTGTTCCAATTTTGTTTACTAACCTCTTGTGGGACCGTTTTGAAAGCTTCTAAAAATCCAAATACACATCATCCATTGGTTCTCCCATATTTTTACAAATATTTATTTGTTCATTCATGGGGTGAGTGTTGTGACTAGACCAATATTTATTGCCCATTCTTTAGCTGCCCTTCAGAAGGTGGTGGTGACCTGCCTTCTCAAACCACTGCTGTCATTCGGTGTAGTACACCCAGACTGCTGTCAGGGAATTCCAGAATTTTGACCCAGTGATGATGAAGCAACGGGGTGATGTATTTCCAAGTTAAGGTATGTGGTGAAGGGTAACTTCCTGATGGTGGAGTTACCATGCATCTGCTTCCCTTGGTCTTCCAGATGCTAGTGCTCACGGGCTTGGAAGGTGCTATCCACTCAGTTTTATTTCAAATATGATCTGTTAAATATGATTTCTATCTTATAAAGCATATTTTTTCAACTGAAACCTACCATTATTTCTCAAGTTTCCAGTTGTCTAGCATTTCCCTGACTGCTGATGCCAGACTAACAGGTCTGTAGTTCCCTATTTTTTCCCCAGTCTTGCCAACAGTGCAGTTTCAATTAGCCCAGTCTTTTCAACTTTTCCCCTCACCTGAGGTGTGGTGATCCTCAGGTTAAAACACTACCAGTCAGTTCTTTTCTTCAAAGGGGGCTGCAGCTTATGGCCAACTAGGGCTATGTTGACTTTATCTTTCTCCCTTCCTCCTTTCTTAAATAATGGTGTCTGGCTTGCTTTGTGATACCTGTTTCCATTCTCTTTGGCATTTATGTCAAGAAATCTTTTGTTGGTTAGCTCTACCTTCCCCCATCTCCTTCACAGATCCCTAGCCCAGTGATTTAAAACTTCTTACATTTCTATTTTCTTCCATTCTGGTGAAAAGTAATTAACTTGAAATGTTAACTCTGTGGTTTCCAGTCTAGGGAGAACTTGAGAAGACCAAAGCACTGGGTTTGAAGTTGTTTGTTTCCCCTCTTGAAGTATTACCTCTTAGGTCCCTGTTGAAGTCATGCAGCCTTCTTATTTCTCCTTCCAATTTATTCCGCATGGCTTTATCCAGAGTCTCTCGTTTGGTCGTGGACTTCATTAAGTTCTCATGGGCTTCGGAGATTCGCTGGATTTCCATTTCAAACTGTAAAAGAATACAAAAAGAAATAGTGCAGCAATTGTTCAATCCTGTCTCCAGTCACATATGTTTACTTAGTAGGGCTATTCAGAGAAGATAGCACATGATTTTCTTGTTAAAAACATGTACATGTGACTTCATTAATGTAACTAAATATCAAAAAACTCCTTTGAAGCTTATGCAGCCAAAACTGATTGATTACGGTTACATAATTGATATTTTTGAAATCATTATATGGAACATAGGGGAAAGTTCGCTTTCATACTAGCAGGAAAATGAAGGGAAGGCTGGCTATGCATTCTTATATCCCAATGGATTTTAATGGGAACTTTATTTGAATACTTCCATATATTCATTTATTATTTTTATAGCAGATAAACCTTTACAACGTCCACCTGGAGTGGGAAATGGAGAATAGTGCAACAATGTAGGATAGTCTAAACTCTCCCTGTAGAAATCACTAAATGGTGATCAAAAATGGGATTGTACTATTTATAATTTTAAGTTTAATTTCCAAAAAATATCCTTTTAAAGATCTCAGTGAGTTCATACTTCCAATTAAAACCTTTAAGCTTACACATTGCTGCACGCCCACAGAACAGAGCAGGCGCTTTGACAAGATATAAACAGTGAAGTCCTTATATACTGGGTTGTTTATAAACAAGAATGTCCCTAAATGAATGTATTTCATGGAACAAATATGGATTTAGCAGCATTGAATAAGTTAGAAATAAATTCAGCTTGTAACTATTTGATTGTAAACGAAGAGTCATCAATAAATTATCATCAACAAAAATCCATATTCTATGGGGTGGAGAAAGACATTTTGAATCGATCTGAGGGAGTGGGGGCAAAATTAATTACAAAGAGCTCTGCATTGGACTAGGCTGGGAACGTTTTCTGGACAGGATACAGCAGGCCAGAAAGATCTTTCCCATCACTTTTCTGATAACATTCATTCCCCTACCTCCAGGCTGGTACATGCTACAGCCTCATTTTCTTGCATAATCTGACCTTAGAAAAAGAGAGAGGTTATTGGGTATTTTTTTGGAGTTCATGTTGATGGGATGTTACCTCACCTGAAGCCAGAGTACATCAGAAGAATGCAAGTGCACAATTGCAATTTCTTCACACGGCTTCAAATTATTTTATCACCAGTGCAGACTTGGAAACAATTTGTCTTTGTAGTATTATCTATAAAGAGGCATTTGTGGGAATCAAGAGAAAAGGAAGAACTTACAATTCCGCAAAAGAAAAACTGCTTGGTCAAAACTTCATGAGTAAACTGCTTACTTAGCAACAACCCCCTTATAGATTTTTAACCACAAAAGTCCAGTTATATTACACAACTCAAGTACTGGCATTCTACTGCTCTGCCCATCATGGAATTGGAGCAGGCAAGGGGTGGACAATGGAAATGTTCGTTGACCTCGGGCAAGAATTTCCAGTCTCGCTTGAGCGAGGCCGTAAAATCCTACCCAAGGAGTTGCTCTCAGACATTTTCCATTCTGACGTGGAATTCCAAAACAAGGTTCCGAAACAAACTGCTTTTCAACATAAAGACTCTTCTGGCTTAACACTGGGGGGCTATCTCCAAATTCAAATTTTCACAGCAACCAACAGATAAAGACGACGGTATCAGGGCTTTCTCTCGCAGACACACCAACTCAAGTTAAACAACCGTCCTTATCCACCTTTTTGTCCTTTCGTTATTCTCAAATCCCTCTTAGAACTCAGCTTCTCCAAACATAAACATTTTTCATCTCTTCTATTTCACCTCTACTTTCAGGCCAGTAAATTTTAATGCATCTTCCACTGTTTATTCATGAAAACTTCGTAATGCAAACGTTCTTGTAACTTCTCAGCTCACTTTGAAGTTCAACAGCTCAAAACAAAACAAGTTTCCTACTTATCTCATAATGCAAATTTTGAATCCAAACTATTTACCCATAACTCAAACGCACCAAAACCTCCCATTACATATGCATCAATCAACACCTTCAACCTTTCATCTCTTAGCCCTCACAGCCAAACTGTCTCTAGTAACCTTCTCCCTGAATAATTAACCCTGGACATACACCTTTCTTTTACTCTGACAGGATATCAACATAATATCTCAACAAATTAATACATCTCTCATCACAGCATATAGAGCAATTTCAGATAATTCAATTCATAAGAATGGGGAAACCATGCAGCAAAATGCCCCATCTTTGCAAAACAAATGGTGGACTACACATATCTTATCACCCGCCTTCTGCTGCTTGCCATCTCCTTTCCACTGAGAAAGTGATAAAGTAATTGTCTGAGCAAACATGGCAGCAATCATTTAATTCATAAAAGTTAAACTGGCTTATTTGCAAATGTCCCCTTTGATCATCTGGAAGGATCTTCCTACATAGAAACTTAATAATCTTATAACCTCACAGCTATGAAAAGGGGAATCTCAATCATTGAGGGATTTGTAAATCAGATTCAGCATAGTACTGTGTTGGCTCTGTAGTGAATTGGAAAGGCTGCAACAGCTATTATGTATTATACTCAGATAGAATTGGCATGATTTATAAAAATGTTTGCTTAGATATGGATGGCACATATACATTTAGTAAGATGTCTTTGCTCATAAGGACTTCAGTCCTTGATGAGCTTTCCTCATTGAATTCACAATTCCCAGCAGGAACAGTCGAAGGAATTCCCATGCTCCCAATTTTCCACTATAACCTTTTTAATATTTACTGGTATTGGAAATATTATTCTACTTTTCTTCTTTATCACACTGCAGTCGAAGATCTTACAACAGTTGTATAGTAGGAATGCAGAGCCACATCATCTAATTAGCTAAATATGCCCCATCAAAACATCTTCTGTGAAAGCAATACTGGGGGATGGGGAGAATACCACTTTACCAAGTTCATGTTTCAATGAAGACAGAAGCCTTGATATAAAAACGCTTTCCACAACTGATTACTTACTACTGGATGCCAAGGAACCAACAATGCATGTTTTCAGTAGATCATAAAAGGAACTGTGACTGATTTATGCACGATGATTCATGTTTGCTAAGTTGAGGTAGTGTGCTGCCCTAAGCAAGGCACAAAATATGCAATTGGGCAGAATCATTGTTAGCTTCAGTGTAGAATTATATCAAACTAATGAAACTGTTGTCATGGTTCTTCAATTATAATATCCTTTGAGAAAAATTACTTAAAATGTTTGCATTTTACCCATCAGATTCAGAAATATAAAACGGCTTTCTTTTCAATCATCTTGAAAGTTTGGTCTTGCAAATAATTGTTCAGATTCCTCAATGTTTTTCGGAAAATTCCAATTATCCATACTTGAGAATCTAAAATAAATACTAGTCTCTATTAGACAAAAAGTTCTGAAAATGACAGACAGGCAGTCACGGAGTTAAACCTGTTATTGCAAGTACTCAGCCTATATTGATAACCAGTCTTCACAACTAAATATGGTTTAGGCTGAAAAATGTAATGTTTGTAGCAACCAGCTTCTGCTGGATAGACAATGCCTCTGGATAAAATAAAAAAGTCTGCAAATTTGTAATTAATCTGATTTTGTTTGGTCCTGATAAGTATAATAGTTCCAGTTCAGTCTGACCTATTATGATATCACTGAAACATGTTGTACTCAACATGTATATGAACATAACAAAAGCATGAGGCAAAAGTTGCTCATTCAATGCAGTGAAGATTCCTGCAGAATAATCTCAAGAATGGAGCAGGAGGCCACATTGCACCAGCATTGGTATCATGGGCAAACACCACAAAAGATCCATCCAGCTTTATCAATACACACAACCAGGGCCATTTTGACTGTGATCATCATCCCCTGTGAGATATAAAAGCTGCTTCTCATCAAGTAACTTTGAAAGGGAATTTTTAAAAGACCAAGGACTATTTATCTGAATATTTCTTTCCTATTTTCTCTTTCTAAGCTTGTTAGCTGTTTTCCCATTTTCATTTTTTCCAAACAGGAAAGGAAACTCACCTAGATATTACATCAGATGGCCTCACCTTTGATCAGCTGACTCAGCGAGCAGAAACTGCCATCCTTTGGTTCTGGATGTGCATCCTGATGTAAAAAGGGCTTACACCATAGGTGATATTGAAAAGTATGGTTATCTTAGAAAAGAACATATCTTTAAGGAGGTCTGAAATGCAAAAATGATTTGCTTTTAAGACTTCAGAGACCACCTGTACTGTTTATTTTATTAACCTCTACCTCCTCTCCTAAAGACTTTAAAGTAAAAATATTGCTTTCACCACATAACCAGTAATTGTCTGCAGGTTACTTGACTAGATTCAGAGAATATATTCAACCACAGAAAACATTACAATGGCACCTCACCCATGCATTTGTCCGTTCAGGACTCATTGGATGATCAAAGGAAAACATGGCAGCTTCTTGCCCTTTGCCCCTTAGCCCAGGTACATCAAAGCCAATTTTAGCACTGTACTACCATCCTGGTCGAGGTAAGCTAATTAAGGAGGAAATTTATCCTGGACTACTTGTTCTAAATGGTTCAGTTCCAAAAGTGGGCAGTGCATTTACTCTATGAACCACTAGAGAACAGAATGTACAAACACAAGAACACTCAAGGGCAAAAAACTAATCAATCATTTTACCCATCAGAGCTCATCCTTCTCATACTCTCAAATTCCAACCTTGTATTCAACTGCGTTTTGAATGCTCCTAATTCTTCCTAATATTTATTTAATTTTACTTTTTGCTGACATAAATGTATTCCATCTGAACTCCTGGCCTGACTTGCTTAAAATATAGTACATTTGTACATAATCATCACCTAAGAATGAGATGCCTTCCTTTCCCTCAAAATGTAACACATAAGCTTCTTTGTTTTTTTTTCAGCTCATTTGCTTTACTTTTCTGTTTGCACATTGCTGCATCCTCTGTACTGTATGTACATCTTGTCTGTGGCACAGTTACTAGAACACAGTATGAACCTCTCAATACACATAAATTCTTGGTGGAACCTCACAGAGATGAATGCTTTGCATTCTAGTTACCTTCTGAAGATGATACTAGTGACTTGTCAAATACCAGCCTGAACAACAACATCATAGCTGAAAAAAGGAAATGCCTTTCACAAGCATAGCCATTTTAAGTATTTTTGTAATGTATTCACTGTTGTAATGTAAGAAACACAGAGGGTAACAACAAACACTGTTGTAATGTAAGAAACACACCAAATCTCTTTAAACAGTAATGCAATGAAAGACCAGATAATCTGATTTTGTGATTCTGATTGAGGAATATCGGCCTGGACACCAGGGATAACTCTGTTGCTCTTCATCAAAATAACGTTATAGGTTTTTTTTACATCCACTGCAGCAGACAGTTAGTCCCTCTGTTTAACATTACATCTGAAAGATAGCACCTTTAATAATGTTGTGTTAGTCTTGCATTTAGTGTCAAATTCATATAGCTGGACTTCTGATTCAGAGGTCAAACTGTTACCACATCTACCAGTTCAACTGCTTAAATCCCCAGTTCCAACTTGGACAGAACCAATGGTAGAGGTTAACAGCTTCACTGCCTTCGATAGTCATTGGCGGTGGCATTTGGAAAGTCGATCTAGGTTGCAGGTCATTGCACGTGCTTTTAAAATAAAAAAGGTAGCAGGTGGTAAAAGCACACTTTTCTTCACTCAACCCTAGGTCCATACATAAATTGTGGAGGAAGACAATGTTGGGTTGGCCTCATTCAATTATGTAGCACTTTTCTGTTATCCTTAAGTGAAAACTAGGGAATCACATAAGTAAACACGTGTTGCTGAAACTATCCTGTGATGAGAATGTCCTTCCCTCTGGCTTTTTGAAGTATAGTTCTGTAGCTCACAAAAACAATAAAAATACTGAAATATTAGACAAAGCTGAGATACAGGCAAACATTATCCAGGCAGTGAAATATATTTGAATTAATAACTTGGCTGAGTTGGCACATGACTCAAGTATACCTCAAGTTACATGTGTGTAAGGTACAACAATGAAATCGTATCTAATGGGACTAAAATTAAAGCAAATATGGACATCTTATACAGCCATGATGGGAAAAATATACAAGTGTTCCAATTTCATCCACACTGGTAATTTTCATGTATTGGGGCAGCCCATAACCATGTTTAAACAGATGCTGCCCAAAAATACAATCCTCAAAATGGAGGTGTATTCATATAAAAACTTCTCTCACGTGATGGGTTTTCACCCTCAATTTCTAAAGTGGACGCCTTTAGAACATTAAAACTGGAAAAACTCAGCAGGTCTGGAAACAACTGGAAAGAGAAACTGAGTTATGCTCAGCCTGCAAGCATAGTCATGACTTTTTTGTCATATGCCATTTCAATTCACCATCACCACTCGCCCCATGTCCACAGTTCTGTCCTCCACCTGCGACAGTATTCCAGTGAAAACCAATGCAAACTGGCACTTTACAGCCTTCTGGACTTAACACTGAGCTCAACAATTTCAGACCATGAACTTTGTCCTCAATTCTGATATTCATTTCTCCCAAATTCTTAACTTTTAATGCTTTGCTTTCAGAGTGCTGACCCTTATTCTCTTAACTGGGGTGAGATCCTCCAGCCCACTTGCCCCAAAACCAAGGAATCCTGCTCAAGGTCAATGGTCCTCCCCCCTCTGCCAGAATTCCCACGGCAGGCAGGATAGGAGAATTCCTATCCGATATTTATGCTACTATTAGCACATGCCTCAGACGTTAACACTGTAATTACCGCACTCATTGTCTTGTGTCCAAGACATCTTTGTTAAATTTCTCGTGAGCTCCTGGTTGTTCTTTTATTTAGTTCCATACACCCCATGCTCTTCAACAATATAAAACTCATTAGATTTCTATCTCTTATCAGCTCTGAACAGCCATACAGATGCAAAGCATTAACTCTTATTTCTCTTTCCACAGACTCTGCCAGATGTGCTGAGCGTTTCCAACATTTTCTGCTTTCATTTCAATTTCCAGTATATTGTTTTTACTTTTAGAACACACTCATCATTTAACTTGGAGGACCATCTCCCATAGCAATAACAGTATGAATGGCTAATAGCAACTGAGTTCTCGTGCTTTACCAACCAGAATACATTACATTGTAGAAGAAAAGTTGGAAAAATAAATAAAACAGGCTTACTGGAATAGCAGAAGCCAAGTCAACAATTCACAACAGTAATGTAAAAAAACTTCCCATTTCTTTGAATATTTTTTCATATTCAACTTTAGTAACGTAACCCAGATTAAATAGGTAAGTACGTCTTGTTTATCAAATCTGCAGCAGATTATAACAATTATTTTTATATCAGGGGTTTATGTCAGATTTCAAACTTACTACTTACATTATCTTAACAAATGCTCTGGCATTTATTGTGCTTCATACCATTAATAGAGTGCAACAAGCAGCGTGGATAAGGGGATCCAATAGATATAGTGTATCTGGATTTCCAAAGGCATTTGATAAGTTGCCACATAGAAGGTTTCTACACAGATGGTGATGGAGTAATATATTAGCATGGATAGAGGATTGGCTAACAGGAAATCGATCATTTTCAGGTTGGCAAAACTTAAACTAGTGGAGTGCCCCAGTGATTAGTGCTGACACCTCAACTATTTATAATATATATTAATGATTTGGGAGAAGAGACCAACTTTATTATAGCCAAATTTGCTGACCATACCTTTATCAGAATCCACTTGCCAACCAATCAGCACTCTCATCTCATGCAGTATAAACTTTGTTCCCTTTACATTCTTGAAAATTGTCCTGATGAGTGCAAACATAAAGCTTCAACAACATTTGGCTTTTTACAGCAACACTGAAGGTCTCTACTACTAATCAACAATAAAAAGTGGACTGATCCTTACTTTAAATACAACATATACACTATGCATGTGTTTTTAATAAGCTACAAATGTCATGTACGCATTTTTAATAAGTTACAAATGAAAGGCTACAAAATTACAGATTTATAGTGGGAAACTAGTATGAAAGCACAAACCATAGTCCATAGAGTGAATTTTATTGGGTGGAGTGGAATGTATTGCTCCCCTCACCCCATCCCCAGTAGAAAAGACAGTTTTGAGATGACCAATATTTTAAAATGTTGTCCTGCAGTGATAATATGCTGAAGGGAGTCTTGATAAGCCTAAAATGGGCAGCACAATGATTAGCACTGTTGCCTCACAGCACCAAGGACTCAGGGCTGATTCCAGCCCAGGGTGGTATTGTACAGAGTTTGCTCATTCTCCCTGTGTTTCTTCCTGGAGGCTCTGGTTTCCTCCCACAGTCCAAAGACATGGACGTTAGGTGAACTGACAATGTCAAATTGCCCTATAATGTCCCAAAATAGATAGATAGAATAATTATGGTAAATGCACATAGTTACGTGATTTGGGGCATGGGAGTACCATCTTCTGATACCATCTTCTGGGTGCAGTGCCAATCTGTTTTAATCTGGAGTTGTTAGAAAATGGGCTGGCTTTCATACTGCTTTCCCCAGCCAAACGTATTAAGGTGGAGATGGAAACGGGCTCTTAACGTACCATTAATTGATCAAGTAAAGGCCTTAATAAGCCTAAAATGGGCTGACCTATCCATCATGAGGACAACCCAGGGGTGGACATGATGGCAGTGAGCTAGCTGCCCATTCTATGTATCCAGACCTGCCTGCAAATATGTCAGTAAGAATTTAGCAACATCAATTTTAAATCCAACTGATTTATTTGATAGTAAAATTGCGAGCTTTCAACACTCTGTCATGTCTTCGTCAGGCAAATGCAGTATTCTGGTCTGCAATAGCACACATTAGCACAGACAGTTATAGATTGCTGATTAGAATGCGAATCCTTACAAGTAACCTGCTATTCAAGTGTTAAAGTGGCTAACAATGTGTGTGAAGGGAATCCTGAGCACTGGTATTTATGGTATTGGGCCTGATGGTATTTATCCCAGGCTGCTAAGGGAGGTGAGAGATGACATTGCTGGGCCTCTGACGCAAATCTTTGTCTCTTCTTTGGACACAGGTGAGGTCCCAGAGGACTGGAGGATTGCAAATGTAGTACCGTTGTTTAAAAAGGGTGAAAGGGATAACCCAGGGAACTATAGGCCGGTGAGCTTCACTTCAGTTATAGGTAAGCTAATGGAGAGGATCCTCAGGGACAGGATGTATGAGCATCTGGAGCGCTGCAATCTGATCAGGGATACGCAGCATGGCTTCATTAAGGGGAGGTCGTGCCTTACGAACCTAGTGGAATTTTTTGAAGAGGTGACAAAAACGGTTGATGAAGGACAAGCCGTTGATGTCGTCTACATGGATTTCAGTAAGGCGTTTGACAAGGTTCCCCATGGTAGGCTGATAAAAAAGGCGAAGGCGCATGGGATACAGGGCCAGGTATGTAGATGGGTTGAGAACTGGCTTGGGAGGAGGAGACAGTGGGTAGTAGTGGAAGGCTCTTTTTCCAACTGGAGGTCAGTCACTAGTGGTGTGCCACAGGGCTCAGTACTAGGACCTCTTCTATTTGTGATTTATATAAATGACTTGGAAGAGGGGGTAGGTGGTGTGATCAGCAAATTTGCTGATGACACTAAGATACTTGGATTGGCGGGGACTGAGGAGCAGTGCCAGGCAATACAACAGGACATAGATAGGCTGGTAGATTGGGCAGATAGATGGCAAATGGAATTTAATCCGAATAAATGCGAGGTGATGCATTTTGGCCGGAATAATGTAGAGGGGAGTTATAGGATAAAAGGTAAAACTATCCGGAGTATAGAGACGCAGAGAGACCTGGGGGTGCAGGTTCACAAGTCTCTGAAGGTGTCAGTACAGGTGGAAAAAGTGGTAAAGAAAGCGTATGGTATGTTAGCCTTCATAGGAAGGGGTATAGAATACAAGAGTAGGAGTTTGATGTTGCAAGTGTATAGAACGTTGGTTAGGCCTCACTTGGAGTACTGCGTCCAGTTCTGGTCGCCGTACTACCGGAAGGATGTGGAGTCCCTGGAGAGAGTGCAGAGGAGATTTACCAGGATGCTGCCTGGTATGGAAGGGCTGTCTTACGAGGAAAGATTGAACGTACTGGGGTTGTTTTCCCTTGAAAGACGTCAGCTGAGAGGGGATCTATTAGAGGTATATAAGATTATGAGGGGTATAGATAGAGTAAATGGTGGTAAGCTTTTTCCACCATTAAATTCTGATAGAACGAGGGGTCACGGCCTTAGGGTGAAGGGGGCTATGTATAAGACTAATATTAGAGGGCATTTTTTCACACAAAGGGTAGTGGGGGTGTGGAATGCACTACCGAGTAAGGTGGTGGGAGCAGGCACGCTAGGGTTGTTTAAGGGTCTCCTGGACAGCCACATGAGCGGTCTGCAGATAGAGGGATATAGGAGGACTGTTTAAGTACTTTAATTGTTTCCACAGGCTGTTCGGTCCACCTTGTTGACCAACAAGGTGCATGCATTCGGCAGGTCGTGCGAGGGCTGCTCCTGGATGTTACTTCAGGAGTGGCCTAGTGCTTCATGTTGTTAGTGTATGCTTAAACTGGACCATCAGATGGGCAACATGACAGCTCAGAGACTATCGCTGTTGCTGTGCAGACACATGGATTTGGGCCTGTGTCTGCGGAAGTTTGCGCGTTCTCCCCATGGTTGCGTGGGTTTTCTCCAGGTGCTCCGGTTTTCTCCCATGTCCCAAAAATGTGCTCTTAGGCTGATTGGGTAACAAATTGTCCCTATATTGGTCTCTATATGTCATTAAGACGTTAGGATGGTGGCGCAGGCTCGTTGGGCCGAAGGGCCAACATGCTGTGTTGTTCTTTGTTCTTTGTTGGTTAGAGAATTGTGTATTTTCTCCAGACAGCACAGTAAGTGAGGTTTTTTGCTAACCCAGGTAAGTTACGGGGATTACAGATAGTGTGTCATGAAGCCAAGATCCCTATTAAGACCGTCCTCATGTGTGCGGAACTTGGCTATCAGTCTCTGCTCAGCGACTCTGCGCTGTCGTGTGTCACGAAGGCCCCCTTGAAGAACATTTACCCACAGGTCGGAGGCCGAATGCCCATGACTGCTGAAGTGTTCGCCCAAAGGAAGGGAACCGTTTTGCCTGGTGATTGTTGAGCGATGCTCATTCATCCGCTGTCATAGTGTCTGCACCCCCAGCTTTTGTCTTGACACTACGGACTTCCTACAGAAACTCAGCACACATGGAGCAGTAGAACCAGGGACACTCCTTGTCACAATGGATGTCTCGGCGCTCTACACCAACATCCCCCACGAGATGGTATTGCTGCAACTGCCTCAGTACTCAATGCCAACAACTGCCAGTTTCCGGATGCAATTTTACAACTCATCCGCTTCATCTTGGACCACAATGTCTTCACCTTCAACAATCAGCTTTTCATCCAGACACATGGAACAGCCATGGGAACCAAATTCGCACCTCAGTATGCCAACATCTTCATGCACAGGTTCGAACAAGACTTCTTCACCACACGAGATCTTCAACCAAGGTTATATACTAGATACATTGATGACATCTTTTTCCTTTGGACTCATGGTGAACAATCATTGAAACAACTGTATGATGATATCAACAAGTTCCATCCCACCATCAGACTCACCATGGACTATTCTCCAGAATCAGTTGCATTCTTGGACACACGCATCTCCATCAAGGACGGTCACCTCAGCACCTCACTGTACCGCAAACCGACAGACAACCTCAATGCTCCACTTCTCCAGCTTCCACCCTAGACACGTTAAAGAAGCCATTCCCTATGGACAAGCCCTCCGTATACACAGAATTTGCTCAGATGAGGAGGATCGTGACAGACACCTCCAGACACTGAAGGTTGCCCTCGTGAGAACAAGATATGGCGCTCGACTCATCGATCGACAGTTCCAACGTGCCACAGCGATAAACCGCACTGACCTCCTCAGAAGACGAACACGGGACACAGTGGACAGAGTACCCTTTGTTGCCCAGTACTTCCCCGGAGCGGAGAAGATACGACATCTTCTCCAGAGTCTTCAACATATCATTGATGACGATGAACATCTCGCTAGGGCCATCCCCACCCCCCACTTCTTGCTTTCAGACAACCGCACAACCTCAAACAGATCATTGTTCGCAGCAAACTACCCAACCTTCAGGAGAACAGTGACCACAATACCACACAACCCTGCCACAGCAACCTCTGCAAGACATGCCAGATCATAGACATGGACGACATCATCAAACGTGAGGATACCATTCACCAGGTACACGGTACATACTCTTGCAACTCGGCCAACGTTGTCTACCTAATACGTTGCAAGAAAGGATGTCCCGAAGCATGGTACATTGGGGAGACCATGCAGACACTACGACAGCGGATGAATGAGCATCGCTCAACAATCACCAGGCAAAACAGTTCCCTTCCTGTGGGCGAACACTTCAGCAGTCATGGGCATTCGGCCTCCGACCTGCGGGTAAATGTTCTTCAAGGGGGCCTTCGTGACACACGACAGCGCAGAGTCGCTGAGCAGAGACTGATAGCCAAGTTCCGCACACATGAGGACGGTCTTAACAGGGATCTTGGCTTCATGACACACTATCTGTAACCCCCGTAACTTGCCTGGGTTAGCAAAAAACCTCACTTACTGTGCTGTCTGGAGAAAATACACAATTCTCTAACCAATGCTCAGGATTCCCTTCACACACATTGTTAGCCACTTTAACACTTGAATAGCAGGTTAGATGTAAGGATTCGCATTCTAATCAGCAATCTATGACTGTCTGTGCTGATGTGTGCTATTGCAGACCAGAACACTGCATTTGCCTGACGAAGACACGACAGAGTGTTGAAAGCTTGCAATTTTACTATCAAATAAATCGGTTGGATTTAAAATTGGTGTTGCTAAATTCTTACTAAGTTCTTACTACCCCAGTCCAACACCGGCATCTTTACATCATGCAAATATGTCAGCAGGGAGTCATAAAATTCCCCAGAGATGGGAGCATGCACAAAATCATTTTTATGATTTTCTTCACAAAACCCATTGTAAAAGCCCAATATAGAGTGTTGATTCCCCATTCAGTAATAGTATGGTCTGTACAAAGCTGGACTGGCACTGGCATGAAAGTCTTCTCTGTGTTAATTCTAGTTAAGCCACGTGGCCCAAGTACACAAACATCTGAGGAAAAATTCTTTTTTTGGTATATAAACGCTTTACTGGGTTAACATCAAAATTGCAGTGCAATTTCAATATCATACATTAAATATAACATTAACAACCCTGTACTTAACATTCTTGGATCTGAGGCTTTTCACAGCATAGGTGGGGGAAGAGGAATGAGGGGACAAATTGGATACTGGCCAGGAACTAAGAGAAGGAATTGGAGTAGGTTACCAAAAGAGGGGTTCAAGATGCAAAGTTTGAAGCTGGTTTCGAAAAGTTTCAGAGAATCTTAATGTTGAAGGCTAGATCACTGATAGTGCAATAAATGAAGCGGAAATATGATGTACAAGTTGGCAAATTCCAACATTAGGAAGTACGAGATTGCATTTAAAATAACCAGCATCATATTTTTGGTGAGGTGGTTGGCATGTATCCAAAACTCTGACACTTATAAATTATCCTGCTTAATGAGTTTGAAGTTTCTTCCATCTTGGCCATCTATTTATTTGGACTACAATAAACAGATACGGAACTGAGAATTCAAAACATGCAAGAATAATTGTTTATTCTTCTGACGTGACACACATTATATTAAAACATTCACACAGAATTAGAGATTAACCAGTTGTTTATGCAACTTTCAGATCATTCTAAGAGTTTAATTCCTCCCAGTTTCACTCCTTCTCTTTTGAAGAAAAACGACAGTATGATACCATAAATATTTATTGTCGGTTATTTTCCCCCCTCTTTTCCTAACTCAAGTAACATGCTTGCAGCCTGGAGCATGAACAATGGTGGATATTTTTTGTATTTTGCTACTATGGTATGGTGGCACAGTAGTTAGCACTGCTGCCTCACAGAGCCAGGGACTTGGGTTCAATTCTGGACTTGGGTGACTGTGTGTAGAGTATGCATGTTCTCCTCATGTCTAGTGGGTTTCTTCCAGGTGCTTCATTTCCTTCCACACTCCAAAGATGTGCCAGTCAGGTTGACTGGCCAAATTGACCGTTAGCGTCAGGGGGATTAGCAGGATAATTATGTGGGATTATGAGGACAGGTCTTGGAAGATTGTTGTCAGTGAGGGCTCAATGCACCGGATGACCTCCTTCTGCATTGTAAAGATTATTAATTGATTCTAATCAGAGTTGCTGATGATAATTGTAAGGTCCTACGATTGTTGTAAAGATAAGTTAACCTAATTAATTTTAAACCCCCTTTGCCTATTCCTAGCAACTCACACTGACGTAACTACTGTCAAACACGTTCATGCTGGAAAATATAATCATTTTTGGCATGTTGGCACAATGGTTAGCACTGCTACCTCACAGATCCAGGAACCCAGGTTCAATTCTCAGCTCAGATCATGGTGAAGAGTTTGCATGTTCTCCCCGTATCTGCATGGGTTTCCTCCAGGTGTTCTGATTTTCCTCCCACAATCCAAAGTTGTGTGGATTAGGTTGATTGGCCATGCTAAATTGCCCCTCATTGTTAAGGGGACTAGCTAGAGTAAATGGAGTTACAGAGATAGGGCTCTAGTGAGATTGTGGTCAGTACTAACTTGATGGGCCAAATGACGTCCTTCTGCACTATAGGGATTCTATGATTCTACAGGATAATATTACTGATCTCCAGGCTAATACCCATCTTGCTGCTGTTTCTTCCTCCAATGACTCTTCCAGCACAAAGTTAACATACACCACAATGTATCACAATATATATTGGGAAGTCACACTGAAATATGTTATTGAAATTGTATTTCTTGTTCCTTTTTGTGCTTCCCTTGGTGTCCTTGAGCAGCCAAATTTTGTTATCTTGGGGAATGTTAGCCCCATCATCTCAGTACACAACAGTATTTATTCCAACTACTGTAAGAATCATAGAATCCTATACTGCAGAAAGAGGCCATTTGGCCCATCGCGTCTGCACCAATCACAATTGATCCAGGCTTCGTCCCATAACCACGTGCATTTAGCATAGCTAGTTCCCCTGACACTAACAGACAATTTAGCATGGCTAATCAATCTAACCTGCACATCCTTGGATTGTGACAAAACCTCAGCACCCGGAGGAAACATACTCAGACACAGAGAGAATGTGCAAATTCCACACAGACAGTGACCTAAGCTACGAATCGAACCCAGATCTCTGGCTCTGTGAGGTCACTGCGCCATCCCAAGTATCTACATGGATACATTTAGTCTGGGTTTCGTTTCAGATTTCAATCTGGAAGTACCAGGTGAAGTACATAGTTTTAGTGTTGATGAAATAGCACAGGCAACAGTACAAGATAGTAAAGCAACTGGATGGAGGGAATTTAAAACCACCTCATCTGCAGAGCCCCAGGTGTTAACCAATGTATATCTACAAAAGAATGATAGTTTCTGGAATCATTTGAGAGGCGTGACATTAAATATGAAGGATTAAGTAGCCCTATCCATACATTAGATTTTAACCACTTCACAGAACTGCCATTGGTATGTGGTGCCTCCAGATAGTAACTGAAACCCTAAGTAGAATTGTTGGTTCACATAGTGGTTAGCACTACTGCCTCACAGTGCCAGGAACCCAGGTTTAATTCCCTGTTAATTGACACAACAGAGATGCTCAGCTTAGCAATGCAGTGAGAGCACCCACCAACAAAAGTAGGTGCTGTTGAAGAAGTTCCTTCTCAGAAAGCTCAATACCATTTTATCCAACTGTCCATGCAAATAATCCAGAGACAGCAATCCCAAACATGGTGCAGGCAAGAAAACCTTGCAACCCAGGAGGAGACAAGGAACCACACACACACAACAGGGAGCACGATCATTCCCCTCTCTCAATTGGATAGCAGCTTGAACATAGAACACAGAACATTACAGCGCAGAACAGGCCCTTCGGCCTTCGATGTTGCACCGACCAATTAAGAAAAAAAGGTGAATTAGATTAAATAATGGGATATTTCCGTCAGGTGTTTCAACTAAAATATTAGGAATGCTGCAAACCAGGCAAGTAGCCTTTTCACCCTATTTTCATTTGAGCCTTGCCTAACATGATTAATATCAAGACTTCAAGCGCACAGGTTGGCACTGTTCACATTGTGTGTAACAAAAAGATAATATGAATGAAAATCATTTGCTGGGAAAATAACACGCAAATGTTTAGATTTCTTTTGATGTAATGCATTTACTCTTCTCACAATGCAACTTAGTTTATATTTTATATTATTTACTATTGCTTCAGCTTGAAAAACAAACAATGGCAGCAATGCTATTAATATAGTTTAAAAATCTGCTGGTTATATAAAACAGTATAAACAGCCATATGGCCAACAACTGCTACAAACACTTCAACAATGAACTATCTTTGGATCCTCTGGAACTTGGCTTCAATTCAATTTGAAATAAAGAACCACTATACCTTTTGTAGTTTTGCGGTTTTTTCATAGAAGCCTTCTAGCTCCTGGCGAAGGCAACGGTTTTCTTCTGATAATATCTCCACCATCTGCTGAGCTCGTGTCACAATTGCAACTGCATCAACTGAAAGCTGCTGATTTGATACAGGAGATGGCTGGGGCTGGGGAGGAACAGGATGCAACAATGCAAGTTGCAGCTGATTCTTTTCCAAGGAGCCCTGGGAAGACATAGGGCTGTGGTGCTGTGAAGGCAATGTTTGGAAAAATGCCTGGCATTGTCTGGAAAAAAAAACATAAACAAAAATGGAAAATCAATGGACTAGTACTTAGCAACCGACATGGTGAATACTTCAGAATTTTAGCTATAACCAAAAAAGTTAAAATCACAGAGCTTATGGACAATTGTACTAAAGTTTAAAAGTTTATTTATTAGTGTCGCAAGTAGGCTTATATTAACACTGCAATTAACTTACTGTGAAAATCCCCTAATCATCATACTCTAGCATCTGTTCAGGTACAATGAGGGAGAATTTAACATGGCCAATGCATCTAACCAGCACATCTTTCAAATCATGGGAGGAAATAGTACCCGGAAGAAATACACGCAAACACAGGGAGAACGTGTAGACTCCGCACAGACAGTGATCCAAGTCAGGAATTGAACCTGGGTCCCTGGTGCTGTGAGGCAACAATGCTAACCACTGTGCCACCATGCAATGCTACTATATAACAAGATGACAAGGCCAGGCCCTAAGCTCTACAAATCCCTCTGTAAGCATCTTCACCTTTCTCTCCTGTGTAAAACGTATCAGTTTGATCAAGCTTTTAGTCACCTGCTCCGTTATCCCCTTATGTGGTTTGGCATCGAGATTTACCTGATTTAGTTTTTGTGAAGCACCTCAGGACCGCAATGTTCAAAGTCCACACACTAATCATGACTTCATCCATAATCTATTTTATGATAGATCCACATGTTGAACAAGAGTGCATCATCAAACCAATGTTCAACACATTTTTAGTTTATCATTTCTACTCTTTAGTTCCATCTCTCTGGAAATAAATTCTACTGCTTGCATTGTTTTTATGGCTTTATCAACCTGCATCACTACTTTTTGTCATTTCTGTATCTGTACTCAAAATTTCTTTACACTTTTACCCTGTTTACATTTTTATTTTCCAAGCAATATGGGGCCTTATTATTTTTATTGCCAAACTGTAATACTTCTGATTTCTGCTGAAATTCATTTGCTCATACTGCAAGTTCATGAATATGTTCTTGTAACTTGTTTCAGAATTGAGTATTGACAATCCCTGGCACCCAATTTAAATTGTTAATATAAATTGTGAACACTGGTCCCAGCACGATTCTGAGGATCCCTACCTGGTCACACAACACTTCTTTTTAGAAATGGATGCTAATTATTCCTTATATTTCTAGATTATTTTTCCACTCTCTCCTTTAGTAGAAATTCCATTATTTTTCCAACTGCTGAAGTTAAACTGACTGTTCTTTACCTGAACATGATGTAACTCCCTTCTTTAATTTCAGCATATATCAGTCATTTGGCATTTATTAAATTATTAAATACAAACAGCGCTTCCTCAGTCCTCTATGGGGGTGGCATGGTAATGCACTGGTTAGCACTGCTGCCTCACTGCGCCAATGACCCATGTTCAATTCCACCCTTGGCTCACTATATATGTGGAATTTGCATGTTGTCCCCGTGCTTGTGTGTTTTTCCTCTGGGTGCTCTGTCTTCCTCTTACAGTCCAAAGATGTGTAGGTTATGTGAATTAGCTATGGTAATGTGCAGATCATGATGTGGAGTTGCCGGTGTTGGACTGGAGTAAACAAAGTAAGAAGTCTCATAACACCTGGTTAAAGTTCAACAGGTTTATTCAGTAGCAATAGCCACTAGCTTTCAAAGCGCTGCCCTTTCCTTACCTAATGAAGGAGCAGCGCTTCGAAAGCTAGTGGCTTTTGCTACCAAATAAACCTGTTGGACTTTAACCTGGTGTCATGAGACTTCTAAATGTGCAGGTTTACAGGGGTGAGGGGCTGGATGGTTCTGTGTAAGATGTGATGCAGTCACGATGGGCTGAATGGTCTCGTTTTGCACTGTAAGGAGTTGATGATTCAATAAAAATTTGCAGTTATAATTCAACTGTTGAGGCCATTTATTCTCTGGGTTTGACTGTTTTTAAAACTAACAGAGGCCTACAAAACATTTGCAGTCAAGCAGAACATAGAACACTACAGCACAAACAGGTCCTTCGGCCCACAAGTTGCGCCGATCACATCTATACCTACCAAGCCATAGACCTATCTATAACCCGCAATCCCATTAGATCCCATATACTCATCCACAAGTCTTTTAAAAAGACTGCAGCGAGTTCGCCTCTACCACCACCGACAGGAGCTGATTCCATTCACTCACCACCCTCTGAGTGAAAAACTTACCCTTAACATCTCCTCTGTAACTTGCTTCCCAGCATCTTAAATCTGTGTCCTCTTGTAGCGACCATTTCAGCCCGGGGAAATAGCCTCCAAGAATCCACCCTATCTATTCCTCTCAACATTTTATAAACTTCTATCGGGTCGCCTCTCCAGGGAGAAGAGTCCCAGCTCCCTCAACCTATCTTCATAAAGCATGCCTCCCAATCCAGGCAACATCCTTGTAAATCTAGCAATATTCTTGTAAATCAGTATCTTTGGGCAGGGTTTCCAGCTCTGACACTGGAGAGCATTGTTATGGGCAGATGTGAAAATCTGGACAACCATTAAAAGTTAATGGCTCTCCAAATGTTTCTATCTTATTCGTGATAATGCTCACTGATGTCGGGACTGGAAATTCCCCGTCTTTTATTTCAACAGCAGTTCTTTAAACACAGGATTTCTAGTCATTCTTTCACCAAAGACTTGAACAGATTTAAAACGTCACAATTTGGAAAAGGCTACATTATGCTGTCCATCTGTAAAAACAGGCCTGGGAAAATAAATACAAATTTTGTCAAGAAGTCTTGCCTAATGACTTGTTTATGGTTATGGAACATGATAGTTTAATTGAAAACTGTTTCCTCCCAAATTGAAAATGCAGGTTTACATCCGAGGGAGTCAATATTATTCAAGAAATGAACAATTTTATTGAAATCTGCTATTATAACTTCACTATACATTGCCAAAGTGATCAGTTTCTTAACAACCAGCCTTGTTGCTTGACAAAGTCTTTGTTTAGATTTTGTGGCAGCATTATAACTGCTCCTTCCTTGGGTTTAAGGTCTGAATTTTCCTCCCTTTGGGCACACTCACACAGCAAGCCTGGAAGATGGCATGAAACACTCCCCAGGCAGCAGTTGGCTCTGGAGTGTAATTTCACATTGACTGATCAATTCACCCCTCTTCCCCCAACCCCTCCCCAAATCATCGCCTTTTGTGTTTCCCTTTGTCTTTTCAGCGATACCATTTCTATCTTTATAGCCCCCCCCTCCCCCCTCATCCTCACAGTATAAACCTTGTCCTATTTTCCTTGTCTTCAGCTCTGACGAAGAGTCATCCTGACTCAAAACATTAACTTTATTTTCTCTCCATAGATGCTGTCTGATTTGCTGAGATTTTCCAGCATTTTCTGTTTTTTCTTCAAATTCTAGCATCTGCAGTATTTTGCTTTTATTTTTGCACAGAATTATAATTTTTCAAGACAGATCAGACAAACTCCACTCTGCTAGCTTGCCATCACCTCAACAGGTGCTAGCATATCAAAAAATATATGAAAAGCTTGGAGTATTCTGAACCTTTCATTTCTTTTTACAAATTGCCTCAGAAGGTGGGCTCAATTACTGGACCACACAAAACCTATTTTGCGGTTTTCCAGCTATTATACTGATCACTGGAAAGATTAGATGAAGTGTTTTGGCAGCACTTTCCAAACCCATGACCATTATCACCTAGAAGGACAAGAGCAGCAGATACCTGGGAACATCACCACCTACAGGTTCTCCTCTAAGTCACTCACCATCGTCACTAAGGAATATATTACCGTTCCTTCACTATTGCTGAGACTGCTGGAAAATTCTGGAACTCCCTCCCTAACAGCACTGTGAGTGTATCCTACACCTCACAGACTGCAGTGATGCAAGAACTCAAGGGCAACTGGGGATGGACAATAAATCGTGGCCTAGCCAGCAATGTCCACACCCCATAAATGAATTTTTAAAGAACTCAGTGCAGCTGTTGACAATTCAGTTCTTGCAATCCCCTGGTGTTGTAAATACTGCTTTAGTACACTTAAGACACAGGAAAAGTCAACTTGAGAAAAGACCAGGGCGGCCCTACAATTTAGAACTTTGAACTGAGCACATAAGCAGATGTTAAACACCACTAATATCTGACATCTCTGCTGGCAAATTATTCCACACATTTATCATCATTTCCATGAAGTTCCTGTGGAATTTGTTCTGAATTTACTTTTTGCTGGTTTGGGTTATATTACCGTTTCTATTTCAACACTATTCAAAGAAGAGAATGCAACATTTGTAAACATAAATGCCTGCTTTCACAATGTGAAAACATGACTTTGCAACTTTTACTGACTGGAAATTTTGCAGTCTGAGATGAGACAGGACAAGCTACTAAAAAAATACAAAGTCATCTACAAGGTGAAGGTGAGAAAGTAGCTAGACACCCTCAGAGGAATGTGAAGAGAGGAACTCTCTGAATCCAAGAGTATATCCTTCTCTTCACATTTCCCTGAAGGTATCACTGTCTAAGGAATAGATATTGAAATGCAAAGTGATGGATATTGAAACAAGACAGACTTCCTCAAAAGTCCCTGGAAATACACAATAGATCAAATATAAAAGGCCAAGCTGTATCCACTGCAGAAATTGTAAGAGAAACCTCAACAGAAGAGTCAGGCTAAAGGTCTCTCTCCCTCTCCTTTTAAGAGCAAGTTATTTGCTGGTTCAGAAGCCAATGTTACTAGAGGTTGACCACCAACCTGAAATCTCATAATAATTACAATACCGTCTACATGTGATCGTATCCACAAAATCAACTAACCCAAATTGGCTGCAACGTTTAAAAATCTACGTCTCAAGGACACTTTAACCATATATCTGTTTAACATTTTTCAGTGAAATCTCACTTCCTTCTGTCATGTGTATGTGCCTACGTGTACATGCAAGAATGACTGCAAGAGGCCACATGCTTGATATTGTATTTTATTCTTCTTGAGTTTAATGCTTAATAAATTTGCTCTTTCTTTAACTCAAGAAAACCTTGTTTGATTGACTGTTTATTACTCAAAAGGTGAATAGCTAAATATATTTGGATTTGGAAAAGGTGTATCCTCATGAAAAAGAAACTTAAACCTTTTTGTGGTGACTAAAGAGGCTGAATAGAGGGGAGCCATTTCACCCTTTCTCACCAGGTCATAACACTACTCATAGGTTCCTTGTGTTTCTTTTTTTCCTAGTAGTTTCACAAGTTGCTTCTCAAAGCTATAAATTGTTTAATTTAAAGCTTAACTTCTCCCTATTTCTCCTTACCTCAACTTCACCAACCTCCTATCCTATTCAGCGTACATCTCTCTTCCTTTCCTACTTACAATTCAAATGTTCACCTTCACCTAACAGAGACTGTCTTAAAGAGTAAAATGCCATTTAATTCAGGGCAAGAATTTTTCTTTTCCTGTTGAGATGGGTGAGCTGGCAGGAACATAGAAAGGATTTTGCCATAGACCCAGTGAAACTCTGAGTGTTTGTACATATCATGCTGAGGAATGACGTATGGAGAACAGAACATTTTCCATTTCTTCAGGACAATGTTTAGAATGTCCAGACCAGAAAATCATGGCCATACGCCAGTACATTTTTTTAAACAAAAGTTGTAACACATCAATCACAGCATCAGAAGGTGTTCCAATCAGCTGGCTATTGTCTTTCCAGACACAGCCACACAATATTCCAAAAATAGCAAATTTAGTGTCAAAATTAAGGATTTGTTTTTTAAACATTGTGAGCTCATGTTCTCTGATATCTCAATAATAAATAAAAATACTCCCGATCTTAGATCCACCTTTATAAATGGGCACACATCCTGTGTTGCTTTTAATGTAAGTCTTTTCACAGAACTAACTGCAGTGACTTGATTTATAAAGTTATATACTTCTTTTGGATCGACTTTCATTCTCTAATCTCCAAACATTATTATTTGAGCAGACATGTCTATTGCGGTGATGCCATTGCAGAAGTGGGCATTCCAGGACTCTGGCCACAGTTATGTTGTGGTTAAATTATGCTGAGCATCAGAAATGATGTAGATGCAAGCAGGCTATTTGTGGACACAGAATTAACTTGACTCAACTAAGCTAGCGATGAGGCTGATATGATTAATAGCTTCTTTACTGAACTATTAGAAAACCAATGAATAGTGCCATTACTGAGCAATTAGAAAACTGTTGGACTGAGAAGGGGATCTACAATTGCAGAAGTTGGTATCATCTGAAATTACTGATTCCCCAAGAAGTTCTCTGCTATAAAAACAGATAGAGCAATACTGTCCGGGCAGGATTTAACAGTGAAGATGTGAAGATTGGTAAAAGTTCTGAATGCGAATGGGTTATTATACATGTGAGTAGATAAGACATAGTGAAAAAATGGGTTTTGTGAAGTGAAAAGTCAATTCTTATTCTACAGTTTCTTATTTTGATTTTATATGGTGTCAGGTACAATTACATTCAAACACATTTGGACAGGTACATGGATTGGAAGGGTTTAGAGGCATAAGGGCAGGCAATGGAACTAGATTAGTATGGAAACCTGGACAAATTGGGCCGAAGGGCCTGTTTCCATGCTGTATATCTCCATGATTCTAAAATGACGACAGAGATTTACATTCTACTTCATTGCCATGTGATTCTGAGCACTAAATGATTAAAATGACTAAATGAAAAATCAGATATTAATAATGTTAGTACTAATTCAAATGATTGCCTTTCGGCTGGTATACAAAATTTGTTAAGTTTTGCACTTAGAGAAAAAAATCACATTTAAGCAAATGTTCTTTGATATTTTTATTATATCATTTTAAATTGTTTATATCATTATCATCGCCAGTGACAGCTTTGCGACCATTCTAGTGTTATACAAGGATAAATTCAACAAATGCGACCTCAGTAGGGAGCCATACTTGAAAGGATTGTGAGTCAAAGCATTGGCACACCAATGTTATCTTTGATCCATGCTACTTGTGAAAACAGCATCCACTAGGAATGCAATGAATCTGGCACGTGGTTTTAAATGTTTTTCGGCAGACACAGCACAAATGCGAAAGAGTAACATCTACAAGTGCATGCTGGCAATTTAATGGACAAATTGCATCAGGAGCACAGCCCTAAAACATACTCCTGATGGGCAAGATCAGCATCAATATTTCATACATCAATGATTATGCATTTCCAAAATCCTAATGCTAGTATAACAAAATAATTCTAGAGTACAACAATTTACACACATTGTAGAATATCCAATTTACTATTATTTATCAATTCTTTCTAATTAACATTTCTTTTTAAGCAAAAGGAAAGTATTTGTTACCTGCTGGACCCATATTCTGGTGGTGACTGATATCGTAGGATTGTTGCTTCTTGTCTAATTGCCAGAGTTCCAGGATATGGCTTAATCAAGTCCTGAGGATTTGCAGAGTTTGGGTCATTGTAAAAGTGCCCAAATTCGTGATGCTGATTAAGTGTTGGCAACATTTGTTTGATTTTAAAAGGATATTCTGGGGGAGGACCTCTTGGATCAACTCCCTTTGTCGGGGTCTGAGCAGATGCTTGTCCCCCATCCTTGAAGGCTTTGTTGGTTTGTTGGGAAGGAAGATTGTTGTTTGAAGCAGGAGGATGTGACTTTACCCCATTCCTTTCCAGAGAAAGTTGCATGAGACGCTCACTAAGCGAACGAACGTGACCTTGTTTAAGTTCTTTTAGTG
Source organism: Sphyrna mokarran (assembly GCA_024679065.1). Classification (NCBI taxonomy): domain Eukaryota; kingdom Metazoa; phylum Chordata; class Chondrichthyes; order Carcharhiniformes; family Carcharhinidae; genus Sphyrna; species Sphyrna mokarran. The sequence continues at coordinate 47,646,748 of JAGIQG010000010.1, forward strand.
CCTCATCTTTATGTACCTGTCCAGAACTTACTCGGTTAAGTGTAGGTCTCCCCTCCGTTCTTGTTTTTTGATTAGTGACCCCTGTAATGTAGAGACCTGGGCCAACAGATGCTTGTTGCTGCCCTCTGAAAAACTGAGATTGTGCTTTGGCTTCTTCATAAGTTGGCAGTTCTTCAATATTCTGCTCAGCTAGAGTGACCCGTGCCTGCTTCTCCATCACACTGTTGTCCACCTGATGCTCTTGCCCTTGAGGTTCTTGGCGTGCTGACTGATGGACCATTTGCGGATCTTCCTGCGTGAGGTTCTCTGTGGAAGAGTGTGTGCTCCCAGTGCTGTTGGTTGGCCCTGTGCTCCCTGTGGCTTGCTGCTGTATTGCCAGCAAGTTCATGTTCTCATTTGGGTTTCCATATCTTAAATGCTCCTGGATTAAGCGCTGCAAAACTGTTCCTGTTGCTACTTCCTCTGAACCTCTCATTTCAAATTTTGGAGTCCCAATGAGGTTCTGAGGAGGATGGCTGAAAAGTAACTCTTCACCTAGAAAATAAGAAGTTTGTGAAGATTTAAGTATTATTTAACTTTAAAAGTGCATATATTATTAGCATTTATTTAAATACTAAACTTATTGACATGGACTTCGATGTGTACATGCCTGGGTAAAATATATTATTTAGTAGCTAAATACAGAGGCATACTGCATTAAAATCTTTTTAACATTTCACGTAGAATTTAACTTGCAGCTGAGTTAAAATGTAACTCTGAAAAAATCATTAAAAGTTGCAAAATATCAATTTTGGTTTAATGGCAGCACTCATACTAAGGGTGGCATGGTGGCACAGTGGTTAGCACTGTTGCCTCTCAGCTCCAGCAACTTGGGTTCAATTTCAGCCTCGGGTGACTAAGTGGAGTTTGCACTTTCCCCCTGTGTTTGCATGGGTTTCTTCCAGGTGCTCTGGGTTCCTCCCACAGTCCAAAGATGTATAAGTAGGTTGATTAAACATGATAAGTGTGTGGGGTTACAGAGATTGGGGGGCAGGGTTGAGCCTGGGTAAGATATTCTTTCAGACAGCTGCTGTAAACCTGAAGAGTCGATAGCTTCCTTTTGTACCGTAGGGATTCTATGGTTTGGGTTCAAGCACATTCCAGAGATCCAAGCACAAAACGTATGCCAATATGTCAGCGTAACTCACTCTCTCAGCACCACATTGTCAGAGATGTTGTCAATCCATACCATCGTTCAAAGACGAAACATAGAAGTGCCTTCCCTACCATTTTTCCTTTAGTTGACATCACTTAAGTGGCCTACCTGGTTATCGACCTCATTCCTGTTTGTGGAACTTAGCTGTGCATATTTTGGCCATCATAATTCCATGCATTATCAATGTAATTGTATTTAAAAAATACACTACTTCATTGGCTGTGAATTGCTTTGTTCAGGACAGGTGCCATAACAATGCAAGCTCTTTCCAGTGATGTCTAGAGCAAATGCAAATCTGTTCTGCATTGTTTCCTTTGGAATGTACTGCTCTATAAAGCATTGGAAACTTATTTCAAATTCACAAGACAATTTTGCTGAGTTCTTGAAAAAATACTTCAATATGAAAATATGCCCATTCTATTATTTTGCATAAATAAACTCAAGTGTAAAAAAATCACAGCCCTTGTAAATTAGTAGTGATTTTAGTCAAAACTCTATTTCATACTCTGAATCACTCATGAATAGGAATATTTCTTGCAGATCTCCCCTGATAGCAACCAGTTTACAGTTAAAGTCTAACTCTCATCTGTTGAGTTTCTATAACAAGAAATACAACACTATGTTCAAAAACTTTCTGATTGCCATTTTTTAATGGAATTTCTAAACCAAAACAGATAGCTGCTACAAGTCGCATGACCACAGGGTTGGCACAAAATTATTCCTCGCTCAGCCAATGGAATTTCACACCTCACTGTATAGACCCTTTGTAATCAACCCAAACCAGAACTATTACAAAAGAGAAAGATCAAAATTTATTATATTGAAAAAGATATTAGTAACTATCTGGTCTCTCTCCTAAGGAAGAACAATGGAATTCTGGCTAGAAGCACAGAAACAAATCATTAAAGTTGCAATCAACCATTAATGCGACATGTCACATAACAAAGCCTCTGGCCTTTTTGGACGGTCATAACATTACATCTTTATGCCTCACTTGTTGTCTAACATTCAACTGGCGACCCCTGACAAGAAGATGAATATCAGGTAAAACAAAAGCCTGCTCCACTAGAAGACTTCCTACCATCACCTGCAAAGCTGACTCAGTCTCTTTGTACCTAATTTATCTGCAGTATCAGCACCAACTATAAAGCAAACTCTATAACTCCCATCTTGAGCCAGATGAACTTGAAGTCCTACGTGAAATAATTCCTCCTTAGGCACTGGAAGCCATGTGAACTAATATCTATTTCTCTGATTCTTGTACTGTTCCTATCCATAGTTGGAAAAGCCTTTTTTTCTCCTATCCCCACTCCGCTCCGCCCCCAACTTTATTATGTCTGTTTAGTGGAGTAGTAAGTTGTGAACGCTTCTCTCCTGGGTTTTTAAAATGTGGAATAAACTCATCTCTGAGTTTGCTGTGCATTATTAGTTAATTGTATCTCACAAACTAAGAATTTGGGCTACATTCAAAATTCAAAACTTCTGCTAATAAACAATTAGGGAGAGCAAATAAATACAATTTGCTCTTCCCTCTCCATAATACTAGCAGTGAAAAATTAAAAAGGTACCTTCTTCAGTTGCATCAATTTCTTCTGTACTCAATGGGAAATGCTTATGATATAATTCATGCTCTCCATATGATTCTTGTTCATACAGATATTCACTTTGTTCTAATAGGCAGAATGGAAGACCTGAGTAACATTCATCTTGGGAATCTGAAAATCAGACACAAAATGTTATGAAGTAACAGTCTTATTCTCCATACCTATTGTTAATAGTTTTAGACTCCATATCTACTGAGCTACTGTTATATGTTAAAAAACCTTGACTTTAACATGCATCCAATCCCATTTGGGTTGGGGGAGCATGTCTGTGGGGTGAGGAGTAAACCCAGTTTATTGGGAGATTGGGTGGATGTGCAATGGCCCTGTGAGCACTCTGTTGCTGACCTCTCTGATGGGTTTAGGCCCATCATCCCGGCCCCACTTGCATGAATCTCTCGACAATCTTTGCATTGCACAGAGTACCGTAAATGAGACTCTGCTCACTAAACAAATGTGGGAAATCTTTTAGAAATATTGCCCTCAACATCTTTTACGAATGCCATTGAATTGTAGTTCATTTTATAGTTTTTCAATTTTAACATCTTGATTACATTTTGGGATGTTTCTATAAAAAAAATTTGAGAAAAACGTGAGTTGCATTTAGGAATGCATTCAAAAGCATCATATAATCAAACTGATTTTTATGAAGGTATTTGCAATTAATGAGATAGGCTTTGATTTTTTCCCCCCCAAATATCATAAACAAACAATAAGCAAATTGTCAGCCCGTCTCAATAATTGGTCAACACCTCACATCCATGACCAGGATTTTTTTAAATTTAGGGGTGGAGGGAGCTCTCAGTGTTCTCCATCATTATCCACCTAAATCTCATCATACACATTAACATAGAAATCCTAAAGCTGATACCTGTCATTCAGTGCTCACTCTGAGCCTGTGCTGTGTAACCTCCTCCACCATCTACCATCTCCTCATTCTCCCACACAAACCAGCAATCACTGAAAGCAGTGAGATTCCCATTTTATTGTTAGAAACCCCATTAAAAATTATTCCTTGTTCAATCTGGTGCACCTGGATTCTAAAAACAACGTGGGTAATAAAATTTGAAGAGAACTGGTCCCAAAAAATAATTCTATAATTCTGGGGTACTGTTGAAATGATTTGATTTTTTACACTACATTTTTAAATAATTTATCTAACAAAAAAGGTTTTTCAGAATATTTTGGCTTCTGCCATTATCCCATGCGCATATCATAATCTTTAATTGGGTCTACATTAACATTTTTAAAATGTATTTTAAGTTACTGCTTTTTGTTCCCTGATTGGACAACGGTGAAAATGCTTTAAAGTTTATGTCTACTTGGGCAGTCTTATGATATCACTCCAGCTGCACATAGAGAGCCCCAGTGAAGAGCACTCTAATAAGTTGGAGAAGCACTACATGGAGAATGAGGTTAAATTCTATTGTAATCCACAAACTCCAGGCCACTGTGTTGGGAAATTTCTAGTCTCAGGCAGAGCAAGAGTTGCTTCACAAAGATATAACTCACAAAGGTAGTATTATACAAAAGAGCTAAGGGACAAACCTATACTGGGCACCGAAGGAAATGTGGAGACAGTTTGGAGCTATTAAGAAAAATGACACACTGACATGAAGAAATATAGCATATATTGCATACTACATTATTACAGAATCACAGAATTTTTACAGCTCAGAAGGGGGCAATTCAGCCCATCATGACTGTGCCAGTTCTCAGGAACTTAACAAGTCCAGTGCAATCAAACTGCTGCTCCATACATTTACTTGTTGTGAAACAAAATAGCTTCATGATTTATATCTGGCTGCATTTTATCAAACATTTTCCTGGTTCACCTTCAAAAAATAAATTGAAGATATACAAATCAGAGCACAGGAAAGTCATGAATATCCAGATCAGATCATAATGCAAAACTATTGTTCTATAGTTAGCTGCTGAGAAGCAGTAATGCCTGCAAACTATCCAAATCTAAAGAAGTTGATCTTGCACTAACAATGTTAGAACTTAGACAGAACATGAAGCAGAGCAATTTCCAATTAAAAGGGTGAGAGGGTGATGAAGGCAGGCAACAAAAAGAGATTGAGAGCGACAAAATAGAATAATAAAACCGATTATACAAATATTGTGACGCAGATACTGAACAGCATCTCACTATTTTGGAACTGGCAGGGACATTAGTTATTACCAACATGTCTGCTTATTCACTGAACTTGGGGGCTCACCATTTCAGTAAATCAGATCTCATAACAAATTTTAAAAGAGGGAAGTGACATTAATAGTTTTATCTGAGCATTTCAATCACTAGGCATTCACAATAAATGGGACAAAGCAAATAATTAGTCACCTAGCAACATTGATAAGCAGAAAGTCATTTGGTTTTCTTGAGTCAGTCCTCCTGATAGCATGGATGGTGACACTGTAAAGTATGCTACACTTGAGAATTATTATTTCATGTCTGAAGTGTACAAACAGAAATTCAAGAAAGGAATCCTCAGCATTTATAGAGAATCGGTTATCCAGTTTGAAGACATGTGGGAGATGTAGCTGGAAAGCAAAAATGTTAACAGATTGTGAAAGCCTTTAATGCTAAGGAACTGATGTCTAAAAATAGCATTTCAAAGAACAAAGAACAATGAACAACACAGCACAGGAAACAGGCCCTTCAGCCCAGCGAGCCTGCGCCGCCATTTTAACAGTGCGAGTTCCCACTTGCACCCATGACCCTTGTCTATATTTATTTCATTTCAGGAGTGTAAAAGCCTTGAGAAGAAGTGTGTGTGTTGCTCATTTTACAGCCACATAAGATATACTAAGTTCAGATAATTTGTTGCGCAGATTCCGAGGTTGCCCCTCCAAGATCCATTTTAACTTCACACTTTTACTTTTTAGGTTCCATTTAATTATATGTTTAACACAGCATGTCATACGTGTTCTGTATAAATGCGTAACTCTGGGCTATCACATTTTTAGCTAAATATAAAGCGCAGATCCATTTGTGTGCATATTACTGTAGAAGAGTCACAAGACTAACATATGGTACAAAAATACAACCAACATAGTTGCCTGCAATTAGCTCCTTTGGAACAGTAACCACACTGCATATATAATTTACACAACTCAACTGGGAATATGATAGTTGCCTTGATATTTAGGAGAATTTCAAATAGGTGTGTTTCTGGAAAAGTCTTCAACTTAAAGTGCCATGTTATCCACTTGTCTGATGCAAATCAAACCCTCCTCCTCCATTGTCTCTGCTAGCAGTTTTCATAATTTCTTATCTCATTTTTCATTTTGCACAAAGCACTTCAATACAAGGGTTGATGTTATGCTGTGCAAACATCAGTGCTTTGAACACAGCGCAATTTGAAGAGTACAATGAGGTACAATCATGGACTAACACAATGACATCAAAGCAATGACATTCAATCCAAGGAATGATGTTAATATACAAGCTGGCATTTGACATTTGAGGTTAATTCCTCAGATATATCAACTCCATTACCTGTCAGCACCCATTTGTCAATTTGGGCTATTTGTCTTATTTTGTTTAAGCAATCCTGTTCATAACACTCCAATAGTTAAAAGAATACATTTTTTGTTTTGACCAGTTTGTCTCTCTTTGTTTTTATACTCAAGTTACTGAATACAAAGTTGAACTTATTTCTGAAAACAGATTTTATCTAGAATCAATTGGTAACAACAATCAAGTTAAAGAAGCTGTTTGCTGAGATTTAAGACTTGGACAGAATATTCTAGTCTAGTACAACTTTATCCATTTAAGTTATCAACATATTTCCACAAACATCTGCTGAAAGATGTCACTGGAAAACATAAGCAACATATCACATTTACATCATCCTGGATCTGCAACTTAAGTAAGTGCAGATTGAAATCATCACTTCAACACATTGGTCAGTCCAAATCTACTACACTGGGAATATTGAAAATAATGAAATAATTTAGGGGCGGCATAATGGCGCAGTGATTAGCACTGCTGCCTCACAGTGCCAGGAACTCAGGTTCAATTCCCAACTTGGGTCATCATCTGTGTGGAGTTTGTACATTCTCGCCATGTCTGTGCAGGTTTCATCCAAGTGTTCCGGTTTCCTCCCACAGTCCAAAGATGTGCAGGCTAGGTGGATTGACCATGCTAAATTGTCCTTAGTGTCAGGGAAACTAGCTAGGGTAAATGCAAAGAGTTGTGGGGATAGGACCTGGGTGGGATTGTGATCAGGGCAGACACGATGGGCTGAATGGCTTCTTCTGCATTGTAGGATTCTATGACGAAGAATGCAACAGAAAGGGATTAATAAATTTGCACTATGGGCAGAAAACTGGCAAATTAACTTTAATTTTGGTAGGAATAAAAAGGAGCCAATTACTGCTAGGATAATGTCTAGATGGAATAAAAGAATGAGACATTGTCAAAACACTTTTGCTGGCTGGATCGCAGTTTGGTATGGCTCTTGTTCTGTCCAAGACCACAATAAACTATGAAGCCCAGTCTATCACTCAAACCAGCCTCTCATCCATTGACACTGTCTACACTTCCCACTGTCTTAGAAAAGCAGCCAGCATAATCAAGAACCCCACAGATACCCTCTTCCACCTTCTCCATTGGGAAAATGATACAAAAGTCAGACAGCATGAACCAATCAACTCAAAAGCAGCTTCTTCCTGCTGCCATTAGACTTCTGAATGGGCCTACCTCGCATTACGTTGACCTTTCTCTACACCCTAACTATGACTGTAACACTACATTCTGCACTCTCTCATCTCATTTTCTATGAAAAGTATGCTTTGTCTGTAGAGTGTGCAAGAAACAATACTTTTCAATGTATACTAATTCATGTGACAATAATAAATCAACTCAAAACAGGTTAATTTGGAGGATAGAATCCAAAAAAAATCTGGTGTTTTCTATGTTTAGGGAAAGAAGTGGTAGACAATCTTTACTTTGATTACAAGTGAACCATCTGTCCAAGTCTTAAATCTCAGCAAACAGCTTCTTTAACTTGATTGTTGTTATCAGTTGCAGAAGGATAACACTGAAAAGCAGACAAGTCTGTCAAATTGGGTTAAAACCTTGCCTGGATCACATTTTGAGCATATGGTGTATTGTTCTGGTCGCTGTAGTATAAAATCAATATTTGAAACAGGTGAAAAAAAAGATTCACAAGGATTAGGGAAGGCAAAAAGGCTGCGGATTTTTCCTCTAAAGGGAAGCTGAGTAACGCTGATCTGATGGAGGTCTTTAATTACGAAAGGTATGTTGGGTAGATGTAGATAAAATAAGTTTACTTGTAAAGAGTCCAAAACAAGAGGTCATACACATAAGGTACTCATCAATATGTCCAATAGGGGACTCGGAAGGAACTTGTTTATCAAAGGGGTGGTAAGAATATGAAACAAACTGCCACATGAGTAGCTGAAGTAAATAACATTTGAGGAATAGATAGTCCAGCACAAGGGAGAAGAGACAGAAGGGTGTGATAATACAGTCAGATGAAGAAGGATGAGAGGAAACTAGTGTAGAAGATAAGTTGGGTTGGATGATGGAAGTAAGAACAATCAGATCAGCCATAATCTTATTGAACAGTGGAGCAGATCTGTGGGGCTGAAATGCCTACTCCTGCTCCTATTCCTTATGTTCTTAGTTGGTAATAATCTATGGCAGTAGATCTTGCATAGAAATCCAGAACTCTTCCTCAAATATGGTTACAAAATGCTGAACTTTAGTCCAAAAGTTTTGATAAATACTGTAATCTTCAGAAACTGTCACCTTTTAGTTCCAATATCTTTGGAGAATAGAATCCAAAAAAAAAATTTGGTGTTTTCTATGTTTAGGGAAAGAAATGATAGACAGTCTTCACTTTGATTACAAGTGAACCATCATTACAATCAGATGTAGTCCAAGGAAGTTCCATATTAGATCTACAGTCCCCATGGAGTTTACTGATGTTAACTAGGGAAGTAACAGAGGCATTAAAATCATCCTCTGTGTCTTTAAGTTGGGGGGGCGGGGCGGCTGGGGAAAGAAATATGTTGAAGCAGTGTTCCTGCTTTCCATCTCTGAGAAATTCTTAAGTGATCACTGACAGACGCAAGGCATTGTTCCTGTGATTGGCTATAGTTCAATTCCCATTGACACATTAACGTATCTGAAGTAGATTTAATGGATTAAAAGAGATGCAAATACAAGTAAAAGGAAATTCCTACAGTGGGAGAAAAGTATTAAAACTATAACTCTTAATAATAAACAATATATCTAAAAATCCAAAAAGGAAATGAGAGCATTGCATTGTGTCTATGCAGTTCTTATAGTTTTCAAGATAATATATTGTGGCAGCAGTTGCACCCTCTGACCATGAAACACGTAACTGGTGGTGAATGAAGTAATTATAGAATAAAATATCTTGTGCAGATGAATCATATGCTAGAATTTTTAAAGGAAATGATGCAAGGTTATTCCAGTTGAAATTTTATCTTACTCTTTGGATGCAGAAAAACCAATAAAAAGTTGTAATACAAATCTTGAAGACACACAGGCTGAGCCCCTGAATAATACAAAGCATTTAGCTTGAAATTTATGAGAAAAAATATAATGGAAGTGATTTAGAGAAGTTGGTGTGCATTGGTGCGCCTCTGTTTCTGATGCTCAAGTTCAAACTCAGAACGTGAACCAGAGTCTAACATGAAATCAGTTTAAGGCATTGTCAATGTTGTTTTAAGCAATCCAGTTCTAACTAAGCTGAAGCCCACAGCACAAATTATACTTTCCAGGACACAGTCAAAAACTCTCTGCTCTTATAAATTTATTTCACTGCAAATGCCACTCACACCACTCCCACTCCTCTTCCTCACCATTTCGTTGTTCAGCACCCCTACCACACCTCTTGGAATGTAACCTCTGATTCACAAGTGATCAATACCACTCCTGACTTATTATTATATTTTCAGTAGTGGATCCTGTTTGGGTTTGCGCATCAAGATGACATTTTAAAATATACTGGGCTAAATTTTCAACTTTGACATTATGTTTGATGAGCCTCAGGTGGGTTATATTTCTGACAGTACCACAGTTTTTCATCCAAACCAAAACTGAAAAACTACTCTCATGTTTTTCCATCAACAGGAAATTGAAATGAAAAAAATACAATTATTCATTGGATATTGACAATTTTACTTCTGCAAATGACCACTGCACAATAATTCTTTTGACAAATAATATTATAATTTATTTCTATTTTAATTGATCGTTAAGATACTCAACTTATTTATACTTTAGCCCACCAATAAGGGGTGTGTACCTCTTGGTGACTGATATATTTTTCATTCATGCAATTAATCTTCTGAAACTGCTAGTTCCCATCACATAACTTTAGTAGATATTCTCTTGTACAGTTATAGTGCAGACAAATAAACAACTGTATTGATGTACTAATTTGAAACACACATTCACAATTCTCTTCTAGAAGTATTCTTATCTCAGCCTGGATCATCTTGAGGTGATACTTGGCAATTTGGAAGAAATAAACTATTTATGTATTTGCAGTGAATATTTGTATCTACTAAGATAACTGATATCATTGCTGGAGAGATTGGCCTTTTGGTGAACATCAAACATGCGATCAGGTGTAACGGCTGTTGTTGTCAGCTTGGATCTAGTATGTCTCTTTTATGGGGATCATGAATTGGATTCAGTTTGAATATAAATTGATTTTGGAGCAAGCAAGAAGGTGGAATGGCAGCACAATAGTTAGCATTGCTGCCTCACAATGCCAGGACTTGGGTTTACTTCAAGCATTAGGTGACTGTGGAATTTGAACAGTCTCCAAGTGCTCCAGTTTCCTCCCATAGTCTAAAAATATGTAGATTTTGTGGATTAGACATGGTAAATATCCAGGGTTTTGGGGATAGAATGAACATGAGGGCCTGGATGGAATACTCTTTTGGAGAGTTGGTGCAGATCCAATGGGCCGAATGACTTCTTTCTGCACTGTAGGGATTCAATTCTATGAATTAAGGATTTGCCATCTCCACTCTGTGTATTGGCTTTGTAAATTTCTAAATTGCTGGAGAAAATAGCACTCTTCTAATTTGGAATTCTGGGAACAAAGTTTCAATTGGACAATCTATCTAACAAAACTGTAGATCTATTCTAAAGAGGAGATTTAAATTTGAACAGGTTGTGTCAGAAACAGCTATTTCAACGTGAATCACTCTCATTATTCCCAAACATGCTAAAGTAATGTATCCTACCAAAAGGGGAAAAATTATTTTAAAATATTCTGATGCTGAGGCAAAAATAAACTCAATTATTTTAAAGTTATGCTTGCATCCTTTTAATACACATTACAGTTAAAAAGAAAATCCATTAGATAAAATGGCTTGCCCTGTAGCAGTTCAATCTGATGAATAGATGAATGTGTGCATTATACATTGGACCTGAATCACCGAACACTAGCAACAGGGCTTACTGATTAGTAATGATGTGGATGTGCAAATAGGAGAGTCAGTTCTTCCATCAAAAACATGGGATTATATGCAGACCATATCGCAGTAGAAATATGTGTTATAGAAATATTTGGTTCTACAATTGATTATTTATTTAAATAAAATTGGTGGATACAAGTGTATGGCTGCATTGGGGCATTAAAAGTAATTAGCACTCAATATTTTGCACTTTGTAGTTAAACCATTTCAAATGCAGCATGTTATTTTGGTCCATACTTGATTCAGTTACCATTGATAGGTCTTTCACACTAGTTCAGTCAATTGCTAATTTAACACTGATGAATCCTTTGGTGGATAGAACTTGGGAACTGCTGCAATAATGCATTTACCAGAACAAAGTTTGTTACCAATACATACAATATCTTGAAACCCCTAACTTGTCTGTTTTTCTAGGACTTGACAGCTAATGTGTACTCAGTTACCACAATCATTTGGGTGAACCAAGGAATCTAATAATTTTTTTGGGATAATCAAGAACTCTAAACTGGGGCCTGAACTTAAAGCCTAAAAAGGGAAGATGAAGACAGTTTAGATTCAACAAATGTTGAATAAATGGAACAGACTGCCCTGGGAAACAGTGATGACAAACCATGTCACTATGTTCAAGGGCCAATTAGATAGATTTTTAGTAGGAAGGGAGCCTGAGGGATATGAAACATAACGATGACTTGAATTGGTCAAATGAAATATCAAAATCTCTTTTGGTCATATAAATGCCCATATTCCAATTCCTTCCCAATATATTATAAGAAGGAAAAAACATTACTTTATAGGAACAGTTTAGACCAGGGTTACTCCTTCGTATTCTTTCTTTAGCTATATTCTTTGGCTACATTTAACCAATCCATTAGAGTTAGATGTGATTCCCATAAAACTAGTCAGTGCCATTTATACACAGTTAACCTCTAAAGGTTTTAAGGAACACAAAATGGCACTAACTAGCTGGATAATTTGTATTTCCCTCTTTAACTGAAGATCTAGACAAGGAGTGGGATTCTCCAATCTTGTTCATTCATGCTCTGGTTGCCAACGAGAATGGACAATTTGGCGATCAGCCAAAACTCCATTCACTGCAACAGCACCAGAGAATTGCAGCCACAGACAAGGTTGGAGGTTTCTGGCGGAAATGTTTAGAATGTTGAAGGCTCCAAATTTCAGGGGAAAGTTAGTTCAAAATTAGGTGGCTAGAAGCAGGAAGAAAAGTCAGTTAAATGGTATTTTTAATAATAAGGGCTTTTCTGGGAACAAGACGCTTAATATAAATGAGTTGCAATTAAATATGCTCATGAAGAGGAGATTGAAGGATATGGTGGAAAGTTGCTGGGTAAAATGGAAAACAAGATGGGCTTGTTAGAATCATAGAATTCTACAGCAGAGAAGAAAAGCATTCAGCTCATCAAATCCATGCCAACTCTCATAAGATCACTTCAGCTAGACCCACTCCCCAAGTCTTCATCACTTCCTTTCTTCATTTCTATTTTGAAAGCCATGTTTAAATCTTCCCCATTTACATTCTCAGGAAGTTTATCCCAGATACTAACTCATTGTATATAAACTTTTCCTGATGTTGGTGTTGCTTCTTTGTTGATCATCTGATTCACAGCACTTTAGCTATTGTGAACAGCTTTTCTCTATCTATTCTGTCCAGAACCAATATAATTGTGAATGTTTCTATCACAACTTCTCTCAATTTTCTCTCCTCTAAACAAGAACAAGCCGAGCTTCTCTAGTCTATCATGAACAACTTTCATATCCTTTCTGCATCTCCTCCAGGATGTTTACATCCTTCCTTAGGCAGCTGCCCAGAATTAAGACAAAAACTCCAGTTGAAGTTGAACTACAGTTTTATCATAACTTCCTTGCTTTTGAGCTCTATACTCCACTATTTAGAATCCCATGCACCTTTTCATTCTTTCTCAATTCACCCTGCTAGCTTTACCCATTTTTGTAAACATTCCCCCAGCTGTTTCTAGTCCGACTCCTTTAGAATAGTTCTATTTTATTTATATTACCTCTTCCCAGTCTTACGACCAAAATGCATCACTTCACACTTCTTTGCATTAAATTGCATCTGCCATATGACTGCTCATTCCATCAGCTCTCTCCTCCCAGCTCACCACACATCCAGGTTTTCAGTTATCTACAAAATACTGACCAAAATATTCCTTTCCCTCAAGATCCTTGAATTTTTTAAAGTTTAGTTTATTTATTAGTATCACACTGCAGGGTTACACTGCAGTGAAGTGACTGTGAAAATCTCCTAAGTTGCCACACTCTGGTGCCTGTTTAGCTATACTGAGGGAGAATTTAGCATGGCCTATGCACATAACCAGCATGTTTTTTGGATTATGAAATGAAACCCATGCACACCCAAGGAGAATGTGCAGACTCCGCTCAGACAGTAACCGAAGCTGTGAATCAAACCTAGCTCCCTGGTGCTCTGAGGCAGCACTGCTAACCACTGTGGCCATTTGAAACCTTCAAAATTCTAACAGGACTAAACAGGGAAGGTGCAAGAAGGATGCTTCCGATGGTAAAGGTGTCCAGAACCTAGGATCATATTGGGAACAGTGTGAGCTGTCCACTGGACAGAACTCCCACTTACGTGACGAAGGAACAGCACACCAAAACCTAGTGGATTTTGCTAGCAAATAAATCTGTTGGACTTTAAACTGTGTTGTGAGACTTTTTACTATGAATACACTGGGATACAGGGTAGCCTGTTTAGGACAGAGGTGAGGAGAAATTTATTTACCCAGAGACTGGTCAGTCTGTGGAATTCACAACCACAGAAATTAGTTGAGGTCCAAAACACATATTTTCAAGAAATAGTTAGATATAGCATTTGAGGCAAAGAGGATTAAAGGATATGGGGGTAGTGCAGGATCAGGCTATTGAATTGGAAGATCAGCCATGATCAAAATGAATGGTGGAACAGGTTCAAAGGAATAGGAGGAAATCATTTAGTCCTATTTTCTATGTTGCTATGCTTCTGTAAACATATAATAAACATTATCCCGAGGGGGTTAACAGATCATGATTGAAGATGGCATCCAAATGGAGAGCTGGCAACACAGCTTGCACTTTGTTCTCTCAGAATTACACTCGTACTTTTGAATTACTGGGAAATTCTGTACTGTCACAAGGCTAAAATGATGGGATTTTACTGAGTGATCTCTTACAGGAAGGTACTGATAGGAAGATAAAAACAGATGTTGCTCAATATCACAAATCTTTTTCAACATCGAGTTACCAGTTTTGACTGTATCAGAGACTTCTTTAGTGTGGTTTAGCAAATTGTTCACTAATTATGCACTAGTGCTGATAGAGGTCAAAGAGAAAGGTGTGATTCAAATGAAGCCTGTGAGAAACTCCAGACAGGAAATAGCAGTAAAATATCCAAAAACAATTAAAACAGGCATCATGTTGATGGAGTATATAAATAGCTTTACATAGTATACCACAGAATAGAACAAGAGATAGATTGTTTAACAACTCCCCAAATTGAGCTCCTGATCTCAGATGAACTGTGCTGAGCCATCTAGTATGCAACAAGATTTTGGGATGGTACAATATTCATTGTAATTAATAACTTGTAAATGGAACAAATTAAAAATGTACATAGTGTGCAATTTGAGAATCATCTCCTATGAAAAATGTGGCATGTGCAGAGTAGATCATATAGGAAGAAGCCAATAGCAAAAAAATCCACTTTAAAAGATACTTAATTTTTTCTGTTCATAGAATGTGGGTGTCACTGGCTGGGCCAGCATTTATTGCCCATCCCTGAGGGCAATTAGGAGTCAACCACATTGCTGTCACAAGTTGGCCACATATTGGAGTCACATGTAGGCCAGACCAGGTCAGGAAGGCAGTTTTCTTTCCTAAAGGGTATTACTGAACTAGATGGGTTTTTATGCCAATCAACAATGGTTTAACGATTAACGTTAATTTTTTATTGAATTCGACTTTCACCATTTGCCATGGGTGGGATTTGAACCTAGGTCCCCAAAGCATTACCTCTGGATTACTAGTCCAGCAACAATAGCACAACACACTGCCACCTCTTAACTGTTGTGTGACAATTTTGGTATTTTCACAGGGTTTTTTGAAATTATAAAATTACTTAAACTGCGAGGAGCCTTTTTGTAGGCAGTAAATGGGAACGAGTAATGGTGGAGTGCAGGATGGTTGGTAGGACCATTGGCAGCAGCCACCCAGAAAAGACAGAATTGACAATTTGGGGGCCGCCCATATTGACACAATAGGCAAACTGCCAACATAAAATAACATTCCCATTGGCATTCCCATCCCAATATGGAGGTGGTGTTTGTTTTGGATAGACAGAACCAATAGCATTGGTTTGGCAGATTATGATTGCACAATTTAAAACTTCTATAAATAGTTATAACAAAAACTTGAATTTATTAAGCACGCTGACATGGTGAAATTTCCAAAACACTTTTGAGAATTGTAATTAGACAAAAAAGGAGATATTTGAGCCAAAGGAGGAGATATTCAGATTGATTCCAAAAAGTTTTATTTTAAGATGTTCTTTAAAATATATGTCAATGAGGTGAGAGGTAAAAGAGGTAGATGAGGGAAAGAATTGCAGAGTTCAGCACTGAGCAAACGAAGGTACAACTGCAATGGTAAGGTAAAAGAAGTCTGTAATGTACATGGGGCCAGGAGGAAAGACAGTTCACAAAGAGGGTTGTGGGACTACATAACAGAGATGAAGAGGGCCAAGGTCAAGATCATGAATAAAAAAAAAAATCACCAAGATGTTAATAATCCAAGAGCCAATGTAATAATTGAGCAGAAGTGTTGAGTATGAGACTTGGTGCAAATTAGGATATGGAAAGCACAATTCTGGACGAACTGAACTCTACAAGCATGGAAAAGCAGAGACCAACAAAAGAGCATTGAAATAGTCAAGCACCAAGTAACAAACATAGGGATGCAAGTTTTAACAGCAGATGGACTGAGGCAGACACATACAGGCTCAACTATTTCTGATGGGAGGTGGAAGTAAGCAATCTCAGTGATGGAAAAGGTGCACAAGGTCAGAAATTCAGCAGAGGGTAAATAGAATGCTCAGATTGCAAGTAGTGAAGATGGCGCCAGAGCACAGCAACTTTTTGCGAGCTGTCCCCACCATATCCTCTAATTCTATCTTTTACTCTCTCGTTCTATGCCTTTAAAGCTTAATTGGCTCATCTTTCTCTACACCTCGTTTATGACTGTAACCCTATATTCTTCCCTTTCTTACTCTATGTACACTACGAACTGTATGCTTTAACTATGTGGTGCACAAGAAATAAAACTTTTCATTGTATCCCAATACATGTGACAATATTAAAATCAGTCACATTCAGACTGAGACAGTGACTATGGAGCGGAATGGAAAAAGTCTTAAAAAGCTTCATGCAGCTTACCTTGCAAACAGCTGAAGTTCCCTCAGTACTGCTAGAAATGGGTATCATTGCCATACTCTTCATAGTTGAAAAGATTAGGAAATAGGTGTAATCGGACTGTTAAGGGGGAAATGGCCCCCATTTCAATGTGTGTTTATATGTCTCCTGCCAGGTTCTGGCTACCAGGATTGAAGTGCACCTGAAGATCAGTCAAACCACAGGGGACAGGACTAGTTAGTGGATCACTTCCCTCGACCCCTTGTTTTTTTTAAGCACACATTGCACACGATCGGAGTTTAGTTTTTCTTCCGAACAGGCCTGTCAAGTGAGAATTGCTTCAAAAAATAACTTTACCTATGACTGAATACAACGTAGAAAATAAAAAAACTTTCATCTGCTGCAAAAGAAAAGGAGCGTGTTTTAGAACTACTTTAGCATGAGAAAGTTCAAAACCATCTCCTGTGAGAAACAAAATTGAGGCAATGCAGTAAGTGAGGGGCCAGGGGCACAAGCAGGCTTTGTACAAAGTCTGAACTCATTCTCAGTTCTAGAAAAAAAGTTACAAACGGAAGAACTTAAAACGTGGCCAACTCCAATTACAATTCTGAAGTATTAATAAAACAATAAGTAGACTGAAACAAGAACTAAGTCAATGTAACTATACATGGTCAGGAGTGAATTCTACAAAATGACAAAACATTAAAATAAAGTTCATTTTACAAGTTGAAGCCACACATTTTGGACTCTTTCCTCCTCTTCTTGTTTTTGCAATAATTTTTTATCGGTTCCTTTGTGATCTTAATCGCGTTATAGTAACGGATATGAGAGAGTGACAAGCGTATTTAGAAGCTGGCTAACTGTAAACATGTCGGTGATCTGGCAGCTGACACCTCCTCGCATGGGCGCTCCTCATTCATCAGCCGCCAGCCAGAGGGGAAAACACGGTGCTCGAGCTCGCACTAACTCCACATTTCTTCACAGTACAACTCCCACCCTCCCCCACCCCCCTCAAACAGCACAGAGCAACACAGAGAAGCAAGCAACACTTTCTAAACTTTCATCACCTTCCACAAGCTTTTGTCCACTCGACACATTAAACTTATTACCTTCAGCTCCCTCCTCCAAGAAAAGTTTTTCAGCGTTTGCCGCAAATTGCAATCTGCACCCAATCCATGTAATTTCCAATTTCTCTCCCCCCAATCCCCGTTCCCCGAAATCTCGACCAAAGCTAGAAGGGGCAACGGGCCGGATTGACCTCAAGCCTAATGCAGGAAAAATGGCTTTAGTCTCAGAGCAGCAGCAGCAGCAGCAGCAATAAGCCAACAATCAGCCCCATTCACATCGGAATGAGAGGAATGTCAGCGCTTTACCTACTGCACCAGAGCGTGGGCCCGCTAGGTCCTAGCGCCTGTTGCTCCAGTCCGAAGTAGGGAGTTAACAAAATAGCTGAAGATTACAGTTTCAACCTTAAAAATGCTAAAGAACTGTTGAAGTTTTTTAAATCATCTGAAATAAAAGTTTTACATCCAAGATACAATAATAAGGGACGTCAAAATGCAAATTAGCAAAGTTTAAAGTGTATTTATTAGTGTTACAAGTAGGCTTACATTAACACTGCAATGAAGTTACTGTGAAAATCCCCCAGTCTTCACACTCCAACACCTGTTCAGGTACACTGGGGAAAATCAAATGCAGCCAATGTACCTAACCAGCACATCTTTTGGACTGTGGGAGGAAGCCAGAGCACCCGAAGGAAACCCATGGAGACACGGGAAGAATATGCACACTCTGCACAGACAATGATCCAAGCTGGGAATTAAACCCACGTCCCTGGTTCTGTGAGGCAGAAGTGCTAACCACTGTGCCACCATGCCACCCAATGAACACTTTCAGACTATTCAGATTTTAACTCTTGCTATTAAATGAGTTTGATATTATTACAATATTTAAGATTTGCAATGTGTTGGTGTCACAGGAGCAGTACGAATATGGTGCAGCCCAGAGGAGATCGTGAGCATAGGGTTTTTGAAACTGTGACACAGACAGACTATCAAAAGATCCCAGGACCAGTCAAGAAAGAGTTTTACCTCCTGTAATATGTAAAAGGATTTGGGTTTGTCGAGGGAAACAGAGTTTCTGTGGAATTCTAGACAACTGGATCTTCCTCTGATTAGTATCTGGGAGATATTAATTTCTTTATTACCAAAACAGCTGGATCTTCAAGATTTTAGCAGCAATAGTACAGTAACTTTTAATAATCATATCTCTCAATGGTCTTGTGTGCCTCATCTGAATATATCCACAGCCTTTCCCTTTTCCATTATGCATGCTACATTTCTTATTTTGTGTTTGACAATGCTTTTCTTGGATAGCTGCTTGTTTTACATGCATTTATGGGCTCCTTGCATTTCTCTCAAATATGCAACTATATTTTATATTCTTTTTTTTTATCTTCTGTATGAATAGTACTCTGCTACCTCAATTCCTTTAAAGCTCTTGTGGCAATAAAATTGTTTCCAAAAAATAAGAACCATCATAGAATTACTATAGTGCAGATGGAGGCCATTCAACCCATTGAGACTGCCCTGGCAACAATTCCATCCAGGCCTTATCCCCGTAACCCCACATTTTTACCCTGCTAACCTCCCTGACAATTTAGGGCAATTAAACATGGTTAATCAACCTAATCCACACACCTTCGGACTGTGGGAGAAAACCAAGCACTCGGAGAAAACCTACACAGACATGGGAAGAACGTGCAAACACTACACAGTCACCTGAGGCCGGAATTGAATCTTGGTCACTGGCATTGTGAGGCAGCAGTGCTACTGTGCCATGCTGCTGTCCATCAAATGTCAAACTATCAAATCATGTGTTAATATTATTTGTGCTTTAAAAATAAGTTCAGAGAATATATTTAGTGCAGTCACAGCCCTTGTTTGTTTAAGTTGAGAATACAGATGAGTGACATAGATTTTCCTGACTCTTTTCTTGCCATTCCTGTTGGGCTGAAACCATTGGTGTACTGTCAATAGTGTACTGATTTGACACACAATCCCACCTACTTAGATTTACAAATAGATCACAGGAGGACCAATCCTAAAAACATTTGAACACAGGAAATATGGAGAGGGGGTTATGCAGACAGAGTAGTTACATGACATTGTCACACCGACATTCAGCCCTATCTTACCAGAAGTGTCATTGAAAGAAATCAATTCATAACAGCAAAGTAATTATTGTAAAAGTATGGTTGTAAAGTCATTTTTAAAGATATTTTTCTGGAAACTTATTCATTTTTTAAAATTTTAAATAACTCATGGATGGGGAAAGGACCATGGGATGCTCTGGGATTAGTTTTTAAGTTTATTTACTAGTGTCACAAGTAGGCTTACATTAACACTGCAATGAAGTTACTGTGAAAATCCCCTAGCCACCATACTCAGGCACCTGTTCAGGTACACTGAGGGAAAATTTAACTTGGACAATGTACCTAACTGGCACATCTTTTGGTTTGGACTGTGGGGGGAAAGAGCACTCGGAGGAAACCTACATAGATAAGGGAAGAACATGTAGACTCCACATGGTGATCCAAGCTGGGAATCAAACCTTGGTCCCTGGTACTGTGAGACGTAAGTGCAAACCACTATGGCACCACAGTTCAGAAAAAGAATAATGAGTCTAGGAATGCGACACAATTTTCCATGTGCCAGTTGTGGCTCAGTTGCTGGCAGTCAGACATTTGTGGGTTCACTCCAGGGATTTGAACACAAATATCAAGAGTGACACTCAAGCCAATGAGGAAGTAACATACTACCAAAGACCACCTTTTGGATGAGACATTAAACCAAGGCCCCATTTGCCTCACCAGATATACAAATGATCTCATGGCATTATTTCATAGAAGAGCAGGGAATTATACCTGGTGTCCTCACCAATGTTTATCCCTCAAACAACATCAGAAAAACAAATTTCGTTACACTGATATCAATAGAAAGGTCTGATGTCCTCCATCATCACATTTATCCCCTTGTCTGTACACTGCCTGTTCATTGTTTTCACGAGAGGAACCTGAGAAAGTGATTTTTATGCATATTATTACCAAACATGCATGTGCAACCTATATAAAAGCAAATTATTTAGAGCTGACATTTTGAGCCAAAGCTTTGACAGAGGGTCATCTGGACTTGAAATGTCAGCTTTTTCCTCTCCATACAGATGATGCCAGACCTGCTGAGATGTACAATCTATATTTTATGTAAGTACATAAAAAAGTATATTTTATGTACTTTTGGCTTATCTACGATCCTCAGTGAAAAAGTGATCGATGTATGTATCAAACTAATGGACAGAGCATCAGTAAACACTGATTGTAATTTCCACACATAGAATTTCAGGCATTTCTATGATATTAGGTGATTTTCTGCCACTTTGGCTGAAATAATTCAAGCTCCGCTAACCCCTTCCTCTGTTTCTTGACTAATTCTCACTGGTTATATTTCTTGTGCTAATTTTAAGCTGTAAACGGAGACTCATAGCCACATGAAAAAAAGCATGTGATGGATCACACATGATGGAGAATTGAATTTAAGAATCTGTCTATTAAGAAATAAAGAAATCCATTCTTGTATTGTATTCCATTTAACACAGTAGGGAAATGTTAACAGTCTATCATTGTGGCATGTCAATTATTTTAAAAATTTAATCCAGAGGTGCACATTTTTAAAATGAAGTTCAACAGTGTTAAAGGCATTAAAATAAAGAAGAGTTCCTCACACAAAAACAGAAAATGCTGGAAAATCTCAGCAAGTCTGACAGCACTTGTGGAGAGAAAATAGAGCCTACGTTTCAAGTCTAGCTCTATTCTCTCTCCACAGAAGCTATCAAACCTGCTGAGATATTCCAGCATTTTCTATTTATGTTTCAGATTCCAGTATCTACAGTATTATGCTTTTTTAAAAACTTCCTGTTGTTTAGTAATGTGGCAAAGATGACTTTTTGAAACCATTTATAATATATTTATACTGGTGAGGTTTCTCCTCTTCCATCCACACTGGAGATGTTCATTTTCTAGTAAAGGTCATCAAACATAAACAATAATTGACTAGCCAGGCTGATTTTTGTTTTCTTTGTTCAGTGTTTTCAATGTTTATTATACAAAATCCTAATGTTATCCCACCTGAAATGTGTTAATTCAGCATAGAGCTGAATACTAAGCAGAAAGGTAGCAATTCATATTAAGCAAACATTAAGAATTCTACAATTCCAAAGAAGGGTCATAGTGGACTTGAAATAGTAAATCTGTATCTCCTTCCTTGGATGCTGCCAGACTTGCTGAGTTTTTCCAATATTTTTTGTTTTCATATTATAAAATAATTCTTAAATTTGGACATTATTATTTTAATATAATTCCTATTTTATAACTCACAAGTAGTTCAGATGTTCCATATATCTTATAAAGTTTCAACAATGTTCTTAAGAGTGCAATTGAAGATCATAAAATGGATGGGCATGTTTGCACTGTTTGGCCAAAACACTTGCACTGCATGTAAAATCAGTTTGCCCTGTTAGGCCAAAACAAATGAGATGCAGGGAGTAATCACTAATGGATAAGCATGAAATGCACACATAAATTGGGCCTTTGGGATGCTGAACTGCAAATCCCCAGGCAGCTCATCGACAAAGAGCTATTTAATTTTGGACCACTGTGTCACTAATAGCAACTTCTGAGTGAATCCTGGAGCACAGTTGATTGGAAAAGACAGGTAGTGATCAGGAAAGGATCACGACAGATTCAGAAGGGGGAAGGAGATCAGGAGAAAGGGAGTGACTGCAAGATGAAGGAAGAATCCTGAGGGAAGGGGATGACCAACAGAAGAGGGAAAAATAATTAAAGCAATACTTGCATTTATATATCACCTTTCATGATGCCCCAAAGAACCATATAGCCAATGAAGTACATTTTGAAGTGTAGTCACTGGTATAATTGAGGAAATACAACAGCCA
Source organism: Sphyrna mokarran (assembly GCA_024679065.1). NCBI lineage: Eukaryota > Metazoa > Chordata > Chondrichthyes > Carcharhiniformes > Carcharhinidae > Sphyrna > Sphyrna mokarran. Next base: position 47,669,484 of record JAGIQG010000010.1, read on the forward strand.
ATATATGCACAGCAAGCTCCCACAAACACAAATACAATGATGGCTAGATTATCTGTTTTAATGTTGTTGGTTGAAGAAAACTACAAGAAGAATCACTTCTGGGTGTCTGCAGCATGTACTCTGTCAAATTGTTCATGAAGCACAGGTAGCTGTCTAGAAGGAGGCTTGTGGCCTGGACAGACCACTGGAAAATAGGAGTGAGGTAGAGCAACTTAATATTGTTGTTAAAAATGACTGGTACTGTGGTTAATTACCAAGCTGGGAACACTGCACGAAAAGGTAGCAACCCCTGCCCCCTAGTGGGTTATAAAGTGATCAGGTAGATATTTTTTACTTTTTAAGGACTGTCAGATGTTTGCTTTCTTTTGATCATTATTTATTAATAGATTTTTTTTAATAACACACATTTTATTAAATAATTGATTATTTTATTTGTTCCAGCATCAGTTTCTGTGACTGCATTTGGGTCAATTGTTCTGTTGTAGATAATTTAGAAAAAAGATTTGTTTGCAAGAAATAGCAAGTTTTTTTTAAGTAGAACCTCATTGGTCTCAAAACATTAAAGCAGACAAACAAAAATATAAAATAAGTCATCCCTCTTTTATCCAATGAAACAGCCTGAGTGTCTATGGATCCAAACTTTATTGGTTCAAAAAATATATCAGGAGCGATTCTCCTATTCTGTTGTGCTGCTCAAACAGTGCAATGGGCTGGGAGACATCAGCAGAAACTGTTTAGCGGGCTCCCCACTGGCCACCACTGTCTCCGTGTGTTTCCAGCCAGAAATTGGCACAGAGATGAATGAATCATGCAAATTATCATTACCATATCATTTATGGGCCTAGGGCTGAAGTCTCTAGGCCTGCTATAGTTTCCCCTACCCCCACCACATGAAACAGGAGTGCTTCATGGGTTTTGCCATCTTGGCAGTGCCAGCTTAACCCATGGCACCGTCCAAGGGGCAAAGTAACAATGCCCAGGGGGCACCTTGGCTCTGCCCAGCAGGCATCGGGCAGTGCCAAGGGGCAAGGCCATCGGGGCGGCAATTGGTGGTAGTGTGGGGTCCTGCTGCCATTTTGTATTTGAGATTGTAGGCAGGGGATCGAGGTGGGCCTGGGCAGGGTAGTTCAGGGCTGGCACAGACGCATCTGGAAGGTCAGCAGTTTGGGCATGAGGTCACACGACCAGCGATGTAGGTTCGCAGGATTGGCCAGTGATTGGAAGACTGGCAGTGTGCGGTTACTGCACATGAACCATGACTTGCTGTTGGCCTCTCTGTTGAGTATAGGCCACACCCCCATATTTTTAGTGTGATTCATGCTAGGGTACTCTATGATGCACAAAATGTGGGTGTTTTATTCCAATTTTTGTGGGAATTTGGCACTTAGAACTTTTTGAGAGAATCCCACACATAGACTTGCTAGCAAATGGAATTAAGCACCCTTGAGGTGCAGTAGACATATTCCTATATATTTACATAAAACAGATCATTAACTATTTTGTAAAATTGCTTTATTAAAGTAAGTCAATCGGGGTGATAATGCAGGAAAGATTTGTATTCAGCACACAATAGTGGTCTTTTAGCATTTTAGGACAGAACTTCAAAGTTGGTGGAATGGGCCAACAGAGGACAGATGATTCTCAATGTAGATAAACGTGAGATGATGCATTTTGGTAGGAAGAACATGGAGAGAGAATATACAATAAAGGGCACCATCCTAAAAGGAATGCAGGAGCAAAGGAACCTGGTGTCCCTCTGTGCAAAAGTCATTGATACTGGCAAGACAGGTTGCACAGTTAATAAAGCATCCTGGGGGCATGGAGTAAACCTTTTCACATAACAAGTGGTCTAAGCCTGGGATGAGCTGCCTGACAGTGTAGTGGAGGCAGTTTAATCACAGCATTCAAAAGGGAATTTCTGAAAAGAAATGTGTAGAGAGAAGATGGGAGAATGGAACAAAATGAACTGCTTATTCATAGAGCTAGTACAGACACAATGGGTTGCATGACCTCCTTCTGTGCTGTAAAAATTCTGTGATTTTATGAGAAGAACCAAAACATTTTGCAGTTAGCCAGGGATGGCACTGGAAAACCAAAGAGGTGAACTTCTTGGGGCTCCCCTGATTGTCCACATAACTGCAGCTCTTTCAATGAAGTTATAGTAGACAACAGCAGCAACAACAACATACAATTGTATTATAGCTTTGTACTTAACAAAACTGCATAAAACAGCATTTGACACCAAGTCCTGCAGGGTGGTATTAGGACATATTGCCCAAGCTTGATTAAAGAGGTTTCAAGAAGCATTTTAAAGGAAGAAAGAAACGTAGTGAGGAAGCTTAAGGAGGATATTCCAGAGCTTAGGTCTAGGCAGCTGAAACCACAGCCACCTGTGGTGGAGTGATTCAACTGGTGATAATCAAGAGGCCAGAATTAGAGGATTGCAGGTAGCTTCTACAAATACATAAAGGGCAAAAGAGTAACAAGAGAGAAAACACAACCTCTTAAGGATCAACAAGGTAATCTATGTGCGGATCCACAAGAGAGATCCTAAATGAATATTTCTCATCAGAAACTTTACTGTTGAAAAAAGCATGGATGTTAGGGAACATGGGGAATTAAATATTGATGTCTTGAGGAGTGTACATATTACAGAGAAGGAGGTGTTGCAAGTCTTAAAGCACATCAAGGTGGATAATTCTGCAGGACCTGATGAGGTGAATCCCAGGATGTTGTGGGAGGCTAGAGAGGAAATTGGGGGTCCTGTGGCTGAGATATTTGAATCATTGATGGTCTCGGGTAAGGTGCCTGAAGATTGGAGGATGGCAAATGTTGTGCCTTTGTTTAAAAAGAGCTGGAGGAAAAAGCCTGGGAACTACAGGCCAGTTAGCCTCACATTTGTGGTAGGTAAATTATTGGAAGGCATTTTGAGGTTCAGGATCCACAGGCATGGCTTTATGAGTGGAAACTCATGTCTCACAAATTTGATTGAGTTTTTTGAAGGGATAATCAAGAAGGTAGATGAGGGCAGTGCAGTTGATGTTGTCTACATGGACTCTACAAGGCCCTTGACAAGGTACTGCATGGTAGGTTGTTGCATAAAGTTAAATCTCATGGGATCCAGGGTAAGGTATCTAAATGCATACAAAATTGGCTTCTTGACAGAACGTGGAGATGTCGGCATTGGAAGCTTGTGGGTTTACTTTCAAATAAACTGGCTAAACTTTAAGCTGGTGTTATGAGAGTTCTTGACAAAAGCCAGGGTGGTTGTAGAGGATTGTTTTTCAAACTGGAGGCCTGTGACCAGCAGTGTGCCTCAGAGATCAGTGCGAGGCCCACTGTTAATTGAGATTCATATTTATGATCTGGAAAAGAATATCGGGGGCATGGTTACTAAGTTTGCAGATGACACCAAAACTGATGGCATAATAGTGGACAGTGAGGAAGGTTATCTCCAGTTGCAGCAGGATCTTGATCAATTGGGTCAGTGGGCTGATGAATGGCAGATTGAGTTTAATTTAGACAAATGTGAGGTAATGCAGTTTGGTAGATTGAATCAGGACAGGGCTTATTCAGTTAATGGTAGAGCATTGGGGAGAGTTATAGTACAAAGAGATTTGGGGGTGGATGCTCATAGCTCCTTGAAAGTGGAGTCACAGATGGACAGAATGGTGAAGAAGGCATTCAGCATGCTTGGTTTCATTGTCAGAACACTGAATACAAAGTTGGGACGTCTTGTTGAAGTTGTACAAGACATTCGTAAGACCACACTTGGAATACTGTCTGCAATTCTGGTCACCCTATTATAGAAAGGATATTATTAAACTAGAAAAAGTGCAGAAAATATTACAAGGATGTTCCAGGACTTGATGGATTGAGCTATAAGGAGGCTGAAGACACTGGGACTTTTTTCTCTGGAGTGTAGGAGCTGAGGGGTGGCCTTATAGAGGTCTATAAAATAATGAGGGATAGAGACAAGGTAGATAGTCAATATATTTTCCCAAAGGCACAGGAGTCTAAAACCAGACAGCATAAGATTAAGATGAGGGAAGAGATACAAAAGTGCCCAGAGGGGCAATTTTTTCAGAGGGTGGTGAATATCTGGAACAAGCTGTGAGAGGCAGGTACATTTTTATCTTTTAAAAAGCATTTAGACAGTTACATGGGTATGATAGATATAGAGGGATATAGGCCAAATGCGGGCAATTGGGATTAGTTTAGGGATTAAAAAAAAGGCAGCATGGACAAGTTGGGCCAAAGGACCTGTTTCCATGCTGTAAACCTCTATGATTCTCTGATCTCAGAAACCTGTGGGGATGGGGAATGTTCAGAGATAGGAAAGTGGAGAGGCTGAAGAGGGAATTGAAAACAAGAATGGAAACTTTAACTGGTAGTTAATGTAGCGGGAAGAACTCAGTAAGAATTTAGCAACACCAATTATTAATCCAACCGATTTATTTGATAGTAAAATAGCGAGCTTTCAACACTCCCGTGTTTTCATCAGGCAAGTGCAGTGTTCTGGTCTGCAATAGCACACATCAGCACAGACAGTCAGAGATTGCTGATTAGAATGCGAATCCTTACATCTAACCTGCTATTCAAGTGTTAAAGTGGCTAACAATGTGTGTGAAGGGGATCCTGAGCATTGTTAGTTCATCGTGAGTTCTTCCACGAACCCCAAGAGGCCAATAGTGGACTCAATGAGATAGCGAATGAACCAGAACAGCCGACAGAGGGATCCGCAGTGCAGCAACCGAAGCGGAATGAATCCAATTGGACTCCTCCGGAAGGCCGCTGCCCCCGACTGGACATGTATGCCCAAGCCATCAGGAGGTGCGTGAACACCAGATTCATCAACCGCACTTACAAGACAGTCCCGAACATCACCCACGCACAAAGCAAGGCCATCCGTGCTCTCAAGACCAACCGCAACATTGTCATCAAACCAGCAAAGGAGGCGCCACCGTCATACTGAACAGAACGGACTACTGTGAAGAAGTGTACCGACAACTAAACAATGAGAAACACTACAGACAGTTACCAGCAGATCCAACCAAAGAACACACTCATCAACTCAACACTCTGATCAAAACCTTTGATCCGGACCTTCAGAACACCCTCCGGGCTCTCATTCCATGTACTCCCCGCATTGGAGATCTCTACTGCCTCCTAAAGATACACAAGGCAAACATACCCGGCCGTCCCATCGTATCGGGCAACGGGACCCTGTGTGAGAACCTCTCCGGCTATATCGAGGGCATCCTGAAACCCATCGTACAAAGAACCCCCAGCTTTTGTCTTGACGCTACGGACTTCCTGCAGAAACTCAGCACACATGGAGCAGTGGAAACAGGGACACTCCTTGTCACAATGGATGTCTCGGCGCTCTACACCAACATCCCCCACGACGATGGTATTGCTGCAACTGCCTCAGTACTCAATGCCAACAACTGCCAGTTTCCAGATGCAATTTTACAACTCCTCCGCTTCATCTTGGACCACAATGTCTTCACCTTCAACAATCAGCTTTTCATCCAGACACACGGAACAGCCATGGGGACCAAATTCGCACCTCAGTATGCCAACATCCTCATGCACAGGTTCGAACAAGACTTCTTCACCACACGAGATCTCCAACCAAGGTTATATACTAGATACATTGATGACATCTTTTTCCTTTGGACTCATGGTGAACAATCATTGAAAAACTGTATGATGATATCAACAAGTTCCATCCCACCATCAGACTCACCATGGACTATTCTCCAGAATCAGTTGCATTCTTGGACACACGCATCTCCATCAAGGACGGTCACCTCAGCACCGCACTGTACCGCAAACCGACAGACAACCTCACAATGCTCCACTTCTCCAGCTTCCACCCAAGACACGTTAAAGAAGCCATTCCCTATGGGCAAGCCCTCCGTATACACAGAATTTGCTCAGATGAGGAGGATCGTGACAGACACCTCCAGACACTGAAGGATGCACTCGTGAGAACAGGATATGGCGCTCGACTCATCGATCGACAGTTCCAACGTGCCACAACGATAAAACCGCACTGATCTCCTCAGAAGACGAACACGGGACACGGTGGACAGAGTACCCTTTGTTGTCCAGTACTTCCCCGGAGCGGAGAAGCTACGACATCTTCTCCGAAGTCTTCAACATATCATTGATGATGATGAACATCTCGCTAGGGTCATCCCCACCCCCCCACTTCTTGCCTTCAGACAACCGCGCAACCTCAAACAGATCATTGTTCGCAGCAAACTACCCAACCTTCCGGAGAACAGTGACCACAATACCACACAACCCTGCCACAGCAACCTCTGCAAGACATGCCGGATCATAGACATGGACGACATCATCAAACGTGAGGATACCATTCACCAGATGCACGGTACATACTCTTGCAACTCGGCCAACGTTGTCTACCTAATACGTTGCAAGAAAGGATGGCCCGAAGCATGGTATATTGGGGAGACCATGCAAACACTACGACAGCGGATGAATGAGCATCGCTCAACAATCACCAGGCAAAACAATTCCCTTCCTGTGGGTGAACACTTCAGCAGTCATGGGCATTCGGCCTCCGACCTGCGGGTAAATGTTCTTCAAGGGGGCTTTCGTGATACACGACAGCGCAGAGGCGCTGAACAGAGACTGATAGCCAAGCTCCGCACACATGAGGACGGTCTTAACAGGGATCGTGGCTTCATGACACACTATCTGTAACCCCCGTAACTTGCCTGGGTTAGCAAAAAACCTCACTTACTGTGCTGTCTGGAGAAAATACACAACTCTCTAACAATGCTCAGGATCCCCTTCACACACATTGTTAGCCACTTTAACACTTGAATAGCAGTTTAGATGTAAGGATTCGCATTCTAATCAGCAATCTCTGACTGTCTGTGCTGATGTGTGCTATTGCAGACCAGAACACTGCACTTGTCTGATGAAGACACGGGAGTGTTGAAAGCTCGCTATTTTACTATCAAATAAATCGGTTGGATTAATAATTGGTGTTGCTAAATTCTTACTGAGTTCTTACCACTCCAATCCAACGCCGGCATCTTTACATCATGACAGTTAATGTAGCGAGCATAGCAGTGAAGGTAAATGAGACTTGGTGCAAGTTAGGACATAGACACTTGAAATTTTGATGATTTAAAGTTTACAGAATTAGAACGTGGGAGCCAATCAGGAATGTCTGGAGATGGTTAAGTTTAGAAGTAACAAAGGTGTGTATGAAAACTTCTGCAGCAGATGAGCTGTTACAGGAGTAGAATTGAGTGATATGTCAGATCTAGAAATAGCTGGCCATAGTGATGGCATGTATACATAGGAAAAAGCTCACCCCAGGTGCAAACGCGACGCCGAGATTATGAATGGACTGGTTCAGACTTGGTCAGTTACCAGGGGAGACAGATGGAGTCAGTAGCTAGAGACATTGAAGACAGGTAAGTAATTATGTATGCAGAGTTTAAAACATGTAATAATTCACAATCATACTATATAACCTACCTCAATCTATATAGCACTCAGGCAGTCCCACCAGAGATTATTATGATAGAGTCATTTCTCTTTCTCTCTCCACAGATGCTGAGCTGCTGATAATTTCCAGCATTTTCTATTTTATTTCAGATTTCCAGCATCTGCAGTATTTTGTTTTTATATCACAGACTGCGTTTATCTTACTTTTACTTCCAGCAGTGCTGGGGGTGCAGACTAATTCTTTGAGAGAATCTCTTTGTTGTTGCTCCTCTGTCCATCAATGACAACACCCCTGATTTTGGTAGCAATTAATAGCCTGTGATCAAACACTATCATACTGGCTGAGGTTATTCATGAAGGCCACATCTTCTCAACCTTGCCTCTTGCTTGCGGAGCCTCAGGTTAAATCACCACCAGTCAGCTCTCCCTCTCAAAGGGGAGAACAGTGTAAGGTCACCTAGGACTTTGGAAACTTTACCTGATCAAACACTAGATTAAAGATTAGAATCTTACCACAGTTCCCATCCTGCTGCAATGAACAGAGATTTGACTGGCTGCTAAATTCTCCAACCATGCCACACTTCCACTGCAGCAAGAATGGCCAGTAAGATCATGCCCAGTGTCTTTGATTTTTCTATGATGACTCTGTACTCATTTTTCAGTCACTATAAGTAAAATACATTGAAAATGGTAGTTGCGTCACAACACTCTATACAATATCTATTACCTCTGTGCACGGTACTGTGGCAGAACATTCAGTGTTGACACATCTCCTTGTGTCCTTTTTCATTTACAATGTCACATTACTTGCTATTGATCTCTGCATGTGAGCAGAACAGGAACGGTAAACAAAGAGCAGGAGATGAAAAATTGAGACAGAATGAGTAGCAGTATAATGTGGATTCTCCCAAAATTTGGACCAGTTTTGTTCGTTAAAATCAAAATTGGGACAGTAAAAGTTCTATAGAAATAGAGTGATAATCATGCAATTTAGCAATTGGTGGAATACATTTAAATAGAGGTTTTTGTCATCTTGAGTCTTGATCAGGGAAATTTTTATTCCTCCTATTTGGAGAATGACACTCGCTTTCCGACTCCCCTCACAGTTTATGCTTGCAACATTTCTCTCAGTCTCATCATAGTTCAACCGCAATGCCAGACCAATCTCCTCGTACTTCAATTCTCATACCTCTTGTAAAGATATACTCTCACAGACTTCATTAATGAATGGAAGATGTATTTATCACTAAGAATTGTACAACTGCCTCATGACTTTAGCTAGTTCCCAATTTATCTCTTTGTTTAGGAGTCTCTCACGCCATGGGGTGATTCCGCACTATGACTGGAATTTTAATGGCATGTCTGCCCCAATTCTAGAGGTGGGCGAGAATCAGAGAACAGCATTTTCCATTGTACCGGTAAAAGTCTGCCCTATGAATCCTGATTGGTCACAAAGGTCATGTGATGCTATCTCAGCTGTGCTGCCCCCCTTAAAGGAACAATAGCCACACCCCTTTGTCCTGTTTTGGCCTCATTGAATAGCATTTGGGCTTTGGATTCCAGACCACTGAATAGATTTTGGCCTGTCTCCTCAGCCTTTCCACCTCTTCCTTTTGACTTACTCTTCTCCCTCTCTGCCCTCACCTCCATCACTATCCCTTTTTTTTGTTGCCTCCTCCTCCAACTTCCACCCTTTCTCCCTCTGATGCGGCACAGTGGCACAGTGTTTAGCACTGTCCAATTCCCAGCTTGGGCCATTGTCTATATGGAGTCTGCATATTCCCCTCATGTCTGCATGGGTTTTCTTTGGGTGCTTTGGTTTCCTCCCGCAGTCCAAAAGATGTGCTGGTTAGGTGCATTGGTCATGCTAAATTCTCCTACTGCGTATCAAACAGGCACTGGAGTCTGGCAACTAGGGGATTTTTGCAATCACTTCATTGCAGTGTTACTGTAAGCCTACATGTGACACTAATAAATAAACTTTATTCTCCACTCTTTTTCTCATTTCCCACTCTTGCCACTCTTCTCTAATATGCTCCCTTTCTAAACATTTGCTCCTTAACTGACTTGTTCTAACTACTCCATTGCTTTACCCAACTGGGTGTGAATATTACACTTGGCCTTAACTTTCTCAGAGCAGTGCCACTGAAGATCAATTAATACTGCACGATACAAGTTCTGTGTAGTAAGGTTTCTGTACGAGTAATACTTTAAGTCTCATGCTCCCCAATATATCACATAATTCTTTCCCTGAACACATTTTGTATTCTCAATTTATGCCATTTAAATTCCCTCAGTTAAATTACTGTCTTGTTCTTGATTCATAATTACTTAACAGCTTATCAACTTTTCAAATAGATTTATTATTAAGCATTGAATAATACTCTAATTAGTACAAGCCATCATTGCTCTGTGGTAATTCCTGCCTCAGAGTAAATTATTGGCATTAGTAATCATGGTGTTATCAATGCAGAGGCGTTCTAAGTGTACCAGTCTCACCTATTTGATTGCAATCCCTCTGAGCAGGTACCAGTTCTGAGGTGACATCTTCTGTATGAGATTAATACACTTTGATAAGTTTTCTTTCAAACATTTTGTGTTATATGACATTAATAAAATTAAAAAAGAATTATCTTTATTTTCATACAAGTCTTTCCCTATATTTATTAATTCTTCTCACAGTGCTTTGGAAATATATTACATTATATTGTAAAATATGTTGTAAAATATATAGCAAATGTAACTCTTTCATTCAAAAAGAGAGAGAGGCAGAAAGCAGGAAACTACAAACCAGTTAGCTTCACACTGTTGGGGTGGGGGCAGGCATTGGTAGGTAGGAAAGAGACATTCAAAGCTATTATTAAAGACATACAGTAAGGCACTTAGAAAAAATCATAGTGATCAGGCAGAATCAATATGATTTTGTGAAATGGAAATCATGTTTAACCAATGTATTTGAGTTCTTCGGAGAAGTAAAATGATTTGATTTGATTTGATTTATAATTGTTATATGTATTAGCATACAGTGAAAAATATTGTTTCTTAAGCGCTATACAGACGTACTGCAGATAAATGGGATCTAGTGGATGTATTGTATTTAGATTTCCATATAAGCATTTGATAAAGTGCCACATCAAAGATTATTGTAGAAAATAGAAACTGGAGCTGGAGGAGGTAACATAGTGGCATGGATAGAAGAATGGCTAGTTAACAGGGAACAGAGAATAGGTATAAATGGGTCATTTTTTTCTGCTTGGCAAGGTACAATGTGCCACAGGGATTAGTGCTAGGGTCTCAACATATTACAACTTATATAAATAACTTTGATGAAGGGACCAATTGTTGTTAAATTTGCTGATGTCACAAAGTTAGATAAGAAAATAACTTGTGAAGAGGACATAATGAGGCTAAAAGGCTTATAGATAAGTTAAATGAATGGACAAAGATCTGGCAAATGGCATATAATAATATAATGTGAAATTGTCCATTTTGATAGGAAGAATAGAAAAGAAGCATATTATCTCAGTGGCGAGGGACTGCAGAGCTCTGAGATGTAGAGGAATCTGGGTGCATGAGTCACAAAAGGTTAGCATGAAGGTATAGCTAATAATCAGGAAAACTAATAGAATGCTATTATTTATTGCAAGCAGATTTGAATACTAAAATAGGGAGGTTATACTTGAGTTAAATAGAGAATCAGTGAGACCACATTTGGAGTATTGACCTCCTTATTGAAAGAAGGACGAAAATGCATTCAAAACAGTTTAAAGAAGGTTTCTTATACTAATATCCAGAAAGGGCATTTTGTCTTGTGAAGAAAGATCCGACAGGATAGGCCAGGCTGGTATCCATTGGAATTTAGAAGGATAAGAGGCAATTTGATTGAAGCATAAAAGACCTTGAGGGGTCTTGACAGGGTGGATGCAGAGAGGGTGTTTCCTCTTGTGAGAGAAGCTGGAACTTAGGGTCACTGTTTAAAAATAAGGCGTCGCCATTTAAATAAGAAATGAGGATAATTTTTTCTTAGAGAAGGAGAGAGTCTTTGGAACTCTCCTCAAAAAGACGATAGCTGCAGAGTCTTTGAATATTTTTTAAGTCAGCCACAGATAGATATCTTGATAAGCAAAGGGATGAAAGATTATTGGGGATAGGTAAGAATATGGAGTTATAATCAGATCAGCCATGATCCTATTAAATGGCAGAGAAGCTTTGGCCATGGTAAATGCTTGGTGTTATGGGGATAATGGGGAAGTGTTGGGCCTAGGGAAGGTGCTCTTTTGAAGGGTTGATGCAGACTCACTAGGCTGAATGGTCTCCTTCTGCACTGTAGGAATTCTATGGTCATATTAGCAAAGTCCTAGGATTGTGTTGTTGCTTGTTTCCATTTGTTTGATATGTATAATATATAAAGATTAAAGACAGGGAAGTAGAAGTGGAAATACATACCTTGAAAAAAGAAAGGACCTTCATCTAGGAAAAAACAAAGTAAGCAAAAAGTTACAAACACATCGACTATCTTACTTAATTCATTGTGACATAACTTACGCCTACATTACAACAGTGGCAATGGACAGAATTCTCCCATCCCATCCATGGCGAATGAGAGTGGAGAATCCAGCTGGAGCTGTAAAGTTGGAAAGTTGCTGGAGTAAAAACAATCTGCAATTCTCCCAATGTCAGGTTAATGGCATTCTCTCGCTATCTGCTGAAGTAAACACCACTTGCATTCATTGCATTTCATGAATGCTTGTTAAAATAGCATGATCACCAAAACCTTGTCTGGCCTTCCAATTTTGCATCACACGGGAAATCACATCAGCAGTTTGAAAATGAGTGATGTGCACGAGGTGGACCTCAGTTTGTTCAAGACTTCAAGATGACTGCAACATACATAGTCTATCTGCCACAGCATTGTGCTGCTTCTGTTGTACTGAACACCACTGTGCTAGGACAGACCAGTTTGTGCCCCGCTTGTTTTAATGGACAATATTCTGTTGTAGGACTCATGAACCCTTCACTCCAATAGCCTGAAGGTTGACCAGAGGTGGGGTGCAGTGTGAACAGGTGGTTTCTGCTGAAGATTAGGGGGCAGTGTGAATGGAGGGCTATGCACAGATGTGGGGTGGAAGAGCAAGAGGGCACAATGGCAGGCACAGCTGCTAGAGGTGTATGAGGATGATAAACAACGGGAGGCAGAGGAAAGACTGAGAGGAGGGAAGCTGGATTCTGTCGAGGCTGAATGAAAAGCTCATAAGCAAATGGGACAAAGATTTATATTGTTTACTGGAAGGGGATGGATGAAGATTCCAGATGTGGTGGGTAGAGATCCAAATGGGGGATAGGTGTCTCCCAGATGTTGGGCTCAGCAGGAGGGAGGTTGAATTGAGAAACAGACTTCTTCTTGTGGCTGCTAGCTTTTGCCCCTGGATTCCAGATGTCTGGCATGGTCTAGTGAACACAGTAAGAAATCTTACAACACAAGGTTAAAGTCCAACAGGTTTATTTGGTAACAAACGCCACCAGCTTTCGGAGCGCTTGCTGCTCCTTTGTCGGGTGAGTGGGAGATCTTTTCACAAACAGGGCATGTAAAGGCACAAACTCTCTTTACAGAATAATGATTGAAACGTAAGTCTTTACAGCTAATCAAGTTTTAAAGGTACAGACAATGCAAGTGGAGAGAGCATTAAGCACAGGTTAAACAGATGTGTATTGTCTCCAGACAGGACAGTTAGTGAGATTTTGCAAGTCCAGGCAAGTCAAGGGACTTGATCTCAGTTGAAGCTGTTCTCATGTGTGCAGAACGTGGCTGTCAGTCTTTGCTCAGCGACTCTGTTTTGTCTTGTGTCTTGAAGAGTGCCTTGGAGAATGCTTACCTGAAGATCAGCAGCTGAATGCCCATGACCGCTGAAATGTTTCCCAATAGGAAGAAAACAGTCTTGGCAACACTGTTCTCTTCCCGTTCGGAAACATTTCAGTGTCATGAGCATTCAGCCTTTGATCTTCGGATAAGCGTTCTCTAAGGTGCTCTTCACGACACACAACAGTGCAGAGGCACTGAGCAAAGACTGATAGCCAAGTTCAGCACACATGAGACACCCTCAACTGTGATCTTGGGTTTATGTCACACTACCTGTAACCCCCTAGACTTACCTGGACTTGCAAAATCTCAGTAACTGTCCTGTCTGGAGACAATACACTTTAACTTGTGCTTAATATTGTCTCCACTGACATTGTCTGTACTTTTTAAGACTTGATTAACTGTAAAGATTTGCATTTCTATCATTATTCTGTAGAGAGTTTGTGCTTTTACATGCCCTGTTTGTGAAAAGATCTCCCACTCACCTGACAAAGGAGCAGCAAGCGCTCCGAAAGCTGGTGGCATTTGCTACCAAATAAACCTGTTGGACTTTAACCGTGTGTTGTAAGACTTCTTACTATGTTTACCCCAGTGCAACGCTGGCATCTCCACAACATGGTCTAGTGAAGACATATGGGCTGCAGAGAATGCTATTAGTGTACTGGAGAGAGCAATATGAGTGTGCTGGACTGGCATTTACTTATAGCATCAGACCAGCAAACTCATTAGCTGATGTCGACTGAGCGAATCAACAGCCAGCCCATTGGGTGATTCAGAGGGGAACTTGCCTGTGTATAATTATTGAATATCCCAAACACAATCTGACGCAGGATCCTGCCATTCTAACCAGCAGGAAATATGCCACTGGAGCCACCGCCCACCGCCCGTAGACTCAAAAATGGAGAAATCTGCCCGATGCTTCAGAAGTACTTCACTGGATTTCAAGCACCTGAGGTTGTGAAAGGCACGATATAATTGCGAGTTTTTTCTGTCTTTCTTTCTTCCTTCACATATTTGGACCCAGCACAAATTATATTATAATCCTTAAAAGAATGAAACAAATGAAGTGGCACCAGGGCAGATGAGATGGCAGTATGTCTATATTTCCAATGTCCTCTTTAGAGATACTTTAAGCATTGTTAAAGAAGAACAATTGTAAATTGTCTTGTGCTATGGAAGTGGCAGTGGCAGCAAGATGAGGATAAACCCTTGGGAGATCTTGCCATCTGTACATGGTAACGGTGAGACCATACTTGGATTATTGTGCAAAGTTTTAGTCTCTTTACTTAAGGAAGATATATCTGTGTTGGAAGCAGTTCAAAAAGCATTCATTAGGCTGGTTATTCGAATGAAAGGGTTACCCAAGAAGGAAAAATCAAATACACTTGTCTATATACATTGGAGTGTTAGAAGAATGTGAGGTAATTCAATTGAAACATATATGATTCTGAGAGGGCTTGATAGGGTGGACACTGAAAGGATGTTTATCCTTTGGGTCCTCTAGAACCAAGGGATAGAGTTTAAAAATAAGGGGTATTCCATTTCAGACTAAGATAAAGAGAAATTTCTTTATTCAAGAGTTGTTAGTCTTTGGAATTCTAGAGGGAAAATTGAAACTTGGGATATACTCAAAGCTCGGACAGGAAAGTATTTGATTAACAAGGGATTCAAAGTTTATGGGGGGATATGTAGGGAAGTGAAGTTAAAGCTACAATCAGATCAGCCATGATCTTATTGAATGGTGGAATAGGTTAATGGCGTTAAGTAGTCCACTTCTATTCCTATTTCTTATCTTCTGCCACAGATAATCATTGTTGTTTCTTGGTTGAATGAAAAAGCAGAAGAAGGAAAACTAACAAATAAAATAGTAATTAACTGTGAATAGTAATTAACTGTGGGAGAATTGTAACATATACGAGTTTCCAAGCTTCACAGATACTAATGAAGCTGGAGTGGTCTTGGCAACTTCTAAGCATCAACTGAAGGATGGTGAATGTATTAAGTGATTGTCATATGATTACAGGTGAGTTTGTTGATGGATGTAGAGTACTGGATGGTGTGAATTTGACAGACCAGGTGGCAGTAATCAAATTAGTTGAGGCAGCAACATAGTGGAACAATGAATAGCATTGCTGCCTCACAACACCAGGAACTCGGGTTCGATTCTTGGCTTTGGTCACTGTCTGTTGAAGTCTGCATGTTTTCCCCGTGTCTGCATGGGTTTTCTCTGGGTGCTCCAGTTTCCTCCCATAGTCTGAAGGATGCGCTGATTAGGTGCATTGGCCATGCTAAAAAAGGGTGAGGTTTTCCGTCCGCCACTAAACTGGAAAATCCTGAGGTCAATGGACTTTTGCATGGTCCACCCCCTACCCACTACGATTCCCGTGGTGGGCAGGATGGAACAATTTCCCTACCATGAGTTTTATTAAAGAGAAGGATACAAACGTGAATATTGAGAGCAGAGTCAGGAAGATACAAGTTTAGCAAACCTGAATTAGGCGAAAGCCTTGAGTAATTGGGTTGTGCAAGTACTTTTTCTTGTTGGAGGAATAGTTGGATATTCCACCATTCTTTTTTGTACATGCTGCTTTTATAATAGGCGAAGGGTTAAAATATCAAATAACTTTAAAAGTTTTGGGATACTTTTAAGATACTTTGTTTAATACTTGTTTCTAGAAAGACTATAAAAGATGGAAGATTTTATTTCCGATTGGCTCTCAAGTACTTCATTCTTCAGGAGTGAGGAATAAAGTTCATGTGAATATTGAATTCCATGGCTCCACACAGACAAATCAGAATGTCTTGCTGTTTGCATTTCGTAAGAAAGAGATACCAGTCATAACTGCTGCAATGTCATACAATGAACTCAATGTGTGCTATCCTCACAGTAAATCACCTGATTTAGAAAATCTTTCTATCTATGCAATTCACTCCCTTCTATCCTAAAAGGGCTAACCCTATGCTAGATATAGCTCCACAAGCATCACCTGCTCACCAGTACATTTTCTGTTAACTTTAAGAGAATGAGATAAACAAAAACATTTCTGTGAGAAGAAAAAATATAGAAAAATAAAAGGAAGGACTTGCATTTAAAGTGTGCCTTTAATAAATACAATGCATCCCAAATCACTTAACTACCATGAAAGTATCTTTTAAATGCTGTCACTGTTGTATTGTAGGAATTCCAACAGCTAATTTGCATATGACAAACTCCCCAAAAAAGACCAGAACTTTCCACTCATCTTACGAAGGGGCAAATCCCGAAAGCTTGTTGGTTTACTAACAAATAAACTGATTGGACTTTAATCTGGTGTTGTGAGCCTTCTTACTGTGTTTACCCCAGACCAATGCTGGCATCTCTACAGATTGATATACTCAGTGCAGGGTCAAACACAAGTGAAAAGGACAGTTCAGGAAATAGTTTGTTGGAAGCCAAATTTGGGTCCTGATTCATTTGAAGAATAACACAGTCAAAAAAAGATGTTTGCCATGTACCAACAATTATTCAGTGTACTGATTATGTAAGTATTTGACTCCACTATCTCCCTAGGACATGCTGGAAGACAAAATAATTCAGGACTATCAGCCACATTGAGGATGGCAGTTTTCTTTCCTGCAGATGAGCTGTAACCATAAAAGAAGATGAGCAAAGGAAGTATAACATATTATCCTCTTCCAGTTGCAGCAGGACTGTAACATTGCCACCCATTCACCAATGTCTGCCTTGTTCTCAGGCTTTGCAAATGCACTCTCAAAATAAGGGAAGTGGTGTCATGGGGCACCAGCAAGGGGGTAGGTGTTTTCACTGAGGTGAGGGCCACATTGTACCAAGATCAAGGAATATCCAAAAGTGAGCATTCCTCCCATCATAAACCATACAGAGAGTCTTACTGGAGGATTTCCGCATATGACTTCTATCACTGGCAAATGCCAGCAATGTGGGAGGAGGCCCATATTAGCCACTTAGGCTTGGGTTCCAAAACGTTGTTAACTTCAAACACCTTGGGGGCCCTCAACTTGGTCACAGCAACATTTTATATCTCAAGCTGAAACCACTGGATAAGCATTTCAGATACGTAATAGAGTAAATGATCCTTAAGAAAGGCACAAGAGGTTCACATCAGCTGGGTGATAATTAGTTTGGAGGCATTTGTTTGAGGCAGTAAAATTCTAAACCTTAAGTAAATCTTTGGTGTATTATGTTCCTACATTAACAACCCTGCAATGTTAGGTGACAGGTATTTTATTGCTGATCTTTGATGTTAAGTAGGGGGCAAAGTCTGGAACAGGCACTTTGACTGCTGTCTAGGCAGTGCTAGATTAATGGAGCAGATGGTGGATTGAACCTGGAAACGTTCAAGTCTGCATTACTAGACAGTGCACTTATTGATAGAGATTCTCCCAATCTGCTAACTATTGCAGTATAAGGATGAGGAAAATGTTTCTAGTTCTGAGATTATCATTTTATGTGATACATTATACATTTTGGAGTGTGAAAATATGGTAAAATAATAGGGTTTACTAATTCATTATAATAATTTATAATATTACCTTCACTTCTCAACATATCAGCAATATGATGACTTCCAATATGGGTTAACCAATTGGTCAGAGATGCATTGGCCCAGTTTTCACAAGGTTCCATGTTTTTATTGAGGTGCAAAATCCAGCCTGAAACACAATAATAATGCCAAACTGACATGAATTCAATGCTACTGAACGTTTTGTGCATTCTTCTATCAGTTAATTTATCATACTTTTAATTTTCTTTCCTACATAAGAATTGCCTAGCTGTTTTTTTTTTGTTAATGATGCATTTTGTTGAATTTGTTTAACTTCAGTCACTTAGAACATTTTATGAATTTCAGGAAACAATCTGTGTAAAAACCTCAAAAAAATATTATCATGGCTTTTAATATTGTTGACACAAATCATAAGTTTGCAGAATTAGAAAGTCCATTTATGTAGAAATGGCAATTTGATTGCATTGTGAGATCATCTGGTCAAGCTTTTTTTGTGTCAAACTGCTCTGGCATAGTGGCCATTTCAAACATGAGCCATTCTGTTGGAAACAGCAAGCATTACAACTTCAGACTGGCTAAAGAGCCATGCCAAAGCTGCCCAAATCTGGAAAACATCTTAATCAGCATGAAATGCAAATTGGAGGTAGCTCAGATCAGCTTGCTATAATAAAATAGTCACGTGTTTTCAATGCAGTTCATGATACTTAAGAAATAATCATGCATTCATTTAATTTAACACAATCATGTTCTGTAAAACAAAATTTCATGCAGTACTTTTCCATTTGATGGTCTATGACATAGTTTTTTACTTAGTGTTATTACTTTAGAAAATAATCTTAATTGTCTAATTCATGATTGGGTACAGGATTTGCATTTTAGATCAGGATCCTGACATTGGTCTTGAATCTAGGTTTCCACCCCACACTGTTCTGGGAGCAGGCACTGGCAGTGACTGCCTGATTTGGGACAGCACAGTGACACAGTGGTTAGTGCTGCTGCCTCACAGCACCAAGGAACTGGATTCGATTCCAGCTTTGGCTGACTATCTGTGTGCTCCAGTTTCCTCTCATAGTCCAAAGGTGTGCAGGTTAGATGGATTGGCCATGCTAAATTGCCCCTTAGGGTCCTAAGATGTGTAGGGTAGGGAGGATTAGCAGGTAAATGCATGGGGTTACAGGGATAGGGAAAGATGCTCTGCTGGTGAGTTAGTGCAGACTTGATGGCCCAAATGGCCTCATTCTGCACTGTGGGATTCTATGATTCTATGAATTGCCCTACTAGTGGCCAATTGGTGTCCAAGTTAGAACAGCAGTTGTGATCTTTAAGATGTGGGGCCATCCAGTATGAAAGAAGCTGCCACTTGCCATTGCAGTTAAGGAAGAGAGAGTGTGGCTCCATTTTAAGGTTTCCAATCAGCAAGTCCAGTAAACTTGAAAATGGCCAGGCCTTCATTTTGGAGGAGAACCTCTCTGTAAGGCTGCATGTATCTGCAGCTGAAGCCAGGTAGTTGAAAAGGTGGGGGCTCAAAGGCATCTTGGGGCACTGCCAATCTGTACTAGCCCATCTTCTTTCTCACTCTCTTCTCTGAGCAAAACCCCTGCCCTAGGCATGCTTACTGTGCATGAGCAATCCTGGAAATCCTGATGATAGCCCCACACAGAACATTTTCAGGGTCATCGTTAAATCAGAATTAGGAGGCAGTTGTTCACACATCAAGGTTATAATATTGGATTAACAACTCAGCAGTGGCAAGTTCAAATTCCATAGTGAATGATAAAACTGTATTCAGTAAATCTGGTAAACATCTGAAAAATTACTATGGAAGTTATCAGATTGTGGTTCAGTAATATTCTTCAAGGTAGGCAACTTGCAAACCCTAACCAATCCTCCATTCACTTAACCGCTGTTCTAATTTTTAAAATATTTCTGATGTGACTTAGTGATCCACACAATTGTTGCAGAGCAGTATATTAGAAATGTGAGAAAGATTAACCAGGCAAAATATCAAGATAAAATGTGAGCAATGTCAGCCAGTCAGTCTTCCTCATCAATATCGAGGGAATTGTTCCCAATATCGGGACACTGACCCAGATTGGTCGAACAACAGCTCGATATAATCATCCTACCTTGCAGCCAATGTCCAAAATTCCCTCTTCACCATTCCTCAGTATATACTGTCCATATCAGCTGGGGCTGATCTAACATACAGTTGGTATGTTGGTATGATCCTGAGAATTCTCAATAATGATTCCAATGTGATGCTTACGTTTTAATCAAATAAAGCCATGGAAATCTCCCATTTACCAACCAAAATTGGCTATTTCTATATTCTTCTATAGTTTACCATATTACAGATATCAGTAAGAGAGGCAAGGAGAGAGAATGCACAGTGGATCCATACCAATGGGCATTGAGAGACTTAGTAGCAGCACCACTGACAGAGCACGCCAGTTGTGAAACTGGGTATATATTCATGTGGTGACAAAATAACCTGTTTGATCTCATCCTCATGAACTTAATCTTTCCAAATATATCCATCTATGAAAGCACTGGCAAGAGTAATCATTGTGAAAATGAGCCTTCACCAGGATGGCACAATGAGAATATCCTTCCTTTCTATATATAATGTGGCACTACCATTCTAATTTGGACAAATGAAGGACAACTAAAACTTGAGCATCCATAGAGTGCTATGGACCATCAGCATCAGCAATATAATTATATACCACCATAGTTTGTAACTCCATAGTCCATAATGCCTCATTCCTCCATAGCAATTGTGCTTAGAAACTAATGCTAACTTACTGGTGAGTGTAAAAGACTGTTCCCAGTGTAGTTTAAAAGATCAACTGATAGGATGTATTAATATATGATGGTGTATCAGTCATGTGTTAGATTCCCAAGGCAAAGATTGGAATCACGCTTAAGAGCAACATACCTATTTTGTATGTTTGCAGTCTGTCTAGGAACAAATAGAGTCCAGGACAGATATACCCAGCTCAGAACATGGTGGCAATTGTAAAGATAGCAATGTAAGAAACGTGTTGATAGTTTTGAAGGAATCATAGGATGATTAAACCTTTGAAAGCAATTAACAAAATGTTGGTGGAAGGAGAAAGCAAATTGGAGAGAGGCAATGATGATTGCTCACTGAGTCCCTGCTCTTGAACAGCCCATTTGACTGCCTCAATGGACTGTAGAATGGGAATTATGGAAACCCATTTCCAGTACCAAGGAGCATCAGGTCTTTACAAAAAGGAGCCAAACCTTCAGGTTAGTCCTTCCTTTATGCAGTATGAGTCCACTGCAGACTTTGAGTCCATTCTTTAAGCTTTTGATATCTTTCTACTGTCATGGAATTCTGTTATTGAGCAGAGAGTTTGGTGGGTGATACAGTCCCAATTTCAAGTGTCATATTGGGCTGTAATTTGGGGTGACACCAGGGCTTAATGTAGATTGGCCCACAGGCAATGGCCCCAACCATCAGAAAACATCCAAACCAAGCAGAAGAATGAGAAAATTTTGTTGACAGAAATTTGAGATGCTTGCATCGTGGCGTGAAAATGTAACATGGAAACCAAGACTGCCCAGCAGGGGACAGAATACTTCCAATGTGGCAGAACTGGACATTACAAGTAGTTCTGCAAATCCAGCAATTTTAATCAAAAACCAGATAGTATTTACAAAATACATTCCTTCCAAGTAATGAAAAGTCAAGAAAAAGACAAAATTATGGATTCCACAGGAAAGTAGATAGAATAATCCAGACTACTGATAAATTATAATCCAAGTTCAAGACTTTGATAAAATTGACACTGGGGCTGCTGTTAACAAATGACTTTGACTTTCTTCTGCCAATGAGCGTTCACCCAACAGAGATCCAGTGGCAAAGATTTGCCAATCAGAGGCATGCTTATTGCTGCTACCAGTTGCAACGGGAGACAGAATATTGATTTCATTGAAGGAAGTGGATAGGAATATTCTATCTCTGGGGCTGCCATTTGTGGACTGGAGGTGGTATTCCTCAGAATTAACCCCTTCTTCCTACTCACCTGCTGCCTTAAAGTGACCATACCCAATCCTACCTCCCCTTTCCCTCCCTGCACAAGATCCCGGATTAATCTCTTTCTGGTGATTCATTGGTTCTGTTTCTGTTTTCTCATTGTAACCCCAGTAGCACTCACTAATGTGCTATTGGTGCTGCTGGAACCGAAGCAGTTGCCAGCAAATCAGATTGGTCAGCATTTTCTGAGGGTTAGACTTCCTTCCCAACGATAGGTGGAAGTCCTACACTGGCTTTATTTAACCCAACTGCAGCATGTTATAGTTGTGGGACAAGTCAGGGTGCAGCAAGTCACTTCTATAAGATCCCCCATGCAAGACTTCTTGAGAAAGTAAGAAGGCATGGGATCCAAAAGGCTGCTGCCTTGTGGATCCAGAGCTGGCTTGCCTGCAGAAGGCAGAAAGTGGTTGTGGATGGGTCTTTTTCTGCATGGAGGTCAGTCACTAGTGGAGTGCCCCAGGGATCTGTTCTAGGACCCATGCTGTTTGTCATTTTCATAAATGACTTGGATGAGGAAGTAGAGGAATGGGTTGGTAAGTTTGCCGATGACACGAAGGTCAGTGGTGCTGTGGATAGTCTGGAGGGATGTCAGAAGTTGCAGCAAGACATAGGATGTAAAACTGGGCCGAGAAGTGGCAGATGGACTTCAACACAGATAAATGTGCAGTGGTCCATTTTGACAGATCTAATGGCAAGAAGGAGTATAATATTAAGGGTAGGACTCTTAGCAGCGTAGAGAACAAGAAGGACCTTGGGATCTGGGTCCATAGGACTTTTAAATCGGCCTTGCAGGTGGAGGATGTGGTCAAGAAGGCATATGGTGTACTAGCCTTCGTTAATTGAGGGATCGAGTTTAGGAGCTGGGAGATAATGCTGCAACTTTATAAGGCCCTTGTCAGACCCCACTTGGAGTACTTGTGCAGTTCTGGTCGCCTCAATACAAGAAGGTTGTGGAAGCTATTGAAAGGGTACAGAAGAGATTTATAAGGATGTTGCCTGGATTGGGTCCCTTATGAGAATAGGTTGAGGGAGCTAGGTCTTTTCTTCCTGGAGAGACAAAGGATGAGAGGTGACCTGATAGAGGTTTATAAGATGTTGAGAGGTATAGATAGGGTGATTCTTAGAGGCTGTGACTCAGGGCTGAAATGGTTGCTATGAGAGGACATAGGTTTAAGGTGCTGGACAGTAGGTACAGAGGAGATGTCAGGAGTACGTTTTTCATTCAGAGGGTGGTGAGTGAGTGGAATCAGCTGCCGTCGGTGCTGATGGAGGCAAACTTGCTGGGGTCTTTTAAGAGGGTTCCGGATGAGTACATGGGATTTAATAGGATTGAGGGTTTATAGATAGGACTGGTAGGTAGGGATATGATTGGTGCAACTTGTGAGCCGAAGGGCCTGTTTGTGCTGTAGTGTTCTATGTTTTATGCTATCTTTGCTTTTGGTGGTGGGGGGAGAAATCAAGCCATACGCAACCCTCCTTGCTCCATAATATACAGCCCACTCACTCTAATACAATAATCATCAATGTTTTTATTTCAAAGCAGTGGATATTCAGCCTTTACACACAGCAGTAAGTTTGGTGAGGACCTTCTGACCCTGAACCCGTGAGCATCATTGTGAAAGGAATTGGAAAATTTGGAAAGCTATTACAAGTGAATGGTTCCTCAAATTTTCCCATGCGGTCCACGATGAAGCCCATTGGTGTCAGGGCCAGAAAATCTAGGCCTTTCTTTCTTTCACAGTTACATCATGCACTAGACCTCTGGTAGGCATGGAAGTCATGAATCTCTTAGTTCTTCACAAAAAAGATGGCAGATACTGCAGCAGATGGTGACTATCTTCATGAAAACCTCCAATAAATTGGTTCTCCTGAGAGATTGATGAACAAGAATCCCTTGCAATGTTAAGTGGTCTCTTGAGGTTGACAAGCTAGAGAATGTTGATGGATACACCTTATGAAGTCTCTGTTGACTTTTTGGAGATGAATCAGCTTTTAGTGGTATTCAAATCTTAGTTTCACTAAATCTATCAATATATTGCCTACTTTATCTCCATTGTTCACAAAGAGTCTTCCATAAAAAATATCTCTTAGGCTAATTGGCAAAACAAATTCTGCCTAAATTGTCTCAAATTTGGGTTTTAATCCATAGATCTATAAACATAGACAGCGATCACGGGTAGAGGTGGGAACATCAGGGTGGCAGCCTGGGCTCGTTGGGCCGAAGGGCCTGTTTCCCCTGCTGTTTTGTTCTTTGTTCTTTTGTATATAGAGGATCACACTATTACAAAGCTAGTACCTTCTCAGGGTGAAAGTCAGTGGGCACATATGCTTCAGTCTCAGCTGGACATCTTTTTAAGAACATAAGGTCAGCACAGAAGTTGTAGAAATCCTGTACAGCAATCATGTCTACAACGTGTTTGTCTCACTATGGGAGATGAGGCTGTCTTGTCTACATATTCACATTAATCCCATTGCCATAGTACAACAACAACATACAGAGTAGTGTGCTTCTTTTAATATTGCCTACTGAAAGCAGTTGTCTTCCCAAAGTAATATTGGGAAATCATCTTTTCTTTCTGATAGCCTTACAGGAGGTTGGTTATTTTTTTCTTCTTTATCTAAGTTAATTGAAATTTTAGATCTTCAATGCCTTTTCAGTTTTTGATATGGTAATAGATGATACAGTGTTCCCTGGAAATCAGGATAATTCATCTTCTGAAGCTTATTTCCAAAGCGTTTTGAGGGAGAATCAAGTTTCTCAGAGTGTCCAGAGCTCTTCTTTCTAGTACCAAAGAGTCTAAAGTTCAATTCTTTTAGGGCTTCTCTTTTAGATGAATCTTTTGTGGAAAAATCTTTGTTGTCCTTGTGGTTCTGTCATCCTGAAACCTACACTCTGCTTCCTAGCAATGCAGCCAGCTATACAATGGAAGTGCCCTAGAGTACAGATGATGATGTCCTACCAGATGTCCTACCAGATCCTCTTCTCTTCAAGATATCTTTTTGAGAATACAGAGGGGAATTGAATTCCTCAGGGCCATGACTTAGGGAGGGCAAGAATATGAGTTTCAGTTGAATAGAACCGATAGTTTCAGAAATGCAATATAAATAGTTGAAGACAAAGTTTTATGTTATTATTAAAAAGTAGGATAGCATATTTGCAGGGGCGGGGGAATGATGTGTAGTATAAAAGGTTAATAAATAGAATATACTGATGTATGACATCGCTGATGATGTACCACTGACATCATTCAGTCATGTGCTAGGCTCAAGAGAGAGAGAGGTTAAAATTATGCCTAGGAGCAATGTGCCTACTCCAAGCTATTAAGATTTAGTACCAATTAGCAAGTATTAAGAAGATACCAGAATAAGTCTACAGTATGTTCAAGAACTAAGTCCCACACCTAAAGTCCAGGACAGAAGAACCCATCTGAGAACACTTAGAACGGCACCAGGTATATCTTAGAATGGGACTGAGGGCTATAATACAAGGTTGCTTGCTAAACAGCAAAAGTAACAGGTTACAGACACAAACCTGAGCAATCCCACAATCGATCAAGTGGAGCTACCATTTCTAAAATCAGGTGAAAATAGTGGTAGGCAATCATGCAACTAATAAAAAAGGATACTCCATGCATGTTCTCATTCACATTGCAGGGTCCATCGTGAGTGCCAAAAAGAAGACCATAAGCCTTCTTCGTGGACAGGTAGTGCTAACATTGGCCAAATGTTTTAAAACTAACAAGGAAAGAAACCAAATTAATCTTAGCTATGAACAGTATACCACAATTAATTCACAATCAGATTGTAAGAAAACATCTTACAAACAGTAACCATATCCAATTGAATTTTTATAAGATTTGTGAAGGAGAAGTATGAAATTGTGAACTAGAGTCTCAAATCAAGTAAAGCAATTTTCAGAATGATGTACTGACCACAGTAACTAGACTGAAGTTGGAAAACAGTGGAAAACTGTTTGGTATCATAAAAAAAATCAGTGTGCATTTTTAAATGGCAAAGGTTTCACAGATGCAGTTAAGGAACTATGAATGAGATAAGAGACAGTATTCATAGAATACCTATAGTACAGAAGGGGGCCACTCAGCCCATCGAGTCTACACCAACTCTCTGAAAGAGCATCCTGGCCAGTAACACCTCCTGTGCGTAACACTCTGCATTTACCGTGGCTAATCTACAGAAAACCCTAACCTAATCTACACATTTTTGAACACTAAAGGGCAATTTAACATGGCTAAACCACTTAACCTGCACATCTTGGGGTACTAAGGGGCAATTTAGCATGGGCAATTCACCTAACCTGCACATTTTTGGATTGTGGGGGGGGTAACTAGAGGACCTGGAAGAAACCCATGCAAACATGGAGAAATTCTGTACAGTCACCCAAGTCCAGAATCGAACCTAGGTCCTTGGTGCTATGAGGCAGCTATGCTAACTACGGTGTCCCCATGTCACCAGTCTAAATGATTCATTACTACAGAGAAAATTGTTAATCTAATGGACTACAGAGCTAATAAAAGCAAGAAGGATCCAAATAAAGTATTAAGATATGCAAGAAGGGAATTTTTAAAAACGTACAAGGCACATCAAAGCAAAGAGTAGAAATTTTCATAAATACTCTAACATACTATATATTAACATATTATATAACATTATAAATACTATAATTACTCCGCAACAATATGCAATTATGAGACTATGGCAATTGCCACCAAGTATACAGAGGTCATTTTAGAAGGAAGAGGAAAAAGAGAGAAAAAGGAAGAAACAAGGAGGAGGCATCTGGGACAATTTTACTCTGTCTTAGCTATTGATAAGAGCTCACATTTCCATTTCATTCCAGTACACCCATTCCCATTCTACCATTCCCCATCTTCCCATCCATCTGTGACGTTCTATCATAACGTCCACAAACTAAAACCTCATCATAACATCTTTGTCTAACAACTGATTATTTAAACACAGCTGAACTATTTGTCAATTTTTCATTTATGCATTCCCTTAGTGCTTATCTTGCCTTTGGAATCACGAGCTTTCGGAGTGGATTCTATTCACCTGATGAAGGAGAGTGCTCCAAATGCTCGTGATTCCAAGTAAACCTTTTGGACTTTAACCTGATGTCATGAGACTTCTTGCTGTGCCCACTCTAGTCCAACACTGGTTTTCTCTAACTTATATCTTACCATTACTTGGCCTAGTGCTCCATACCCCAGTGGCTGCATCATGACTAGTGGAAGATTGCTGACTTTCACTGGGAGAGGTTGCAGATGGCCTTGCAGGACCTGGCTTGAGGGCCTTGCTTTGGTCAGCATCACCTCAGAAATATGGACAAGAGCCTGGGTTGATTGGCATTGGCGAGTGGCAGGTGTGAAAGACTAGATCCTGAGAAGACAGCAGTTGTGTTCCTGGATCCACTTCCAGTCACTCAGAGGCAGTGTCACAGCAATCTTAGTAACTTGCTAGAACACAGATTGCTGGACTGTCCTTTGAGCACTGAGACCACAGGATTAGATCGCATGATCTGAGTCTGACTTTACGTAGCAGCACTGAAATGCAGGTGGTTTCTGCCTGAGTTGCAATGGAAGATGAGGCAAAGGTAATCAGATGCTGCAGCACAAGCAGGTCCTCATGGAGTTGGCCACCACTTCCATACTGGAAAGGGTGGGAACAGTAGTCTTCAACCACAATGTTTCACTTCTCCTTGGATATGGGAGAAATGCCAGAGG
The DNA here is from genome assembly GCA_024679065.1 of Sphyrna mokarran. Classification (NCBI taxonomy): domain Eukaryota; kingdom Metazoa; phylum Chordata; class Chondrichthyes; order Carcharhiniformes; family Carcharhinidae; genus Sphyrna; species Sphyrna mokarran. Next base: position 47,697,165 of record JAGIQG010000010.1, read on the forward strand.
ATGGAAACATTGCAGATGTTGCACCTCTGTTCAAATAAAGGAGAAGTCAATATAAAACTATTACTCTAACATCAGTGGTGGAGGAGTTTAAGAGGAAAAGATATGTTAGCTTACACAGACTTGTATCAATTCCTCAGGCATAGCAGTGATGTTGGCTATCATCTGTGTGGGCTGTGTAAGATTCTTAAACGATATCAATATCAAACAGCTCCAGGCTCCACGCTGCTCAATGGCCCATGTCGAATCCACCATGCTTCTTAAAGTGACAATAGGCTATATGGCAGGACTGCAAATACACCAAATATCTCAGTGTTCATCCTTATCACAATTAGTACATCTAACAGTGCGAGAGGTCAGTGGTGTGTATGAGATCACATGTGAAAATGCATTCATTCAAGTTAACCACCGATGTGCTTCTAGCCCTGCTGTCAGGTCCTCTAAATTTGACTCTATGTGCTGGGTTTTGCATTGTCCCCCTCTGCCCACTCTATGCTTTTTGAAGATGTGTGAGAGGCCATTAAAATACAGTGGGTGGCCTTCCTGCCATCTGCCCATCTGCTCCTGACCCACTCTACCATTCCCCATCTTCCCATCTATCTGTGACGTTCTATCATAACATCCACAAACTAAAAACCTCACCATAACATCTTCGTCTAACAACTGATTATTTAAACACAGCTGAACTATTTGTTAATTTTTCATTTATGCATTCCCTTAGTGCTTATCTTGCCTTTGGAATCATGAGCTTTTGGAGTGGATTCCATTCACAGTTTATCAGTTTATAGGATGGTGAGGGCCCTTGCCCCTTTTGACACCCTAAAATAAACAAAGACGTCATCTCCTTCCCATGGTATTTTACCCACAGTTAGAGAAGATCCAAGCCACAAGGCAATCCTGATAGCTTTGGCTGAGCGAGCTGGTGTCAGGGAAAGGGAAGAGAATCCTCCTTTGTGGAGCTCTGGACCAATTAAAGCCACCACTGTGCCAAAGTTATCTACTCTCTCAGCTCTCCCACCCTCTGACCTCTTGGCCCCTACTCCCTTTGCCTTCATTGCTCACCGAGACCCACACCCCAGGATTACCTGGGCTCCTCAGAATTGGAGACTATCTATGATCCTAGTTACACCTACCATTCTGGAAGCTGGTACCAGGACTAAAGAGCTAACAGCTATGCGATTGTCTGACAGAATTCTTAAGGTGTAACTTCTTACTAATATACAGACGAAACTTTTACCTTAAAGCTTCTCAGAGTTACATTGCAGTAGAGCTGCTGTGGTGGGTGGCCTCCTGCCTGACAGGGATTAAAACACCCTAGAAAATCAAGTCCCAGGTGTTGACCTCCTTGCCATCTGCTTCCATCCTATTTTGGTTGTTCCTGGAGGGTTTCCTGGCCCAATGGAAATATGCCCTCTCTCTCCCTATGGCCACAGCCTCCTCCAATGCACCCAAGAATCTTGGAGCCCTTTCAATTCCCTGGGACTCTATTTGTTCAGCTTATATTTTCTGCTAATTATAGTTCAGGCAGTTAGCAGCAGCTTCCTTGTAATGAGTGTACTAGGCCTGCTGAAACATGTACTCGCTGCAAATGCTGCTGTGTATTTGTTAAGCATTCAGCAAACCAGCTGTGCAAGCCGTGCTTGGCTGAAATCATATGAACGAGCAGGCAACACAAAGCACGCGTGCTTTCTACATCAATGCAACTGGGCAGAGGCAAATCAAAATCACTAACCTCATGCCAAAAAGTGTGAGGGAATCAATTGATATAGTCCTCATATCCTTCTTATTATCTAATACTGTGCACAGAACTTTGTGGTCTTAATGTTTTACACAACTCAGTATTGCCTCTTGAATTTATATTTAATAATTCCTGTGATTAAAGATTAAAATTTTCCTCATTTCTTTAATTTAGTCTTAAATGCCATGCAAATCCATAACCTCAAGTCACTGACCATATTGTATTTCCAGTCATAGTAATAAGCTGTAGATTTTTTCAGCCATATTATATATATTTGTTTGTGTTATTTATTTCTGTTAACTATTAATACTGCAATGAAGTTACTGTGAAAATCTCCTAATTGCCACACTCTGGCACCTACTCGACTACACTGAGGGAAAATTTAGCACAGCCAATATACCTAACCAGCATATCTTTTGGACTATGGGAGGAAACCTGGAGGAAATCCATACAGACACAGGAAGAATGTGCAGACTCTGCACAAACAGTGACTCAAACCAAGAATTGAACCCAGGTCCCTAGTGCTGTGAGACAGCAGTGCTAACCACTGTGTCACTGTGCCACCCACATGGACTGGCAGAGCTAATAAAAGCAACAAAGGATACAAATAATCTATTAAGATAGGAAGGGAATTTTTAAAAACATGCAAGTTATATGAAAGCAAATAGTAGAAGTTTTCATAAATATATTAAGAGAAAGTGTGGGTGACATTTAGTTGTGGCATGATCAGTTCCACAGCCCACAGATAAAATACTTTGTGAGAAAATCAAGTCCTTTTCAGATAATTTCATTAAGGGCTCTTTGAACTATATTATATTGTAATAAGATCTTTAGTAACATGCTTTTAATTTTCTTGCTGCCACTCATACTCCTTTATTGGCTACATGATGATAAAAGCTGTTCAATGAAGAGACTGCTCATGATCCTAGTTAAGAATTCACAAATAACGGGTCTTTATTATTATGAGGGCCACACATTCATCAGAGCCATCCAAATGAAATTTCTGAAGCATGGACCAAGCTGATGGCACACTATAATTTGCACAAGCTTGGGCCTCCTTGAAAGTTTACAATTGTTTTTTTTTCCTCAGAATGCGGGCATTACCAGCATTTATTGTCTTTCCTAACTGTCCCTGTGAAGATGCTGGTGAGCCATCTTCTTGAGCCATCTTGTTGTTATGCCTCACAGCTTGCTGCTGCAATGATGCAAAGCTCTGGCTGAGGAAGATGTGGCATTCCTCAGATGATGAATTGGAAATGGATCCTACACACAAACAACAGAAGCCAAATCCATCACTGCTGTGCAAGAGGATCAGTCAGGAGTGTGTGCCAGAAAAACACAGCTGTTCCTCATAATATGGTGGACTTTAAGTAACAAGATCATTGTTTGACATAGTCTTCCAATCTGTGACATTGTTTGAGTATTCAAAGCAATTACCACAATGGCTAGAATCTCATATTGGTGATGACTGCAGTGAGGATGGCTGTTAGCATGCGTATGATCACGGAATCTTAAGCTAAAAACCCTTTAGACCAATATTCATCCACAACAACAGATCACAATCATTTAATAAAGATAATCAACACAATCTCTCACAGAGCCAAAGAAAATGAGAACCTATGATGTCCCATGTGTGTCTATTGTGATTTCTTAATTATTTTATGTGTGCTGTACATGGTGTCCACTCCTCACTGCCAGCTGTGCCACAGCCAACACAGTGACATCAATTCCCCTTTGCCTGAGATGGCCTTGGCTGTGTAGTCTCACTACTTGAGGTCACCTTGGTTCCAATATGGTGAGGAACTCCTACAAATGGCAGGAGCCTAATTATTGCCATGGCATTCTAGAACTATAGAACCCACAGAATCCCTACAGTGCAGAAGGAGATCTCTCAGTCCACTGAGTCTGCACCAACTCTCTGAAACAGCATCTTACCTGGACCTGCCAGAGATCCCCTTCCTCTTCATCAGATTTCAATGCCAGTTCTTTGGGAATGGTGGCTGCTGGGACTGATGACTGACCTACTGGAGAAGAGATAAAGATTATCTACCCTCTATTCTTCAGAGGAGGTTGAATAAGAGATCGCCACATTTCAGAAACATGCTCTGGCCCTGACATAATGTGTATCACTCCCATCCTTCCAATGAGACAAACACACGACAAAGCTCCTTGTTTATGCATTCTGGTCACTGCCCAATCATGAACCCCTTCTCCACATCCCGTGCCTGTCACCTGCACACCCTCCCAAAGCTGAGAGCCCACATCAGGAACAAGATTTACCACTCATCCCTGCAGAATGGAAAAGGTTGTTCAGTTCCTTGTGGCACTGCAGCCTTGGGTGACCCCAAAGCTGCTGACCTCCTCTGCTGTCTCATCCAGGCTTGTTTAGTAGGAAGATCTTCTCCCCATCCTGCGGAATGAGAACATTCTGATGTTCAGTTGCCTCCTGGAGGAGTCATCATCGGACAGTCAAATCCTCTAATGCTCTTAGCAGCCACTGCCATGTGAGGAGAATGATGGTCACTCTGATCTAGTGCAAGGCTGCCCTGAATGAGCAATGATATTTCATCCTATGTTATCTGCGACTGGCACAAGACACAGCTGGTATAATAGCCACCGGAATGATGACTGATATTCTGACCATAGATCCTCGCCTCTTTAATCCTCTGGAACCAGTGCTCCTGTACCTCAAAAATGACAATCTGCTAATTAAATCTGCTGTCCTGAATATGCTCCCTATTGTTGGCAGTCCTTTACTTAAACATAGGAATCTACTTCTGGTCATGGCCTGACCTCACTACTGATCTGACGTGATGCTCCCAGACCAGACTTGGTTGCTAATTGGTTGGCCAGAACTTAATCACATCATCCCTTCCAGCTCCCTAATCCCTCAAGAGAACATTAAATACAGCCCTATATCTTTTGAAAAGTTGTTTGGCTTTGTCAACATCACAGGAGATTTTGATCCTACCTTTATCCAACATTTATACACATATAATCTTCTGCATGACTGGTGATGGCTTTCTTCCCTAGTTGAGTCATACTGAGTGGTTTTGGAACGATAAACTATTTATTAACACAACTTTCACACTGAGCTATTAACGAACAGTTAATTAAATACTTGTGATATCATTGACTAGCAAATAGGCCACAATTACCAATAGAGCCTAAGTGAAATATTAATTTAAAAACCAAATTGTTATAGGCAAAGTTATGAAAAAAGAGTGTCAACATATCAGAAATAACAGGCCTACATGAGGCAGCACTATATGGTTAATAGCCACGTAAAAATAAAAAAATCAAAGTACAACATGGAACTTCTACAGTGGCTGAGCTGCAATATATACTGTGATTATAGGACAGCAAAGCATTAAGTATAATTCTAAACAGCAAACTAGAACAGAATGCTTTCACAATTAAGTGCATCTTTATAACCCTATAAGTTTATGCAGAATGAAGACGATTGGGATTCAGGCTTAGACAACACATATTCTGTTAAATTATTCCTAAAAATTATCCAAACGGGCATGCACAGACTTTTTATTATATACTGTTTATATTTGTTTCTGAAGGCATTCAAGTTACAAAAATAAACACACCGTATCATGCAGCACAACATTAAGCAGTAATATACTGCAATTCCACTTAATGTCCAGTTCCAAGTACAATTTATCGAGAAACATCATACCCTGCCAGAAATAATCTTAAAACTCCAAATTTCCTAAGGGAAGTTTGCATACAGTCTGGAATGTCTGACCCAGGACCTAATACTCATAGATAAGTGCAATAGTCACAATTATACAACCAGAAGACAAAGTTCACAAGCTCTGCTCCTTCAAATCATCAAACAACAAAAAGCTCAATCATCATTGAATATCGAAGAATTGTTTAAAATATTCAGGAACAAATCCCCATTTTAGTTTTCTTACCTTTTGAGGAGATTTTGATGATAAAGGTTTACTAAGCTCATCTGCTGTACAATCCAAGATATTTAAATCAAACAATATACTCGTAGCTTGAGTAACTGATTATGAGTCAACTGAGGGTAGCTCTTTCTGAGGTATGTCTGGACTTGTGTCTGTCTGAGGTATGTTGCTTCACCTGCCTTTAGCTGGAAGTATTACTGCATGTTTACACCAATCCAGTCTCCAACTGCCAGTTAGATTGCCAAACACATCCTTACATCTTTTCAGTGATTAATGGTTGCACAAGGGTGGGGATTAAAACATACTCTGAAGAAAAAGTCTTCAAGAAAAAGTGTGTTTCAAGCTTCTCCAAAACACTGAAGTTTCCTGTTTAGTGATTTAATGTAAACTCATTTTTTTTCATGAATGTAAGTAAGTATCATAACAAGCAAAAAAAAGTTTTTTTTAAAGTTGGAAATCTGCCTTGTAATTATGCTGGAGCGTGGCGTGAAATTACATATCTTTTTATCTCCTACAAAACCTCCATTCACTCACATGTGTCTGAACATGCTGGATGCTTCTGATAGTTGGGTGGATGCACATTCTTTCATTTGCATTTGCAGCAGAGGCATCATCTAACAATTTATTCTAATTGGCTGCTGCAGCACTTCACTTTACTGGTAATTATAAATAGATAATTATACACTTTCGGTTCTAAAATCTGTTCAAATGATGTTTGGCAATAAGCAGAAAATATGAGCAGGATTGGAAAATGCTTTTAGATTTTCTTTTTATGCCTTAAGCATATAGAAAAGTTTTTATCAGTCAGCCCTAACTTTTCTCTTTCTTCAAAGAGGTCCAAAGTGTCAGGGCAGACAATTGCCACACAGAATTAGAAGAATGAAATTTCAGTTTCATTCAGCACTAGTACAGAGGTGAGTTACAGAATGATTGGCAGTTATACATTGGGAAGGAGTGCCAATCCTACTATGAATATGGGTGTGTTAAACAAGAAAGCCTGCAGCTGACAAAACTTCATGGAATTTCCAGGTAACTTTTTCAAGAATTGGGCAGTTCAGTCCTAAACCAGACGGGTAACAGCTCCGTCTATGCATTTGACAGCTCCAGCTCAAAGAAATGGAGTGGGAGTGAAGTGTTGCAAGGACAGGATAGAACATAGAACACAGAACACACAAAAGAATGCCTCTTTTGGAAGAGGCATTCCAAAAGGGATGCCTCTTAATCATTTTACTTCCACATTTTATGTTTGTATGAATACCTCCTGAGACTCTCATGTTGATACCACACTGAATAAGCAGTTCCACCATGAGCATATTTAAATTAGGTTCTATCATGTGCTATTAAATCTGATTTGGAATGAGTGACTGCTGCATGTGTTCCCCAGGGTGCAAATCTTGGGGTTGAATGGCACTTATTGTTAATGGTCAAGAGGCCAAGATCTCAATAAATGTTTAGTCTTCACATCTGGGCCGAGATTTCCAGTCCCACTGGGAATAGCCTTAGAGGCAGTGGGAACATAAAATCACATGGTGCTGGCATGAACTACCAATGTCAACATGCCAGGTCTTTACCAGCAACAGACAGTAAATGAAATACGAACAGTGTGACTTTCTGGCAAACAAGTAATTGAGAGCCGGTTAAGGGAGGTAAACATTCAATTGACTGGATTTGCAGAGATTAGAGGCCTAGGGAAGGCTGGGTTCTAGCATATGTTTAAAGGCAAAATTGTACTGGCAGCTGAGATGAATTCTATACATGACAGCTGCTGGGTGAGGCAGCATGCCTTCACAGGAATGCTGGGGCAGTGTTCCACAAGGAAAGAGAGTCAAGGAGCTTTGGGGATGAGCCCCCAAAGTTCTATCTGGCTGCTGACATGTGGGTCCAGTTACAGGGGCTGGGAGGATAGTGGATAGTGTGTGTTGAGGAACCAAGTAACAGAATGGCCCTTCAGAACAGCAGCACTTGTGTGCTAATTGCATCATCCACTCAGGATGTGGGTCCTGTAATGAGGTGGAGAACTTGAGGGGAGAGAATTGCAGAGACAGAGATATGGACAGCAACAAGCACATGGCCACCTGCAGGGACTGCTTTGGGGATGGGGTGGGTGAAAAATATGGCAAAAGGCCATAGAGGACATTGCAAGGAGGTGCCAGTAAGGAGAAGGTGGTACAGTGCAAGGGAATACATTCAAAGGATAAACTACTTCCAGATGTCAGAGTGGAAGTGCTACCACACTGCCTCCAATTTGCTAACATATTTACTCTTCTTTCCGTATCTGACTGTTTTGGGGGTCTGTAGTGATTGCCCTTTTATTAATTTTCAGTTCAAATCATATGCTCTCAGTTGATGATCTTTATATACCTTATCCATTCTCACAGCTGATTTTGTTCCTTTTTTAATTCCCCCTTTTAGACCTTCCAAAATTTCTTTAATGAGAAATGTTGAGCCACCATCCCTGCTTTTTTTAAGTTTCAATGATACCTCTGTGATATCAAACTCCCTCATGTCTATCTGTTATTCTGCCTTATTCACTGGAGTTCTTGCATTGAAGTCCATACCATTATTTACTGAGCAAGGTTCTTTCCCTGGCCTTGTGCACTACTATTATCACCTGATGAACTAAATTCTGGTTAAGAAAGTGAAAGTGAAGTTCTCATATCGCTAGAAACATAACCAATACCCAGTGAAATTAACAGTGATTATAGTTATTGATATATCTGTCTGCTCACTCCGTCTGCCTAGCCCCTTGATCTTGCTTATATCTGTGGTGAGAATGCAAAGGGAAAACTAAGTTTTGAGAATGAGCAATATAGAAAACATGTGGTTAGAACAAAAGCATTGTTATGAAGTAATGATAAACATGATTCAGAAGGTTTAACAGACTTCATCTCCAACCTTGCAATGGCAAAATTGAGTTGAGCTGGCCCATGGCACAGTCCTCCCCATTTGTCCAGTGTGATTTAAATATCCAAAGCAAATGAGGATAATGAAGAAAAATACCAGCAGAATAACCATCAAAATCGTAAAAAACCGCACCAGAGTTTTGTACAGTTGCAACATGATCTCACAGCTCTGAAATTCAATCCCTCTACCAATAAGAGCTAACACACTGTACGCCTTCTTAACATTGTTATCAACCTGGGTGCAAACTACTTGACAATAAACAGTAATAAAAGAATAAGATGCATTAATTCTGAATGTAAGAAAAAATCCAAACCTTTGCCAATAAACCATGTTGGAAATATATTGATATTCCTTCACTGTCGCTGGAACTATGTCGCCACAAATCCTTGTCTGTTGCTGGGTAAAAAGCATGGGGTTCCTGTCTGAGTAGCACTGTGGGGTACCTATATCCATGACTACTGTAGTTCAAGAAGATGGCTCATCACCACCTTCACAAGGGCAAGTAAGAATGAGCAATAAATGCTGGTCTAACCGTGAATGAGTAAAAATAAACTAAGCCCCTGTAAAGAAATCCTAACTGAGCAATCCAGACAACAATGTTATCAATCTCCCTGTTCTATAAATGAACTCAATGCTGGAGGCTGAGACTCTGAAAAACAAACAAAATCTGACTGCATGCCATTAGAATAATTTTCTGCATGTGTTTCACAGCATCCTAGGATGAAACCATTACAGACATTCTCTGAATAATGGGCGTTAACTTTCAAGATCACATTGGTGAGTGACATGGTAGCACAGTGGTTAGTGCTGCTGCCTCACAGTGCCAGGGATCTGGATTCAATTCCCGGCTTGCGTCATTGTCTGTGTGGAGTTTGCACATTCCCCGTGTCTGCATGGGTTTCCTCTGGGTGCTCTGGTTTTCTCCCACAGTTCAAAGATATGCAGGTTAGGTGGACTGGCTATGCTAAATTGCCGCTCGGTGTCAGGGGGACTAACTAGGATAAGTACATGAGGTTATGGTGATAGGGCCTGAATGGGATTATGGTTGGTACAGACTTGATTGGCTAAATGGCTTCCTTCTGTACAGTAGAATTCTATGATTCTATCTATGATATTCTGCATTCATGGTGTAGAGTAATTTATACAGAGCCAGATGGGAAAGTAAACTGTAACATTAATAGGCTATAACGGGATGAAGGCCAGTAAGTAGATGGAATACAAAGCAGCAGATGGAGCATTAAGTGGAGAAAAGTGAAACTACTCACTTTGGCAGACAGAACATAGAACATAGAACATTACAGCACAGAACAGGCCTTTTGGCGCTCGATGTTGCGCTGACCAATTGAGAAAAAGCAATGACCCTTTAACCTAAACCATTCCCTTTTCATCCATAAACCTATCCACTGACCACTTAAACGCCACCAAACTTGGCACATCTACAACTGCAGCAGGCAGGGCATTCCATATCTTTACCACCCTCTGGGTAAAGAACCTACCTCTGACATCCGTCCTTTAACTACCACCCCTTAATTTAAAGCTATGTCCCCTCATGCTAGCTTTCTCCATCTGAGGAAAAAGACTATCACTGTCCACCCTATCTAATCCTCAAATGAGAATATTTTTTAAAAGCTGAGAGATTAATAAATATTGGTATACTAAGGGATCAGGATTCCTCATGAATGAATCACAGAATGTTAACATACAGGCACAGCAATCAATTTGGATATTTTGGTGAAGGAGGAAGGATGTTCTGTATCTACAGAGCAGAAGAAACATACTTCAATTTCCTGCCCTCTCTCCCATAGCAGCTGATGCTGGTTCACCTAGTTTCGTGCTCTCCTCTCATTCCACCAGATGAAGAGCGACTTCTCATTACCAAGCAATGCCTTTCTCCAAATGATTTGTATTAGACATAGTAAAGAGTAGCATAGCACTACTACTACTACTAGCATTACTCCTTTCTGATGAAGTCCTCACCGAATTTCCAGAATAAAAGTTGTTCAAGTGTTGTTCAAGTCTTGATAATTGTGATGCCCCAGAAAGTCTCCTGATATGTTTCAGAGATTCTCTTCACAGCTCCAGCAGCTAATCAACATGAAATGGTAAGTATCCTTTTAAGTAGCATGTGAATTCAACATCAGTGTCATATCTATTCCCCAGCACATATCTGCTGTTAGGAAAGGGTTTTAGGACAAGCACAAGCCATCAAAATGCCCTGCAGCCTTCTTCATGAGCGGTAGCAGGCGTTTTAATAACCCTAAACAAGTTTCTGGGCGGCTATTCGAAGCACTGGCTTCAATGCCTTTACTAAAATGACAGCTTGTACTATCCATGGGCTGAACAAACATTTTAGCTTAAGGCCACATCTCGGACACATCAGAGGATTATCAATGCCTGAACATGCTACACATGATTCTTTACTTGTGGGATTATTTATAATTTAATAGAGTTATTGTTAAGACTGTAAAATGTCACTTTCTCTCTTTTCCTGTGACGATAATTACTTAGGCCCCAGTTCTGGATGAACGTTTTAATACTTCTCTTAGTCCATATTGAGAATTGGACATGATCGCTATGCCTCTGGCAAGTTGTGGGCACCAAAAGGGTCTTCTTTTGGAACTCCATGGCTCAATATTGGATGGCTTGGAGTCCAGCAGGGAAGTCAGTCTGGAGAAAAAAGAGGACGAGTGCGATTGTGAGGAAGAGGAACTCACAGAGACAGTAATCCAATTATCCTTGTGGAAACTGGTTCTTCAAAGCCACAGAACTAATTTGAACATTATTGTTCCCGAAGTCTCTTCTGTTGCTCTGCTCGGTAAGGCTTTTGACTATAAAAATTGAACTCAAGATTCCATGTATGATGTTGGAACCATTTTCATATTAGGTGGGCCCAGTAACTGGCTAGTGGAAAGCCCCTTTAACAATGGTTGCTGCATAAAATGAGCTAGTTTTGGGCCACTCCAGTCCCCATTGTACCTGGGATCTGAATTGAAATCAATTACATATGGTTCCTCTGATCAAACAAACATTGCTGCTCATGAAAACTGGAAGCAAGAAATTCAACCAGTCCAAACAAAACAAGGGATAGAGGAAAGGAAGGAAATGAAGCACAAACTATAGCCAGGGTTTTGTTGGAATGATTGGGGCCTCGTCCTCCCTTCGGAGAACTGGCAGTGAACTCCATCAGTTCCAGAGGGAAGACCTGACCAAATCAGGTGACTTCCTTTCAGGCACTCACCTGCCACCATCGGGCCTTCCTCATAATTGAGATCATTGTTGGTGGAAGTCCTGCCCACTGAGAGCTTCTGGCCACATAGAGGCTGGCAGCTCCACACGCAGTTAGAGTGAGCAGTGACTACTGGCAGCAATGCAACTCCTAAAGATCCAGAATTATCATCAGACTACAGGCCTAAGGAGAGATGTAAGGGTAGGCTGTGGCTTCCAGTAGCTACTTCAGATTCCTGATGCAGGTTCCTCAATTGGGCACAGAGTACTGACTATCAGGGACCCTCTTTGGGAAGCTGCAGCCTTCCGAGGATACAGGGAAACCATGTTTACATTTAATCTCTGAACCATCACTAAATTGCAGTGGGCTCAGTATCAGTGGGTGTCAATTGACTCATTAATGAGCCTCATTCACATTCTGCCATATGAATTTCACATCAACCCTCCTGCCCTCCAGTGTAATTGGGGGAGGTTTTGTACCATTGAGAGACTAAAGTGCGGCCTCTCCCACGATTAAATTGGCCACTGTTGTCCCTACGTTGACAGGCCCATAGAATCAAGTGAGCCGAGGCTTGTCACAGGCAGTTCTGGATGCAATGATTTATATAGTTTATTAAAAACTAGGAAAAAGGCAATAACCAGTCAACCAGTCAATGCTACTGGAAGCCACAGCCTACCCTTACATCTCTCCTTAGGCCTGTAGTTTATAAAGATCATTTTACTTAAAGCAGTGAAAAGATATTTAAAAAACCAAAATAACATTAAAAATAGCCAAATCAATGAGAAGCCTGGGAATAAGTATCTTCAAGAGGCAGGGGATTTAAGTAATTTGGAAAAACTTGAAAGAAAGAGAGGGATAGAGCGAAGGTTTAAAGTCAATGTTCAGAAACATAAAGATTTCATAGTGCCAGGGAAAAAGATGAAATGTTATTCCTGAAACTTGCGTTGAAGTTTGGTTTGACCTGTGTAGGAAGTCAAAGAGAGAAAGTTCAGAATAAGAATGTGAGGGGGAGTTGAAGCAATGAGTCATAGGAAAGTCAGAGTCATTCTCACAGGCAGGATGCAAATATTTGGCAAAAGGGTCAAAAATAAACATTCCTCAATATACTGGAGCCCATACCGCACACAAGACGAAAGGACACACACAGAAATTATTTCAGTGGAATTTTGAAGTTCTAAGAAGTATGCAAATAGGAAAATACTTCTTTTTTGTTCAGTCAGAATGATCACAAAGTGATAAAAAGTGAAGTCATTTGCTGTAGGATCAGAGGAGTTTTACATATTTGTTCATAGGACATGCAGCTGGTTGGCTGCATTTATTGCCCATCTCTAATTGCCCTTCAGAAGATGGCAGTGAGCTACCTTCTTGATCGCTGCAGTTCATCTTCTGTGGGTTGACCCACAATGTCATTAGCAGAAAGAATTCCAGGATTTTGACCAGCAACTGTGAAAGAGTGGTGATATATTTCCAAATCAGGATGGTGAGTGACAAGGAGGGAACTTGTAGGTGGTGGTGTTCCCATTTATCTGCTGCCCTTGTCCTTCTAGATGGAGATCGTCATTGGTTTGGAATGCTACCTAAGGATCTTTGATGAATTGCTCATTGCATCTGGTAACTAGTACACACTGCTGCTACTGAGGGTTTGTGGGGAAGGGAGTGGAGTTTGTGAATGTGGTGCTAATCAAGCAAGCTGCTTTGTCCTGGATGGTGTCAAGCTTTTTGAGTGTTATTGGAGCTGCCCCCTTCAGACAAAGTGCAGAATATTCTGTCACACTCCTGACTTGTGCCTTGGACAGGCTTTGGAGAGGCAGGAGATGAGTTCCTCACTGTAACATTGAAAGAGACAGGAAAGTCCATAATTGCTTAAACTTTAACTTCTCTGGGCAACAATTGATCTTGCCCCATGACATGTGCCAGATAGATGACTTTGGCCTTGGCAAACTTATACTTTGCCAAAATTATCAACAAATCAGTTTTTTTATTGTGCATCAAATAGTGCACTTACATGTTTCCCATGTATTACTGCAGATCAATAGATCATTTATGTGTCCAACATAATTGTGTAATCCTTGAGTGATCATCATCAGGTTTCAATCTTTGAAAGATGCATTCGTCATTCCCAGTGGAATGAATCTGCATTGCTAAAGGGTTACAGAAGTAAAGGCTGTTTTGGCTCCATCTGTTATTGGAACTTGTCAATAGCTTTTTCGCAAATCAATCTTGCTAACTGTTCTGCCAACTAAGAGGAAAATCATGAATAGATCTACTCATGTGCTTCATGGAGTACGAGGTGCCTTATTGAGTGAGCGGAGGGTCTCCCAATGAGAAGCAGCCAGCAGGAGTTTTCAGTCTCTCATTTTACCCAGACTGAAGCTGTAAATCTCAAGCTGAAGACGAGCTGATTGCAAGTCATGGGAGTGGCTTTTTTCCCTTGGTGTGCAATCAAGGATGTTGGTGACGGAAACCTGGTATTTGGCAGAATTATTCATTGGCAACAAACAGAAAAATATTTTTTTCCTCCATCATTCTCTCCAGACAACTCTGTGAGTCAAGTAACTCTCTGTTAAGAAAATACTATTGTGCCTCTCTTTGGGAAATTCGAGTTCTATGAAACCAGTGGGACAGACTGGGCCTAATACACCGAGAGCATGCATTACTTCTTCCATGCTAACAACGTTGAAAGAGACAATAGGGTCGTGACTTTTGTGTGATAAGTTTTTGAGTCAGGGACATTTGAATGCACTTTTAATGTGCTAGTAGATCTGGTAAAAAAAAGTACTACGACCCAAATCCCCCGGTAATTCTCCAGTGATATCACTTGAACATAGCTAGGAAAACCCCTGGGGAATCTATCACTGAGTTCTTGGGTTAGGTTATGGGAACTAGCTGAACTCTGCAAATTTGAACCATCTCTTAATGAAATGTTGCAGGACAGATTGATGTGTGGCATAAATGGCCTAACCATCCAAAAGAACATTGTTGGCAGAACCAATTTGGACTTTTGAAAAAAGCCACCGAGATAGATTTGTCACTTAAGGACACAGAAAAAGGGGCTCCAGAGCTTCAAGGGGCATTAGGCAGCAATGTCTTCCAACCAGGGGAGAGACTTCATGCAACCCTTCCTTAATGGATAGTGCTTATGTCAATCGGGTATTAAAAGATCTCATTCAAAAAGTATTAAAGAACATATTCCAGAGAGGTGTAGTTACCAGTTGACAAGCACTGTCAAAAGACATAGCCATGGCGATGTTTCAGAAACGTGCAAAATGTTTGTTGTCTGGGAAGAAAGCCAAGGCTGGACCTGAACGTACCATATCGGTATTCCCTCTTCCTGAGATAACCTAACATTAATTAATACTGCAACTAAATCACATTGTGAAAACAAAGGTTGCCCTGATAATGGTGAAATACTATCACTGTCCCTTGAAGGTGGAGATGAACAGTGGAGCCACAATCTCCATTATCAGAAAACAGATCTATAAGCACCTCCAATCAGGCATCCAACTCCTGAAGCTGGCACGGTGGCATAGTGGTTAGCACTGCAGCCTCAACATGAGGGCCCAAGTTCAATTTGGTCTTGGGTGACTCTTTGTGTTGAGTTTACTCATTCTCTCCGTGTCCACGTGGACTTCCTCCAGGTGTTCTCGTTTTCTACCAAACTCCAAAGTGCAGATAAAGGGGATTGGCCATGCTAAATTGACCCTTGGTGTTAGGGATTTAGAAGGCTAAATATTTGGGGTTATGGGGATGGGAACGGGGTGGGATTGTTGTCAGTGCAGGCTCAGTGGACTGAATGGCCTTCTTCTGTATTGTAGGGATTCTATAATTCTATCTATGATTCTATAAAAAGACCAGGCTAGCCATCTAACATGGAGGAATCTTTACAAATAAAAGACACCACAATAGCTCCAGTGACTTAGGCTCCTCTCCCAATCATTATTACATGGGGGCATGGACCAAGTCTAATAGGGTTAAATTGGCTCATCCCTTAGGGACTACCAAAGAAAGCAGTATGTTTAGATGACGTCTTCTTCACAGAGGCTTCAGAACAGGAACACCTGACCACCCTCAAAGAAGTCTCATAGAGATTTTCTAAAGCGGAAGTTCACTTGAAGGAGAAATGCGTTTTCCAAGTAGCCAAAGTAACTTATTTAGGCTATAAGTAGATGTCATTCTTTCATCCATAGAAAATAAGTTAAAGGCCTGACTTACTGACTCCTCGGAACTTCACAAAGTTAAAATCGTTCCTGCGATTAGTCTATTATGGAAAGTCTATCCAGAATTTGGCTTCCATGTTGGCTCTCTTGCAAACCCGACTACAAAAATACCACAGATAGTCCTGGGAAGCTCTGCAGGGAGACTTTTTCCAAAATTAAATGTCAGTTACTGTCAGCTAACTATTTTGGGAAAGAATTTAATTCTTCTCCGTATGGGATTGGTGTAGTGTTATCAAATCATTGGAAAAATGGGGCTGAGAAACCCATCACGTATGCGTCCAGAACCTTTTCAGATGTTGAACAAAGATATTCCTAAATTGAGAAGGACGGGTTGACTGTCATATTTTGTGTGATGAAGGTCCATCAATGTGTCTAGTATCAACAGTTTATTATAGTATTGACCATAAACCATTACTGGACCTTTTTAAAGAGGGCAAAGCAATTTCCTACATTGCCTCTGCTCAAATACAGTGCTGGATCTTATTATCGGTGGCCTATGAATATCTTCTGGAACACTGCCCCGAAATGCAGAAAGCTAATGCTGATGCACTGAGTCACCTTCCATGCCCACAAGTGTGGCTCCTTTACCAACAGTGGAAGAGGTTGTGAATACTCTGAACTTTCTGAAGACTTTGTCAGTGACAACAAGGAAGATTAAAGCCTAGACCCAAAAAGATCCACCGTTTTCCAAAATGGGACACATGATCTTGTATGAGGGATTCTCAGGACAATCCAATGAAGAAATGAAGTCCTACCTCATTACCAAAGCTGAACTTAGTAGAGGACAGGATCATGATTTGGGATACTGAGTAATTGATACATAATTGCCACCTAGAAATATCAAAAATGAAGATTCTGGCTAAGAGTTAGGTCTGGTGGCTCGGTTTTGATTCCGACATCACAGACTTGGTAAAACAATGTGACCTGTGCAGGAAAATCAAAAATTCCCACTCTTGGCTTTTTACATGGGAATGTCCTGGTAGGCCATATCAACTTTGCAGGTCTCCTTATGGATTTTATGGTTTTAATTATGGTGGACACATTCCAGTGGCTGGAAATGCACCATATTGGCTACACGACCATTTAGGCTACAATCAAGAAATTGTAGCAAAGCTCCAGCATGCATGGAATACCGGAAGTCCTGGTTTCCGATAACACACAGCCTTTACTAGTGGTGATCTTCAGAATCTCGTGTTCTCTGATGGTATTCAACACGTCTGAACAGAACTTTATCATCAGTCTTTGAATGGACTGGCAGAACGGGTGATTCAAAATTTTAAAAAGACCAGCATTTATTGCCTAACCCTAGGTTCCCTTCAGAAGTTGGTAATGAGTTGCCTTTTTAAACCACTACCGTACCTGACGTGGAGGTACACCCATAGTGATTTTAGGAAGGGAGTCCCAGGATTTTGATCCAGTGACAGTGAAGATCAGGATGGTGAGTGACTTGGAGTGGAACTTCCAGGTAATGGCATTCCGCTGCTTGTGTCCTTCTAGATGGTAATGGTCATGGGTTTGGAAGGTGCTGCTTCAGGAACCTTTATATCCTGCAGTGGAACTTGTATATGATACACATGGCTGTTCATCAGTGGTGGAGGGATTAACTGTATGTGAAAGAGGTAGCAATCAAATGGGCTGCTTTGTCCTAGATGCTGTCAAGCTTCTTGAATGTTGGAGATGCAATCATTCAGGTAAATGGAGGGTATTCCATTACACTCCAGACTTGTACCTTTTAGCTGGTGGACAGGCTTTGTGGAGGGAGGTGGTGGGAGGGGGGGCATGTCAGGAGGTATTTTATTTGCCAGATGATTCCTACCCTTTGACCTGTTTTGGTAGCCTCAGTATTTATATGGCTGGTACAGTCAATTTCTGATCATTGGTAACCTCCAGGATGTTGTTAATCGGGAATTCAACCATGGTAATGCCATTGAATGTGGTGATGATTGTCTGTCAAGCTCCCCATTTGCTGGCCAGCTCAATCACTGACCAGCCCGGAGCTCCCGCAGTGCTGTCTCTCCAGATCCCCCCAAGGCCCCATTGTGGCCCGACAACAATTCCCAGGCCAGCTTTGACTCCCCCATCTTGGAGCACACAGATGTAAGTCCACTCACCCCGGCAGTGGCAATCTTTCCACCTCCCTCACCCTGGCAGACCCCTCGTTACTGACCCTCCCCCAGGATCAGTCTCCCAGGAGGCAGCCACCGTCCATCCCAGCTTGCCACAATCGCTGCCGTCCCTTCATCCCAGACTGATCACCATGCAGAATGGCAGCAAAATCCTCACACTAGCACTGATTGGCCTTTGGCAGTATCAGGGGCACAGGCTAGCAGTGGCAAGGTGGATCACCATCCCGTCAGCCCATCTCTTGAGGGCCCAATTGCCCTTCCTTCATTCCAACAGGGTTTCCTGCTAGTTCCCCAAATGTGGGGAGCTAGTCTGAACCCTGCCATAATGAAGTACTCCTGGTGGAGGGAAATTCAATCAGAATCTGAAAAGCCCCAATAATGAGTTAATAAACATATTTCAAATCCATGCAAAAAAGATTTAAATGACTTGCCTGCCTTCCCACCTGTTTCCAGGGTAGTCTGACCGGCAACTGTTCGCCGGTTCTGGGACACGTGCATGCATTCCTGGCGCATGTACAAATTCCTGTTCAAGGCCGAAGATGTGTGCCTCCCATCGTGAATAAATACAGAAAAGTTGTGGGTTGCAATAGGAGAATCATGGTCAATATTAGTTGCCAATTGTCAGTGCAAATCTGTCTCAAAAAATATAAGCTTTGACACAACAGATTCCATCACACGAACTAAGGTTCTTTCGCTCTACTGTCTTTACTTGATCCTTTATTATTAATATTCCATCCTTTACTTAATGTTCTATCCTTTATTATTAGGGCTACTCCGCTTCATTTAGTATATTGCTTCTCAAAGTCAAGAGACCTGAAAATTTAGTTCCTAACCATGACTCTGAAATGGTTATTGGACCAAACCCATTAATTTCTGTCTCTGCTATGAAGTCATCTACTTTGTTGTGAATGCTTCACATATCCCAATGTACAATTCCCTTTAATTTTATCATTTTCTGTTACTTTGAAGCCTTTTGAATCTGTATATTCTGTATACATACTTGAAATGGTAGTGCAGGTAGCTGCGCATTAAAGAAGATCATCAGTGAATAAGTGAATGTTTAAAATGAGGATGCTGCTCCAGTATCGGATCTGCTCGCTCAAAGAAAATGAAGCATGCATCAGTTTTTTGGCTAAAATCAACTGACATGCTGTATTTGGTTGAAGTCATGTGGTTACACTGATGCCTCACTGGAAGCAGTTTTTTAAAGCAGCATCTCGACTTTTTGGCTATGATGCAAATAAGATTGAACCTTGGAGAAGGTGCAATGCCCGCTCCAATCAGCTTGGATCACATAGATAAGGCCAAGACAGGAGGTGAGAGCCCTGTCTTGTCAGTTTGGATCAGGAATGTCTCACTTGATTAAATTCTGAATTGGACTTTGATTGGATTGAATTGGATACATTTATTTATTTATCCAGTTCAATCAAATCAAGTCCAATTCAGAGTCTCAACAATTCTCAATCCAAGCTGACAAGACAGAGCTCTCACCTTCTGATTGGGCTTGATCTACATGATCCAAGCTGATTGGAATACGCATAGCTCCTCTTCCAAGGTTTGATTTCATTTGCATCTTAGCCAAAGGGCCAAGATGCCACTTTTAAAAATTGCTTAAAATGAAGTTAAAATGTAACTAATGATTTCAACCAAGCACTGCATGTCAAAAGTACACTTCATCTTAGCCAAAAGGCCGAGAAGTGATGATTGAATTGGGTATTATAAACAAAAAAAAATTGAAGCATGCATCATGCTATTGCTCATTCCCATTAATGCTGGTAACCAGCTTTACCCACATACCCTTTTGGTTAATTTAGTTTGATTGTAATATGAAATTCTATCATTCTTTTCTACCTTCCAGGATGTCTTTGAAATGAAATTCAGCAATGTGGTACATATTTTTGTGAATGATCTGGATTATGGTCACTCGAGTTCTGTCAGCCAACTCACATCTCAGATAAAGCAGCATGTATTCTGCAAGATGCCATTGCATCTCTTAAATACTATCATGAAGAAAATGATGGCCAGCATCAAGCAATTCAAATTCCCACCCCAAAATGGTAATGATGTCTTAAGTAATACCTTTACCCACCTAGATATAGTGCTGAAGGAATGTTTAGATTGATTATTCTCATTCAGTTTGATTTGCTCTTACAATGCTACTTGCTGGCTGAATTTGGTAAATGTTACATTTAGATTTCTAAGATTGTTGAAACTCAAAAAAACAGGACGCAGTTCCAAAGGATTCCAAATTGGAAACATGGACTCGGAAATCTGAAAATAGTGTTTTGTACTGCAACCAGATGTTTTGTCATGAAGCCAAGATTTATTTTTGGAGACAGAACATCCCCCATTATCTCTTCAAAAAATATCACAAGAAAGAAAATATGATGGTTAAATTTGCTTTTTCTTGTACTCAGTCTTCCTTCACAGATTAGTAATATCAGCAAGTGTCTCTCCATGTGTTTCATTTTCATTATTTTTCTATCTTATTTGTCATTAATTATAACGATGTGGAGATGCAGGTGTTGGACTGAGATGGGCACCATAAGAAGTCTCACAACACCAGGTTAAAGTCCAACAGGTTTATTTGGAGTTACAAGCTTTCGGAGTGCTGCTCCTTCTTCACTTGATGAAGGAGCAGAGCTCGAAAAGCTTGTGATTCTAAATAAACCTGTTGGACTTTAATCTAGTGTTCTGAGATTAATTGTAGTATTCACCAAAATGGAGGCAAAAATGTGATGCTGCTGCAAATCATGGATTTATTTCTAAATTGCATGTCTAGAGTGGTTACTACTACTGCCTCACAGTATCAAGACCCAGGATCAATTCATGTTTCCAACGGCAGATGGTGTCAACATTGATTTATGGAAGGTAAATTGTGTTTGACAAACTTGTTGGGACTTTTTTGAGAATGTTACCAACAGAATAAGGGGGAATCAGTGGATGTGTGGTATTTGGATTTTAAGAAGGCTTTTGATAAGGTCCCACGTAAGTGGTTAGTGAACAAAATTAGAGCACATGAATACACTGGCATTGACTGTGGATTAGTTAACGGGTAGAAATCAGAGACTAAGAATAAACTGATCAATCTATATTGATTATATGGATTTAGGGACCAAATGTAATATTTCCAAGTTTGCTCATGACATAAAACTAGATTGGAGCTGAAAAGGATAAAAGAGGCTTCCGGGGATTTAGACAAGCTGGAATCTTTGGAATTAGCTACCTCTGAGAGCTATGGTTCAGTCATTCAGTATGTTCACAACAACAGTTGATAGATTCCTAGATATTAAAGACATAAAGGGACACAGAAATAATATGGAAAGATGGCATTGAGGAAGATCAGCTATGATCGAGTTGAATTTTGGAGCAGGCTCCAAATAGCTGCCTTCTGCTCCTATTTCCTATGTTCCTATTAGATTAGGTGAAGCTAGGTTTATCACTGGACCTGGAATGATTTGACAAATTGGAAGGATGTGTAAAATCATGACACAGCAATGAATTTGAGTTATTACATCTGATTAGTTGTTTAATATATTTGCACTTACCTGGGCAATTGTACTATTGTGTTAAATCTCTTATGTTCCCAGAGTGGCTACTTCTACTTATACACATTGTCCCATATTCTTTCTTTTGCTTTAGGAAAATACATCATCAGCACCCTCTCCCTGTCCTTCCACATAGTGCAACAATTGCACAGTATTCAATACCATTTGCGACTCTTCAGATACTGATGCAATCTATTCTTGTATGCTGTAAGATCTGACCAGCATTCAGGCTTCAGCTGATAAGTGGCAAGTAACATTCATGCCACACAATTGTCAGGCGATGACCATCCCGAAGAAGAGGGAATCTAACCATCTCTACTTGACATTCAACAGTATTATCATTAATGAATATCCCTCCTTCAATATGCTGGAAGGTACCATTGACGACAAACTTGACTGGTCTAGTCATATAAATACTATGGCTGCCAGGTAGGTCAGAGACTAGAAATTCTGAAGCAAGTAACTCACCTTGTGACTTCCCAAAGCCTATCCATCATCGACGTGGCACAAATCAGAAGTGAAGTGGAATACTCTCCACTTGCCTGGTGCAGCTCCAACAACACTCGAGAAGCTCAATACCAACCAGATCAAAACAACTCACTTGATTAGCACCCCATCTGCCACCTTAAACATTCATTCCCTCCACCCCTGATGCACATTAACAGCAGTGTGTAACATGTACAGGATGTAGCAATTTACCAAACATCCTTCAATAGCATTTTCCAAAGCGAAAATCTCTACCACCTAGAATAACTGTAGCATGGGAAACGTGGAAAACCTATCACTGATTCGTTATCAAAGTAGGAGAGCAGAAGGGATAATTGGAAAAACTGGATTCCGATTGAAAACAGCAGATGGAAAGTGTGCTGACTTCAGAGCACGAATAATATAGTTGGATGTGTTGTTTAAAAGATTCTTTATACAAATGAATAATGAAATTCCTCAGTAATGATAACTCAGCAGAACAGTAATAAATATGAAAATAGAAGCATTAATAAAACAGGTCTTGCTTCAGGTCACCCTCTTGCAGATTGAAAACCTTGTCAAATCTTGCACATGCACAGAACCCTCAACAGATGGCAGTAAAACTACTATGTAGGTAAAGGGTTTATAAGAACACTATTCAAAATGACACTTGTAACAGAAAACATTGTTGGAAAGATGGCTTTAAGTGTGTGTCTTTTAGTAGAGTTTGGAAACTTGTAACTATCATCTGGGGGAATTGTGAGAAGAAATCAATGGAAGATGTGTTGAGAGGCATCATCAGCCATTTAGTTTCAGAATGGGGTGTTAACTTTGAAAACTAAAATATCTACATTTACAATTTAAGTGAAACTTTTTTTTTAATCTTGATTTTTCAGATGGAATCTCCCACTCTGAGGATTGCAGAGTGCCATGGATTTACGCTGAAATCAGGGAACAGGGCCTATTGCCACCAAAGAGGCCAGCAGCATAGCGCTGAGTGGGCCACTGCGCATGTGCCAATCTGTCAGCACCAAGATCGGCACATGCGCAATGGTCCTGCATCATCAGCCACTTGATTGCTGGTTACTCTCAGCCACTGATCCTGATTGGAGTGGCAGCTAGACCCATCCACCCCCACTGATCAAGCCCTGTCCCCCAAAGGCTCTACACCCCCTCTCACTGTGCTTCTTTGTATTGTTTGATGCCCAGTGGGCTATGTGAAAGTGCCTGTGAGCATTGCCACTTTGCCCCTTGTGCCAGGGGCCAGTCTGGCACTGTCTGGGGGCTCCCCTTATCCCTGACCATCTGTGGTAGAGCCTCAATGGCTTCTGTTCCCTTCAGCAGGGTCAGCCACCTGTTTCTTTATTGAGAAGTGCTATTAGCCTCCACTGGAGTGAACCACTCTCGGCAGGGGAATGCGGTGGGGGTTTGGTAGATATGCTAACAAGCGCGGAGACTTCAGTCCCAGGCCCGCTAATTTGGTTGCAAATCCTGATTTGAACATTGAAATCAACTCCGCGCTGATTTCCTGATTTCCAGAGGCTGTGGCACCCAGCGGGGCCACTGCCCGCAAGACAGTCCTTGCTGATGTCTCCCTGTCTGTTGCATTGCTAGAACAATATGTTTGTGAAGGTAAATCCAGAGAATCCCTATGTGCAGGAGGAGGCCATTTGGCCCTTCGAGTCTGCACTGACTCTCCAAAAGAGAATCTTTCCCAAATGTCATAACAGTGAGAATAATGGAGTGATCTGTTCCCATCTCTCAGATGTACTCAACACCTCAATCACCCCACATTGTCAATCACAGTTGAGAGTTTTGCATCAGTACCTGGGAGTGGGGTGAGGGGTGTGGGGCCTTAGCACACTAGCAAGCCTGCTTCAAAGCACTTGGGCACTGCTTCACAAAGGCTCCCCCATTTCACAATGCACTGGGAAACTCCCTCCCTCCCTTCATGGACTTTGGAATCCACCCTTCCCACATCAGTGACATGTTACCCCACTCCTTCCTGACATGGGTCACCAGCATTTGGACATCAGGACCTTCACAATACATCCCACAGCCTGAGTCCCGACATGATTTCCCCCCCCCCCCCCAACATAATCCCTGACGTGATCCACTTCTGCATAATCCGCCATCATATTCCCCATTCAGGCCCCCTTAGTCCTATCTCAAACATATTGGCAGTATCACAAATACACTGCAGGGATACCCAACTGGCACTAGCAAGGTGCCTATATCCACTGCCAGAATATCCAGAGGCTACTGTTGCGATATCCGGTGGGCACCACCAGTGTGCAGATTAGCCTTGCCAGATGGGCACTGCCTGGATATGCCCCTGACCACCTTCCAAGGCTCCAAGCCCTCTGACATGGTCATCTTCGCTTGTGGAGCCCATTACAGATTCTTGCCATTATTGCACCACACCCAAATCGGGAGATTCCATGCACAGGGAGTTGATCGGGCTGTGCATATTTAAATGCTACTTTAACACCATTAGAAATGTTGCTAAGATGATTGTAAACTGTTTTATGTTGAACGTGAAACCAATTTTTAGGCCTGTGCACTATTTTCCCAGATTAGTGCAATCTTGCCTAACATGGTGAGATTGGAAAATTGACCCCAGTGCCAGTATCTCCCTGGTACTAAGGTTCAATTTATCGTGGCCAATCTACCTAACCTGCACATTTTTGGAGTTTGGGAGGAAACCGGAGTACCTGGAGGAACCCCACGCAGATATGGGGAGAATGTGCAAACTCCACACAGACAGATATCAATGGCAATCACTCTCACCTCACCTCTGGAGTTCAGCTCTTTTTGTTTGAACACAGGCTATAATAAGGTCAGTAGCTGAGTGACTCTTGTAGAATCCAAACTGAGCATCCGTGAGCAGGTTATTGCTAAATGTAAATGACTCTCTGTCACTTTGCTGATGATTTAGAATAGACTGATGGGATAGTAATTGGGCAAGTTGGAACTGTCTTGCTTTCTCTGTATAGGACATTAATGCACAATTTTCTACATTATTGCTGAGTTGTAAACTGTTAGCAAATATACACTTTCTTATTCACTTGTTGAAAAAAAACAAGCAAAATATTTCCACCTCATGCCAATCTTATACCACTAGAAGCAAATGCTGATGCCTTGTTATGATGTATAGTGCAATATTAGAAATGAAATGGGTGATTCTCCCAGAAGTGTTGAATTGGTGGGAAAAAAGATCATGACTGTTTCTTTCAGTGCAGCTTCTCACTCATATCTCCCCACTCTATCTAATGTAGAAGTCCCAATTGGGAATATCATTAAAAACCCAGGGGGTTGCTATCACGCTGGAGTCTGACAGTTCTGGAACACTTGAGCTGTGGCAATGATCTGTCAGTCTTCCTGTTTGCTGGCCAGCTCAGGAACCCCCACCCTCGCAGTGTTGGCCCTCCAGCCCCCAAACCCCCTCCACACTTGATCGTGGCCCCACAACAATTCCCGGGCCAGCCCTGAACCCTTGCCCCATAGTGTGCCAATGTCCAAACCACTACCTCCTCCCGCAGCAGTGGCGATCCCTCCAGCCCCTTCATCACGGCTAATACTCTCAAGGTCAGGCCCCTCAGCAGACCACAGCCCAGCCTGCCCCAATTGCTGGCCTCCCTCCAGTCCAGTCTGAGCCCCATGCTGAATGGCATCAGGACTCCCCATCCCCATTAATTGTCCCTAGGCCCTGCCCACAATAGGCCCTGCCCACAATAGACCCCACCCCCTTGGCATTGTCTGATGCCTCGTGGGCAATGCCAAGGTGACCCCTGGACATGGACATTTTGCCCAAAGGGCAGTGCTGGGGACACAGGCTGGCAATGCCAGGCTGCCCATGCCCAGGGAGCACCACTCTCCTGCTGCCTGACCCCCTGGGAGGCCTTGATATCCCCCTTCACTGTGGCAGGGTCTCCCACCAGTTCATCGAACATGGAGAGCTACTCTAAAACCTGCCAGAATGAAATACTCTTGTTTGGGTGGGAAATGCTATTGGGACTGGCATGGAATGGATAATCACTTTAAAATGAGACTTAAATTACACTGAAAACATATTCAAATGACTTACCTCACTTCCTGTTAGACTTCGGTATGATTCAGGCGGCACCGTTTTCTTCCAGTTGAGAGGTGCACGCGAGTTATAAATACTCGCGTGGAATCTGCAAAATGGCCAACGTGTGCATCTCCCAACTCAACTTGCCAGAAAAGTTGCGGTTCGCAATGGGACAATTGGGCCCGATATGCTTAATTTATGTCTAGTTGAAGTCTGTGATACCATGTGAGTGGCAGTATTAACTTACTGATATATAGTCAAATCAAAAAGGTACATTTTTAGGTAAAGACTTTACTTGAGAATTACTTTTGCCCAGAGGCCTTTGGAAGTATCTTGTCTGTTAAGAGACATTTTATTACATATATTCCAATGGCTTTGTCATACAAAGTAATGACAAAACTGTTGGAATATTTATAATAAAATGCTACACCTTTCCAATAAACATACATGCATGATTATTGAAGAACATTTTTAATAAGCAAAAATATGGCAATTATATTTGCAACACATTCAAATAACAGGAACATCGATTTAGATCTACATTTTTAGTAATTATTATTTAGTAACGTTGAAACAAATTTTGCTCAGAATCCAAATATTTTAATAGTCTCAAAAGCTAACAAAGCATATATAAAAAAGATAACTCTCCAATTAAACACATTTACTTACTGGTTAAACATCCTATACTTCCAGAAAAATTAAAACAGTTTGACTGAAATATAATTAACAAAAAAATGTAAGCATAATTTCAGAAACTGTTATTCAAAAACAAAGAAATTTACATTGATACAAAATTATTTTTTCCTTCTATAAGAAATTATGTAATCTCAACAAGTTTAACTTGAATAAAATGCAAGATTATATCAATGTACACAAAATGCTATTATCTATTTTTCTGTTACATATATCTACTTATATTTTACTATCTTTTAAAGTAAAGTTTGAGGGATAGGAACATATATATATTTTAATACAGCTTTCCTTTTTCAAATATAGATTACACAGATCAAATGACAATTTAAAATGAACTCTTTTATATAAAACTTTGAGAAACAGAAGTGACCCCTCCCCTAAAAACAAACAAGTTTACAATCTGGCAAAAAACAAATGAACTTTCATATTTTGATTTTTTAGAAAATAAAAAAAAAATTCCACTAACTGCTTCCAGCATTAAGTTTACTTTCACAGGAAGAAAAGACGATCAGATAACTCTAAATCAGGCTCTCTATGAACATTCTGAGCCACCAAGTTTGTAAGTTTGAAGGCATATTGACATGGAGCTGGAACTCGAATCACACCCTGAAAAAAGACAACATTAACACATTTTAAGAAGTGAAAGTTGAACAGGGCATAAAATAGTCAAAACTGTCTACCATTCGCTGATAATATTTTCAGCAATTATGTATTGATGATTATTAATGCTACACTCTGCGATCCAGAAAGATTAAAATGGAAATGAATGAGAGAAAAGAACTATGATATTTCAGATGGATAACTCTATGCTGGTTTAGATACAGTTTATTCACGATAATCACAAGATGAGTAGAAGTATAAAAAAAGAGATGGATTTACTGCAACAAATCAGACAAAGGACATCCCAGCACCCTTTGGCCAGGGATAACTTGTTTCAAAGTTTCTCGATTTTCCATTGCAAAAATCCTACTTTTCAGGGAATGAAACATGATCAGCATTTTTATTTTAAAAGAGGATGCTTTGAAGTAAGCAAATTTCAACAAAAGGAGAGTCTATACTCAAAACTGCAACTGCTACTTTATTTTCAGGCCTCCTGGAGGATCTCTATTATTAACAGAAAGAGATTAACTCACTAAATATGGATAGGAATAGGAATAAATCTGTTAAATAAAGAAGAATTTCCATTCTTGTTCCGTCCTTCGGCTTTTTTCTGGAAAATAGTGGTCACAATGAATGGATCAATCAAAATTATCTATAGAATAGTATAGTATGAGAGATAATAATAGGCTATTTTTCTATATATTTTTTCGTTCTTTGGCTTCTACACTTTCCATATAAAAAGCAGGATAAACTATATTAGAACTCTACCAAAATGCTTTAAAACTGCATTGCACTAGTTTCATCTTCCTATGATGTTATATTGGAGATCATTGTGTAAGAGACTGTAGATATCAACTTCCATCCCATGGAATAACACCCAGCACTTTAAACGTATAAACCCTTTTGCTGTCATTTCACTTTAATTGAAACAGTGATCCCAATTCTAACTCTCCAACGCTTGGCAGAAACAAAGCAAAGGGCAGTTAAAATAATGAATGTGCTGCCTCTGATTGGGTTCTGGTACATTGATGTACCTCACTACATGGGTGGCAACAGTTCAAGAAGGCACCACACCATCTTCTCAATGGCAACTAGGGGCAGGCATTAAATAAAGGCCGAGTCAGTGATGCTCACATCACATGAATGAACAAAAAAGTGAAGTCTTCTTTGAATATGCAAATTAAGTCTTGAAGGCAACACTGGGACACACCAGCATTATGTGGCAGGACCTAACTGTGGAGTAGTGCCATGTCAAGGCAAATTTGCCAGGAGGTGGATCGTATTCTAGAGAGGCTCTAGGCAGATTAAACTGATGACTCTATTATTTTGGGTGGACTGCTGGCTTTGCGACCCACACCCTTTGCTCCCACAACCTACCAACTACTTCCCTACTCCTCTCTCCCCTCTCAACAGGCTATTGTCTCAGACACTGAAGGTGCACTGAACATATGAGGTAGTAGCATTAATAGTTCTAAGAACTGGATTGATACAGGTCAGATTTTATGTATCTTATATCCTTAAAGCCATTAGGCAAAGGAGATTATCATTGCTTCAGTTTGGAACAGTTTTAAATCCAGTTTCTAATTTTCTTTTTAAGTTTTATAGCCTTCTAGGACACTCTGTGTCAAACTATTTAAACAACTATTACTTCTCAAATTATAAATATCATCTAGCATGTAAGTTAATTGATTAAGTCAACAATAAACAAATTCAGTTAAACTTAAAGTGGCAATGTATAACAAAAAATAATCTCTCTATTTTTATGCATAGAAATATCATTTTCCACCATTTATTAAAATCAGATTTTTAGCAATTCAACATTCGTAATTTTTTTTGTCGATTTTACTAATCTCTTTGTTTGTAGGGTTCAGAATAAGAAATATAGGCACTATTTACTTGTCAGTCACCTGGATTATTACTATTAATTAATTATTTTTCTAACACTGATATCTAATTCTCATGCATTGCCTCAACTTTCTCATTTCTATCTGAATCATTTTTAGTTCATGAATTAATGTGGAAGAATTCTTAATTTTTGGACGTTTTGCCCTCAGGCAACTCATTCAATGAAAGGAATTCAAAAAAATCCATCTACTTTTAGATTTGCTTATTTTTCTCCAGTTCCTTATCAAGAGAATTGAAGGCAATGTTGCTGGATATTTAATGAAGTGCTGGCAGCAAATTCCAGAATGTACAAATGATTTAATTAATTTTGAATTGGTAGCTAAATTTTAGCAGAATTTTTGGACATTCTTCTTTCCTTAGAAGAAAAGTTGTTTCCGTGTAGGAATATTAGAGCCAAAAGGGCACTCTTCTCGATCCTATCCAGTCTCTGGTCCAATATGAAATAGTTCAATGTTCCTATTCTGCTCCAACACATCTCAGTCCTTGAGTAAAAAAAAGCAATCCTACCACAACAGTTTGATATTTTCCATTCTCAGTCATTGTCAAGACAAAGAGGCAATTTTGTGGATTCAATGGGTTACCCACATCTGGCAGTGAAGGATGGGGGGTGGGGCAGAGGGAATGCTGATCCATTCAATAATGTGTGCGTAGTTCTTGACATCTAAGGGCATCACAGACCTACCATTGATCAATTCTGTGTGGCTATACACCACTTGTCCCTCTGAGAAATTGGGTGTGGACTGCTCAGGGTTGTATAACATTTTAGCCTGAAAGAGTCTTTTCATTATCAGAGTTAACAAGGCAAGTCACTCCATCAACTAAAACAGCCATGTTAATAACAGAAACTCAGGAAATACTGTGGTGAAATCCTGGGCATAAACTTGCAGTCTCGCAAGTTAAATTACATTATAATGGAGCAGAATGAAATAAACAACAATTTAGCCTATTCTATTAACCCAATTTTGACAAACAGTTTAGAATAAGAACAAAGATACCAAATTTATATTTGAATATTAATTTCATTTTAAATAGGCTTTCAGGATTAAAGTCTGCATTGTTGTTTGTAAAGAGAATATATTACATTGTCCAAAAATTTGTATCTTCTGACAAATCTGATTCCTAAAAAGCAAAGTAATGCTAAGTCTACTATTGGAACAATTACTGAAAAATAGATCAAAATTGCAGAGCTGAAAAGGAAGGAAAACAACTATACAAAACAAAAAATGCATTCAGTTTTTAGAAGTCTACTTACTTGCCAATTGTAATAGAGGTGACACATCTTATAAGTTAATCTCTGCACATGGTCTGGCTTCATGCTGCTGTTGTCATATATAACATTGTAATATGTTGGAGAAACAGTGCCTTGGTGTGCACATTGACTGATGAGAAAGAAGTCATACCTATCAACATTATAAAACAAAATTAGGTCATATTCAGAACACTAATCTAACCTGATATCATTGCGTGAGTGGAGATCTACAACATTTAATATTTGAGGATAATTTATTGACACTGTGCTTGTGCTATGGGAGTGTCTCCATCTGCCTCTGACAAGGTTGTGACCTCCAATGTTCCAGAGTCATGGGTGGTGACTCCAGATACCAGAAGCTCTCATAAGAGATCTAGCCTACTACTAGAGTCCTATTTGTCACAAAAAAAGTGAAACAAAGGGACTATGAATACTGGACGTGGTCTTGGCAAGGTGAGGAGGGGCAGGGAACAGGGGTGTCTGAGTATTTTTTTTTGATCTTCACTTAAAGACTGGCTGTATAGTGCGAATAGACATAAAGTTATGCCCATGGATGAACTGGCACATGGCTATCTCTCATAAATGAAGTGAGCTCTCAATCTCCCCAATGTCAGGCTGGAGTGTTTCAATATTTGTAAACTTTGCATAACCTCAGAATTTTCAGTGATTGCTGTTTAATATGTAAACAACTCCATTCACTTTTAGTTCCAACAAACCATTCAGGGCGCGTAGCCTCGTTGTCAATCACAGTGCCAATTGGTGGATTTTGAAGCATTCCATTCATATCAGCAAAGAATCTGCAGGTACTTTTCTTCCGAACTACAATGATTGTTAGTTTGGGGCTAAAAATAAGAAATATTTCCATTAAAACATGATTAGAGCTGAAGGAGTGTTAAGGTCACATTATTGTTCAAAATCCTTTCTTCATTCAACTAATTTTGGATCGTGGTCCAGCATATTTTCCATTCTATCACCATATCATTGAAATTTAAACTTAAAAGTGAATCATAATTTGACTAACAGTTGTAGTAAGAATGGCAGCATTGGATCTGACATGATGTGCTGTTCCTGCAGGCTGTGCAAGTTTTAAATAGCAGGCACTGACGAATCTAAGTTACAGAAAATATCACAAATTGAGTTTACTTTAGCTCAAGGATTCTGAACTTCATAAGAACATAAGGAAAAGAAAGCAATTCTCCCATTCTGCTGCTGTAATCTTCTAGTGGGCCAGGAGAAAACATGGCAGGTGATGTACGGGATTTGCACGTGTTCCCATTACCAGTGCCAGATTTCCAGTAGCATCTGCTATGTGCTGGAAATCAATGGGGAGGCTATGCAAGTATTTAAACTGTAATTTTAATATAATTTAAATGCTATTAGCGGATCTGGGACTGAATTCTCAGGCCTGCTACCATCTCCCCCCTGCCAATGTATTTCATTCCAGCAGGGTTTAGAATAGCTATCCACTTTTGGGCAATTAGTGGCCCTACAACACTGGAGTGAAAACTGGGGGGGGGGGCGGCGGCGGCGTAGAAGAGACAGGGGGTGCGCAGTTGAGGCCCCCATGGGGTCAGGCACCAGGCAGGATGCCCCCTGACCTTTGGCACCTTGTCAGTGCCAGCCTAGGCCTGCTGGTACTGTCCAAGGGGCAAAATGCCAATGCCCAGTGAAACCTTGGCACTGCTCATTGGACATGGGACAATGCCAAGGGGGTGTGGCATATGAGGGGTGGGGGAAGGAGAAAAGGCAGTGATCAGGGCAGATGGGGGTGGTGGGAGAGTCAGCTGGGAGGGGTGGATACTGTTGGGTGAAGAGGGGGGGGAAAGAAAAAAAAATCAATGGTAGGATGACTGGAGGTTATGGTAGGCCAGGAGGGGGGGTATTCGAAGCTGGACCCGGGAATGCTTGGTGGGCCAGTGATCAAGCTGTAGGGAACAGACAGCTGGCATTGCAGGGATCAAGGGCCTGGCCAGTGATCAAGCTGACCAGCAACTGAAAGGCCATAAGTGCTGGGCCACTAAGCACACACCGATCTCAGCATTGATAGATCAGCACATGTGCAGTGGCCTGCTCAGCATGCTGATTTCAGCCTCTTCAGCAGGGATAGGTCCCCCCACCTCCCTTCACGCCTACGCACTCCACCTCCCCCCTTGAAATTTAATGATATTCACGCTGGTGGTCTCTGCAGTGCACAGAATGTGGAAGATTCTACCCTGAAGTCCCACTAAAAAACCACCATGAATTACTTTGTCGAATCCGACACTTGGAATTTTTTTTGGAATTCCAGCCAGTATCTTTCACATGCCTCCCAGTAAAACAACCGGTCTGTCCCCCAACATATAACCTTTAACAACCAAACCATCCAGGCTTCTAGCAGTGTTCAGTGCAGGTCACGTGAACCCCTTCTCTCATTCCTCCAGGTTATATACCTGGTGCAAATGGATACAGCATTACATGGTGCATGTTATCGCATGGTGTGCATTTTGTCCATTAGTATCTGTTAATTTCAGTTAGGCTCTACAACCAATATAGGATCCTAATCTGGATATTTGTACAGCCACTCCCTGTTTCAGACAGACCTGCATCAGACTGGCCTTGAACAGCAAAGATGCTCCTGACTCTCTTAAATGTTTCACCTGCTGGCTGACCACTTTTCAGGTGAGACTTTTGCAATACTGATCAAACTGCTTTGTTAGCTCCCAGATGCTAGGTTAATAGACATTTAGCAAAAGCTGGAATTGATAATGAAAGGGAAGGAAGAGCAAGTAATAATCATAGTCGATGTGGAATACTATAGGAAAGACAAAGGCCTCAAAACAAGAGCTCTTTTACGTATATATAGATGTTAATGCTTTGCTATTTATAATAATAGTATTTACAGTAATGTGGGCAATTCTGGAGTGCACATAATAGGAGGGATGTGATAGCATTGGAACGGATGCAGAAGATTTACCCAGCTGTTGCCTAATCTGGAGAGTTTTACTTAAGAAGGTAAATTGGATAGACTGGATTGTTTTCCTTAGAGCAGAGCAGATTGAAGGCAAATATATAACATTATGAGGGACATGGATAGACAGGAAGGAATGTTTCTTTTTGGTGGGAGGGATAGATTTAAGGTCAGGGTCAGAAAGCTTAGAGGAAATGTGAAGGAAAGATTTTTTTCACTCAAGGATGGCAGAAGTCTGGATCTCGCTGTCTGTCAGGATAATGGAGGCAGAGATGCTCATAACATTTAAGAAGTATTTAGACGTGCACTTGCAATACCAAAGTAGACAAGGCTATGGACCAAGAGCTGGAAAATGCAATTAGCGTGGTTAGGTTTGTCTTTGAGTGGTGCTGATGTGATTGTTCGAATAGCCTTTTTCTCTGTTGTATACCCCATGCTTCAATGACTATGACTACAAATATGTATATCATTGTGTAATTTACAGAACTCATTGCTCAAGGAATTTAAACATTCAGTGTTTAAAAAAAAATCAAAACTTTACCTATAGTCTGGGCTGACCATCTTGAAGCTGTCCAGTATTTGGGGGACTTCATAGTCTACTAATGTCATCAGTTGCCCATCCCCTACACCATCTCGATAAACAACAATGCGGCCAGGCAGAACATGATTCACTTCAAGCCATTTATTTAGAGCACCTATAAAATAATATATTAGTCATGAAGTAGGTAATAATTTCCAGGCTGATTCATTAGTGCAAGTAAAACATTTACAATAAATCTGTATGGATCTTAAGTTCACAGAGTTGAGAGTGACTATGTCCGGTGAATGGGACACTTCATCCATTGCTTGGTGTTTGCTGTGCATCATCTGAGAATCCAGGCATCAAGCATTCTCAGGGAGATGTGCCAACAGATTAACATAGAGCACTGCATAGTGTTCCTTGTTGACTAAATGCTCATGATCACAGAACACTTCGATTCAAACTCTGATGTTTATATTATGCTAACAAGATGATAAAAGAGAACAAAAGGAAACTCATTGGACTAAATTTGTGACATCGGTCTCAGTGGTAGAGCTGGAAGCAGACACTGTTACTGCATAGCTGGAATGCAGCCAGCTGCCCACAATCATATGAGCCCTGATCAATTAATGATCTGGAGATATGAAACCCATATAATGCCATCATGGGGGTAGAAGGGAGCAACAAGGTGTCGATCCCAGCATTACCTTAATAAAAAGCAGATGCAGTTATTATTTTTAAAGGACTCAGTATGCAGGGCTACCTTATTCATCAGAATCACCACAGTTGCGATGCTGAGGGTTGCTTTGGCCACAATCTAGACTTCACTCCTGTGGCAGCATTGAACAGCCCTGCATCCCAGAAACTCAGCTGTGGACTTGAGAAATGGACCTGGAGGCTGCTGCAAACATACTGAAAGGAAGACACACCTGGTAGCCCCATGGTTTAGCAATGCTTCCTTTGATGTCAGAGACAGAAGGAAAACAGACAATTTAAGAATTTTCAATCACTGCCAGCAGAAATTGATGGGCTCCATCAATAACCTTCACACTTGCATTCATTAGCTCAAATATGTTAATGTGAGATAATACTGGAAGTTTAAATGAGAAATTGACAAGAAGTGGTCCATAACTCAACTGGAAACCAGAGGATGAGATACTGGAGGCAAAATGTGATATACCAGAAGCTTCCTAGCCGAATATTTAATATTCCAGCATTTTTTCCACACAAAAGGATTTGTTTGCACAACATCAGAACTATATTAAGGTATTTCAAATATTCTTCACAAATTTGTCTGTGTAAAGCAGAAACGAATCATATTTTTTCAGCATTAGTTTCTCTACAACACAGAGCATCATGAAGTAAGGCCAGGATATAGGCTTAATTTATCACTGAGCACTCTCTGTTATATTCCTGATAGATAATTGATGAAGGAAGAATCTCAAGCCAGTCTTATACGTAATAGATTTGGACATGTAATTTTCATCCAGTGGGCATGTGCATTTGGTGGGCTCAGTAGTGGGTGCAACATACGCTTTTGGTCAGGATTGGTCCTGGAATGCAATTTCACGTTGCTGACCAATTAATGAAATGCACACTGGGAAAGGCTCAGCGCTACCAGGGAAGGTGGGAAGATGGTGACTGCCATTAAAAGTGAGGGTGCGGGCTAGTACTTCCAATGTGCTTCCTCAGAGGAACAACCTCTGTGAAGCTGTCTCAGGAAGCTGCAGGCCTGAAAAGAATAGTAATGGAAAACCTATGCAAAGAGTGTCTAGGCAGCACACTAATACACAAATCTCAGTCCAAAGGCATCTTTTAAAATTTTATTTCAGCAATAACATTACCTCTTCCCTCGAATGAGATTACAGCTAAAACTTAAAGGCTGCCTGGCCAATTGGCATGTCTGCCAACCATTAACGTAGAGGGGCCACGTAAAATTGTGTTCAATTGGTCCTTTAATGTGCTAAATGGTCTGCTTGATTGTTAGTGGGCCTGTCAACAGAAATTTCGCACATGGGTGATGACATCGGGACACATGCCTAATGACTTGAGTGATTTCACATATGGTATCATTCCCTGACTCCACACACTTGTGTCAGTAATGTCTCCAATCAATGTCCTTCACCTATGTGTTCTTAACTTCAATTGATATAATTAACATTCTCTGCCAAAACAATTTTCATTTATTTTATTCTCCTTTTTCCTGAATGCAGTGATTCATATTGGGAAGCCTACAGTTTATACCACATTTTTTGGTGTGACAAATAAAACTTTGTATTCAAAATTTTGTACTGCTTATTTTATCTTGTAATATATTGAGTTACGTTGATTAATCTTTTATTTATATATGTGAGAGAAAGTATAAACAAAGCATAGTGAACAGAATTCCTACAGTGCAGAAAGAGGTCATTTGGCCCATCAAGCCTGCACAGACCCACCCAGGTCCTATCCCTATGGCCCATGTATTTACCCTGGTAGTCCCCATGACAGTAAGGGATAATTTATCATGGCCAATCAACCTAATTGACACATCTCTGGACTGTGGGAGGAAATTGAGCACCCAGATGAAACCCGCATTGACACAGGAGGAACATGTAAACTCCATACAGTCACCGGAAGCTGGAATTGAACCCGGGTTTCCAGTACTGTAAGGCAGCAGTGTTAACCACTGCACCACATGCCTCTTGGAAAGACTTTACAGACTGGCTATGAGTTCAGAGCAGTGCTTGTTTTGTGCTAATCTTTTTTTCTAAATGATAATAATTCCTTTTAATAAATAAGCAGTTCAAAACAAATTTCATATAATTTCAATATGAATTAAGCATGTCCTTAGTCTAGTATCAATTAACAACCATGTCTACATCCAAATATTTTTGTAACTATTCTTTTAAATTTGGCAAATATGACTGTGTTTCAAAGCAGTTACATGCCTGAACTAAAATGCTTTCAGTGGTGGCACAGAAAGAATATTTACAGAAATATTTGGATGTAGAAATGGTTGCTAATTGAAACCAGACTAAGATAAATCAAGCTTAATTCAAATTAACTTTTGTTATTTTCTCTACAAATTCATTTAAGTGCATTTTATCATGAAACATTCCCTGTCAATAGATAGAGAAGCTTATAGTGCTCCTCGCCGTTTGCATTGCAATTCAAGACTTTTTTTTTTAAACCTTTGAAATTTTATTCCCCAATGAAAAATCCAATTCAAAACAGATCCAAGATGACAAGACAGACTATATCTCCCATCTTGGACCCAATCAAATAAGATTCAAGCTGACAGGATGAAGCATTACACTCCCTCCTGGGTTTGATCTGAGCTTTTTCTTAGCCCATAGGCCCAGGTGGCTTTTAAAAGATTGTTTCAGGTGAAACCTCAATATAAGCTCATTAGCCTGTTACCCCAGGATCTGTTTAGACAGCACAAGAATAGGCTGCATAGATTTGTCCAGCTCTTCACACCAGACCATTAGTGCACAAACGCCTTTGATGCTCATATCCATTGTGCAAAATTTGTTAGTTCTAATGATACTTGTTAAATGTCGAGTTGCTGAATTGAACAATTCGAATTGAATAGAATTGTTAATCCCTGCAATGATTGAAATTAGAATAGGCTGACTGAAAACTAGAAAGGTAATCAGAGCGGCAGAAGTCCTTATATGGTTAAATCAATGGCAACTTGGGAATATACTAACTGACCAACGGTCTATTACACGTCCAACTAGCCAATCAGCATTCAGAAGAAGATCATGCCTGAGCTTTTTCACTAACTGTATTAAATCCCTGAATAAGTCCCACTCAGGAGCACACAAGAAAGAAATCAGAAGATATAGGAAGGGTCCCAGTGAACAAAGCAGGAAGATCTTGGTCAAAGATCACTCTGAAATGACTCGTAGTTATCTTAGATTGACCACCTCAGGGGTAACTGTAAAATTTAATTGAAACTGTTTTGTTTAAAATTCTTCAGAAAGATATTGGACTTGAATTTGTGCCCATCATAATTCTCAGTCTCCAAAATTAAAGAGCAAAACCACTAAGAATAGCATTGAGTTTACTTTAGAAAGGGAAAATTAGGAAGGAATGTGTCAGTACTTAAGAAAGGAAGAGGCGCAAAGATAAATCACCTTGTATTTAATAGTAATATTACATGCTATTACTGAGATAATTGGTAGACAGAGAAAAATGCAAGTTGGTTAACTAGTTTCTTAACTTTTAGATTTTTATTAGATACCTGTTCAATAATAGTCTGTCTAATAATTCTGAGTAAGAGTATTATTTTATTTCTCCTTTTGAAATGTGTTATAATTGATATTTATTTGTTCATTGCATTTGTTTTTCTCAATCCTCGACAGCACTCTCCAGCAATGCCTAGCTGAGTGATACACGGAAACAATAAAAGGTCCATAGTGCAAAGTGTATTATGACATTACAATATAATAAAATATATCAAGGCCACCCATTACTCTTAACTACTACACAAACTTAATTCTTTAAATAGACAATAATGCATCCATAGGGAAGTACAATGTATTTTTCTTGGCTTGACATGCCGTGTCTCTCAACCTCTGAAATGTGAAGAATCATAGAAACACCTACAGCATGTGTGCAAAGCATGATACTTCATTTGCAATGGTATTATGAAATTTAAATGAAATAAAGCAACTTGCTGTGCTGTGTCACTGTTACCTGGCCAGCACAACTAAAGCAAACTGATTAATGTCATAATTGAAGATTAGAACTCATAATAGTAAACAGGTACTAGTACTATGTTATGGTATTGATTTTTTTGATTGTCTGTAATTGTGGTTTATTACTGAAATCAAAATGCATCCAAAAGAGGTGGAACTCTATGTAAGTTTTTAATTTGTGAGATTGTGTGACAATGGAAAGACAACATTTACTGCCCATCACTGTCTTCAAAAGTACTAAGAATCAACTACATTTTTTTTTTAAAAGTGTATTTATTAGTGTCCCAGTGGCTTACATTAATGCTGCATTAAAGCTATTGTGAGAATCCCCGAGGTGCTGCACTCTGGCGTCTGTTCAGGTACACTAAGGGAAAATTTAGCATGAGCAATCCACCTAACCAGACTGTGGGAGGAAACTGGAGCACTCGGAGGAAACATACTAAGACATGGGAAGAACATGCAGACTCTGCTCAGATAGTGACCTAAGCCGGGAATCGAGCCCGACTACCTGATGCTGTGAGGCAGCAGTGCTAACCGCAGTGTCATCATGTCACCCCTTTCCCTGTGACTCGCGTAATTTGTAATTCAAGTTTCTTTCCCTGAAGGATATTAATGAACTTGCTGAGTCTTTGCAACATCCAGGAACTTTCATGGTTAAATTCTGGTACTAGCTCTAGCCCACAAATTATCCAATTTTTAAGGTTCAATTTCATCAATATGTTATGGTGGATTTGAATTTCCACTTCCTGGATGACTACCTAATCTCATGACTATTATGTTACTATAACTACCATCTATCAATCAAAATGTACAATACTTAAAGTAAAAAGAGGAGAAAATACCAGTACCTCTCATGCAAACTTTCAAACAATCAGCTACTTCTACACTGGAAGGCTGGAAGATACAACGAGATAACCATCTGCAGAAAATAATCCATCCAGTTAATCTGAGATCAAAAGTAACAGTTTCACTTCATATTCATTCTAATCATTTTGATTATTATGTAGATAGATTGTAAGATTGAATCCAAAAATAGGTAAAAACGTTAAATTTTATCTTAAATGATTGAACTATACATCCATTTTGTTATATGAGATAAACTGTGAATTAATTCTTCACTAGCCAAACTCAAAGAGGAATACTTTATTTTTGAATGAAGAATTGCACATATCGACAATCGAATTTTCTGTCACATGTATTATACTAAATGGCAGTGGAAATGTACAGGAAATGCAACATTAGTCCAAACTTCACTGCAATTTTTCCATTGTTAACAACAATATTGCCAATTTTCCCACTTGCTGTAAGTACCTCAGGAATATATCAATGGACCAGTTTGGTGAGCAAAACAGTGGCAAATGGGATTCAATCCACACATGTGCAGCAATGCATTTGGGGAAAGCTAACAGGACAAGGAACTACACAATAAAAGGTAAGATTCTTAGAAGTGTAGAGGAACAGAGGGGCCTTGAAGCGCATCTTCACAGATCCCTCCCTACAAATCAATGGAACAGTAAATAAAATGCTCTTGAACGTCTACAGGATAGCATTTTTGCCTTGGCTAAAAGTAACAGCTGGGATATTATGCTGGAATTAAACCACAGCTAGAGTGGTGTGTGCAGTTGTGCCCACTGCACTGTAGGAACATGTGAATATACTAGAGAGGATACAGAATAAGTTTATGAGGACAAACTGAAGAATTTTACTTATGAGAAAAGATTGAATAGACTAAGGTTGTTTCCTTTGGAAGTGGGGGGGGGGGGGGGGGGGGGGGGGGGGGGGGGGGGGGGGGGGGGGGGGGGGGGGGGGGGGGGGGGGAGGGGGTAGGTGGGGAGACCTAACTGAAGTGAATATAATTGAGTGGGTGGTCCATTCCTTCTAGTTGAAGAATTCATAACCAGAGGTGCAGATTTAGGTTAAATGAAAGGAGTTTTAGAGATGATTCAAGGGCAAAATGGGTGCTGGGGATCTGGAACTCACTGCCTGAAAAAGAGTGATGGAGGCAGAAACATACATAACATCTAATATATGCACTGAAGTGCCATAACCTGCAACGCTGGGACCAAGAGCTGCAAAGTAAGATTAAGCTTTATAGTTATCTGTTTGCCAACACAGCCATGATGGATTGAATGGCCTCCTTTCATGCTCTTAATAGCTATGATTCCATGTAACACTTTAATACATGCCTTTTGGAGGTCCATGTACATCAACCAACACTCTTAATTCATGCAAACTCAATCAAGTTAGCTAAGCACGATTTACCTGCATCAACTTCCAATGATTTTGCTACATTAGTATCAATGATTGTCAATTTTGTCCCAAATTATCTTTCTAAAAGCTTTTCTACCAGCCAGGTTAAATTGTCAGGCACATAGTTGCTGAACTTTTTATTAAATTATTTTTGAGCAAAGTTATTATCTGCAAGCTCCCCTCCAACTCATACATATCCTGACTTGGAAATAGATTGTCATTCCTCGTTGTTCCTAGGTTAATATCCTGGAATTCCTTAGCTATCTGTGCAATACTTGCGGTATAGGTACTTCCAATTATTCAAAAAGGCAGCTAACTGCCACCTTATCTCAAAGGCAATTAGGAATAGATAATAATACTGGCAAAACCCAAGTCCAATGATGAAAATTTCCTGGAAAATTCAACATTTGAAAGTTTAGAATTTGATAAAATGAGTCAAAATTGAACTTACTTTGTAACTGTAGTGTTGATACTTGCTACATATCCAACATATGTCCCCTTTCTGAGAGTATCACGATTTATATCAATACCGATTACCATCAATGACTTTAACTGTAAAATGACATTTAATGTATGTAATCACCACAATATACATATCACTCGCATGCTTATATATACTAATAATCTGAGTGTTAAATAAAAATATATGGAAAATAAGTGTAGCATGGGCAGTAAACTTTACAGGATGCATGAAATTTGCTTCTCCTATGACTTTTGAATCACAGGACCTTTCTATACATTTAGGAATATGTCCTGAACAAATATAGGGCTGCAGACAAAGAGGGGGGGAGTTTGTGGCCTCACTCATCCTGAAACCATAAAATGCCACCCAATGTCAATGGATCTTTCCATGGTCTGCCCCCTTACTCTGATAGCTGGCGGAATGATAAAATTCCGATCCGAGTCTCCTTGATGTTGACATCTAACATCTTGAGTGTTTGTGATAGATATCTGTGAGCTGCCCATAAATGTCTTTACCAATTTGCAGAGTGGTGCAAAATCCCCAAATTCATTTAAAAAGTAAAAATTGTATCAGCAGACCAAAAGAACAGACAAGTAGAACAGTATTAATGTAATTAATGTATATGATGAGGGAAATAAACTTAGGGAAATAAGTGTATATGTTAAAGATCAACTAGATTAAAGAGAGCAATCACCCATTTAGACAACACTTAAAAAAGTTTATAAATATTTGACTATAGAATACACTGTTAATGCAGCTTAAGGCAGAACAATATATCTATTAAAGTCAATGAAAGCAAAACTTTAACTTTGCACAACTGAGTACTCACAGGAATATCCACCATCCATAATTCTCCCCCTATTTTGCAAGCTATTTGCAAAGCAATTTTAGTGACAATACTCATCACATTTGCCCTCTTTAGTACGTGGGCCACCACACATTGACTTGGAATTGGCCTTTCTACACACAAGAATTTCTTTATACAGTCATAATTATTCTTCTGATTTGAGGGTAGGATGCACAACACCTACAATTCAAGAAAAAGATCATCAGCTAGGAAGAATACATCAGGATAGAAATTAGTATAAAAGTTCTGACAAGAATTAACCAGTTGAAATGTTAACTATAATTCTGTCCATAGATATTATCAGAATTGTTGAGTATTCCCTGCATTGCCTGTTTTGATGTACATGTATGTAAGTACTCTTGCAACTTAACCAACGTTAACTACCTAATACGTTGCAAGAAAGGATGTCCCAAAGCATGGTACATTGGGGAGACCATGCAGACACTATGACAGCGGATGAATGAACATCGCTCAACAATCACCAGGCAAAACTGTTCCCTTCCCGTTAGCTAACACTTCAGCGGTCACAGGCATTCGGCCTCTGACCTTCGGATAAATGTTCTTCAAGGGGGCCTTCACGACACACGACAGCGCAGAACCGCTGAGCAGTAATTGATAGCCAAGTTCCGCACACGAGGACGGTCTTAACAGGGATCTTGGCTTCATATCACGCTATCTGTAACGCCAAGACTTGCCTGGGTTAGCAAAAAAACCTCACTTACTGGGCTGTCTGGAGACAATATACATCTCTTTAACCTGCACTCAGTGCTCCTTCACATTGTTAGCCACTTTAAGACTTGAATAGCAGGTTAGGTGTAAAGATTCGCATTCTAATCAGTAATCTGTAAACAGTCTATGCTGTTATGTGTGCTGTTTGAGACCAGCACACCTCATTCACCTGACGAAGACCAGAGGATCGAAAGCCTGAGTTTACTATCAAA
Source organism: Sphyrna mokarran (assembly GCA_024679065.1). Taxonomy (NCBI): domain Eukaryota; kingdom Metazoa; phylum Chordata; class Chondrichthyes; order Carcharhiniformes; family Carcharhinidae; genus Sphyrna; species Sphyrna mokarran. Next base: position 47,740,487 of record JAGIQG010000010.1, read on the forward strand.
TAAATCGGTTGGATTTAAACCTGATGTTGTCAGACTTCTTACTGTGTTTACCTCATTATATCCAGGGATACTTTTATTCTATTTATATTATTTTTGCACTTTAAGTATGTTAGGCTAGGTTTTCCTTCTGATGGGAGGGGAGGAAAGCAGAGGAAATGCAAGCTCAAATATGAGATCTCCACTTTAAAATCCTTTCAGAATCAGCTTCCTGGAGTCTGCTGGAGACAACTATTAATCACTCATTATGTGCTCAGTTCACCTTAAGCAAATAATCGTACATGGAAAAGGTTTTTCTAATGCCCTATTTCCTTTCTCTACCATCCAGTAGCTGCTGCCAGAATCCAATGGTTCTACAGATTATTTGTTGGGACTGGCTTGTAGCAGTCTACAGGCTTTGCATAGTTAAAAGCCACAAGGAACCTAATGAAGTGCAGATAATTCATAGAATCATAGTACCCTACAATGCAGAAGGAGATCATTTGGCCCAATGAGTCTACACTGACCACAATCCCACCCAGGCCCTATCCCCATAGTTCCATGCATTTACCCTAGCTAATCTCCTTGGCACTAAGGGGCTATTTAGCATACCCAACTCACACTTTTTGGAGTGTGGGAGGAAACTGGAGCACCCAGAAGAAATCCACACAGATAAGGGGAAAATGTGCAAACTCCACGCAGACATTGGCCTAAGCCAGGAATCAAACCTGGGTCCCTGACACTGTGAGGCAGCAGTGCCAACCACTGTGCTACCATGTCATCCTGTGTTGCTTCTGAGACTTGAAATCATAGTTGTTGGAGATTTCAACTCCCCAAAGGAAGTTGAGGATTAAGAGCCTGTATTTTTCATTACCTTATTATTAAGCAAACCATTCTATATTAATGAATAACTAGTAAAGTATCAAGTGATTGGATCAGCTTGGGACAAAAACCTATATTCAGCCTGTAGATTCCAGAGAGTCAGTCTGCAAAATGTGTAAATGGAGATGGCAAGGAAGAAACAAACTCTACAATCTTACATTTTACTGATTATTAATGAGAAATGATTTCTTTTTAAATCCCACACTACACCCATTCTCTACAGCTTTCAGGAAATGCATTGTGGTGAGTAAAACCATAAGATGCACCAAAATGTTCAAATTCCAGCAGCAGGGTTAATATGATGCAAAGTAGCATCTTGTATAACAGATCTGGCAAATCCCCAGGCAACTGCATGAAGCCCTACATATTAATGAATTATTTTTTAAAATTCTGAAGCATATTTAAGTTTTACAGTTTACTTTATGCCTTTTAAATATTACGATCTCCTTAGAGACCAATAATGTTTTTAAAAATCCCAGTTATTTACTGAAAGAATGAAGCCACAGATTCCATGGTTTAAAACAGAAAAATCTTTACTATGAAAGATTCAGACATAGCAAACAATGTATGTTATCTTAGGTAACCATATACACTCTAAAATCCAGAGTCAAGTGAGTTAAACAAATTAACAGGTTGATTATAAACTATAAATTAAATAGCAGATATAACTAAGACAGATCTTATAAATTGATTCAGCAGTCCATTTATATCATCAACTTTATCACAATGTCCTTCAAAACTCTGTCTTCCTCAAGAATAATGTCAGCCTCTTTGTTTTTAGGACTTAACCTAATTGTCCAGCCAACAGCATTTCACAACCAACTTGAGTTCTATGGGCATGATCTTTACCAAAAATGTCATGACTGCAGAACCTCCTCAATTCAGTCTGAATGTTGCAGATTCACCAATGTTGTCTTCAAGCAACATAAGTATCTGGAGTAATTATGTATTTACCTTTTCTCAACTTCTAGCTCGAGCCCTTGACTTGGCTGTGTAGCCAAATTCCCCTCCAATTCGATTTTCAAGTTTGCTGACGACACCACCATAGTGGGTCAGATCTCAAACAATGACAAGACAGAATGCAGGCATGAGATAGAGAATCTGGTGAACTGGTGCAGCGACAATAATCTCTCCCTTAATGTCAACAAAACGAAGGAGACTGTCATCGACTTCAGAAAGTATAGTGGAGAATATGCCCCTGTCTACATCAATGGGAATGAAGTAGAAATGGTCAAGAGTTTCAAGTTTTTAAATGTCCCAAATCACCAATAACCTGTCCTGGTTCCTCCCGCCCCCCAAACCTCATGCTGGCACTATAGTGAAGAAAGCACACCTCTGCCTCTACTTTCTCAGAAGACTAAGAGAATTTGGCATGAAAACTACAACTCTCACCAACTTTTACAGATGTACCACAGAAAGCATTCTTTTCGGTTGTATCACAGCTTGGTGTGGCCCCTGTTCTGCCCAAGACCGCAAGGAACCACAAAAGGTCGTGAATGTAGCCCAGTCCATCACGCAAACCAACCTCCCATCCATTGACTTTGTCTACACTTGTTGCTGCCTTGGAAAAGCTGCCAGCATAATTAAGGACCACATGCACCCTGAACATTCTCTTTTCTTCCTTCTTTCATCGGGAAAAAGATACAAAAGTCTGAGGTCATGTACCAACTGACTCGAGAACAGTTTCTTCGCTGCTGCCAGACTTTTGAATGGACCTACCTTGCATTAAATTGATTTTTCTCTACGCCTTAGCTGTGACTACAACACTACATTCTGCACTCTCTTGTTTCCTTCTTTATGAATGTTTTGCTTGGTCTGTACAGCATGCAAGAAACAATACTTTTCATTGTATACTATTATACGTGACAATAAAAAATCAAATCAGTCTATACTGCAACCAGTAGACACATCAATTTCTATTGAGCTCTGAAGACTCTACCTCTACTTATATATTTTTAACCAGAAGTCTTGGTTTCCAATATTCAGTTTCAATCTTAGTTTCCCTAGCGTCAGTTTTCCTTTTCAACTCGGGTATGTCTTATAGAACATAAGTTTTGCCCACAGATTCCATCACATTATTTTGGTGTGTTTTAAACCATTTTTCAGATAGGCTTAATCTGTGCAGCCTGAAGCTATGCAGCAAGGATTCATCCTTTGCACCTTCTTCATTCCTCCAAAATAATAATCTGCATTTCTATAGCAGCTTTAACAATCCAAGACATATGTAGAGCCCGACATGTTTTTGGATGTAACCACTGAGGGGCGCTAAGAAATAGAAGGGAAAGACTGCAATATCCCTGATGGACTTCAGATGTGGCAGTGCAAGAACAGGAAAGGAAGTTATTTCCTGTTGTAATTCAGAAAAAAAAATGTAAACCATAAACCTTAAATTACTATATAGGTGCAGTACTTTCAGCAACTGTAATTTCCCTATGTGAACTATTAGGTGAGATAAATAATAATGTTAAACATATTGGTATTTAATTGTAGCTTTCAAATTATCTGAACAATGCTGAGCAATTGATTTCTTACAAGTTCACTCTTAAGCAGTTGTTGCTAATATTTGAAAAAGACTTACATTTATATTGTACCTTTCATGGCTTCCTGGGAGGTTTTGTGGTGGAGTGGATAGTGTCCTTACCTCTGAGCCATTAGTTTGGTTTTCGAGTCCCACCTCAGAACTTGATGGCCAAGGAAGGTGCATTCATAACGTGGGCAAACAGGATAAGTGTGCCAATCTTCTAACATACCAATGGATGGTGATAAGAACAGGTGAGACTTCTGTTTAGCTTGATGTGGAGTGGCATCCTCAAGCTATAAACGCTTGATGATAGATTAACGACCTATTCCTGGAATTACTAAAAGTCTATCTTAGTGCACCATTAGGTATGGGAAAAGAATTGAAATTTCGTGACTTTTTACACAGCCCAAATTGCTTTACATCCACAGAAAATACTCAGGAAACATAAGAACCAATTTGCAGACAATAAGCTCCCACAAACATCTGTTTTACTGATGTTCATTGAGAAATAACAATTAATAAAGTTTATGACCAGAGTAGAATTAACATAACATGGAGGGTGCATTCTTCAAATCTCATAATTGTTTGCTAAAACACTGTATTCAGAGAAAACTTACCAATTTTAAGTTTCCTATGGGTGCCAAGAATATTCAATTTGGAAAATAATCTTGAGGAACTTTTGTACTATCTTTAAAAGGAATAAATAGAGATTTAGTCTGTATATTTACCAGCTGTGTACTGGTCTCGATGTGTTGCCTCAAAGCTTGTATGAAAGATGTGGGACTTTCATTTACTTGGATCCTGTAAACACATAACAAAACAATCAAGGAATAAGTGTTTGAACTAATTAGTTTAACAATCCAAGATGATGAGGATAGAAAACATGTATACTCAAGCACTTTTATTGCCATTCTTTTTCTCGACACTTACTTCAGTTGGAACCTGCATTTTTCTCACCTTTCTGAGTCAAGCCTGCTAAGAAATGTAAAAGATTAGGGTGCCAGCAGACAGTTGATAGTATAGGGCAACAGCATCTAGGGAAATGAGGTCACATCCCCTTTTTACAGCATTAGCTGACATAAAGCAGGTAAGTTTAAATGTCTAAATGCACTTTGAAAAGCCAAGGAGAACGTAAACATGTAAGTGGGTAGGATGGATAGAGTAAGAAGAAATTGTGAGGGAAGGGAAAGAAGGAAGGGCAAGATAGGGAGAAAGTGGGTGTAAGATGGGAAGAGGGTATGATGGGAGGGGAGAAGAGAAGGGTAGCATGAGGTAGGATGAGGACAGGAGGGGTACAATGAGAAAGGGAGAGGAATAGGATGGGGAAAGGATGGGGTAATATAGGGGAAGTGCGAAAGGGATGGGAGGGGGTTAGGAGGTGGCGAGCAATAGGATGAGAGGGGGATAATATGGAGAAGGGAGGCTTGGGGGCAGCATGGTAATGGGGTTAGAGAGAGTTATAGTGGGGGAAGAAGATTGGGGGGAGTTGGAAGAATAGTATATGGAGATAGTTGGGGGGTGGAGAGGCGTTAGGAATAATAGTCGGGAGTGTGTGTTAGTTGAGAATGGGAGAAGCACTTGATAGTAGTTGGGAGAGTTGGGGGGAGTTAGTCATGGCGGGGTGGTCAGGAGGGTGGCGGAGGGTTGGAGAATAGTCAAGGATGAAGTCAGATGGCGAAGGAGTAATCAAGAGAGTGTGGATGTTAATCAGGTGTGGTGGGTGTAATCAGGGTGTCAGAAAGATAATTGAGGGTGCAAAGGATAATTGGGTGTTTGCGGTCTCGACCAGTGGGGCTGTCAGGGGGGGTCAGTATCATTATTGCTCAGGAGTCAGAAGTGACTTTAATTCTTCTAATATATCCTGGATAATGATTTTGCTAAAAGACCCAGAACCATTCAAATTTAAACTGGAATTTTGGATACTTGATAATGCAGAATAATTGCTCATCTGAAGTTCGAACTTCCCAAGCAATTCTTGGGGCAGAATTTTCAACGCAAACTTCTGAATCCTGTTGTCAGGTTCAAATGTGAGCCAGAAGCCTTCACCGTGGGAAACCTGTGTAATTTTCCCTGAAGTAAACAATTAAGATCGGTTGGCAGGATCTTGAAGTTAGAGGGCTAATCAGCAGCTTTCAAGTTTGAAAACAGTATTAAGCAATGATGGTGCATGTAAGGGTTAAAAATTATTCAAAATAGTTTCAAAATGGAGGCGCCTTTTCTCAAATCTTTTTAAATTTAAAATTTAAAAATGGGTTTTGTGATCAAGCCACCACTTTTGGGAGAGGCGTCTGCAGGACACTCTTTGGCTGCTGCTGCATTTAGACAAGCAATGCCTGCAGTGCTGGAGTTTTATCACCAGAAATCTATCCCTAGGCATCTAAACTGACCCACACTGACGGCTGGAATTAGTGAGCCAATTAGAACAAGTAGACCTCCGCTAACAGGCAGTTACTTACTTTAATAAGCCGCCTGTTTTGTGTGGGCAGGTAACCTTGCATTCACGTATTTTCAGCAGGAGTTTTAAAAGAATCTCCTACACTCTGTGCACTGCAGAGTGCACTATATGATACATGCAAAAAATCAGGGAAGGGAGCCTATTCCCACTGGAGAGGCCAGCAGCGTAGTATTGAGTGGGCCACTGTGCATGTGCCAATCTGTCAGTGCCGATATTGGCACATGTGCAGTAGCCCCACACAGGTGGCCAGCTCAATCGCTGGCCAGCCCCACAATCCTATATTACTGAGTCCCCCACTGCCCCATTCTACTTGTGGGGAAGAGCTGAACTAGAGGCTATCAATATAAAATAAGCAAAAAGGAATGCGGAGAAATGAGAAGAAACTACATTAGCCAGACAGTGGTGTCAACACTGGACTTGCTACCAAAGGAGTGATTGAAGCAAATTATATGGCTGCATTTAAGCAAAGGCCAATCAAAATTTGAGGGAGAAGGGAATCGAGGGCTGACAATTAGATGAGGAAAAATGAAAGAGGTTAAACTGGAGCATAAAGACTGGTGCCATTTTTTGAGTCAAATGGCCTGTTTCTTAGCATTTTACCATATATAGTCAGGATATCAAAACTCATAGTAACCTGCTCTCAATATTCTACCGTCCATTGCAGGGCGAAGAGCCATCTATGTTGATAACCTTGAATATTAAATTAACATATTGACTAACCCAACAAGGCAGTTATTTGCACTATTTTTGAAACATTTCCAATGGGTAACATGTTGCTCCAGTAATGTTGACTCCTAGAATGAACCTCCCCTTTGATTATAAGACAGTGAATAGTATCAATTCTAAACTATATGATTCACTGTTTGTCTGGACTTACATTTTTGGATTCTCAACTGAAAAGCCCATTGGTGGTCCCACTTTTTTAAGACATCCCAAAAGTTTCCCAACAGTTTCACAATTTCTTTGACTGAAAACTATCAGCCAGTCTTGAAGTGGCCGACTGCCAATAATCCTTGAGTTTCGGATATCCCTGGACCAGTCTGCTGGTGACACTGGCTGGCACTGGAAATGGGAAATAGAAAGGAAAAATGGTTTATATTATATAATATCTTTTATTAAAATTACATACAATATATAGCACATAAACAAACCAAATGTCCAAACAAGTCCATGTAAGGGCTTGTGTTTCACTCCCTTTCTCATTTAACTCTATCAGTACTGAGATCCAAGCTTACCTATACGCCTATGTATCTACCTCTTAAATACATCTACAACATTTGTTCAACTACTCCCTGTGATAGTGAGTTCCATATTTCTGACATTTTCAGAAGAAAGGTATTATTCTGAATCCCTTATTGATTTCTTAGTGACTATCTTACATTAAAGGCCTCCAGTTGGGCACTTCCTTGCAAGTGAAGCACTGTTGCTACCACAAAATCAGGCTCAAACACAACATTGATGCCAGAAATATGGAATCCCTGATGATCTAAAATCACACAAGCGCACTGCAGACCAGTATCAGAGCAGCCCACATGGTGTTCTGTGCTGTGAGACTGCTTGCTCGCATGTGCATGGTGTGCAAACTCTAAAGATGTCAGAAGAGATTTTATTATGATGTCAAAATACATATGACACTTGATTTGATGCTCGTTTCAGTCACTTGTTCTGTGCATGTTCACTGAATATCATGCTAATCACAGCTGAACAGGCATTCAGAAGATCACGAGACCTCTACAAATAGCCTTCTTTAAAGGGCTAGCCACCAATTTGCAGGGGAGGCTCTTTTGACTTATTAATGTTGAAGTAAAGTGCTGTGGATTTTGCTTGGAGAAGTCTTGGACAGGTACTGCTTTCATTCAGAGAGGTAACATGATTTGGTGAACCATATCTGTACAAGATAAGGGGGGCTATGGTCACGGTATCTCTGGGTCTGCAACATGATCAACAAGTAGAGCAAAAATTGCAAGGGAGGAGGAAAATTCTCCACAGATGGCCTTATCCGCCATGAGGTTACAAAAGACCACTACTTCTACTCTACCCATGCCTGAAAGCAACTCAAGTTCAGTAAAATGTGTGACAGAATTCCACCACTTCCTTCAATCTGGCCTGGAGCCTGGTACAGGCAGAGAGGATGATGCCATCAGCAGTCAAGGTCACAGTAGCACTGAACATTAATGCATCTTTTTTCAGGTGGAGGAGGCAACATTTCTAACATATTGTTTTCATCCTCAATACAAAAATGCAGGATGTTCTTCCTTTATTCCATTCCTTCCTATTTCATTCACATCTAAGCCAGTTTCATTTTTTTGTAGATCCTTCTTCACTATCTAACTAGTGTAAAGCCTTTGCCTCCTCTATGTTTACCCTTTCTGGTAGGATTAGTCCCTTTAGTTCTAGTCCCTAGAACTAGTCCCATTTTGATTCAGGTGAAGTCTACTTCTACAGTACAGCCCCTTCCTGACCCATTATCAATAAAAAGCTCTTTTTTAGACATCAACCATTGACCTATGTGTTGACATGTCTGTCCCTATGCCATTTTCAGATTGCTTGGGCAATAATTCAGTGATTATCACCCTCTAGGCAATAGTGATCATAATTGTGGAAGAATTAATTTGATTTCAGTGCCTAAAAGTGTGATAGGATCACATCTCAAACACTAATTCCAACTTTTTTGTCCTAATGCTTTGGCGTAAAATATAAATATTAAGAATACTGTTTACAGAGGATCAGGGCATCAAACTTTAAAAATAAAGTGTGATCATTACAGACAATATTACATTTTTAATACATTGAATAATTCACAGAAATATAAGCTTAATTGCACAATTCAGCACTATGATATTTTTGGAAATAAAATCATAAGGTAACAGAAGGTAGTTACTCACAGAATTATCAAACATATGAATTTTCTCAATTGGAAGGACACGACCCACCAAAGAGATCTGTTCATCAAGACGTAATCCCCAACCTTCTAACTCAGTCCGTGCTACTTGATTTCTGCAAAAAGCATTGTCAAAATGTTACTTCTTCTATTATGCATTTGCTCTTACATTATGCACATAAAGTATCGAGTTGGGTTCGATTTTCTTCTTGGAAATGGGAAACAGGAGCCAGATCTTTTTTGTGTAAAAAAAACCTGTCCCCAGTGGGAAACCAATTGGGTGTCAGATTATTCGTGGTTAAGTTCTTAATTGATTGGAGATGTGTTTCTTGTCCAATTCCAATTACTGGAGGAAAGTTTCATACATCCAAGGCAGCCAACAGAGATTGCTGGTTGTCTTGAGGAGTAAAGTTTGTATCATTGTACCATAGGGAGCCAAGATGGTGAAAAGGAGCCTGAGGCCTGGCACCCCAAAGAAGAGGAAAGAAGTCCTCTACCTGGAAAGAGACAGGAAGATGTCACAGTAACATTAGTAAAGGCAGAATCTGTCACCTGAGCGATGCACCAAGATGCAGTCACCTGAGAGATGTAACCAAGGTTCACAGCTAATGAGGACGCAGTTATCTGTGATCATCCACCTACAGTATCACACTATCCTTCAGCATTAGTTCTCAGCCATTTACAGATTTCTTTGCCTCTGGCCTTGGATTTTGTGCACAAGATAGTGTCTCCACTTCTTTCATATCCGTTTCTCTTTCCTCCTGATGCCCGGTGCTCTATCCTTGTGGTGCAGGCTATTGCTCCTCCTCCTCAATGGCATCAATTTGGATGCAACACACAGTTCCATCTGAGGAATCTAAACATCCTTTCCCATCGCACCAATCTGTGAACTGACAGAGTTCTTAACTCTGGTTCCTTCCCCATTCTGAGTTGCATTGTTGCAATTTTGAAAACTCTCTAAATTTTCAAAACGCTTTTTACTTATCTTTTTAAACTATTTCCATCGTCATGACTTGCCCCAGGCATGATCCTCACATCCATGCCATTGGATTGACCTAAACAACTGCTAAATCCTGGCCACCTCCAGGAAAGTTGAGGGAGATGGGCTTTTAATAAGCTTGCAATTGGTCTGATGATTATTGCAAATAAGTTCTAAAGTCCATGCTCTGCCCCACCTTTGCAAACATTAGGAAGGCAATAATGGACATGCGACTTTATTTTTAATTTGCTTCTCTCTATTCTGGTCTGATTGGTGCTGTGGAAATCCAGTTCTGTCATTGAAGATATGGGTAGGGCAGAAAGGTGGGACTAACTCAATCATACTTTCAAAAGCTGACATAAGAATGATGAGCTGAGTGTCTCCCTTCTGTGCTGTGTCATTCTATAATTCTCTATGTTTCTCAATGGACCTTCTACATACTCTTGCTAAATTACAATAGTCTTTTCTTAATTTAACTACTGCTTCAATGTGGTGAATTCTTGGTAGCTCCTGCAGAGGTAGAGGCAAGCTGTTTATATTGCTGCTTTGACAGCTGAAAATTGTCTGACCATATCTGGACCTTGGAGCACATGAGAGAACCCTTCCCATAAAGAGTGCTCCAACGACAACTGTGCAAGAGCAGAAACAGAAAGAAAAAATGCTGGAAATACTCAGCAGGAATCAGGATCCATGAACAGCGAGCGAGAGTCAATGGGTGAGATTCTCTGGCCTCCCAGCCATATGTTTCTTGCCGGGGGGAGACAGCGCCATGTTTGCTAGTGGCAGGATTTTCTAGTCCTGCTGCTGTCAATGGGAATTCCCATGGCGGGTGTATCGCCAGTGGGACCAGAGAATTCTACCAACCTGAACAGCCGAAGAATTCTGACCAATATGTCAGGTCAATCACCTTCAGCAGAGTGCTTGTGCTCACTTGTGAACAATGAATCACGAGATGAAAACTCAATTAGTTATTTAACTGATAAAATTATAAGTAAGATTGTCACTAAGTCATCTTGCTGAAATTGTACATTTCAATGCACAAAACTTTATTGCTGTAGGACTAAGTAAATAGCAGCTAGTGCTTTTGGAGATTCTCTTGTGTGAGCCTGAGGCTGTTGATAGTTTTATACCCCATGTAAGTATGGTAAGATTGATCTGAGCTGCCCATTGCTTTCACTGATTCCCTAAATTGAAGTGTTTTATTTCCAGTGCAATGCACCTTATCTTCTGCAATGTTAACATCTATAACAGACCAATCCACAAAATACTGTTTAACTGCTGTTTTTCCAAACTTACATTTAAAAATGAAGCTAAACATTTGATATATGAACGATGTTTTACCTCTGAATATTATCTATCAGATCATGAAGTCGCTGCTGCCTTTTTTGAGGTGTCAGCTGTGTTTCTGAAGCCAGATCTTTCATTACACGAAAATCAGAACGAGCTTGGTTACTTAGCCCTGTAGAAAGAAATTTGGCAAAATTAATCAATCTGGCTATTTGTAGGAGTGAAATGAACCTCAATTAGAATTTCACTTCTCTGTAGGTTATTCTGGTGACATCAGTCATGGGGAAGGTGCTCCACTCCAAATGGTGAGCATACTCAGGATCCATAATAAAGCTGTCTGATCCAAGAAATCATACAACAAATTTGCAGACAAGTTTAAAAGTCTGGTGAAATATTAACCCTTCATTCAATAAGTATGAAAATAAAGACCATGGTTCCAAAATTCTTGTAGGGCCACTCACCCAACAGAAGATTGGTAGAGTGGGCCTCAAATTGGCTCGAGTGGGAAGAAACAAACTCTATTCTAAAACTCAGAGTGAAGTGGAGGTCTTTCTAAATCCTTACAATCAAGTAAGTTCTTTCTGGTTCTAAATGCAGTTTCTTAAACTGAAAATTGATTCCTTCTGGAATTGATTAACATTGACAAGAAAGGAATAATGATAGACCTTAACGAAGAAGAATGTCTTTGGGGCTTTGTAAGGATCAAACCTAGGGTAACTTGAGAACTTATCCACTCAGAGACTGAGAAGGTTTCAGAGATATGGAAGACTGGGAGGATTTAAACAAAAGGGTAAGAATTTTAAATGTAATGCATTGTAAGGTTGCAAATACAGTGATAAATTGCAAATACAGAAAACATAGGCTTGAAATTCTGAGGATGTTGTGATACAGGCTTATGGTTATGCCGAATCTATCTACAGATCCACTAATCTTCCTTGCGTCTCTCACATATGTACTGTCATTATATTAGTGCCATTATATTATTTGCAAAGTGTCGATGCAACTTAATGTATGTCTATCTCAATTATTGCTATTATTCATTAATACTCAGTTTATTCCATATCCATAGCACCAGTTGACTTTGTCCTTGTCTCATCTAATCTGTTGCTGAAATCCTCATTCATGCCTTTTCCACCTCTAGGCCTCAGTATTTCAACATACTCCTTGCTGGTATCTCACAGTAAACTTGAGATCACTGAAGACTCTGCTGTCTATATCGTAACTTGAACCAAATCAAATTCATCTGTCATCTTGTGTTATCCCTGTGACGTTCCTGACCTGCACTGACTCTTTAACCAAACAAATTTGCATCTTTGTTTTTAGATCTCTCCATGACCCCATCTCTATCTTCATAATCTGCTCAACCATCTAAGTTATCTGCGCTTTTCTAATTCTGGTTTATTGGTTCAATTGTAATCTCTCCATCATCTGTTGTTACAGCTTCTGTCACATTGGCCCTAAGTTCTAATTTTCCTTCCCAATCCTCTCTTCCTTCCTACCTCACTTTACTCCCTTTATTCACTCCTTGAAACCAACCTCCTCATTCAAGTTCTCGCTCATCAAATCTAATATTCCCTTTCGTGGCTCAGTGACATTTTTCTATTGCTCATGTGAAGTACTTCAAGATGTTTTATTACATTATAAGTGGCTATATAAAGATAAGTTGTTATTATTAGCTACACCTGTCAAAAATAAAGCTACAATTTCTGGTGCCTAACTTCTCAAATAATCACAAAACAGTAAATAAGCAATTGTGTGTCTTTTAACTATGAAAACTGACAGCACACTGGTAGGTAGATCTGCTTAAAACTCGACAACCAATGGCAGATTCAGACTTAACAAAAATGTAATAAGTTTCTGTATAAGTAACTGATTCAGTTATGCTGGGCACCTGAACTAGCATTCATGTGAAGAATGGGTTTTTGGGAAGAAATGTTTTGTTACCTGTGAGAAAGCAGAACTCTGGAATGAGGTGAGCTATACGTGGAGCTGCATCTTTGACATCATTTTTACTTTTTAACTGGCTGACTAACATTGGCTGATTCAGATCAGTGATGGAGGCATCATATTGCTGCATAGACAAAAAATGAAGATGCTATCAAACAAAACATATTTAGTGTCAAAACAAACACGTAATGAGTGAAATTCATGACAGCGTGATACAAAATGGTTGATAGCAAATTTCAGCCTGTTTTATATAGCTACTGATTTTGAAAATTTTACTTTTAAGTGTTCATAGTCAATGACTTCATCTGAGGGGTAGCTTTCTTTGAATGTGCACCAGTAATGAGGAATTTTTCCCACCCTCAAGTGCATCAAAAAATCAACTTTGCAGCTCATAATTTGCTGTCCATTTTAATAAAAAGTTATGTACAGTTCATTCAAAGTGTCTGACATTAACAATGTTGCATCCACCTTAACGAACTAACACAGGCACATGAAACTAATTTGTCAATGTAGGTGCCTTATGGCCACCTGAATTGAACATAAACACCATTTTGGTACTGAGCTCGTATGCTCATTTCAAACACAGACTTCTAAATTTTTCAAAAGTTGAGAAGTATAAGCGATGGCTGGTATTTCCTAATCTTCGGGTGCCTTAGCGATGATTCCTCTCAGGGGACCATTGAAGGCTACTTTAAATAAATCCAAAATGTGGAAAATTTAAAATGTTTTCTTGAGTCAGATTGGCAGGAATGTTTACTCTGACTGCACTAAAGTTCTATATGCTGCTAGAAGCCTATCCTGACCCTTCCATCAATCACGCTGCCCGTACTTCACACCAACTCCCCTCCCCCCTCAAAAGAAAACATACTTGGGGTCTCAGCCTCTGTACAGGCCTACAATTTTATAAAGGCTTGGCAGACAGGCTGTGTTGAGACTGCTGATCTGTATGTACAAATTTATTCTGAGGATATATTTATCAGCTTTTAGGTCATTACATTCCTGCAGCAAGTTTGGAGTACTGGGGAATTTAGACCTCAAGGCAACATTAAGCTGCATGTCAATCTACTTCACACATAAACCGATCTTTGCTCTGACTTTCAACTCCACTGTGGCCTATAAATGCACATATGAATAAAAAATGAAAATAGGCTATTTGGCCCCTCAAGCCAGCTCTGCCGTTCAATAAGGTCATGGGTAATTTGACTGTGGCATTGAAGCCAGTTTCCTGTCTATCCCCTACACCTTTTGACTCCCTTGTCAATGAAAAATCTAGCTAACCCAGCATTAAGAACATTCACTGTCCTTGCCTCTATCACTCTCTGGTAAACAGAACTCCAGACTAATGACTCTTGAGAGTAAAACATCTTGTCTTAAAAGGTTCTTAAATATGGGCTGCACCATTGCACCTGCAAACTGCTTTATTCGTCTACGTTAGATATCCTTTTGTTTCAAATAAAAACAGAAAGAGCTAGAAACATCTGGCAGCCATATCTCTAGAGAAAGAAAGAGACTTAACAGCTTAATTTTAGTGGCTCAAATGTAACAGGAAAGGAGATGGAATGGACAGCTGCACTGGGCTGACTCCCCATCACTATCCAACTCTCCCAGTCTCAGAGTTATCCACCTTCTGTTTGGGCTGGCAATGCCAGAGGTCCACCCACTGTCTTTAATTGGAAATCACCAAGATTAGACTGTTGCTGCCAAGTGTGGACTCAGGACTCAATATTTTGGCCAACATCAGATTGCAAAGCCTAGAATAAAATTCAACTGGATGTTTTAGGTCCAAGATCTTTCATTAGAGCAGGTTCCTGAAACGTTAATTTTGTCTCCTTCGCCACAAATACTGCCAGACTCTGTGAATATTTTCAGCGTTTTCTGTTTTATTTCAGATTTCCAACATCTGCAGTATTTTACTTTTGTATTTCGTCAACTTCATTTATTACTTTACTATTCCTGGTTATTGTTACCAAGTTTCCCCGTCAATATTTTTGGTCTTTCCAAAAGCTCAAATAGTTGCTAGCCCCATACTTTATAAACATTTAAATGATACATTCCTTTATTTTCCACCTAGCACAATTCTATGTTTGTCCCTAATTGGGCTAGCTCCTTTATGACAGCTAAAACAGTGCAGGAAACTATGAATAAGGATATATATAATTCCATCATGGAAAACTGTGAATTCAACTTTGGGCAGAATTTTCTCAAAAAAATTCGAAGTGTTGAACGGATGAGAAAACAATAGGTTTTCTTGCCAATTTATTCAGCAAAGATCACAATGCATATTTACGTCACGTCTTACAAAACAGAAGCGTCTTGTGATTCCTGCCAGTGGGAGGGGGTGGAAACTCAGCTGGCACCCCTATCTCCCAACATATTGTGTACACTGTGTATGGAGCCTCTCCCCATCAGGTTCCAAACCTTATCATGTTCCACCCAACAGGCTCTGCCACCTTGAACCCTCTCCTCACCACTCCCTCTCGCACCTTGCCACTTTGGCAGTCCAGGGTGCCCAGCGAGCAGTGCCCCGTGGATTGCCTGGCCCTGCACCCGATCACCCAGGAGGCTTCAATGGATTTCTGGCATAGTCAGCCTTTCATCCAATTCTGACAAGAGACTGAATAATTTATTTAAATTTATTGTAATTCTTATTTCTATGTGTTTAGCGAGCCCAGTGCTCAATCATACTGGTTCACTTGCCTTTGCAGCCTTGCTAGGAGATATTTTCCCTGCCGAGGAAAATATCATGGGGAACAGTTGTGTTATCCTTGTTAATAAATCCAGAGGCCACTGAGGCCCAAAAGGTACCCCTTGGGCAATACCAGCCTGGCAGTGTCAGTCTGCCACTTTGGCAATGCCCATTGTGTAACTTGGCATTGCCCACTGGTCAGTGCCAGTGGGTGGAGCCTAAGGGGGTGTTACAGAGGGGACCTGAAGGGGACAGGGCCTGGATGGGGTGTGGCCTATGGGGATCCACTGCCTCTCTGCCATAGATCATATGTGGAGGGAAGAGGCCTAGTGGTGCTCTGCATTACTAACGATATAGGGAGGGAAAGGGACCCTCTGTTGCTCTGCATTAGTAAGGGTAGATGGAGAGGGGAGAGGTCTACTGCTGCTCTGCCTGTGATTGGTTGGGGGGGGGGGTGCAGAATCAATCTGGGCAGCAAAGAAATGCAGGGGCGATATTTTCAGGTGGTGTTGGGCTTGCAATCAGCTGTGGGTCCTCACAATTGTGGTGGCAACAGAACTCAGTTGAGGCCTGACAGTTCTCTCTCTCAGCCACAGAAGTCTGCACATGCACAATAGCTCTCTCTGCTGCCTGATCAGACTGGCTGCTTAGTCTAGTCCTGCCCACTCCCTCTAGCAGCTAGAAACAGTCTAGCCCAGTTTTTTCATGAAATAAGCCATGAGATTGGGAATAAAAACTCACCCAAAAATGGACCTACAAAGTATCCTATTTTCACGCAAGCTAGACACTTTGAAATTTTTGCCCATTATGTGTCTTGATAACAACACAAAGCATATAGGTAAATTCTATTCCCAAAAAATTTACATATGTGCTCCTCATGTGCTGACATTATATTCCTGTATATTTGAAGTCCGGTGGTAACCAGTTTATTGACCTCAGTGATCAAAAAAAGGTACCTAATTTTATTAGTAGTTTACTTTTCCCACCTGTGAATAATAATCAATGTAAGTGATTTCAGTTCCATCTGCCTTTTTGAATACATTGGTGGGTTTCACAGACCAGTCAATATCATCAATGCGATAAGTTTTATTATTGTATCTAGGAAACAGAAATAGTACATTACTCTCAAAGCCTTTTAAAAATCAAATGATGGTCTAGACTTCCCTTTAAAGCTATGCCAACTTCTTGGCTAATTCAGTAAAAGAACAGCAGGTAATTTTTTTGCCAACTCCTGTCCTTGGTCTCCATTTCATTGGCATAACCATTGAACTGATAGCAAGAATGTGTGTTCAAATATGGATGTGCACATAATAACATATAAATGCCAGAAAAATACCATCTTTCTCATTATTAATACTTAGCAATGCTGGACAGAGGGGAGGCTTGCTCATCCCTGAAATCAAATGCTAGTAAGAAAGATAGAAGCATTCCTTCAGATTACTGCTTAGGATCTTTAAACTTAGCGGTTTTTAATTTCTTCAAATGAACACACTTAGGAAAATGGCCATGCAATATTGCAGGAGACCTCCAGGCCATTTCCCTGCAGTACAAGTGTGGGGTCAAAAGCCAGGATCAGGATGCATTCTTAGAGTGAATCGAAACCTTGCTCTTCTTATCTCCATTAACACATCAGTAAGTGGAAAATCTAATATTAATTTTCTGTACAATGCATGTCAAATCTATAGGACTGAAATGATGTTGAATCTCTGCTCTGAAGACAATGGAGTCCAATACAGTCATCCCAATTTCTGCAATACAAGAAGATCAGCTTGACACCAATAATAGTGAGAAAGAATTCAAAAAGATACCTACAAATTCCTAATATTTTGATTCATTGGTTGTATTATAAACTTTTGAAGGCATTAATTTATTCTGACACTAACTTAAAAGCTTTCACTAAAAATGGTGAGTGGCATTGCTCTCAGTTTCTCTTAGCTTGATGTGCAGTCACATTTATAATGGTTTGTTTATGACCTTGTGGCATTACTACTGCATGTTTCACAACAAATAATTGACATTAATATATAAAAAAAACATACCAGTTGCTCAACACTGAAGAATTATACTTGCATTTTTATATGTGAAATATCTACTGAGCTTTCTCTTTCAGGAATTACAATACAGCAAGTATAATCTACTGAATCACAATCAACGTAAAAAAAAATTGAAGATCTAACTCAGAATTTATTACTACTTAGGTCAACTAAGCTAACTGATGAACTTAACTGAGAAATATGAACTGAAGACAGCAGTACCAGAAATGCTGCGATTCAGCTGGACTTATCAGTTGCAATTTCAGCTTTAAGTGAGTAATAAGGATTGTAATTTCTATTTGATTTTGATTGCCTTCTTTGTAGTTTTTTTTTTAATCGATGTAATTTCAAAAATATTTTAATCTATGTTATTATTATTACTATTACATCAAATTAGGATGATAAACACTTGCATGAAATAGTAAGGGAGACATAGTGGTAAACACTGCCTCACAGTGCCAGGTACCCAGTTTGATTCCTGGCTTGGGTCACTGTATCTGCGAAATCTGCAAGTGCTCCCTATGTCTGCATGGATTTCCTCTGGGTGTACTGGTTTCCTCCCACAATCTGAAAGATGTGCTGGTTAGGTGCATTGGCCTTGCCAAATTTTCCTTCAGTGTATCCAAATAGGTGCCAGAGTACAGTGACTAGGGATTTTCAAAGTAACTTTACTGCAGTGTTAATGTAGGTCTACTTCTGACACTAATAAATAAACACTGTAACTGTTCCACTTTTCTGTTTTTTTGAAAGAACTTTTTTGCTTACCTTGTAAGGACAATGTATCCCATTAATTCTTTCATACAGATATCAATAAAATTATTGTCACCAGTTCTGTTGTATAGTTCAGTCATGAGGTCTAATACTGTTTCACTACGTAGAACCTTATGGCTCACATCAACAGACAATAAGATTTTGGTCTCATATCTCAAGATTGAAGCAGAAAAACCTGGCCATAGAATCAACCTGAAATTGGAAATGCATAAAATTTAACTGTCTTCAAATTTATAGGGTTGAGATATAATAATATTAATTTAAAATAATATTAACAATCCACTAAACAACTTGCAGTAATGCTGATATTCTAACTTCAATGTTTCCTGAATGCAGTTCTCTCCATATGGACTTTGGAGTTAAAAAGGTTGGATGCTTCAAGTTGTATATAAATCAACCTAATCCTACTGCAAACCTTTAGTTCTTAGCTTTATAAAGTTTCACATTGTCTTCTCAGTCGCCTCTTTTTACCTGATCTCTCTCATACATTTTCTTTTGTGGCTATTCACATTTTGGTTATTTTTGTAGACTTGGGGTTGGACAATGGTCTCAGAATAAGGGGGTCAGCCATTTAAGATTAAAGATATATTTCTTTATCCAGAGGGTGGTGAATTTTTGAAATTCTCTGCAGGAGGACTATGGATGCTCAGTCTGTGACTGTATTCAAATCTAAAATCAATAGAGTTATGGCCACCAAGGAAATCAAGAGAAATGAAGATAGAGCAAGAAAATGGTGTTAATGTAGAAGTTTAGCTATTATCTAAATAAAACACAGGGCAGATTCAATAGGTGGTATGATCTAATCTGCTCCTATTTCTTATGTTCTGTCTTGTCACCATTCCTAGTTTGAATCCCTCTTGAATAATCCCAGTATTACCTGCTGTGTCCCACATAGCATTTTCCGAAAGGCCCTTTGAGGTAATCATCATTGTTCGTTATGCGCAGCAACCCCAATTATTCCATTCTTGAAAATTCTTGCCCAACATTGTGATACCTGTCAAATTCAGCCCCATGAGTATTACCTCACCAATCTTCTTTCCATTCATCATACCCGATGAGTTTGTTTGATCGCTAGTGTTTGAATTAATAATCAGAACTTCTCTATATATTTTCCTCCAAAATGTCTGTCTATTCAATGACAAGGTCTTTACCATCCATAATCATTTTGTGCAATGTGGCATGGCTGGCCATGTCAGCATTTGATTTGGTGAAGCACACTATATTGTTCCAATGTCTATCCTCATTCTCTAGCTCATTTGGATTGTCTATGCTTGGTTCTACTCTATCAATCTTAAGATCATTAGCAATGAATCCTCTTAATGCCCCAAGGATCCATCGTCAGCTTGTCCCTTTTCCTCCTAGATAATGCTTTCCACTAAACATGGGGCTGAATTTAACAAGTATCACAATGCTGGCATCCACTGCTGAGCTTCCCCTATTGACTGGATACTAAAGGGTCTCAATAAATTGAAGGACAGGTAGCTGCACAATGCCCTCCTGCCCTCCACAAAATTGCAGTCTATGCCAGAGGCAGTGCCAGGGCACTGCCTGGACATATCCCTTTTCCCCCAGGTGCTATACTTAGCTTGTTGTGCCTAGAAGGATCACCTTGACTGAATCCCATTCTTAAAATGCCATTTTAAACTTCACTAATGGTACGAATATTCAATAAGGAGGGATCATGTAATAGGGAGGCATGTTGATGATATTGAAATGTATTAAAAGTATTTGAATGAGGTTCCCATCCCATACATCACTGGTGAAGAGGCGGGGAAAATCGGGAAACAAGATCTCTTCTGTCTAGCATGTTATTTGTCCTTTAGAAGCCCTATCGCAGTCCTTGCAATCTCCAGGCTCATTTACCATTTCTGGTCAGTTCTCAATATGCCCAAATGCTATTAACAACAAAAACGTAATTATATTTTCATAGAAGTCATTCATAGTTCTATGGAGACATGAAACTCGGTTCTCAGTCATGAGAATTACTTTAGTTTTCTGCATTGTTACAGTTCTGTTTATTATTTATACCAGTTAAATAGATGATTGCTACTTTATTACATCAAAGCAGCATCAATATAGATGCAATATGATCAGCTGCTTTATTGCCATTCCTGTTAATGAAGTTAGTTTTCTCAAAAACCAGTATACAAAGTGTTGAA
Organism: Sphyrna mokarran; assembly: GCA_024679065.1. Lineage (NCBI taxonomy): Eukaryota > Metazoa > Chordata > Chondrichthyes > Carcharhiniformes > Carcharhinidae > Sphyrna > Sphyrna mokarran. The sequence goes on from JAGIQG010000010.1 coordinate 47,761,064, forward strand.
ACCAATAGGGATAAAGCTCTAAAAAGCTGTTTGTTAATTAGCGAGAAATGGTTTGTTTTCTAATATCAGTGTAGTAATTCACTGTAGTTCGCAAAATGGTAATATAATCAACATTGCAGAAAATTAGGACTATAATCAAAGAAATGACCTACCTATGTTGTGGAATGTGAACTGGAGTTGATGGATTATAGAAGTTCTGTCCAATTTGGTACATAGACAGCATTTTCAGAACTCTATTTAAAAAAAATTTTAATGTTTTTATTTATGTAACAGGTTGGCTTGTTATGCAGAGAAATAATTTTATTTGCATTAATGACAACCGACTTCATTTGTATACATTAACTACAAGTTCAAAACGTTTAAAATTTTGGAACCAGAAGAATCTTATTTATCTTTTGATAGTTCCATGAAAAATGTCTTGAGAACACAAAACATCCTGGACAGAGATAGTGTCAGTTGAATTTATGCCTGACGTACTGATCTTGATATACCTGTGGAACTCAGATTCTTACTTGACTGAGCTTTTAAATTGTAGGTGGAGAGTTATGAGCAAATTGTTATCAATCCCAGAGGATACTGATTACGTTCTCTATCTTCAGTGAGAGTGGACTTTCAGAGTGCCCGAGTCTACCTTTTGGATTAAGTTAGCTTGAGCTGGGGCAGTGTCATTGATGCATCCTTGCAGCAGCCAACAGACCAACCTGGCTACACAAGTGACCCCCTGACAAATGTAATTTATTTCCAAAGTTTGAGAATGAGTCTCCTGCCTTGGGTGAAGGGGACCATGTGTTCCATGCTGCTGGCTTAAATATGATGTGGAGATGCCAGCATTGGACTGGGGTAAACACAGTAAGAAATCTGACAACACCAGGTTTAAGTCCAACCGATTTATTTGATAGTAAACTCACAAGCTTTCAGGGTTTGCCCCTTCGCCTTGGACTTAAACCTGGTGTTGTCAGACTTCTTACTGCCAGCTTAAATAGACAGGAGCAGGATCCCAAGAAGGCCCAGATGAGTACTTAAGTTAGATGTTAAATATAGACTGGTAGGATAGAAAACACCAAAGTATACAATGTCATGCATGTTGTAATGGTGTTGCAGTGCACAAAACATCCATACTCCAGAAAAATAGGCATGGAGATGAGGACTACATTAGTCCCAAGATGTTCAGCAAGCCTCAATAGGAAAGAAACCTGCTGGGAGCCCATGAACAACTGATTTTTCAAATATCATTTGACTACTCCAATCAATGTTGCACAATTTATTTCATATCACTGAGAGTCAACTCACTTTTTAATTGTGATATTGAAGAACTGGATGCACATAGGAGAATCCTGTGGAAATTCACTTGTCAGAGCAATTTTTATATTCACTGTCTGGCCATCTTTCATTATGCTTGTCAGTTTTGTAACCTAAAAATATGATGAGTTTAATAAAATATTTAAAAGCTGTGAAATAACACCCACAACATTCTTGACCTTACAAAACGAGACAAAAGAAAATGCCTTACCCCTGTAAGACCAAACTCTTTGAGGATTGCACTATAGCAATCCCCAATGATTCCCACAATAGCAGGAACTAGAAAACCTCGGAAATGCCTTTATTATCAATGGACAGATGCTAAGATAAATAGACTATTACCTTGGATGAAACATTTCTGGATATCCATGAAGTGATCATTTTTTTTTGCCTAGACATCGGTTCAACAAAGTTTGAATGCAAACAAAATGAGTTAATATTTTCATCTCTGATTTTAGGTTTGAATTCAATACAGGTGATAGGATAAATCTGTCTTCTGTTCACTCACTGCAAGAATCCTATATGAAATAAATTTGGACAATCTAGTCCACAGCAGATGCTAGAACACAGTTCAAAATTGATCATGATTGGAATGCAATGTAAAGATGTTAAAAAGAAATCATATAGATGTAAAAGAAACTATCCATATCCAACAGTGTGTATATGTGAAGGTCTAACTACAACACTAGATAGTTCTTTGTAAGCACTCCAATCATAGTAAGTCATACTTCATACCTGAACAGGCAGTGGAATATGGTGACCAGGGAATTTTCACAGTAAATTCATTACAATGGTAATATAAACCTATTTTGACACTAATAAATAAACTTCGTGCAGTACTGTCGGAAATTTAAAATCACAGAGAATTCAATGTCTTTGTGGCTAGGTCATCCTATATTCCATTCCCATTCCAATTCTCTTCCTGAAACTGTTGGTGCACTAAGGCAGACTTTTGCCTATTTCCATAATTAGTAATTCCCAGAACAGGTTGCTCATCTGCTGCCACATCATCCAATATGGTACAATCATTTCTGCATGTCCTAACATATTTACAATACTATACTATATTCACTGATTCAAGGTCAGTAAGAAGTCAGCTGCAGAGCTTTGTGGTCTGAAAAAAGCACCTGCAGCTAACATGCATCATAATATGGGCACTACATTGATTGGCTGCAATCTCAATTCTGCCTCTAGTCCTTTCTAAGCATGCTGCAATATGGATCTCTGGGGATGAGAAAATGAGTGCTATCATCATTTTAACCACCTCATGCAGTATTATGTTCATTTTAACAGTCATCAAAAAAGAACTACACCATCAAAGACTCTGATTCATGATTCAATGTTCAATTTCCAACTTCATCTTTGCCTATTGCATCTTGTCACTCTTCCTGTCAGTCTTTGCAAAAAAAAAGCCACGTATTTACTCAGAAATGGGTATAAATTTCAAGTTTTAGACTCACAAAAATTGTTTTGATGACTATTGGTACAAACTTGAAGCACAAGTATGAGAATCAAGGTACTGGGAATCTCACAATTACAACTGATGAGTATTTCTCCTCAGAACCACTGAGAACACCTAACAAACACAGGCTAGGAAAATCGTCAGACCTGTTCCTGCTCCGTTGGTATTACTTCACCTAAACTGCAGAGAATCTTGTTTATACGCATATTGAGGTTTTTTGAAGTCCTGATATAGTAACACCAGTAGGAAAGAGCAGATTCATGGAATTTGTGAGATAAAGATAAAGAGCATATGGCAGTAGTAGGATGAAAATTTTTCATTAAGAATCGATGAGCAAGAAGACATAAAAATGAAATAAGAATGAAAGGCATTGAAGAAATAAGAGGGCAGGAAGAATGCAATGGCACTGATGCTTTTGGAAAACTATTGTCAGGATGAAAGACTTTACAGAGGATTCTATAGGATAAGTGGCACAGAAACAAGTCATTTTGCCTAAACAATCCAGAATTTGTATTCCACTCGAATCTCCTCCCATCTATCATTATAAGCCTCTATTCTCTTCCTCCTACGATTGCCTACCTTTCTACTCAATGCTATGCTATTTGCTTCAACATTTTCACCATTCTTTGGATAAAGAGGTTTCTTGTGAATTTCCTATTGGATTTCTTAGTGACTGTCTTATTTTGATGGCCTCCATTTATGCTATTCTTCATGGGGGCAAACATTCTCTCTGTATCTCCTCTATCAAAACTGTTCATGGTTTTAAAGACCTCCATCAGGTCACCCCTCAGCCCTCTTTTTAGCAAAAGAACAAGACCAAGCCTGTCAATACTTTTGATGTCTAAACATGCACATTTCTAAAATCAAACTTAGAAATTTTCTTCAGTGCCTCTATATCCCTTTCATGATATCAACCAGAGTTGGACTCAGTACTCCAAGTATCACCAATTATCAAAGGTTTACTGTGACATTCCTACTTCTCAATTCTAAATTATTTCAAAATGCGTCAAGAATCCATCTGCATGGAGTGGAGTTAGTGGATTTTTTTCATTGAGTGTTTTCAATGCACGTCTTTTTTCAAGTTTTAAATGCACTTATCTCATGTCATGTCATAACTACTTGTTCCATCTTTCTGATAAATACTAAATTGAAATAAATTATTTAATATTTTTGCCACCTCTCTATCATCACCTGTGGTATAATCCTACCTATTTCTTCGTGATCCTATTCCCATTCCCTTTTTTAATGTGCCTGTAAAATATTTTGCATTTTCATGTTCTTGGTAATTTAGTTTCATAGTCCTTCTTTGCTTTCCTAATTTTTTTGTCTTCTTTCTTAACTTCTTCACAATTTATCTTATCATGCACTTCTTTCTTGTTTATGTGCTTAATGTATACATCTTTCCTAATCTTCAATTGGTACCTTAAATCTTTATTTGTCCTTAGCACCTCAGTAGTAATTAGTTTGTTTTTTCATTTCAGCAGAATATATTTTCCTGCAGTCTGTTTTATTGAAATCTCAAGGGCAATTGATACATTAGATTTGACAACCATAAAGCTTAATGCTGGCTGTAATGGTAAATTTGGTCAGGAACATCTATAATTGCAAATTATTTCAAATAAGCTTTGCTAAGTGCCTGCAAGTGAAATTTTTCACTTATGCCTTTGAATAGAAAGTGGACACTGACTCCAGCACATACTAATGATAACCAGTCAATTTTCTGAAGGGTAAACTGAAGTAAATTACTTCAGTACAGGTGATCAGATCAGCACAGAAATTAAACTGATATGGCTAGTGAGCCAAATAAATTGCTTATTTTTTCAAGTAACTCAGGCTAATTTTTGAAAGGAAGTACAGATTATAGGACTTTCCTGTAAATGGATATTTTTGACAGTAGGTAGCAAGAAAACAATAACGTCATGTCTTTTTTCAGTTGATCATAATTCTGAAACAAATTGATAATCTTGAGCTAACACAATCATGCACCTACAAGTCTTTCTAGTATAACTTACAGTGAGCTTCACTGGTATTGATTAAAATCCTAATCAATCTTCAAATAGCTCATTTTCAAAACAAAACATCGTTTATTTTCAAAATTGCTTGTATCAGCTATGTAGTACCCTGTCTATTAATTTTCAAATACTTGTTGGTCACAAGGGATCTACCACATTAGTGCAAAATTAGATGAATTAAAACTGGTTTGGTTTTCATATTGTTTTTCTACATTGATTTTCACTTTTAAAATTTTCTCAATGTTACAAAATCAGTATTACTGTACAGGATTAAAAATAAATTTCCTACTTGGTTTTGAAGTTTATTTGGAAGGAACAGCATAGCTCCATCAAATGCTCTGATTCTTCCTAATAGATCACTGTGGCTGAACAGCAATGCCATCCGTAAACGTTTTGATTCAATGTCAGGCATGAAGGTCACTTGGTACTGGTACAGGCACCATTTAGAGGGTGATCTGAAGGCAAAAAGATTCGTGACGATCTTCACTGGAAGCCCGCTGGAACCTACAAAGATCCAAAATTAAATAATTCAGCAAATTCAGGAGAAACTTCACATTGCATTGGAAAGTACCACACAAGAGGATTATATCCTGTAGGTTCAGATTGTGGAATCTATCAGGTTCTGATACAATGGAGCACATGATCAATCAAATTACTAAAAGGAGTTGGGTTCCTCAGAGTCAATAGACTGGATTTTCAATCACAGCCAGGATTAGAGGTGGCAGGGTGACACATTAATCCTACTGCCAATTCCCTAGCTAATCCTATCTCTGGGTCATTTTTGCAAAGGATTGCCTGCCCGCACATATTGGGTAGTTGACCAGGCTCATTAAGAACTTATTTGAGCCCAATTCAAGGAGGCTGATGTAATTTTCCAGACAGCTTCCAGATTCCTGCACCAGTGGGGGTTCACGTTATGTGTCAGGAGGCTGGCACCCAGTGCACACGGGTTATGATTCCAGACCAGCCCAGAAGCCTTCCTTGCCAGTCTGAGTGTTGAAGCAACCATAAGTCATCCTGTAGAAGGGCTGCCCCTAAGTCCAACTGTAAGTGGGGGTGAGGGCAGTATCAGGATTAAAAGATTATAGTATTGAGAAATATTAAAAAGGTTACACAGAAATATTGAAAAGGAAACTTGTCATTTATGGGAGAGGAAAGAGTATAAAACAGCGTGCTGAAAAGTTGAGGGACATAGAATGAGAGATAATTTGTGGGCTGCATCAGCATGGTCTGGTTGGGACAAACAGCCTATTTCTGTTTTGCAGACTCTGTGTAATTCTGCTAAACTTCCACCATAAGTAGCTTTCCTGAGAGCTTCCACTGGCGTTTTCCCCCTCTCTGTCTGGTCACCACCACAGGCATCATTTGAATATGTTACATCCTGGCTTTGTATCACTGTTCAATCAGGGTGAGTTGCGCATAGTTCAATGAAATGGAATGGCTGTTAAGATCAGGAATTGAGGAGATCCTGAAATAAAAGAAGATACAAGTTTCTGAATCCAGATTTGTGATGGTAGGGAATTAAGTGTAGACATTTGGATCTCTCACACTCTAGCCACAGTCAGAGGTTAATTCTCTCTGGGGTTCTATGCTCATGGTTGTTCTAGGCATTGTTGGAGTACCCAGAGATAGTTAGTTGCTCATGCATTACAACTGTTCATGCATTCAGGTTACCCTCATCTCATTTTAGCTTGATAGTTGGGGGAGTGTTATGTTTTCCATTTCACCAGTGTATAGAGAAGTGGCAAGGATGGCTGAGGCTTAGCATGTGCTAGCAGCCTGAGAGATGTAATGGTATGCAATTGTAATAGCATGTGACTGGGTCCTCATCATACTAATCAGCACCTTTGTCCCACTCCCTTGCCTCTCATTGCAGTGGTGATCTGTTGGAAAGAATGGTAAAGCTGAGAATTGGCAGGCATCTTCTGCTTGGGACTAAGGAGTGGGAGGAGGTAGGTGCAAGGTGGCAGTTATGTGTTGAGAGAAGCAGTGTCACACCCCTAGAAGCACACATAAATCTAAATTCATAATAGCAATGCCATTGTATCGGGGGTGAGGGAGAGAGACCTCAATCTAAAACAATACAGGATTTCAAAAGTAGTAGCTATCAAATGGAATTCAGGAACTCAAGCACTGCAATTTTTCATCACAAAAGTGGCTAAAGTCACTTACTAGCAATAGATTGGTATTATGTTTCTTGTACTCTGTGGTTATAAGTAGGATGAAATTGACGGCCCTGGATTTTGCTTGCTGTTTTCAGCTTGCTAATCAAATAGCTGTATTAATAACTACTAAATTGTTTTGTTCAGCTTCTTGTGGCCATTTCCCTGCTGCTAATGATATCAGACATGACTGTCTCAAAGTTAAACTTTTCCGCCTCATCCTTCTCAACCTGTCAGATCAGTCAGTTCACAACCATATCAAGCTTAGAGAGACACCACTTTTGTTGGCTTTTCCCCATGAATAATAGGCTATAACAATAGGTAGTTGGTTCCCATAAAGTTTAGGACCTTACAAATAGCACCAATATAACTTCAGCCTGCATAACTGCAGCCAATGGTATTTATGAATTTTAAAATGTCCTATTTCATTGATATATAAATTGTGTTGAGCCACCACATCAGAATAATGCAGGGCAGTTTCAAGATACCATAATGGCAATCACAATATTTTAACCTTACCATGCTCCATGATGTCACTATTTGAAGGATTAGCTTCAAAATGATTAGTTTTCTCCGTATCCATATTACAGGGGTACCTCTGGGTTATTTTCAGTCAATGGGCAATTCTGAGGATTTTCAGCTTTCTTCATTTTTCTTATGAAACCTATCTCCAAACTCCATGGTCTGGGCCTCGACTCCTCCCTCTGCCAATGAATCCTGAACTTCCTAACCCACAGACCAATAAGGTAAACAACAACACCTCCACCATCCTCAAATCTGGTATCTCACAAAGTTGTGTTATCATCCCCCTATCATACTCCTTTTACACCTTAGACTGGGTGGCCAAATTTCCCTACAACTCAATTTTCAAGTTTGCTGATGACGCCAACCAAAATGGGTCAAATCTCAAACAATGATGAGACAGAGTACAGGAATCAGGTGAATTGGTGCGGCAATTATAATCTCTGAATGTCAACAAAATGAAAGAGATTGTCATTGACTTCAGGAAGTGTAAAGGAGAACATGCCCCTGTCTACATCAATGAGGACAAAGTAAAAAGGGTCAAAAGGTTCAAGTTTTTAGGTGTCCAGATCACCAATAGCCTGTCTGATTCCCCCAGGCTGACACCGTGGTTAAGTCCACCAATGCCTCTACTTTCTCAGAAGACAAAGAAAATTTGGCATGTTAACTATGATGCTTAACAGCTTTTACAGATGCACCACAGAAAGCATTCTTTCTGGTTGTACCACAGCTTGGTGTGGCTTCTGCTCTGCTCAGGACCACAAGAAACTACAAAAGGTTGTGACTGTAGCTCAATCCATCATGCAAACCAGCCTCCCATCCATTGACTCGGTCTACACTTCCCGTTGCTTCAGCAAAGCAGCCAACATAATTAAGGACCCCACGAACTCCGCCTTCTTCAGTTGGGAAAAAGATACAAGAAGATATCAACTGTCCCAAGAACAGCTTCTTCCCTGCTGTCACCAGACTTTTGAATGGACCTATCTCACATTAAATTGATGTTTCTCTACATCCTAGCTATGACTGTAACACTACATTCTGCACTCTCTCTTTTCCTTCTCCATGAACGGTATGCTTTGCCTGTATAGCAAGCAAGAAACAATATTTTTCACTGTATACTAATATATGTGACAATAATAAATCAAATCAAATCATTATGAATAGTAAATTTTGCCACAAACAAGATTGTGCCACCATATAATTCAACATCTCTTCAAGAGTTGTTACTTTTCATGCTCCCCATGCTCATAAGCAAATTGTTGAAATGATTTGAGTTTAGGCAATGAATTCACCATGCAACTTTCACTGACATACACAGAAGCACTATCCATTTCTAAGTACTGATCAGGGAATTACCGCTCCATTTTACAGTCATAAATGCTTATGTATTCTTCCTTGCTATCTTAGGTTGTCTCTCAGGATCGAGGGTGATTTATTTCCACTCCAGTTTGATGGGTTTTGAGATAGCTAATAAGTCCAAAGTGTGATCCACAGATTCTGCTACATGTGGGGCAAATGGTGTTTGAAGAGTTGGGTAGATGAATTGATTGGAGGTTTATGTGCCATTTCTGGCACCTCAACTTCATCTCTATGTCTTCAGTGCAGAGCAAATCCAAAAAAAATCCAAGGCACAGCAACAATTACTGCATAAAGCTTTTTCAAACTCACAGAAATTTTTGACTCCATTAAACATTTAGGCCATTGGAGAATCCTCCTCATCTGTCACCATCCTCTGCCATTTTCATGATGACATGCATACAGTGATCCTCACTAATGGGACAATCACAGACCCAATCTCAGTGAAAACTGGGATCAAATAAGGCTGTGTCATTGCACCAATACTCCTCCCTGTCTTTCTCCCTGGAACACTAAACCTTACATTCAGTAATAACTTATAGAACAGATGGGAAACTGTTCAACTTATGTCACCTACAATCCAAAACCAAAACCTTTTCAACTCAAGTCATTGTATTTATTTATATACAATATAATGTATACATGACCTTGAAGCTTATTAATTAAGTTATATTACTAATAAACTGCTTTTTCTGGTGTAACTTAAGGTTATTTGATCTGCTGCCTGATAACACAGCTTCAATTACACACAATCATGACCACGTAAGATAAATTTTCTTATTAATGATTTCTATAGCAGCTGATTTAAAAATTAGTTAAACTATTTAAATCAAGTAATATTTTTTCACCTGACTTAGAATCTTGCACATGTTCCATTGCTTTTCTTGTATTTACACCAAAATCAAAGAAATTGCACCTCCTTGGATGTCCTCTCTCCATCACTGCTTGTTGTTCAAAACCAGCGGATACTGTCACCGTTAAGCAAAAAGATGGTCATTTTGAAAGTCTGATTTTATGAATTTCTTCTCCAGAGAACCTTACTCACTGGAAATGTGTTTTTGCAAAGGTGTTCCTTAATGTAAACACTAATGAATATATAATTTTAAAATTCCACTGGAGTTCTCTGAAACCCCCAATTCAAAGCTGGAGGCTGGCCGGCTGAATACCAAAGGAAGTGGGGATGGTTAGAATTTTGCAGAATTTGAGTATTCACATGCCCACAGAAAACCATTCCAGTAAAACTAACATGTACAGGACCAGAAAAGACCATTTAGACCTGTCCTTCTACTTTCAAATTCAGCAAGAAAACACACAGTTCACTATTTATACTCTGCAATTGATTTTCTTAGTAAATGTCTTTTGAAATTACTGATGTTATCAACTGGACTGTGAATTCCAAATATTTCCTTGTTCAAACATGAACAGGCCACAATGGTATTTTTAAAAGTGAATTGTGTAATTTAGAAATGATGCCATAATTTACAGGGCCAAGTGCTAGAAAATGGGATTATTGTAGTCAGGTCCAAATGGCCTCCTTCTCTGCTGTAAATATCAATGAATCATAGAATCCCTACAGTGTGGAAGAAGCCATTTAGGCCATCGAGTCTGCACCAACTTTCTGACAGAATATCTCACTCAGGACATCTTCTCCGCCCTATCGCTGTAAACCCACACATTTACCATGGCTACTTCATTTAACCTACATATCTTGGGATGTTAAGGGACAATTTAGCAAGCCGCTTAACCTGTGAACTGTGGGAGGAAACCAGAGTACTTGGAACAGTCAGCCAAGGTAGGAACTGAACCCAGGTACCCCAAACTGTCAGGCTATTATGTTAACCACTGTGTCAATAGTCCCAAATCTAATAATAACACACACTGTAAGCAGTAGAGGTGAAATATAGCATAATTCAAAGTGTGTTTGTGATGGTTGATATTTTTTATGATTGGCAATTATAAAAGGAATTTCAGCCATATCTTATGGTGAGTTAAATCCAAATTGATAATACTTAATGTGATCCATTGATAGTAACTTTGACTAAACACTTTTAATAACTGAAATGTCAACTAAAAAAACAACAAAAAAAGGAAGAAGAACATTCCAGTACTATTTCTGATTTCTGATATTGGATCCTGTGCCTGCTCAGTACTGGAATCATTCAAACCACGGCCTCGTTATTTAAGAGATGGTAGGGAAGGTGCAGCAGAGGTGGCTAAGAAAAGCCAAACAGCCAACAAATGCATCGGTGCTGCTGAATTTAAAAGAAGAATATCATGAACATTTTTTTAGCTCCACTTCCTTAAGCCAGCTAAATAGACAGCCTGGCTGCCAACAAGGAAAATTGATGGTTGACGGGTTGAAGATAGACTTTTGCAAGCAGTAGGGATGTGAGACTTTAACAAGCTAATGCAAGGATGGGGGAGAAAAGAAAGGGTTATAGGTTATTAGATGGCAAGAGGTCAAGAAAGCAATAGAGAGGGGGAAGAAATACTTAAAAATAAACTGGGAAAGGGGTGAAGAGAGATTGACAAGTAGGAGAGCTGAGGACAGTGGAGAGGGAGTAGAGAGACTGTTGATGAAAAGTAGGATGGCTAAAGATTTCCTTGAGTAGTCTGGGGGAGCACTGATGCTCCTCGGGATCCACTATGATTGTTCTTGCCTCCCTTTCACTGCCAACTATCCCAATCCTTGGAAAGCCCATACAGCAATGGGTAATTTTAAATTAGGCTCCCAATTGCACTAAGAGAGCCAGGTCAAAGTATGTCAATTAATTATCCTGCTCACCTCGTTGTGAGGACAAGAGGAACCCTCTCATAGTTCTGGGAGGGGTAGGGATGAGAGCAGAAATGCATTAAACAGAACAGACATGATCAAGGTCGTGGTTAGCACTGTTGTCTCATAGTGCTGAAGACCCATGTTCAATGCTTGGGTCAGTCTGTGCAGAGTCTGCACGTTCTCCCCATTTCTGCATGAGTTCCCTCCAGGTGTTCTGGTTTCCTCCCTCAGTCCGAAAGACATGCTGGTTAGATGGATTGGTCATATTAAATTCTCCCTCAATATATCTGAACAGGCAGTGGCACGTGATGACTAGGGGATTTTCACATAACTTCATTGCAGTGTTAATGTAAGCCTATTTATGACACTAATAAATAAACTTAACAAAGGCAAAATACTGCCTAGGCAAGAAATTTGAAATAAGAATAAAAATTGTTGGAAAAACTCATCAGAAAAGGCTGTATTCCTGGACAGAAATAGAGTTAGATCAATGATCTTTAGATCAATGATCTTTCATCAAAACAAACTTTCACCAAACATGGTCCAGGACACTGTTAACCACTGTTAATGGGAAAGGTGGGGCAGGCTAGCTACTCCTTGGTTTAGGAAAAGGGAAGACAGATGGCAAACAATAAAACGATAGGCCTGATATCTGCAATTAGTAATTTTTACAATTTTATATTTTGCATTTTATGTCAGTCTTGCTCTTGATTTTAAGAGAATCTATATTGAGTTTTTAAGAGTCAACTTATAAATATTGAGTTAAACTAAGTTTAATTGTGCTCTGATTAAGATAAGCAATTAATCAATTATGTACTCAATAGTAATCAGAAGTGACAGTAATAACGATCAACTTTTTTTACCCACTTCTTTGCTTTGTTTTCATACTGGTTATGCCATATTCACTGCTGTTTTGTCTGAATTATCTTCTTTTTCTTTGGCTACATATGCTAAAATAAAAGTTGCTTTCTATTTTTTAACAGCAATCAAAGGTGACCTTTGATCTATAAGCCAGGATAACCTTGCATATGAGGTGCTCAATCAGTCACGAGATGGAGTTTAATTGATGGGCAATATAACCTTATTAATGGCAAATGGGAGACACTATTAAAATGTGTAAGTAGTCTAGGCCCTCTAAGTCTTGCAGTGCTTGTTAGAAGAATTTGATGAGGATTCATGGTTGCCAGACTTCTGTTTTGAAAAATTCTGGACAGAGATTCAGATGACAGGAACGGAACCTGAAATTAGACTTGTAGCGATATAGTATCCAGTAACCAGCATGACATCCAGAATGGATTAGCCAACCACAGGAATACTAAGATGTTTACTTATTTATTAGTTACAAGTAAGCTTATATTGATACTGCAATCAAGTTACTGTGAAAATACCCTATTTGCCACAAACCGACATCTGTTTGGGTACACTGAAGAAGAATTAGTGTGGCCAATGCACCTAACCAGCATGTCTTTCAGACTATGGGAGGAAACCAGAACACCCAGAGGAAACCCACAGAGGTACGGAGAGAATGTGCAGATTCCACATAGCCAGTGACCCAAGCTGGGAATCGAACCCAGGCCTTGGTGCTGTGAGACAGCAACGCTAACCACTGTGCCATCATGCTGCCCTTATCCTCACTGAGTTACACTGTGCAAAATGATCTGAGAGACTGCAGCTCAGCACACTGCAAGTGACTCATTGGGAAGTCATTGAATCATAGAATTCCTATTTGGCCCATCAAGGCTGCACCAATCATTGATAAATCACCATGTATGTGATAAATAACACCATGAATTATGTGGCATTTCACAACATTTGATCTCTAATCCTCCAATAATAGTTTACAATGAACTTACAGCTGCATGCTTCTGATTTTTTCTGAGTATGGTTATTTCCACAAGTCTTCATTTGTGTCAGGGAAGATGTACTCGGATTCACAACCAATACCTAAAACAAAATGAGAAAAATTATGATATCACAAACATGACAGATTTATTATATACTCAACTCTGATTATTATTTGTGTCTTTCCTTAAAAATATAACATATTGTTACAATATAACAACAACAGCATGTTTTTACATGGTGACTAGAATGTTTCAATAGTAATAGAAAAAATAATAAAGAGAAATTGACACCAAAGAAGGAGAAATCAAGATAGGTGAGTTGTAGAGTTATAGTAAGTATCTTCCTATTTGAACGTATATACAGATCTCTTTAGCTGGTTTGAGAATGCATAGGTAGCATGGTCTTACCATAAGGGACCTGCGTAACCAGCTGCCTCCAGTTCTGAATCCATGCTGTACCATATTTCAGTATTTTTATAAGTAAACAAGATTGAATATCACAATTGTAAGAGAATATTTGTAGTAGCAGCAGTAAAATGTGTGTGAGAGAATATTTGTAATAGCAGCAGCAAAATGTGAAATATAGTCTCATCAACATGCGATGGGCAGGATATTGAAATATAATGAGCCCAGTATGTTTTTTTTTTAAGCAACACAGCACGGGAAACAGGCCCTTCGGCCCAACGAGCCCGCGCCGCCGTCATACTATATAGTAGCAAATACATTATCCTATTTTAATATTCCTATATAATATATATATATTATTTCTAATATGGAAAATTTTCACCATAGGGACAATTTGTTTCCCAATCAGCCTAAGAGCGAATTTTTGGGTTCTGGGAGGAAACCGGAGTGCCCGGAGAAAACCCACGCAACCACGGGGAGAACGCGCAAACTCCCACAGACACCGGCCCAATTCCAAGTGTCTGCACAGCCACATCGATAGTCTCTGAGCTGTCATGGTGCCCCTCAGATGGTCCACATAAAGCACTCATTTACGACATGAGGTACCAGGCAACCCATGAATCAACATCCAAGAGCTGTACCCGCACCACCTGCCGAATGCATGCTCAAATTATGGACCGAATTACCTGTGGAAAAAAGCCGTAGTTTAACAGTCCTAATATATCCCTCTATCTGCATACCGCTCATGTGGCTGTCCAAGAGACCCTTAAACAGCCCCAGCGTGCCTGCTCCCACCACCTTACTCGGCAGTGCATTCCACACCCCCACTACCCTTTGTGTGAAAAACTGCCCCCTAATATTCGTCTTATACATAGCCCCCCTCACCCTAAGGCCATGACCCCTCGTCCTATCCATTTCTGAAAGTGGAAAAAGTTTACCTCCATTTACTCTATCTATACCCCTTATAATCTTATACACCTCTATGAGATCCCCTCTAAGCCGACGTCTTTCAAGGGAAAACAACCCCAGTCTATCTACTCGTTCCTCATAAGACAGTCCTTCCATACCAGGCAGCATCCTGGTAAACCTCCTCTGCACTCTCTCCAAGGACTCCACATCCTTCCGATAGTACGGAGACCAGAATTGGGCGCAGTATTCCAAGTGAGGCCTCACCAAAGTTGTATACAACTGCAACATCAAACTCCTACTCTTGTATTCTATACCCTTTTCTATGAAAGCTAACGTACTATACGCCTTCTTTATCACCTCCACCTGTGAGGACACCTTCAGAGACTTGTGAACCTGCACCCCCAAGTCTCTCTGCGTCTCTATGCTCCGTATAGTTTTACCTTTTATCCTATAACTCTCTTCTACATTTTTCCGGCCAAAATGCATCACCTCGCATTTTTCCGGATTAAATTATTTAATGTAATTGAATATATGGTGGCTAATGTAATGGAATCAGGAATGGTAAGCATTTATTAAACATTTGGTGTAAGCAGCTGTAGGCAGTTAAACCTTGAGAAACAATGGTCACACTATGGTCCAGAAAACAGGGATGGAGTACATACATTCTCTTTGTCACTTAGTTTAAAGTCTAGCTAAGCCACCATTGTGTATAAACAACGTTAATGGGGTGAGGGCAAAGGTCGGAACTGTCGTATAAACAAACTGGTTTCACAGTAGTAAATGCATCGATTAGTGACCAATCCACGACAAGGTAAATTATTAACAGAGCCAGCACTAATGGTGGTTAAAGATAAGCCAGCCTTGAGGATGAGATAAGAATCTCAGGGCATGTATCTGCAAACTGTGTAAGACAAGCTGTAAGTGAGCATTTCATTGGATTGTTCCGGACATCCCGGCTTTATTCTCGTGTGCTGGAGAATAAAGTCTTACTACCTGGAAAATCAAGGCTAAGACTCTCATTTAATAAGCTAAAAGTGCATTGTCGTCCTGGGGAACCACGACAAAATTGGTGCTGCGAGCAGGGTATGGTGAGAGATTGCCCGGAAAATTGAAGTCCGGAAGGAGCGGAGGAGGCAGTGGTCTGACCAGGGCCGACAATCCCAAAGCCAGCATTCTGACGACAAGGTAAGCAGACTTGCATGCATGTAAATCCTTGTCGTCGGAAAAGGGATCTCGAGGCCCGGCATACCCGGTTCTCTGCCAATCCTAGATCTCCCCAACTCAAAAGCTATCCTGCGTGAATGAAATTGAATTGTGTAAAATTTTTGAGAGACTGAGTACGATTTGAAGGGTAGAGTTTTGCATGCAAGGCGCGTTACGAATGCTGTATTGTCTGTGAATGGGTAAAAAGCGAGACGATGAAAAAGCCGAACGCTAACGGAAGCAATTAGGTTAGTCGAGCGGTTTGGAGCGGGATTCCAAGTTACAACTTGCCCAAGGAGAGTAAGTGTAGGAAGGCCTGCCAGTCCAAACCTACCCAGGACCTCGGATAAAGGACGTCAACCGAGAGAAGGAGAGATCTGTGAGAGATTGATCTCCTACCTAATACAGTTGTACAGTTGTCAGGGTTACTAAAGCACAAATCAGTAGAGAAGGACACAATTAGTTGGACGTGTGACAAAGGGGCTGTAAGGAACCAGTCTGTGATGAATGGTTCAGAACAGCGGTGCAAGGATTGATGGTGAATGTGGGACTCAGGACGCACTCAGAATAGTGACGAACAGCTTAGAATAACTGCAGTAACAAATTCTTCTGAGCAGTAGTGTTAGCATACATTACTTGAAAAAAAAAAACTAAAAAAAAAAGAGAACTAATGAAAGCAGTTGGAGGAGAAGTTAGGGAATGGCATAAGGGCGAAAAAGAGGCTCTGTTGAGAAAGATTACACATATAATTAATTTGGATGAAGTAAGAAACGAGTGGCCGTATGTGAACTGGGAAGGAATAATAAGCAGAAATTGGATAAGTGAAACAATAGCAGAGACGTTAATAGAATTAATAAAGGAACCCAGATCGCGTAATACACATAGACGAACAAATAAAGGCATATTATTCTTTAGCAAGTGAAAGAAGAATATTGCCAGGGAGAGGGAAAACAGGGAAGTGGATATCGGAACCCCAGTTAGAAGTACAGGTGATAGCAAGAGAAGCGCAGTGGGAGAGTGAACAGGGGATTGGTCAAGAAAAAACAGTGTATCGCGTAATAATAACTATAATACCAAATTCAGACGAATTAAACAACAGAATTCATAACAATAGTTCAAGAGTACAGACAATGACAAGCAAGGCTAAAACATCAGTAGAAATACTAGGGGATAAGTTTCCAGCCCTTAGAGGAGATATAGCATACATCTCCAAAAAATGGACTAAAAGAACAAACAAATTAAATACACAATGGCCAGAAGGGGGCACATGGTGTGTGGAGAGATGCGAGGATCAGGGAGGATTTTTGAAAAATTATAAAATAAAAGATAAATCTAAAAAAAAGAAAAGCAAGAAAAAGAACTGGAGATACTGGCATTGTTTGAAAAAGAAGGGAAAGAAAGGAGAAGGGTATGGAAGTGGAGGTGGAAGTCAGCCCATCAGACCTATAACATTTCTGGTTTCCCACTGTCCACGATTCCAGAAGGTTACAGTCCAAATTACCAAAATAATTGGAAGACCCAGAACCAAAATAACTGGAATGGGAAAGGACAGGGGCAGGGAAGTTGTAGACTACCCTATCAGAACCAGAAGGGACAAAGTCAGGAAAATAATCAAGGTCAGAAACAGGGACCGCCACCTGGTCCTCCAGGTGTACGTTGTGGGTAACAGGGAAGCAGGATTTGCAACAGTAGTGCTAATGCAGGAAAGTTGTAAAGGCAGGAAAAGGCAGGCCATAGCTTATTATAGCACCAAGCTAGACAATGTGGCTATGGGATACCCCCCGTGTTACCAAGGCCTGGCAGCAGCCTGGTGGGCATATGAAAAAGCAGCCGTGGTCATGATGGGATATCCAATAAACATACATGTATACCATAAGGTAGCTGAATTGATCGAACAGGGGAGATTTGTACTGACGCCTGCCAGAATCCATCACTACCGAATGCTGACCACCTTTCCAGATATTACGATAGTGAGATGTAACAGGGTTAATCCAGCCGACTATATGCCATTACCTCATGAAGGAGAGGAGCATGAGTGTGTAAGAGAAGCAAAAACATTCATAAAACTAAGAAAAGACTTAAAAGCAGAAAAACTAGACACAGAAAGGAAAAGAGTACTATATGTTGATGGCTCGTGCTACAGGGATCACGTAGGAAACCATGCAGGTTTGCTATAATCGAACAGAAAGGGGAGACGTTTGAAGTGTTAGAGGCAGAAAAGTGTTAGCAACCTTGCTCAGCCCAATTAGCAGAACTCAAAGCATTGACCAGAGCATGCGAGTTGACAGAAGGGGAAATAGTGGAGGTATATACGGATTCAGCTTATGTGCATGGAGTGTGCCACCTATTTGGAGCAATATGGAGACAGAGGGGATTCATGAAAAGTGGAGGAGGACCAATACAGCACGAAAGTCAAATAAAAACATTAATACAAGCAATGATGGGTCCAAAAGAATTGGCCATAATCAAATGTCAGGCGCACAAAAAGAGAAAGGATAATGTTACCAAGGGAAATGCTAAAGCTGATAAGGTAGCCAAAGTAGTATCAGGATGCATTATAACCACAATAGCCCCAGTCGAGGTGAGACTACACTCAGGACCAGGGATGGGGAGTGTTGCTCCCCAACCCACCCGAGAAGATGTGGTGCAGTTACAGGAAGAAGCCACAATAGCTGAAAAAACAATGTGGAAAGATAGAGGAGCAGTGCAGGGACTACATGATAAAGTGTGGAGAAATGGGGAAGGGCTGATCGTAGCGCCTACATCATTACTAACCTTACTAATCAGCGAAGCACACGGAGTCGATCACTGTGCAAGGGGGGAGGTGACCAGAAAAATAAAGGAAGGATGGATTCTGGTCACCTTACCTGCAGATACCAATTCCTGAAGGGCCGTTTAAGCACCTATGCATGGATTATGTAGACATGGGGAAATCGGTGAGAGGAAAGAGATACATGTTGGTGATAATTGACAGATTCAGCAGATGGATAGAAGCAACACCATCCAAAGACCAAGGGTCTGGAACGGTAATTAACTTCCTGTCAAAGAGATCATTCCAAGATTTGGCATACCCACTCAATTGAGTTCAGACAATGGATCTGCATTTATCGGAAGGGTACTGAGAGAAACTCTCTCAGCACTACGGATAAAGCAGAAGTTTGGTTGTGTGTACCATCCCCAGTCTCAAGGAATGGTGGAGAGGGCAAACGGGACCCTCAAGGCCAAAATAAGTAAAATTTGCAGTGAGACAGGGAAAAATTGGATTGATGCCCTGCCACTAGCACTAATGCAATGCAGAAGTCAAGAAAACAGAACCACGCATTTAAGTCCACGTGAAATGATGACAGGAAGAGTAATGCCGGTACCAAAAATTAGGGGATCGGGAGGTCCTACACTAGAATGTTTAGATCAAAGCACAAAAGAATATATACAACAATTAACTATTATACACAGAACTATATTTGAACAGGAGAAAGCCAAGGAGGAGGGGAATCCAGTGGCAGAACATCAGATCAAACCTGGAGATCGTGTGTATATCAGAAAGTTCTGGAGGCGCTGGGACGAACCCAGGAGAGAAGGACCATTTGAAGTTATCAAAGTCTCTCCTACGGCTGTGCAAGTAGAAGGCAGTACACTGTGGTATCATTTAAGTCATTGTACCAAAACAGTATCAGAGATAGAGGTTGATGGGAGAGTTGAAAGTACCGAAAGCCTGGATAGGAGTAGCGATGAGGAGGAAGGAGAGCCAGGGGAAGGTCCTTCTAGCCATACACAGGATCAGGATAGGAATGCAGAAATTGAAGGTAGTAAGAACGATTTTATGTCTGAGTTGGTTGATGATCCAAATGTCCAACCTGATGCCCTTGGCCAAGGCTCAGGAGGTAATGGGGAAAGAGCAGAAGCCTCTTTTCCCGCCTGGGACTTGGGGACCATCTCCCTCCCAGACTTTCTTGACCCATAACAGGGAGAAACAGAATGCAGAAAACCCACAATTAAGGTTAAAAGAAAATAAGAAAGTATTGAGATTAAAAGTGCAAGAACCCTTAGGCAGAATACTAAGAGAAAGAAAAAACAAGATACTTGAAAAAGATATTAACCCGCCAAGGCGGATGGGTCATAAGAGATCAATAGACGCAACCACAATCTGAGTTCGGTCATGAGATTTGGGACTGGCTAGACAGTACGCTAGGGAAAATGGGGAGCATGGCTTGCTAGAACAGGAATTATAGCAGTAGTTATACTACTCATTGTGGGATTAATGACTTGCTGTTTTTTGCCTGTTCTGAGATCTCTCGTAACTAGGCTGATGGTGCGACAAATGGTGGCGCGAGTGAGTTGTGATCAACCTATTGATACAGAAAGAGGAGTGGGAAGATGTCGAGCTGCCCCCGCTGAATGGACTTACAATAACTATGCTCGAAGACGAGGTGCAGTGCCCTGCGAAAATGACGCCACCAAGGAGTTGCCCTACTGAAGTGATAACAACCTACCGGTGCCCTGTTAAGGCCTGAGAACTTAGTCTGTACACAGTGATCGGTCTTTTTCCCTTCTCTAGTCAACAGTGGGAAGGTTTTTGGCTGATGACTGTTAAGTATAGGTAATCTGGGGGAGCAACCTATAATCAGAACATTGATAGATAAGTCATAATAAAGTTAGAATAGGGACATTGATCCCTGACCCAAATACTTGGCTCCTCCACATTTCCTACTAAACCTACAGGGGCACATATAGATAGCTTGAGAATGTAATCATGTATTTGGTATTTTTGGGTGAGACTCGGAGGAGTCTCAAAGGGGGGGAATGTAAGAGAATATTTGTAATAGCAGCAGTAAAATGCGAAATATAGTCTCATCAACATGCGATGGGCAGGATATTGAAATATAATGAGCCCAGTATGTTATTTAATGTAATTGAATGTATGGTGGCTAATGTGATGGAATCAGGAATGGTAAGCATTTATTAAACATTGAGTGTAAGCAGCTGTAGGCAGTTAAACCTTGAGAAACAATGGTCACACTATGGTCCAGAAAACAGGGATGGAGTACATACATTCTCTTTGTCACTTAGTTTAAAGTCTAGCTAAGCCACCATTGTGTATAAACAACGTTAATGGGGTGAGGGCAGAGGTCGGAATTGCCGTATAAACAAACTGGTTTCACAGAGTAGTAAATGCATCGATTAGTGACCAATCCACGACAAGGTAAATTATTAACAGAGCCAGCACTAATGGTGGATAAAGATAAGCCAGCCTTGAGGATGAGATAAGAATCTCAGAGCATGTATCTGCAAACTGTGTAAGACAAGCTGTAAGTGAGCATTTCACTGGATTGTTCCGGACATCCCGGCTTTATTCTCGTGTGCTGGAGAATAAAGTCTTACTACCTGGAAAATCAAGGCTAAGACTCTCATTTAATAAGCTAAAAGTGCATTGTCGTCCTGGGGAACCACGACACAATGCATTTGATTACCTTTCTGTGGCCAAGTTACCACAGTAAACGAAAGTAAAAATTGCTGGAAACACTCAGCAGGTCAGGCAGCATCTTCAAAGAGAGAAACAGAGTGAATGTTTCAGGTTGATCATCTTTCTTTAGAACTGGGAAAAGTTAGAGATGTAATTGATGTTGCACAAGGGGTGATGGGAAAAGGACAAAGAGGAAAATCTTCGATAGGAGGGATTGAATTACAGAATAGTGATAGGCAAGAGAGAAAACCAAGAAATGAAAAATGCACCTGCAGTAGGTATGCCACTGTCTGATTATAGTTAGGGTATGCATGGCTGCCATATCCTTTGTATCCTTTCAGTGCTGCTGTCATCTGTACAGTCTAGAGCCAAGCTGCATTGTAAAGAAATCATGGGCTGTATTCCCTTTTTAAAGGCACAGTCTCTGATAAAAGGTAAGTTACAAAAATGCATTGCAGACTGGCAGATAATTATTTTTTGCCATTCAGGGAGTGCCAATAGTCCACTAAGAAGATGAGAACCTCAGATTTTATAAGACCACCCAATACAAATGCTTGGCTGAGCTCCACCACTCATGGGTCAGCTCAGAAGGAGTTCTGTTTTGGTGGATGGGAGTGTTTGTTTTCATTGATTAGCATCTTTATGAGGTGATAATAATTAATTTTTGTTGAATTTCATCAAACTTTGATGTTTATTTACACAGGATTAAGAGGTGTGAAGTGAGAGAAAATTTCTATTCTTTATATTATTAATGGTTCTGCCTAATTGACCCTCAGAAACTTAAACAGTTTGTATTCATATGTAGCTTAGGCAGATAAGTGACAAGTAACATTTGTGCCACACAGGTGCTGGACAATGACCATCTTCAACAAGAGAGAATCTAATGATTTCCCTTGAACATTTAATGGTATTACTATTGCTGAATTCTCTTCTATCAACGTTCTGGGGCTTACCATTGACTAGAAACCGAATTGCACCAGCCATATAAATAGTTTGCCTACAAGAGCAGGTCAGAGTTGGAACTTCTGTGGTGAATAACTCACCTCCTGACTCCCAAATTCTGTCTACCATCTACAAGACACAAAGCAGGAGTGTGATAAAATCCTCTTCATCTTTCTGGATGTGTGCAGCTCCAATAACATTCAAGAAGCTCAATACTATCCAGAAAAAAATCTGCCTCCTTAATTGGCACTCCATCTACCACATTCAACATTTACTCTCTTCACAACTGACACACATTGGCATACACAGCTAAATTTACAAATCTGCACTACTGGTAGGAAGCTTCACTCATTGGGAATGCACATTGGAGAACTGCAAAGAGGGTCCCCATAATTTTCCATCCACGTGGAAAAAACTCATGTAGAGCATACCCCGGCATCTGCATATTTGTTTTAGGTGGCTGAGGCTCCTCCTGCACGTGAAATATTAAAAATTCAATTAATGCAATTTCAGCAGCAAAATAGAAGATCTAAGCCATTAAGCCGGCAACAATACATGGGAATCATTTTAGAACAATCCTGAAGAGTCAAGTGCATGCAGGGAATGATGAACATGACAAATCAGAAGCATGATTGATATCAGCAGCATGCTATCAGCAGCTCAGCCAACTGAAGAATATAAATTCTGGTCAAAAGTAGGAGTGCTCTGGAGGAAAGAGATGCACTCCGCATCAACTTTAAAAATAAATGACCACACATATCATCCTGGAGGCTAATGCTATCTTAGCTGCAGATATTTCTAGAAAACCTGAGCAGAACCTTAACAAGGCCTCAGAGCCATCCAAATGAAGAGACTGATCCTTAACATAGCCCAGCAATAGCAAATGTCTATTTCAGGACATCTGGGATCAGAAGCTCTTGAGGCTTTCTTAGAGCACAGGAGATTAGCCTCTGAAATTTGCCTCATTGTAGCCATTTCACGTTCATAAAACTTTTATCCCAACAATTCTATTCGTATATAAGATGTCCATATATTTAGTGACATTAAATGATGAAAAAAGAGGAATTCTAATATAACAGTACTATCAGCAAAATAAGATTGCAAAGCTTCTACAATTGAAACACATCAGGCAGTATTTTCCCATCCCGTCCTCAACAGGAATCATAGCGGGCAAGGATGTAGACCAAAAAGACATTAACCTCTGGCAGGATCTTACGGTAAGCATGGCCTGAAAATCCCGCCTATCATCTTCCAACTCACAGTTAATATTAGACACAAGATGATTTGGGCAACATGGTGGCACAGTGAATAGTGCTGCTGCCTCACAGTGCCAGAAACCTGGATTCAATTTTGCACTAGGTCACTGTGCAAACTCCATATAGACATTCTCCTTGTATCTGCATGGGTTTCCTTCAGGCACACCAGATTTCTTCCACATTCCAAAAATGTGCAGGTTAGGTTGATTGGCCATGCTAAATTGCCCTTTTATGTTCGGGGGATTAGCAGGATAAATATGTGGGATTATGGGGACAGTGCCTGGGAGGGATTGTTGTTGGTGCAGTCTTGATTGGTCAAATGGCCTTCTTCTGCACTGGGGGGATTCTATGATTTGGTATGCTGTCTAAAATATTTAGATTCCCTTATTAAGAAAATGGTTTATAAGCTAGAGGACCTAATAAGACATACATTTGAACGTGTCTCTTCTTGATTCAGTAATGCTTGCCCTTGGACATGTTCATATGCTCTTCCAGTCATATTTTGAGCTTCTACACAGATCAAGAAACACCTTCAAGTCTAAGAAAACAATTTTAAAACAAATTATTAACCTATATTTTCTCATGAATCATTTCAGCAAAGCTGAAAATCTGCTGCCTTCAGATACTCTTGCAAAGCAGTAGCTAATATATTTTAGTTTGATTACATGTAAAGTTTGGATAAAAATTTCAGGTTAACTATGCTGCAAGAATTCAGAATATTTTTTTCCATCAGTACAAGTAAAAAGAAATCACAATAGTCTACATGTTCATTTTTTTTAAATTTTAACTCAAGCAACAAAACTGTGCATCTGATAAATTAAATAGCAAGCTTAGTTTTAATCCTACTTTTTAATAATAGCTAGGAAGAAAAAGGTATTCTGACTGCACAACCCTGCTGCCGTAGCCTTGCTGCAAGGAGCACCAACATATTGAGGCAGATTTTGACTGTGGGGAGTTAAAAAAGGGTGATAGCGAGTCATCAGCCTATTTTGTATCTCATCTGAGTGAGAGATAAGGGTGAAAATTGTGGAAGTGCTCGTCATAATCTTACAATCCTCCTTAAAAACAGAATTGGAGAATTGCAAATCTTACATTCTTGCTCAAGGATAAACCAAGCAATACAACCACTGAGTTTACCTTTATGGTGTGAAAGCTTTCAGAACTGATAATCCAGGACAAAATGAGTAAACTCTTAATATTAGGAAAGTTCCTGTTAAAGGCATAGAATTCAAAAGCAGGGAAGTTGCACATTTGGCCCCAGCTGGAGTATTGCGTCCAATTCTAATACGACACTCATGGGAAGACAGGAAGGTTTTAGTGAGAGTTCCGGGAAGGTTTATGAATGTTTCTAGGGATAAGAGTTTCAGTTGTGTGAATAAACTGGAGAAGCTATTGTTCTTCTTCTCAGAGAAGAGATGCTGAGAAGAGATTTGATAGTGGTGTTCAAAAATCATGATAGGCATAGGCAGAACAGATAGAGAAAAACTGTTATTTTGGCAGAAAGATCAAGAATTTATGACACCAATTTAAAGTGAATGGCAAAATGAATCAATGGTGAAATGAGGAATAATTTTTTTCCACATAAAGTTGTGATGTGGAATGCACTGCTTGAGATTGTGATGGAGATAGATGTAGTTGTGGATTTCCAAAAGGAAATGTTTGGGCACCTGAAGTGAAAACAAAATTGTAGAGCTATGGAAAAGTGTAGGAGAATAGTTGAGTTGCTCTTGGAGAGGCATCACAGACATAATGAACCAAATGGCCTCCTCCTTTGTGTTGTGTATGTGGCATTTGTCTCTTTAAATCAGTCTGGCTTAATAGGGTCATGTGATTTGAGGGACAAATGAGAACAAGAATGAGTGATCACTCCAGAGGGTTGAGGCCTGTCGGTATGGAGCAATTATGAAGTATGTATGTGAAGACTGGGGCATCCAGAACTGCAAACCTTCTGTACCTAAGTTTCTCTTTTCATTAAATACCTTCCTTGTTCCCAATGAAGTCTGAAGCCTCTCTTAACAATTTCAGAAGCCAGGCATACAAAAGAGCATAATATTGATGATAAGGTAGATCAGTTGAATGTTTGATCAGCCTATTTGTGAATGTTCAGTTTAATTCAAGTTGATAAAGTGGGATTCCTTTGGACAAATAGACACAGCGATAATTTTTGAGGTAGTGCAAGGCCCTGAGGGGCAGTCAAAGAAACCGACCATGGTGTGGTCAGGCAGTAAAGAGATCTGGAAGTATATTTTTAAAAATCAGAATGACAAGAGATTAGCTAATCTTCAGGAACAAGGAAAGAGAAACTAACAAAAAAAAAATATCAGTCTTTTTTAAGTAAAATGCACAACATTTAATGAAACAACCATAGGAAAGAATAAAGGGCAGGGACAAGAATCAGAAAAGACTGCTGATAGAGGACAACTCTTAAAAAAAGGGGGTTCCATAAGTAACACAAGACCTCAAAGGAAGAAATTAAGACCTCAAGGAACAGGTAACACTGTAACTCAGAGGAGATCATTTGCCCAAAAGCAAAAGCAATGCCACATTCAGTGTAGGCAGTACAAGTTCCAAGAGCACAGGAGAGCTATGAAAGACCCCATAATAAGGGCAATGAAAGAATCCAGGAGGCTGAGAAAAGACTTCCAAAGGAAGGCATTGAATGAAGCAAGGAGGGCAGCACTGAATGACCCCAAAGAAGGGCACTGAAAGATCCCAGGTGGTCAACGAAAGACCCTAAATAACTAAATGAAGAACCAGAAGCAAAACTGAGTTGCATCCTATCCTTTTGTATCATAATGAGAAGTTCCTTGAAGTTGTAGCAATAAACTACAAGCAATCAAAGCTATAAATCAGTTAGAAAGTAAGACAAGCCGCAGCAGAAACAGTAAGAGTGAAAGAAAAGTTGGATAAACTTCATTGAGAACTTCAAGTATAAAAATGAGGTACTGGTTTATGACCCTAATCTAAATTAGAAGTGCCTCAGTTACAGCAAAGCTAAACAAAACAGCAAGCACCATAGAAAAGATGAAAGTAGCTTGGAAATCTAGTAGCCCAAGTAAGAAACAGTATAATACTCATCAGTAAGTGGTGAAGAAATAAGAAAGATGTGAATAAAAAGTAAAAAGAATTGAGAGAAAAAGCATAAGTGGAACTCAACAACAGAGGTCATGGTATAGATCTCAAAAAGAGCCAAGGAAATCCAATATAATGGATACTATCACTTTCATGATCAGTGAGAGAACTACTAGTCTCTGATTGAAACACAACAAGGATTTGATCCCTTGCACGCATGTAAATGTCCTGTATCATCTATCTCAACAGTCACTGTACTGTTGAAAGATAAATTAGAGCAGAACTATCATTTACCAGAGCCATACTGGGAATTTGTTAGATTCAAATGAATGATCAAATGATCAGTCACATGAAAAACACAAATGAGCTGGAGAAATTGTCAAAGAAGAAAGAAAAGTACAGCACAGGAACAGGCCCTTCTGACCTCCAAGTCTGTGCCAATTATGACACCTGCTCAAACTAAGATCATATGTACTTAGAGTCTGTATCCTTCTATTCCCTTCTATCCACATATTCATCTAGTTGCCCCTGAAATCCTGCTATGATACCTACTCCCACCACCTCCCTGGGCAGTGCGTTCCAGACATTCACAACCCTCTATGTAAAAACCTTGGTTCTCACATCTCCTCTAAATTTTTTCCCATGCGCCTTAAACCTACATTCCCTAATGCCTGACTTTTCTACCTTATGAATAAGTATCTGACTATCCACTCTGTCCATGTGACTCATAATTTTGTAAATCTTTACCAGGTCACTCTTCAGTCTCTGTTGTTCCAGTGAGAACAAACCGAGTTTATCCAGCTTCTCATAGCTAATACCCTCTAGACCAGGAAACATCCTGGTAAACCTTTTCTGTACCCTCTCCAAAGCATCCACATTCTTTTGGTAATGTGGTGACCAGAATTGTACACAACATTCTAAATAAGGCCTAACTAAGATTCTGAGAAGCTGCAGCATGACCTTCAATTTTTTATACTCAATGTCTCGACTAATGAAGGCAAGCATGCCGTATGCCTTCTTGACTGACTTATCCACTTACGTTACCACTTTCAATGATCCATGGACACGTACACCCAGATCTCCTGCCTGTCAATAACCGAAGGGTTCTACCATTTACTAAATAATTCCTACATGCATTGAATCTTGCAAAATTCTTTATCTCACACTTGTCTGGATTAAAATTCATCTGCCATTTCTCTGACCAAGTTTCCAACCGATCTATATGTTATTGTATCCTCTGACAACCCTATTTTCTATCTGCAAGTCCAACAACTTTTGTATCATCTGTGAACTTACTAATCAAACCAGTTACATTTTCCTCCAAACCATTTATATATACTGTGAACAATAAAGGTCCCAGAACTGAACACTGTGGAACACCACTAGTCACAGCCTTCCATTCAGAAACGTACCCCTCTACTGCTTCTCTCTGTCTTTTCTGGCCAAGCCAGTTCTGTATTAATCTTGCCAGCACTCCTCTCTTCCTGTGTGACTTCACCTTTCCTACCAGTCTACCAGGAGATACCTTGTTAAAGGCTTTACTGAAGTCCACGTAGACAACAACCACTACCTTTCCCTCATCTATCATCTTTGTCACTTACTTGAAAAACCCGATCAAGTTAGTGAGGCGCAACCTCCCCTTCACAAAACCATGCTATCACTAATAAGTCCATTTGTTTCCAAATGTGGTAAATGCTGTTCCTCGGAATCTTTTCCAATAATTTCCCTATCACGGATGTAAGGCTCACCGGCCTATAATTTTCTGGATTATCCCTGCTGCCCTTCTTAAACAATAAAATAACACTGGCTATCCTCCAGTCCTCTGGAACTTCACCTGTAGCCAAGAGGATACAAAGATTTCTATCAAGGCCCCAGCAATTTCTGCCTTTGCCTCCCTCATTGTTCTGCGATGGATCCCATAAGCCCTTGGGGACTTATCTACTTTAATGCTTTTTAAGATGGCCAATATCTCCCTTTTGATATCAACATGACCTGGAATATCTACACACCCTACCCTAGCCAGCTCATCCATCAAGTCCCTCTCTTTGATGAAAACTGAGGTAAAGTTTTCATTTAGTATCTCACCCATTTCCTCTGGTTCCACGCATAGATTTCCTTCACTATCCCTGGTAGTCATTCTGCAGAGAAGCAGAAACCGTCCAGTATTCAAGGACGCTGTGGAGAACATAGCAATGGACAAATTCAAAGAGAAAGCACAACTGTTGAATAAGTTAGGAACTCAGGAGAATTATCAAATAAAAATAAGACAAGAAGGAAGAAATTTGAATGTAGAAGTAGAGTTCGCTACAACAAAAAGATCATCAGATGCATCAATTTTCTGAAAACATACAAAGCATTAAAAATGTTATTAGATGGGAATGATGGATTCAGAGAATCTGGTGAACTAGTGCAATGACAATAATCTCTCTCTCAAAATCAGCAAAATGAAGGAAATAATCATTGACTTCAGGAAGTGAAGTGGAGGACATGGCCCAATCAATATCAATGGGGATGAAGTAGAAATGGTTGAGAGCTTCAAGGTTCCAGCTGTCCAGATCACCAACAATGATCTTGGTTCCTCTGTGCTGATACTATAGTTAAGAAAACCCTCCAATGCCTCTACTTTCTCAGGAGGCTAAAGAAATTTGGCAGGACCACTACAACTCTCACCAACTTTTACAGATATACCACAGAAAGCATTCTTTCTGGATGCATCACAGCTAGATACGGTTCATGCTCTGTCTAAGATCACAAGAAACTACAAAGAATTATAAACAAAGCCCAGTCCATCATGCAAACCAGCCTCCCATCCACTGACTCTGTCTACACTTTTTACTGCCTCGAAAAAGCATCCAGCATAATCAAGGACTCCATGCATCCCAGACATTCTCTCTTCACCATCTTCCATTGGGAAAAAGGTACAGGAGTCTGAGATCACGTACCAACTGATTCAAGAACAGCTTCTTCCCTGCTGCCATCAGGCTTTTGAATAGACCTTCCTCATATTAAATTGATTTTTCCCCTACACCTTAGCTGTGACTGTAACACTACATTCTGCAATCACTCCTTCCCTATGTATGGTAGCTTTGCTGTATTGTGCACATGAAACTTTTCCCCGTTTACTAAAAGTGAGACAATAAAAAAATCAAAAATCAAACCTTTGAAAAAACTCAGAAATGACTAAATTGAATGGATTGCAAAGCAAATGAATGGAATAAAGTTCATAACATACAGGAGCAGAATTAGGCCATTTGGCCCATTGAGTCTGTTCTGCCATTCGATTATGACTGATATGCTTCTCATCCCCATTTTCCTGCCTTCTTTCCATAATCCTTCAACCCATTACCAATTAAAAATCTGTTTAATTCTTCCTTAAATTTATTCATTGTTGAAGCATCCACCACACTTTGGGGCAGCAAATTCCACAGATTCACAACCCTTTGGGAGAAATAGTTTCTTCTCAACTCTGTTTTAAATGTGTTACCCCTTATCCTAAGACTATGACCTCTTGTTCTAGAATATCCCACAAGAGGCAGCATCTGCTCAATGTCTACTTTATTCCTACCTTTTATCATTTTCTTTCCCTCACTTGATCTCCCCTCATTCTTCTAAATTCCAGAGAGTACAGGCATAAACTGTTCAATCTCTAGTCATTTGACAAACCCCTCATCTCTAGAATTAATCTAGTGAACTTCTTCTGAACTGCCTCCAATGCCACTTCATCTTCCCTTAAATAAGGGAACCAAAACTGTGCAAAATACTCTAGCGGTGGTCTCACCAATGCTTTAGATAGTTTCAACAATACTTCCTTGTCTTTATATTCTGTTCCTTTAGCTATAAATGCCAACATTCCATTCATTTTCCTTATTATCTGCTGAACCTGCAGCTAGTTTTCTGTGACTCATAAGCAAGGACAGCCAGATCCCTCTGCACCAGAGCACTCTGAAGTCTTTCCCCATTTTTCTGACCAAAATGCATGACCTCACAGTTATCCACGTTAAACTCCATTGTCACATTTGACAAATACTTACATCCAAGAGAAGGTTGGTTGTGCAAAAGACAAAAGGAAGACATTGGGAAATGAAGCCACCCAATTGAAAGAGATGTGCTGGAGAGAACGAGATAAAGCAGCAATTCAAGCACAGAACGAACCTAAAACTGAATGCCAGGACAAGATTGCTGAATTGGTCATATGCAGAAGATATGCATAAGAACCAATATGAAAATATGCTCGATAGAAATGCCAGGAAGAAAGAAACTTCATTGCACAGCTAAATAACAGATATGGAGTATCATGACCATTTCCTTCAGCAGTTAACAATCTAAGATTGTGCAAAAAGTGTCAAGACTTTAGATTGTGTTGTATTGTGATGATGGTACCTACATGCATTGTAAAGTGCTTGACAAAGAAAAGGATCAACAAAGGATTGGAGAATGACACTATCCACACAGTAAAATATTAGTCAATGCAGTCTAGGACAGAACTCAGAAAGCAGTATGCTGTATGGAAGAATCCCAAGCAAGGAACTGTGCATTGTTGAAACTTTCCAGAAAAGTGTTATGTTAAATGCAAGCCTCATGATTCCTCCATTGAGCAATTACTACACTGATTTACAAATCTATAACTTGTGTGTAATGGTCATTTAAAATGTGGGTTGAATAAATTGATTTTCTTCCCACAGTCCAAAGATATGCATGTTAGATAGATTGGCCATGTTAAATTGCCCCTTAGCCTTCCAAACCTGAGGGGTCGGGGGATTAGAGGGATAAATATGTCAGGTTATGGGAACAGGGCCTGGGTGAGATGCTAATTTGGTACAGACTCAACAGGTCAAATGGCCTCCTTCTGCATTGTAGGGATTCTATGATCTGGAAGCTTCTTGAAAAATATGATTTTTTTAAATCACAATAAAGTGCCTGTATCATCAAGGTTATTATAGAAATTCCATGAGACTTCTCCTAATTGGTCCCTCTGACTGCATGTAAGTTTAATCAAACAAAATAGATCTGAAACAAAAGTGGAGAAGAACAAGTTCTTGGAGACCTGCACAAGGTTAGTGAAAAACAAAGATGAGAATTTCTAACTTTGTGATGCTTGAGAATGGAAGCCAACATAGGTAAGCAATGAAAAATACTGTGGGTGAGAAGGGCTTAGTGTTGGATTGCATTCAGGCAGCAGAGATTCGGTTGATTTTAAGCTTACCTCATCCAAGACTGTGTATCAAACAAGCATTCTAACTGTGGAAAAGAACAGAAAGAGAAGTATTTAATGGAGATGTGACAGGTACAGACAGATAAAAGCGTTTATAATGGAATATAAAACTAAGGTTGCTAAGTCATGATTTGTATTTGGTACACGCAAGTATTATATACACCTTTCTGCAATCTAAGTATAAAATATAGCAACACTTGGAATGAAAAAAATATGCTGCGTAGGTGCACTGGCAATGCTAAATTCTCCCTCAGTAAATCTGAACAGGCACCAAAGTGTGACAACTAGGGGATTTTCACAGTAACTTTATTGCAGTATTAATGTAAGCTTACTTGTGACAAATAAACAAACTTTAAACTAAAAAGATGCCTAGCTCCTCAAATGTTGTGAAGCACAGTTTACTCACAATAATCTTAAACATTTCCATTTTATTATTAGCAATCATTCCTCCTTTTTACTCGTTAATTAATAGTACCTTTTTTTGAGAAAAATGCTCTATTTATTACAGAGACAGGTTAAAAGATTCAGAACACCATAGGCAAATTTCCAGGCACTCAAGTTTGCAATTTGATTAAATAATAAAGTTGTGAAAAGATGGCCCCACCATTTTACATTTTAGTCTATAGCTGGAAAATGTATTTAGCTTTATCAGCATTACAGATTTCTCAATAATATTTTGTAAAATTGTGATAGCTGCTTTAACATTTTCCAAACACGAGATCTTATATGCCGCAGACTACGTAGGTTGGATAAATGTTTAATTTTGCGTTGCATTAACACCAACAAATATATTGTTTTGAACTTTACAAAGGAAACTACTTGGGCTCATTCTTTATCATAAATTTGGTATTCAGAAAAAATAAATATTTTCAAACAAGCTACCCATCAATTCTGCAAATGAACGGACTGTGAGCAAACCTCAGCCACTCATTGATGTATTTAACAATCGCGGGGTAAGCGGAATTACTCACGTTTAACTATTTTGAAATTACTGCCCAATCATCAGGAAAAAAACCGCTGCAGTTTAATTAGTGATTAGGTGGTTGCGCAGCACACCCAGATCAGTCCGCTAACTGCGTTGAACAGATGTTCCCAATTAGCAATGCCCTGGACTCACCAACCTGAAACACGCGGTCAGCCCCACCTCAGTGATACGCACCAACTCTGCCTACCTGTCAGTCATCAGGTGGGACCGCCCTCACCGCCTGTCAATCATCTGGAACCACGCCCCATTCCTGACAATTATCATCAGGGACTGCCCCTCGCTACTTGTCAATCAACAGGAGGGACCGTCCTCACCATCTGTCAATTTTCAGGTGGACCCACCCCTCATCACCTGTTATTCATTGGCGTACCCCTCACTATTCTTCAATCATCAGCAGGGATCACCCTCAACACCTTTCAATCATCAGGTGGGACTGCCACTTACCACCTGTCAGTCATCAACAGAAACCACCCTCAGCACTTGTCCATCATTAAAAGAGAGCACCCCTCTCTACATGTCAGTCATTGAAACGATCACCTGTCTCTGGTGTTGACAGGAGTGCCCTATCACGCCTGCCAGTAATCAGGTGGAACCACCTCTCACCACCTGCCAGTTATCAGAAGCGACCACCCCTCACCATTATCAGTCATTGCATAGGATGGCCCCTCACTACCTGTCCATCATGAGAAAGGACCACCCTCCAATCTTCAGGTGGGATGGCCCCCACTATCTGTCAGTCATTACGTAGGCTGTCCCTGCACCACCAGTCAGTCATCAGGAAGAACCAGCCTATCAATTTTGGTAACTGACATGGATAAGTTTAGAATATTTCATTAGACCAAACAGTTGCTTTGCAACATCAGCATTTTGGGAACCTGATATGTCAGTGATTGATAAGGAAAATTGGCATGAATTAGGCTTCTTATCACCTAATAACTTGCTCTACAGAGTTAGCAATATTTCACCTACAGAGGCTGAAGAATTGCCCTTATTGCTAGCAGCGCTGTTCATGAAAGAGAGGCCCAATCCAGTATATTGATACTTCGACTCAAATAAGCATGTGATTCGGGGATGAGCAAGAATTGATAGCAGTATTTCTGGTTACAAATTAACATACTGAGGTAGTAAAGTTCTTTTCCTGTAGCCAAAGATACCTGCAGTGAAAAATTGAGTCAAAATGCAGATGATGATTGCTTGAATCTCTGAGATTCCTGCTATTCTGAAGATGAGTGTCCTGTCACGTTGCAATTACAGCAAAATAAAATTGCTTCCTATAACAGACAATGCAATTCAAGACTTGTTTAATCTTGCATTTGTGCACAGTGTATTGGCTAATGAGATTAATAGTGTTAGTGAGTGGAAGTAGTGGGAACAAAAATCAAAGTGGTGAACTTACTGCCTTATTTCATCTTGGCCAACATTTCTTGGGACTTACTGCTGGATAGCAGAATGGTTTATATGAAATAATGTAGCTGTTCCACAATATTTCTTAAGGTTATATTGCAGTTCATAAGAGAGCTGCTGGATTTTATAAGAGCCTTCATTTATCACAAAAGCAGCTCCTCTGAAGATTGTCTTTAACAAATGATGCCCAATCAGATATCTATCATAATAAAAGATGTAGTGATTCATGATCATTGCATGGAGTTTGTCACCATAACAATGTTTTAAAAATGCATAGTCATGGTCCCATCCTCTTCAGCCAATTTTGATTCCCCTTCATTGTTCCCTACAGAATCTCCTTCACTTTACATCAGACTTGTGCAAACAGGTCATTGATTCCTACATGTCAATATCAATTACTGATGGATTGTCACTTTTTAAACTTTGTTTCCTTCATTCTGCTCCCTTGGTTGATTCAGTCAAATGATTGTCCACCCAATTTCCATTGATATTCAAACTTTCAGTCCTCCTGATTTGTCCATCTCTGTTGTTTCACTAAAATATGCAAAATTTCCACATACAACTCCTTAGTTTTACCCGACGCTACTCTGGTAGTCCTACATCAGTCAAGTTCATCTCAACTTGGACTTTATGAATATTGTACAAATGCTTCCCAATTGGAATTATAACCAACTCATTCCTTGGTCTAAGTCTGCTTGCAACAAGGACAATTCTTGGACAATCAGGCTAGATCTAAGATTTGACTATCTGATTCCAAGAATCTCATGGTCTTTTGTGCTGAAACTCAGTTTGTACCAGCTATACCTTGCCTTTAGGTTCATCTAAATCACCCACGTATTGCTAAAGACCAACATTTCAAAATTCATCTAGAATAACTTATACCTACTTGTTTTATTTCTTTCACTATGACTGGATCTCCCCTCAGGCTCTATTTAAAAGTGATGAACCCTTGCCTGGGCCACATACCGCACATGTTGATGTTCTTTCACCTAACATATGCTAACGTTCAGTATTATATTGTCCCCATTAGGGACGCAGTGATTGCCTTCTTTAATTTATGCCCTCCTTTCCAAAATACTTCCTCCATTTCACTTTTCATCACTGCTAGTCATTAGTATTCCCCTTAGTCTTCTTGCATCTTTCAATACAGGATGTTCTTAGTCACTTGGTCTTCTTCCACCTCTAGGATTCCTGAAGCCTCTGCTATCATTCAGCTAGAGGCTGTTCCCTACAGCCATTTCAGTACCTGTAGGAGAAAAAAAACAATGCTAGTTCTTTGGCACAACCTCACAATTCTGATTAATTGAATTTCCATTGCTTCCACAACCATAATTTAAGTGAGAAATCAGTCTCTCTTTTTGTTCTTCTAGGACTGATTCCATGTGATTAGAAACCAGCCTTGGAAAAATGAAAGCAAATTGAGACACTTACCCTTTAATATGTACAATATCACTATATACTG
The DNA here is from genome assembly GCA_024679065.1 of Sphyrna mokarran. Classification (NCBI taxonomy): domain Eukaryota; kingdom Metazoa; phylum Chordata; class Chondrichthyes; order Carcharhiniformes; family Carcharhinidae; genus Sphyrna; species Sphyrna mokarran. The sequence continues at coordinate 47,796,808 of JAGIQG010000010.1, forward strand.
AGGCCATTGGCCATCTACATAACCTGATGTCATCATTGAGGGCAATTTAAATGCAAAAAAAAGCCTTAAAAGACATATCTGACTTGTTAGCTGAAGTGAAAGCAATTAAGAACTTGCTGTTTTGTACTCATTGTCCTTGCAGAATTATTCAGCCGTAGTAGACAGTAAACCAGGGATGCTTAGACATTGTTATTATTGTAATAAGTGTCAGTCAGTGCTGGCTATATACTTGAGTGTTGTTACACCCTTGAAAACAAGTTATGTATACATGTGGAAATGGGATTTTTAAATGCAAAATAATAATTCAGTCAAATGAAATTGAACTTGTCACAATGATACAGGAATACAATGCAAGATTTTTTTAAAAACTCTGACAAACCCAAGTATTCTGCAAATGCCAGGGGAAAAATACTATTAATTCAATGCCAAGTTATCGCCAACTGCTACAGAGAGGCAGCAGGAGAATGCAACCTTTTTTAAAGGTTTGTATTATTTGGAAGTATCTGCTTTCTTGCAGCTTCTGTGATGAGGCTATTAGATATAGTATTAGTAGTGATTTTATTATAGTTACAAAGATCACGGAGGATCATCAAGAGACTACCCTATGGGCTTTGTGAAGAATGAGTCTCCTTATTAAGGAGACCAGGAGTTCATCTAATGAAAAGTGAGCAGCGGTATTTTAGATCCACAATCACAGCCTGATTTATGTTATAAATCCAAAACTTAGGACTTGCCATAAACTATGGACACAGGTTTGGTGCATCTATGACCAGAACAAGAAACAATACAATTAAAATCACATTATTATAACTGAGGGTCACATCAATAAGGATGGAATTGCTGGTAAATGGAGAGCTGTTGAAAATAGAGGTAGAATTTCAGTGTGGTCCTAGCTGGATCCCTAGGATCAAATGGGGAAAAAAGGAGCCAGTGTCCCACAGGGTGTAAGTCCAAGATAATGTCGTGACCAAACACCTGAACCTCCTTAGGAGAAGGGAGACCACCCCAGAGAATGCTTTATTACAGGCTATGGAAACGGCTGCTGCCAGCAAAGAACAACAGTTCAAAGCTGACCCAATGCCCATCCCAGTGGACAACAAGGAAACATAATCAATGATGAGATGAAGCTTGAAAAAGAAGCTGTATCAGTGACATTTCGGCACTCCCTCTGGAAATGAAGATCCCCTTTTGGTTTACGCCATCTGTTCTGGCATCACATCCAGTTGATCTTAGATCAGTCACCAAGTGGCAGAAAGAACTAATTTGCAATGAGTTACTGAGGTAGCAGCAGGCCTGAGGACGGCAGGACGCTATAAAGGGCGTGGAGGATCGTCAATAGATTTCCCCATAGGCTTCATGGAGTACAAGATTCCCTGTTAAGCAAGTGGGAGTTTGACCAATGAGGTAAGAGGAGCAGGAGTTTAAACCCATGTTTACAGTCTGAACTAAATGCTGTATATCTGCACTTTAGGACTTGTGTTGTTATAAGCCACAACATTTTCTCTATGTTAAATTCAGCAGTGTGATTCCAGGACATTGGCCCTGGTGAGATGATTACAAAGTGATTTTTTCATAATCCAGTCATGGCATTATTTTCTCCTACAGTGTACTTATTTCCTGTGTGCCAGTTAAGCTGGTATTAAAACAGTGACTCACTGTTTACATAGGGTCAGCCATGTACCTGTGAGGAATTAATTACACACAGCATGAAACAATTATGAGAGTTCTGTCCACCTTTGAGATGGACAGAGATAATCCTAGATAATCCTGGAGGCCAACAAACCACAAAGGGAAGACACTCATGCCTCCAAGCAAGGTGAGGAAATGGCTCAAAGGTTGGGTCTTGAACTCAGCGCTGGCACGGAGTTTGGGACTCCAGAGAAGGGACTGATGATGGAGTTAGAAAGTTGAGGGATTCCTCACCTCCTCCAAACAGTTGGATTCTCCCTCCCCAAAATATTGGACTCTGCAAAAAAAAAATGTTGGATGCTCCATCTGGCTTCCCCCCCAAAAACTCTTGTTCTTTTCCTTTCTCAAACAATTGTGACAGCAGGGCTCAGATACACTTGCCTGGATGGGTGCAGCTCCAGCAACATTGAAGAACCTTAAGTCATTCTAGGTCTATGTAGCCTAAAACCTTAATCCAAATCCTTCAAGATACAATCCCCCCACCATAAGTGCATAATGGTTGTAGTGTGTACCATTCACAAAATGCACTGCAGCAACTTGCCAAGATTGCTTCCACAGCATCTTCTAAACCTTTGACCATTACAACTGAAAAGAATAAAAGAATCAGGTGCATAGGACCACTATCCACAGGTTCTGCTCCATCCTGACTGGGAAATTTTCCTGGATCTTCTCTAGATCACCTGCAGTAATTTCAGTAGAAGATTAACTCTTTTTGATATTTCTCCAGACTCTGTGTCAATCGATTACTGAATTTCTGATGGGAGATTAGGAGAACTTTTCATAAATTTGCAACATTTTTTCTGGCACAATAGAAATTTTACGTGCTGTGTAACACATAATTGCCCTTATGAACAGTATACTAGAGTTTATAGTCAAAAAGAGCTTGAGTGGGTTGAGGTACAGATTCTGGCAGCATTTAAAGTTATGGCGGCATTAGAGCAGTGATATACCACATTAAGTGATGGAGTAATTATGGCGTCAGCAGCTAAAGGTATCCCAGAAATTAGATATAATAATATGTTAGATATCAGAACAAGCTGGAAAAAAAATTGACCTCGAGAAAGGTCTATAGAAAGTTATAATTATACTTGGATAATTAAAAATCTGGTCACAAAAGAAATGCGTGCATAATGGGAGAAGTGAATTTAAAGTATCTGGACATGAAAATCACTGCAAACCTGTTTTTAAATTGGCATTTATGAGCGTATAAATAAATTTAGTGATTTACTTTCAGTTTTTGTAGTTATAAATAGGCCTCAGAATTTTTGAGTTTGCTTTAATCCTACGGCAGTTCAAGACAGAGGAACAAGCCGGAATTTAGGGAGAGTGTGTGTTTGGCAGATCTCTATCTTTTTATGTAAAATTCCACAAGAAGTGCAAATGGCACATTCTTGCACCTATCTCGTTCTGTTATTGCAGTGGGATGATAGCACCCATTGGAACTCCCAACAGAAGAGAATGGGTGTTATCTTTGGTGTCTTGGCCAATATTTGTCCCTTAATCAAATTCAGAAATACAATCATTACCTTGTTGCTGTTGGTGTGAGTTTCCCATGCCCAAAGCAGTTGCACATGTTCTACAATAAAACAGTGATATATTTCAAGAATACTTCATTGGTTGTAAAGTGCTTTGGAATGTCTTGTGGGTCATGAAAAGTGGTCCTTTCATTTTTACTGTTCCTTCACTAGATTAAAAATACCAGAACTTTACCGATAAAATAATGTTGTGGGAGCATCATTGTAATGCTCACAATCCCAAGAAAAAAATTAAAAAATATAGCTTTTCATGTGTGGGTCTAGAGGGTGAGCATAGCATAGTATTACACTGGGGGTGGGTGGTGGTGGTGGTGGTGGTCAGAGCACATTTTTACAGCTGATTCTCTTCTTGACTTCCTCTTGTCAATGCACTTTGCAACAGGGTTAGTAATGTCTATAGTACATCTGAAATATAAAGTATTAGTGACCATGAAGCTATCATTGATTTTCATAAAAACTCATCTGGTTCACTAATGTCCTTCAGGGGAAGGAAATCTGCCATCTTTACCTGATCTGGCCAACATGTAATTTTGAATCCATAGCAATGTGGTTGATTCTTAATTCTCCTTTGTAATGACCTAGCTATAAGATCAAAAGAAATAGGAACAGGAATAGACCACACAACCTGCTTCACCATTTAATGGATCATGGCTGATGTGATATTCCTCACATTCATTTTCCTGTTCTTTCCCTGTAACCCTTGATTCTCTTATAGATCAAAAATCTATCTTTCTTAAATATGCACAAGGACTCTGTTTTCACAGCTGTCTGTGACAAATTCTAAGGACTCACAACCCTCTGAGATAAAAAAATTCCTCCATATCTTTGTCTTAAACTGATACCCCTTTATTCTGAGACTATGCCTTATGATCTTAGAATCTCCCGTGTGGGATAACAATCACACCACACAAATGCCAGGCAATAACCATCACCAATAAGTAATAATCTAACAACTGTTCCTTAACATTCAATAGTTTTACCATTACTGAATCCTCCGCTGTCAACATTCTTTGGTCACCGTTGACCAGATATTCAACTGGACTCACCACATAAATACAGTAGCTACAAGAGCAGGTCAGAGGCTCGGAATATCGTTGCAAGTAACTCACCTCCTGACTCTATAAAGCCTATCCATCATCCATAAGGCACAAGTCTGGAATATGATGGAATGCTCCCCACTTGTCTGGATGGGTGGAGCTCCAACAACATTCAAAAAGATTGACATTATCCAGGACAAAACAGCCCACTTGATTGGCACCACATCCACTCTCTCCATCACCAACACTCAGTATCAGCAATGTGTACAATTTACAAGATGCACTGCAGGAACTCTCCAGATTTCCTTAGACAGCACTTTTCAAACAAACAAGCACTTCCATCTAGTAGGACAAAGGCAACAAATACATGAGAACACCACCACTGCAAGTTCCCTCCAAGCCACTCACCATCCTGACAAGGAAATATATGACCATTCCATCGCTGTCGCTGAGTCAAAATCCCGGAATTTCTACCCTAATGGCATTTTGGGTCAACCCACAGCATATGGATTGCAGCATTTCAAGATGGCAGCTCGATTAGGGATTGGCAATAAATGCTGGCCAGCCAATGATGCCCATGTTCCATGATTGAATTTTAAAAAAAGTGTGGTTGACAGAAGGGAACCGGTAGATGCAGTGTTTTTAGATTTCCAGAATCGTCCAATAAGGTGCCTCACAAAAGATTGCTGCATAAGATTAAAGTACACAGAGTTGGGGGTAAAGTGGTAGCATGGATTGAGGATTGGCTATCTAATAGGAAGCAGAGAGTTGGAATAATTGGGTGCTTTTCCAGTTGGCAATTGGTGACTAGTGGCATGCCGCAAGCATCAGTGCTGGGGCCTCAACTATTAACCATAGACATAAACAATCTGGAGAAGGGGACCGTGTGTAGGGCAACAAAGTTTGCAGATGACACAAAGATGAGTGGGAAAGCAAATTGCGTGGAGGACACGGAAAACCTGCTGAGAGATTTGGATAGGCTAAGTGAGTGAGTGAGGATCTGGCAGATGTAGTATAACATTGGCAAGTGTGAAGTTATCCACTTTGGAAGGAATAATAGTAAAATGTACTATTATTTAAATGGTGAAAAATTACAACATACTACTGTACAGAGGGACCTGGGGTCCTTGTGCATGTATTGCAAAAACTCAGTTTGCAGGTGCAGCAGGTGATCAAGAAGGCAAAGGGAATGTTGGCCTTTATCGCGAGAGAGATGGAGTATAAAAGCAGGGAGGTCTTGCTGCAATTGTACAAGGTACTGGTGAGGCCACAACTAGAGTACTGTGGGCAATTTTGGTCCCCTTATTTGAGGAAGGGATATATTGGCTTTGGAAGGAGTACAGAAAAGCTTCACCAATTGATTCCGGAGACGATGTGGTTAGCTTATGAGGAAAGATTTGAATAGATTGGGTCTGTATTCATTGGAGTTTAGAAGGCTGAAGGGAGATCTTATAGAGACATATAAGATAACGAAGGGGCTAGGCAGGGTAGAAGCAGAGAGATTATTTCCACTTAGAAAGGAAACAAGAATTAGAAGGCACAGCCTCAAAATAAGGGGGAATCAGTTTAGAATAGAGTTGAGGAGGAATTTCTTCTTCCAGAGGATAGTGAATCTTTGGAATTCTCTGCCCATTGAAGCGGTGGAGGCTACCTCATTAAATGTACTTAAGATGCAAGTAGATAGATTTTTGACCAATAAGGGAATTAAGGGTTATGGGGAGTAGGCGGGTGAATGGAACAGAACCACTATCACATCAGCCATAATCTTATTGAATGGTGGTGCAGCTGGAGGGGCTAGAGGACCTATTCCTGCTCTTATTTTTTATGTTCTTATCCTCTCAACATTTACCCTGTCAAGCCCCTTCAGGATCCTATATATTTCAATGAGTTACCTCACATTCTTCTATACTTCTGTGAGTAGAGTCCCAATCTATTTAACCTTTCCTCATAAGACAATCCCATCACATCGGAGATCATCCCAGTGAACTTTCTGTGAACTGCCTCCAATTAATAAATAAACTTTACATAATATCTTTCCTTAAATTAGGGGACCAGAACTGTTCACAGTACATCAGGTATGATCTTACCAGTACCTTGTACAGATGCAGCAAAACTTCCTTATGCTTATAGTGCAACCCCATTGAAATAAGGAGTAAAATTCCACTAGCAACAACTTGCCTTTCTACCAACTTTTCAGTCATCTTCAAATTGGACTACAGTAAATTTGCTTCCTTCCTCCAAGTAATTAATTTATATTGTAAATTATGTATCAAATCATTCAGTGATGGGCAACCAACATTGCCCTTGCCAGCAACACCAACATAATATGAAAGAATGGAAAAAAATTAGGAACTAGGAACTCTGATCAATATTTTTCCTTATTATCTTGAGGCACAAAGGCCAATCACAGTCACCCCACCGCTGAAATTAGTTAATTCAACACAGCTAATTTGTTGTCCAGCTAAGTAGATCAGGCATTTTAAATGTTTAATAAAATTTGATCTAATTGATAATGAATGTGTCTTGAAATGAAAATGGGCGGCATGGATGTCACAGTGGTTAGCACTGCTGCCTCACAGCGCCAGGGACCTGGATTTGATTCCAAGCTTGGGTCATTGTCTGTGTGGAGTTTGTACTTCCTCCTCTGTGGCTGCATGGGTTTCCTATGGGTGCTCTAGTTTTCTCCTACAGTCCAAAGATGTGTGGGTTAGTTTGATTGGCGATGCTAAATTGCCCCTTACTGTCAGGGGTCTAGTTAGGTTAAATATATGGGATAGGGCCTGGATGGGATTGTGATTGGTGCAGACTTGATTGGCCAAATGGCCCCCTTCTATGGACTGTATGAAACAAAACAGGAAAATATCCAAAGTCATTGAAAACATATTGTTTATTTCATATTTGAATCTACTCAAGTAATAAATAGGAAAGCATAAAATCTGACTTATTAAAACAAATATTTTCTACAGCTAAAAGATTGATTTTTTTTCTACATTAACTGAAGGCTTCAGGACAATTATTATTTATATTTATATAGTACTCTTTAATAGTATATTTGCACATTGCATCAGCAGCTTGTACACTGTAGAACTAACCACCTTATTTTGGAGCCAAAAAGTATTGAATGCTACAGCATGTCATAACAGATGTTGTGAGATTAAGCAGTGCTAGAAAGATTACACTTTCTTTTCAATTTCAATGCAATTTTATACAGTAGTGTGTATATAGTAATAATAAAGTGCTAATTTCATTCAGAATACTAGCTGAACAACGGTAAGATATGCACAGAAATAGTTCTATCCCAGCTATTTTCCTGGTATTTAACAATGAGGGGGATTAGAGCAGATCTTCTTATCTCATTGTTGTTGGTGGGAGTTTACAGTCTGCAAATTGGCTGCCACATTTCCCACATTACAACAATGACTACCCTTCAGCCTGAATTCTTCAGCCTGTTAGGCCAGTCATATACTTAACTTTCAATAATGACTGCTTCAAAAGTCATGTAGTATGCTGTTCACCAGCTTTCAGGTATAGTTTAATTTATACTGTATCACTGCCTTTTGATTTGGCTTTTTCTTTGTCTACAGTGCAACAGAAGTAAACAAAATAGAAACTTATTTTTGAGTTGCTTAAAGAATCTCAGGCTACCTTTCATCCCATAGAAGTTAGAATGAAAACTTTGTAGGAGCAATAATATTTCTTCAATGGCTGCAGAAAAATGAATTTTAAAACTAGAATGTTAACACTGTCAAGACTACTCTGCTTTAATGGCAGTTGATTTTAAAACATTTGAAATATCTTTAAAGATCCATAGAATCTTTATAGTGTAAAAGAAGGCCATTTTATCCATTGAGTTTGTACCGACTCAAGTTGAAAGAGCATCTTATTCAGGCCCACCGCCAATCTCTATTACAAAAGCCCCAAGGAGACTCACATTGGATGTCTCCAAAACTTCAGTTTGCTACTCACCATTATACCACTGGAATCTCAAAACACAACCAGTTCCGTACTCATTTTTCTATACAAAGTATGGTCTGGACATGTTTTCTGTACTCCAGGTGATAGACACTGAAAAAGTATTTACTTTTCCCATGTTGTTTTTTCCCCTCACATCTGTCAAATAGTTTAACCTATTTGTCAAAAGTTCTTGATTTATAAACATTAATTATTTCTGGATTAGCACCGCAGTTGCATTGAATAGCTGCTGTACCGAATCATTATTACTATTTCTAACGAAATCCAATCTGCATGCAGCTCACATAAAACTCCTTATCTTAACAATTGTCCTAATTAAAACTTTAATCTAAAGGCATTTTTTAGTGTGAGTGCTTAATCTAAAGTATAATTTACTAGATGTTAATAAATAATTTACTGTAATAAATTAACACAAATGAAACAACATTTAAAAGAGAGCTCCAGAAGACAATTACTAATTTCAAGACTAGAAATAGAGCATTGCAATGTAATTTAACAAAAAAATCTATTAATTTTCTATTCTTTAGTTATGAAGAAACATAACTATTATAACATTCATCGTAATTTTCATATTAGATTTTTGAATATTATTCTGAAAGTGAGTTTAAAAATTGTAAAAAAATCATTAGACTCTAAATTTGTTGCCATTTTTGTATTTTGTATAGTTCCTTTATAATAAAAATTGTATGTGGCAGTTGATTGAAGAGTGCTAATCAAATTCTTAAATAAACCACTTTCTATTTTCTTACAACTTTGATGTAGACATAAATACATTTGTCTTGCTCAGTCATACCTGAATAGAAGGATTTAACAAATGATCGACAAGAAATTGCTGCAATTTTTTTTTTTTTGGTCACTATTCATATCATAATATACTTGTGCTGCAAATTGTTGGAACGTTGATCTGATATTGACGCAACAGGGTCAATTTCTCAGCTGTGATTTCATGAATGCAAAATGGTTCTTCTGGATGAATTGGTAATAGAAAAGGGTAAAGGAAATGAGCAATAGTGAATTTGAGTCAAAATAAATAGATAGAAGAATTAAGAGATGGAAATAAAGTGTCAATTAAGAAACAGAAAGAATAAAATGAGTCAGAGGGGAAATAAAGTAACTAAATAGAACAAGCTAAAGAACAGAACATTGTAACACAGTCTGTTCATAAATTGATATATTGAGAAGGTAATGAGTACCTACCAGGATAAGTGTGTAAAATGTAGAAAACATTCTAAATCCATCTACATTGTCAGGAAGAATGAAACAACTAATGGGTACACATTGCACCAATTTCACAAACAGTTTCCCTTTATGTTGAAAGAAAACTATCTAATGTACATTTGAACATATGACTTTCTGAGTGCTGAAACAATTTTGAAAATGATTGCCCTCCAACAAGAGTATCAATCTCAAAAAAAGCTGCCAAGACATAAAAATATTTCATGAACCCTCATAACAATTCACAGCCTACTTGAATGAGATTCTACACCTTCATTAGTCTTTTTATAGGCCTCCATTGAGTGTCATGTCAGAAACAAAAAAAACATTAGTATAGGTTTTTATGAATTAATCATTATCTCTAATGGCTAAAGTGGGAATAGTTCACAATAATGTAAATTCAGAAATGTCATAATCACCATTAAGTTCAATGGGAAGCATCACACGAGGAGGAACATTCAATGGCCATTGAAAGACTAAAGGCAGAGTGGCACAAACTGTCCAGCAGTTTGCAGAGAATCACATTGCATGGTACATCTCTTTTACTCCAAGAATGTTTGGAAATTTTGGGAACTAATAATAGTATTAACTAGTGATTCTAATGAACAACATCCCAACAATTTCTAGTGAAATGTTTGTAATGGATGATGCAGTGTAATGCAATCTGTTCCTGGTTTATTCCAGCAGTATCACAAGGTAATTGAAATACAGGACTGTTTATAAGTTTCTAAACAATGTTACCGCCAGTGTCTGGGAATAGAGGCAAGTGAAAACAAAATATAAATACCAATTTTTCAGCTTGTGTTACCCGACACCAAATTTATATTGTTGGTAAACTTATGTGAAATGGAAGAATCTTTTCCTGAGGATTTTGCCCCACACACTTTACTCTTGAATAGAGCTATTTCATTTTATCCTGGACCTCAATATCTACAAAGTAAATAACACTGTATTGTAGCCGAGATGATACACATTTAGCATTCATTTTTAGTAAACATATTTGAAAATATTTTTCAGAGATTGAGTGCAATGTTCGAACAAATCATAACTTGCTGGAATCAAAATAATCCAACACTTTCAGATATCGCTTTAAAAATCGCATTTTAAAAATAAATGACTATCGTCCCTGCAGCTAATCCTTAGGCACAACATTAATATAATGCTATAATTTCACACACCCTGAATCTATTCCACTCGCAGACTATACAACCTGAAGGGATCAGTCAGGTGTAATCTGTAGATTACTTTTATTTCCAGGATTTATTTTAGCAAAAATATGTAGCCTTGAAGTGCGATCATTGAAACCAACCGGCCAGATTGGATATGCTCTTGTGGTCAGACGCCCTAGCATTTTTGACAGCCTCGCACACCCTGCAGTACGGCTCCTCCCAAAACTTTGCCAGGTGCACATTGTATCGTCTTCTCCAGTCGAAATATTTTCGATAGCTGCTTGCGTTTTTGTTTAAAAACATCAAGTAGCGGGCCAGCTTTTTGGGAGTCGAGAAGTCGTCTACATGGATAAAGGAATCGGGCGGTATGTACCGCTCATAGTTGGCTCTGCTGGGACCCAGGACTATGGGCACGGCGCTGGACATGAGGGCATTTCTCCAAAGTTTTTCAGTTATGTAGTCCACATGCTGTGAATTTTCGAAAGCCAGATAAAACTTATACGGCAATACGGTCAGGAAAATACTGTCATTCTGCAGCGGCTGATGATATCTCCCATACAAGTCGATGTCCACATACCTATTGAGTCGGTGATAATACTGAACCCGTGCATGGTCCTCATTCCAGTTGCTGATGACCCAAGCCACCAGCTTAGATTTGCTGGGGAGCGCCACCTTCCCCTCTGTTCTTTTTTTGGGGTAGAGGTATCCATAAGGAATGAAGATGTCAGAGCCCCGTTTGTAGGACATGGTCCAGTTAAAAACCCCATTAAGTACTTCCAGACCCAAAGAGTGAGTGGGAGACTCGAAATTCATCCAGACCCATCTCTGGAAAGCGGGTCTGGGTCCCGCAGGAAGCTGGCTCACATTCCCTCCCAGGTCTCGGTGATGTATAATCACAGCCTGGGAAATGGGGTAGAGTCGCCGATCAGTTGTTAACCGGCAGCCCTGTATGTTGTAGGAACTGTAACAGTCTTGGATCTTGCTTTTCTTGCCGAAGGGATACCACCAGATGAGCACCGTCACTAGCGGCGCCTTTCCCCTGACTCCGACTCTCCTCTGTAAAGGATGCGGGAAGTTGACCTGAGGAAGCTCTTGCACTGACCTGTAAAGGGTTAGTAGGATTCCCACGAAAATAGCGAAAGAAAGCCGTCGGCACAGACGCCTATGCATAATTTATGCACATAATCTCAATCCCCCCAGCCACTCTTGAGAACAAAACAAACGGCGAGCGTCTGAGAGGTTCAACAGTCAGCATGTTACAATCAGATTAACCCCAGAGGCGCGTTGTACCAAAAATAAACTCAAGCCTTCAGTAAACCCCGCTCAATGGATCCGCAGGAAACTCGCCAACGCTATTGCCACCCATTTCACCAACACTCTCACTTTGCTCTTTCCCCAGCAAGATACTGACGTGGCATAAACTGGAGAAGCCGGGGCGGAGGAGGCTGGTCGCGACTAACAAAGACTTTATTTCATCGCTTTATCCAGAGGCGGCTGCGAGAATACTCTTTCCAGCTCCGCATAATTCCGGGGCCCATCAGCTATGGACATGGTCTTTAGATCACTGCTCCCGCCGCTGCTCAGCTGGGATTGTCAGCTTCTGTTTGCTGTGGCGTTAATATACACCGAGAAATGTCTAATACTGTTCCCAAGGACTCTGATAATGCTGGAGGGCGCCCCACCAAATTAAACACCTTCCGATTGCACAACTCAGAAAACATACCAAGTTCACCACCTTCAGAAAATGTGCAGCAAACTTTTAAATGTCTGGTTTTGTTTAGTGGCATGTATATAATTGTCAAATTGATTCAGCAAACTATCATGTGACACAACTACACAATTACGTACTTCTTGCCGATTTTTCGGAGTGTGCCTTTTATTCCAATTACTAAATAAATTTAATCCAAATGCGGGGGGGCGGGGAGGGAGGGGGCATTCCAAATAAACGGAACACCACCATTATTCAAGCTTCCATCGCTCCCCAGTCAGAAAATCGCTACATTATAGAAGACTGCCATTTGGATTATGAGTCTGCACTGCCTCTCCAACACAGCATCCCACCTTATCCCCATGACCCCACGCATTTACCATGGCTAATCCCCCTAACCTACATATTTTGGCACACTAAGGGGCAATTTAGCATCGCCAGTCAATCTAATCTAATGGACTGTGGCAGGCAATAAGAACATATGGAGGAAACCCACATAGACAAGGGGAGAATAAGACTATGAAACATAGGAACAGAATTAGGCCACTTGGCCCATCAAATCTGCTTCACCATTCAATCATAGCTGATATTTTTCTCATCCCCATTTTGCTGCCTTTTCCCCATAATCTTTGATCCCCTTATTAATCAAGAACCTATTTATCTCTGTCTTAAAGACACTCAGTGACCAGGCTTCCACAGCTTTCTGTGGCAGAGTTCCACAGATGCACCATTCTCTGGCTGAAGAAATTTCTCCTCATCTCTGTTTTAAAAATCATCTCTTTACCCTGAAGTTGCACGCTCTGGTTCTAGTTTTTCCTACTAGTGGAAACATCCTCTCCACATCCATTCTATCCAGGCCTTGCAGTATTCTGTAAGTTGCAATAAGATCCCTGTCATCCTTCTAAATTCCAATGAATGTGCAAACTCTACACAGTCGGCCAAGGCTGGAATCAAACACGGGCTCCTGATAGTATAGAACATAGAACATAGAACAATACAGCACAGAACAGGCCCTTCGGCCTTCGATGTTGTGCCGACCAAAATAAAAAGCAATGCCCCTCCTAACTAAACCATTCCCTTCTCTTCCATATACTTATCAACTAACCTCTTAAACGCCACCAAACTTGGCGCATCTACAACAGCTGCAGGCAGGGCATTCCACTCCCTAATCACTCTTTGAGTAAAGAACCTACCTCTGATATCCGTCCTATAACTCATACCCCTTAATTTAAAGCTGTGTCCCCTCGTGCTAGCTTTCTCCATCCTAGGAAAAAGGCTATCACTGTCCACCCTATCTAAACCTCTAATCATCTTATATGCTTCAATAAGATCCCCTCTTAGCCGCCTCCTTTCTAACGAAAACAACCTCAAATCCTTCAACCTCTCTTCATAGGACCTGCCCTCCATACCAGGCAACATCCTGGTAAACCTCCTCTGTACCCTCTCCAATGCCTCCACATCTTTCTTATAATGTGGCGACCAGAACTGCACACAATACTCCAAGTGCGGCCGCACTAGAGTTTTGTACAGCTGCAACATGATGCTGCGGCTCCTAAATTCAATCCCCCTACCAATAAAAGCTAAGACTCCATAAGCCTTCTTAACAACTTTATCCACTTGACTGCCTACTTTCAGGGATCTATTGACACATACACCAAGATCCTTCTGTTCCTCAACACTATTAAGAGCCCTACCATTAGCCCTATACTCTACACATTTATTGTTCCTGCCAAAATTTATTGTTCCTGTATGAGGCAGCAATGTGAACCACTGTGCCACTGTGTTGCAAAAACTCAGTAAGAATTTAGCAACATCAATTTTAAATCCAACCGATTTATTTGATAGTAAAATTGCGAGCTTTCGACACTCTGTGTCTTTGTCAGGCAAATGCAGTGTTCTGGTCTGCAATAGCACACATCAGCACAGACAGTCACAGATTGCTGATTAGAATGCGTTAGAAGTGTGTTTCTCCTACCTTAACCTCAGTCAGGAACATATACACTTTAATATGAATGTGCTTACTAAGAATTGCCACCTACTACAACTGCAGAGTCGAGCAAGGATTGCATTACCAGTGACTGTGAGAGTAACTATGGTGATGAATTTCTATACAACTTTCTTCTTTTAGGCTGGAGTTGAAGATATTTGTGGTTTGCCATCCACTGTTCTATAAGGGAGATCATGGAATCTTTCAAGCATGTGGCTTCACTTGTATTACAAACCATGGCATGGTGCAGAATGCCGCTTAGAGCATTTCTTGTGGGTGCTATATATTACTCTGCCATATGCACTAGAATCAAAATGGATTCCACTCCATCAATGTCTAGCTGATGCATGACCATAGGCTGAACATTGCTTTATATTCTGGCAGCAGTCATGGTGCTTTCATGCTATGATAGTCCAGTATGCCAGCTGCATCTGGACCACCATATAAAGGGTGGCGGGAAGGGAGCGGGCATTCCAAATAAACGGAACACCACCATTATTCAAGCTTCCATCGCTCCCCAGTCAGAAAATCGCTACATTATAGAAGACTGCCATTCGGGTTATGAGTCTGCACTGCCTCTCCAACACAGCATCCCACCTTATCCCCATGACCCCACGCATTTACCATGGCTAATCCCCCTAACCTACATATTTTGGCACACTAAGGGGCAATTTAGCATCGCCAGTCAATCTAATCTACACACCAATGGACTGTGGCAGGCAATAAGGAGGAAACCCACATAGACAAGGGGAGAATAAGACTATGAAACATAGGAACAGAATTAGGCCACTTGGCCCATCAAATCTGCTCCACCATTCAATCATAGCTGATATTTTTCTCATCCCCATTTTGGATGACAAGGCTTATCTGCTGACAACATAGCTGATAACTTGGAATACTGGGTACAGTTCTGGTCACCCTAGTATAGAAAGGATACTGTTAAACTAGAAAAAGTGCAGAAAAAAATTACTAGAATGTCACCAGGACTTGATGTTTGAGCTATAAGGAGAGGCTGGATAGACTGGGATTTTTTTTTTTGGAGCACAGGAGTTTGGGGGTGATCTTTATAGAGCTCTATAAAATAATGAAGGGCATAGATAAGATAGATAGTCAACACCTTTTCCCAAAGGTAGGGGAGTCTAAAGCCAGATGGCATAAGGTAAAGATGAGAGGGGAAAAATCCTAAAAGGTGCAGAGAGGCAATTTTTTCACTGAGTGGTGAGTGTCTAGAATGAGCTGCAGGAAGCAGTAGTGGAGGACAAGTAGAATTTTTCTTTTAAACAGTTATGTGAGTAAGATGGTACAGAAGGATATGAGCAATTGGAACTAATTTAGCAGCATGGACCAGTTGGGCCAAAAGGCCTGTTTCCATGCTGTAAACCTCTATGACTCTATGACTGCAGTGTGCAATCCATGCACATGTGTATAGCACACATACAAAGAAAGCCATACTGACGTACAAAATGCAACTGAGCAGATCACCGGCAGGGTGAAACAAGGCTTCAGTATCTAATCTGCAGTACTTGGTAAGAAATTCACCATGGTCTGCATTTGCCATGATGAGGATACCCCTTGCCACAAACTATAAGATGACCAATTGAAAAGTGGGAGCATGGAGAAGGGGAGTAGGAAAAGGAAGAAGAAGAGGAACAGTCAATGCCAACTTGACAGACCTTTTCTGTCTGGGCTGTCCATGCAAAAATAAGCAGGAAGCACAAAGTTGGCATTTTGCCAACTTTGCAATCAGCAGACCCAGCTTAATCACACATAGCAATCTGCACACCTGTTTTTGAGGGCTATCAAATGTAGCCAGTACCATTTCAGGACTTTAATATGGTTTTGCAGAATTTGATATATATTCATTAATTATACAGTGGCTATTCTGATCAGGATGATCTTTTCTACTTCATACAAGTACAGCTACTGTTGTAAATAGGAACTGGAACTTCAAAGTAATCCAATAGTGGACCCTGCTTGTGGAGACATTTTAAACTCTCTTACTATTGGATCAAGATTTTTGAAAGGGCAATGAATCTGTGTAATAAAAGGTTGATTGAATTATTGACTATATCCATGTTTTCTTTTCATTTTCTCCCCTATTTTGCTGTCTCTGAACTTTTGCTGCTTTGTTTTAACTGAATAACATTTTACCTAATACAAATCACCCAGATACATTTATAAAAAAAAGACTGCTCATCTGCTCTGTAATTGTCAACTGAAGGAAAAGGGGGAAAATCAGCATTGACTATATATTCTGCTTTATAGATTCATTGAAAAGTCTTAAATTCCATCGTTTCATAAAACAGACACATTTTGTTAGTGTTGCAGAAAATTTATATATAAAATTAAATATTCTGATTCCTGAGTTTATTTAAATCAGTATGTGGCTATTGGATTTTCAAACAATATGACTGCGTATTAATGCTGAACAAAAAACATAGCAGATTAGGGCGGCTGGCACAGTGGTTAGCACTGCTACCACAGAGCTCCAAGAGCCTGGGTTCGATTCCCGTCTTGGGTCACTGTCTGTACGGAATTTGCGCATTCTCCCCGTATCTGATGGGTTTCCTCCAGGTGCGCTAGTTTTCTCCCATAGTCCGAAGATATGCAGGATAAGTGCATTGGCCATGCTAAATTGCCCCTTAATGTACTGGGATGTCTAGGTTAAAGGGAATAGTTGAGTAATTATGTGGGATTATGGGGATAAGGCTTTGGTGGGATTGTTATCGGTGTAGACTCAATGGCCAAATGGCCTCCTTCTACACTGTAGAGTTTCTATGATTGCATTAGATTATAACATGCCACTGATCAAGGAAAGTGCATTCATAATATAGCCAAGCAGGTTGAGCTAACTTGTCTAACATATGCCAATGTCAGGTATGGGAGTGGGAGCGATTCCGGGTCAACCATGTGATGGAAAGAAAATTGCAATGCCTGCCATCGCTATCCATAGCTCTGGATGTATGTAAAAATGAATGTTGCCACAGCACCTCAAACGCCTTGGGGGGTTGGGGAGGGGGTGGAGGCACTAGTTGGTTCAGTTGGCTAGATAGTTGATGTGGATCAGATTGATGCCACAACATGGTGCTAATTCTGTGAAGTGTAGTAAATTTAGATAAACTTATTTAACTTCATGAGAAGGGCCACTGCATTTTTCAGTAGTAAAACACACCATGACTAAGGCAAAACCAATTATTTTTGGTCAGGTTCTACCTGTTCTACATAATACTGTATACAATGCCCAGTAATAAATTGAATACAGAATGTTGAAGAATAATGTTGAGTTTGCTGTTACTCAGAGAGCCCCAATGGCACTGCAAGTTAGAAGGATTTGCTAGTTCACAGAACTTATAATGTGTCTGAAATGGCACTGTGGAACTGACGTTGATGGTCCTCCTTAAACATGTGGATGTGTAAGCTTGGGTTGTTTGTCTCATATTTACATGCATTTATACTGATTTATTTAGGACTGCTCCACCCAACGCTGCTGCTTGCTTTTCTCTTCTCACCCCTCATTCCTATACTCACAGTGCCTCAATCTTTCCACGGTTGGAGAAGAGCGAAGTAGGTGGTGGGTAGGGAGACAGTTGTGAGAAAAGCTGCGAGATGCTGGGAGAGGCCAAGGGTGAGAGGATGGAGTGGTCGCTGGTGGTACCAGGCATGGGAGGAGCAGATCTAGGATGGGTTGGGGGTGGAGATGTTTAGGTAGCATGAAGGTACGAGAGGGGTGGGGAAAAGGGATAGGATTAGAAGTTGATAAAGGAAAGCACTTGTGAACATCTCAAAGTGATGGTGAGTGCCTGTAAACACCTGAAACAATCTGAAGCAAACTTAACAAAGCAATTGCAAATATTTAAAAGAGTTGAAATAGTTAATTATTGTTTTCAAACTTAAAAAAATACGGGAGAACTGGTACATTGTTGGATTTCGAGAGGAATCCATTCCTCTATAGATGTCAAAGGGGATTCCCCACATCTGTGCTTTGCCACCAAGTCTCATGAATTCCTCTACTGATTTCTCTGTGCTGCAGTCAAGGAGAGGAAGTCAAGCTGTAGTCAATGTCAAAGATAAAATCACATGTACAAGCACTCAATGTGACTCAATCAATCTGGGCCAACTCCTGAGGTTAGTTGGTTCTGTAGCTACTTTACAGCCTTCATATTCAGTTTCAAACAGTAGATCAGTCTTTGTTATCCATGTTGCTTATTGCCATGCTGAATATTTGGCTTTAGCGATCAAGCATTGATCTTGTCTGATTATCAAATAACTAATCTTTAAATAATGAACAATTACATTAACTATTTTGAACTTTTAAAATCCAAAGCACGAAACAGTATTTTTATGTCTATTATTGCTGTACAAGGTACGATTAATTTTAACATCCTATGGTAACACAATAATTGAATTACAATGGCCAAAATTCATCTAACAGATAAGGAAGTTATTCATTTACCTGATGAGGTGGAACATTAAGGAAAGGAAAAGCATTTTAATTTGCACTGATAACTACTATACAGTACATTTTAAATTTGCAGATTCCTGCACTCTTATTAACTGGTGATTAAATGCAGTGAAAAGAAAATCATTTTTTTCTTAAGAGGTATATAGGTGTATTCCTGTCTACAAGCTGCAATAATCAAGTTCTGTAATAGATTACAGAATTTTTCAAATACATACACATTTTAGAGTGAGGGCAGCACGATAGCACAGTGGTTAGTTAGCACTGGTGCTTTACAGTGCCAGGGACCCAGTTTCAATTCCTGACTTGGGTCATATCTGTGTGGATTTTGCACATTCTCCCCGTGTCTGTGTAGATTTCCTCCCACAGTTCAAAGATGTACAAGTTAGGTGGATTGGCCATGCTAAATTGCCCCTTAGTGTCAGGGAGACTACCTAGGGTAAATGCATGGGGTGATGGGAATAGGGGAAGATTGTGATTAGTGCTGACCCGATGGGCTGAATGGCCTCCTTCTTCACTGTAGGATTCTATGATAATTGAATGGTAAATAACTTACTAAAGTATTCAGCTTTAAAATATTAGAAAAATGAAGCCTTAAGTTCCATAATTCAGATGAAGACAGGATAGAAGTAAAGCTTAGAAGTCAATCCTATCTTCTTTACTCAATTTACGTTTTACCCTGTTTATTTAGCTTCCCTTTGATTTTGATGACCACTTTATTTGAAGAGTACTATCTGTTCATAAGTTAAAAGAAAGTACATTTACCATAGGCACATGGAAGTGGTATATGTGGCTAAAAATAACTAAGAATTTCAATATAACCAGTCCTGACCCTCTGATGTAACTTTGCCGGAGCTGGTTCCACCATCCATCTAGCCAAATTATGACTGCGGAGCAAAGAAAGTCTGAAGAAGCTACCGATAAGTACACAATTAAGGACAGTGAATGCTGAATTATGGCAGGACTTTTACAGGTGTTTAATTTGCTGACCATTTGCCATCTGTTGATAGGTTGGAAGCTGAAAATAAAATTCATTACTCAGTCACTTGCAGCAAATCAATTAATCTTGATAGTGAATCCTTTATTGCAATTTATATGGCTAAGGGTAGAATTTTGCAACTAATATGCTAGGCAAAGATCAATTAATTCAGAACTCTGCCATCACAGTGCAATATTTTACCAGTTTGTAAAATTTGGGGTGGCAAAGTGACATAGTTGTTAGCACGGCTGTCTCACAACACCAAGGACCTGAGCTTGGATTACTGTCTGTGTGGAGTTTGCACATTCACCCTGTGTCTGCATAGGTTTCCTCCCACAGTTTAAAGATGTGCTGGTTCACTGCATTGGCCATGCTAAATTCTTCCTCAGTGTACCTGAATAAGTGCTGGAGTGTGGCAGCTGGGGGATTTTCACAGTAAATTCATTGCAGTGTTAATGAAAGACTGCTTGTGACTAATAAATAAACTTTCCTGCATTTCAGGTACAAGTCTGAAGGTACAATATCTAAAGCTAGGAGTTTGCTGCCTCATCCAATGTAAGACAGAAAATCCTGTACATCACACCAGACAGCCTAATACACATTTACTTAGGCAAACACCGGGAATGGTGTTTTGAAGTTGTCAATACTTATAAAACAATGCAAAACATTAAAGATGCAAGTGAAAATGAGGAAGGTGAATTAACATAAACTGCAGCATTTCGACAGGTGAGAGGATGGAAGCACAGAATGACAAGTTTACACAAACAGTTCCCATTATGAATGAAATCACAAGAAGCTAGAACAACATACATACAAATTAATAAATCTCCCATCGTGTTGCACAATGGGAAGCAAGATCTGTACATTAATGAAATAATCTGGATAACAAAATTAGAATTAATTTTTTTTTTGTTCATACTGAACAGCTTAACCAACAAAATCTTTCAGCATCACATTTCATAGATAACAAAGAATACCATTGCATATTCCAACACAGCTAAATTGCCAACACTGAAATAAAAAAAAGAGAGCAGTAGATAGCTTCTTCCTTTGGGAGAGTCTTGGACCAGAGGGCATAGTCACAGAGTAAGGGGCTGCCCATTTAAGACAGAGGTGAGGAGGAATTTCTTTTCTTTCAGAGAGTAGTGAATCTGAAATTCTTACTGCAGAGGGCTGTACAGGCTGGGTCATTAAGCATATACTGCTAAAGGAATGGGATATAAAAATAATGAAGTGTTGCTGCTACAGTACAAGGCATTAGTGAGAATACAATTAGAATATTGCATATAGGTTTGGTCTCTGTACTTGAGGAGGGATGAAGTTGCATTGGAGGCAGTTCAGAGGAGATTCACTAGATTGATTCCAGAGAGGAGAGGTTTGTATTATGAAAAAGATTGAGCAGTTTAGGCCTATAATTTCTGGAGTTTAGAAGAAAGAGAGGAATTTTAATTGAAGACTACAAGTGATAAGGAAAATTGACAAAGTAGATGTGGAGATGATATTTCCTCTTGTAGGGTAATCTAGAACAAAAGGTCATACATAGTTTTGGGTAAGAAATTTAAAGCAGAGGTGAGGACAAATTACTTCTTTCAAAGGTTCATGGTTCAGTGGATTTACTATTCCAGAATGTGGTGAATGCTTGGACTTTGAAGAAATTTAAGGAAGAAATGGACAGATTTTTAATTAGTAAGAGTCTGAAGGG
This sequence comes from Sphyrna mokarran, assembly GCA_024679065.1. Lineage (NCBI taxonomy): Eukaryota > Metazoa > Chordata > Chondrichthyes > Carcharhiniformes > Carcharhinidae > Sphyrna > Sphyrna mokarran. Next base: position 47,818,260 of record JAGIQG010000010.1, read on the forward strand.
CAATTCACATTGTTCTATGAATTTAATAGTAAACTATTGATTTTCTCTGGTGATTTAATGAAACAGGCTACTACTACCACCTAGAAGCCTGTATATGACTTTGTTCAATGTGGTGACTTTGGGGTGACATCGTTGTCCACATGATCTTGATGGGTTGATGGTCAGATTTTGATGATATGTCAAACCATGATGATGGTACCACATTGCCTCTGCGGCCTTCTTTCCCCTTTGTAGGTGGTGAGAAGCACATCTTCCTTCACCTTTTCTCCAATTGGGTACTTTTTTGACCACAATTTGTCTGGCATCGCTCCATGATCTTACCATCTCAGGCAGACATAGCAGAAGCAAGAAGCTCCTAATGCCATTGTTCAAGAGGTCATTGGATCACACAATTCTTTTTGCCACTTCAAAATGGCCATCCATGGAGAAGAAACTAATAAGGTATTTCCTTCTTGCTCATAACAGAGAAAATCTTGACACACATTCTCTTGAACTGTCTACTTCCTGTGGCTCCCAGAGACACAATCTGGTTTTAGACTGTCTAGAGGAACTTCCAACATCACCTTAGCTGCCAGGCAAATTTAAGATAAATGTCAAAAACAACACCAAGAACCTGACCAAAAGATTTGACTCAATACATCACAGGGCTCTGTGATTCCAATAGTCAAGATGTGCAAGAAACTTCATCACATATCTGCTATTGGTTCATGGTGCTATAACTACACTGTCTTGAGTGGGAGATCTGAAAAAGACACATTCAAAATCCAAAATAGTGTCAAGCAAGGCTATGTTATAGTCTCTACCTGACAGTAGCCTCTACCTATTCACCTCAAAGATCAATTTCTCTCTGGTGTCAGGGTTAAATATAGTCTGGATAGAAACTCATAAACCTCCTCCTGCTCCATGTCAAGGCTTAACAGACCATCATAGGTATTTGTCATTTTTTAAAATAATTTGGACGATTTAAATGGCATGGTTAGTAAGTTTGCAGGTGACACCAAGATTGGTGGCAAAGTGGGAGTGAAGAAGGTTATCTAGGATTGCAACAGGACATTGATCAATTGGGCCAGTGGGCTGATGAATGGCAGGTGGAGTTTAATTTAGATAAATGTGAGGTGGTGCATTTGATAGATTGAACCAGGGCAGGACTTACACAGTTAATGGTAAGGCATAGGGGAGAGTTATAGAACAAGGGATCCGGAGAAAAATTAATAGCTCCTTGAAAGTGGAGTCACAAGTGGACAGGGTGGCGAAGAAGGCATTTAGTATGCTTGGCTTCATTGGTCAGAATGTCAAATACAGGGATTGGGATGTCTTATTGAAGTTATACAAGATATTGGTAAGGCTTGGAACATTGCGTATAGTTCTGGTCACCCTATTATAGAAAGGATATTATTAAACTAGAAAAGTGCAGAAAAGATTCACCAGAAGGCTAGTAGGGCTTGTTGGTTTGAATTATAAGAAGAGGCTGGATAGACTGGAACATTTTTTCCTGGGACACAGGAGCTAAGGAATGATTTTATAGAAATCTATAAAATAAGAGGGGCAAAGATAAAGTCAAGAGTTAACATCTTTTCCCAAAGGTAGGGGAGTTTAAAACTAGTGGGCATGGGTTTAAGGTGACTTCTGGATCCAGCTCCAGATTTATTCTTTCTCCTGTCTTCTGACTCTTACCTCATGTACATTCTGAGTGCTGGAGCTTTCAGCCATCTACACTCTGCTACCTTGCAATCTCTCTAAGAAACTTTCTGACTCCATCTCCTCCTTTGAATACCTTATTAAAACTGATCACATGTTTAAGAGAAACAAGCATTCAGCTCTTTTAAATGCTCCATCAAGGTTCAATATATATTTTCCTCTCATTATTAATTATTTAAAATGCTTTGGTGCACTTTAGTGCTTACATTTTTAGTAAATTGGTATCCATTGAAACAGAACCTCAGGAATAATATACCTGAGTCATCAACACCACGTTAAAGTCCAACACATTTATTTGGCAGCATGAGCTTTTGGAGCACTACTCCTTCATCAGGTGAATGCAGGATTTGTTCACAAACAGGGCATATATAGACACAAACTCAGCTACAAGATAATGTTTGGAATATGGGTCTTAACAGGTAATCAAGTCTTTACAGATGCAGACAATGCGAATGCAGAGAGGATTAAGCACAGGTTAAAGAGGTGTGAATTGTCTCAAGCCAGGGCAATCAGCGAGATTTTGCAAGCCCAGGCAAATCGTGGGGGTTATAGATAGTGTGGCATGAACTCAAGATCCCAGTTGAGGCCATCCTCATGTGCAGAACTTGGCTATCAGTTTCTGTTCAGTGATTCTGCATTGCCTGTCTTGAAGGCCGCCTGGAAACTGAATGCCCTGGACTAATGAAATGTTCCGCGACTGGAAGGGAACATTCTTCCTGGTGATTGTCGAGTAGTGTACATTTATCTGTTGTGTTCACAAACAGAGCACATATAGGCACGAACTCAATTTACAAGATAATGGTTGGAATGTGAATCTTTACAGGTAATCAAGTCTTAAAGGTATAGACAAAGTGAGTGAAAAGAGGGTTAAACACAGGCTAAAGAGATGTGTTTTGTCTCCAACCGACAGTTAGTGAGATTTTGCAAACCCAGGCAAGTCGTGTGAGTTACAGATTGTGTGACATGAACCCAAGAACCCGGATGAGGCCATCCTCATGTGTGCGGAACTTGGTTATCAGTTTCGCTCAGTGATTCTGCATTATCGTGTGTCTTGAAGGCACATTTAAAACGCTTTCCTGAAGATCAGAGGCTGAATGCCCTTGATTGCTGAAGTGTTCCCCTGGTGAGGGAATCGTGAAACTCACTGAAAAAAAAACCCAGCTTCTGTCACAACACTACAGACATCTTACAAAAACTCAGCAAACATGGGCAGTTGAACCAGGAATACTCTTAATCACAATGGATGTCTTGGCACTCTACATCAGCATCACCCACCATGATGGCATTACTGCAAATGATTCAGTACTCAATGCCAATAACTGTTGATCTCCTGATGCAATTCTATAATTCATCTGCTTCATCCTGGACCACAATGTCTTCATTTTCAACAACCAGTTCTTAATTCGGACATATGGAATAGTCATAGGGACCAAATTTGCACCTCAATATGCCAACATCTTTATGCACAGATTCAAACAAGCACAGGACCTTCAACCGGTGCTATACACTAGATACACTGATGACATTTTCTTCCTTTGGACTCATGGTGAACAATCACTGAAGCAACAATATGATGATATCAACAAGTTCCACTCCACCATCAGATTCATCATGGACTACTCTCCAGAATCGGTTGCATTCTTGGACACGCACATCTTCATTAAAGACGGTCACCTCACTCTACCACAAGCTCACGGATAACCTCACAATACTCCACTTCTCCAGCTTCCACCCTAAACACATTAAAGAAGCCATCCCAATGGGCAAGCTCTCTGTATACACAAGGTCTGCTCAAATGAGGAGGATCATAGCAGATATCTACAGAAGCTGAAAGACGCCCTTGTAAGAACAGGATATGGCGCTCAACTCATCAATTGACAATTCTGACATACCTCATTGAAAAACCACACCGATCTCCTCAGAAAACAAACATGGGACGCAGCGGACAGAGTACCCTTCATTGTCTAGTACTTCCCCAGAGCGGAGAAGCCATAACATCTTCTCCTGGAGCATTCAGCATGTCATCGATGAAGACGAACATTTTGCCAAGGCCATCCGCACACCCCCACTACTTGCCTTTAAACAACTGTGCAACCTCCAACAGAATATTATCCGCAGCAAGCTACCCAGCATTCAGGAGAACAGTGACCACGACACCTCACAACCCTGCCAGAGCAACCTCTGCAAGAAATGCCAATCATTGACACGAATACCATCATGTTTCGTGAGAACACCATTCAGCAGGTACACACAGTACATACTCTTACAACTTGGCCAATATTGGAAAGGATGTCCCAAAGCTTGGTACATTGGTGAGACCATGCAGATTCTACAACAAAGGATGAATGGACAGTGCTCGATAATCACCAGGCAGGAATGTTGCCTTCCTGTTGTGTTGTGAGACTATTTACTGTGCCTACCCCAGTCAAACACCGGCAACTCCACATCTTGAGTCATCAAGGCATGTTAAGAAGCTGATGTTCAAAACACTTTAATACTGAATTTTTCTAATCAGTTCTATTCACTTGTTGATGTTAAATATTATTATATTTCTTTAATCTGAAGAGATAGAAAGGTAAAACTATAGTTCACAATTACTACTTATTAAAAGAGAATATATATTCTCAATTTCCCCATTAATCCTCAGTTACAGCTTTACAATAATGAATTCTCACATATTTTTAAAAGTCCAGAACTCTGATGAGAATGAGGCCATAGATTGTGACAATGCACATTGACCTTTCAAAATAATTTCAAAAACAATGGTCGATTTTGATGCAGTCAAAAATGTGAACCAATATTTTTGAAGACCTATTCTGATACATTCTTCTCAAGGTCAGGTCAATGGTTGGTCCCTGTTTTCATGATAAATTTGGTCCTGGGCTTTTTCTTTAGGACAAAATTCTTCCTCCATTCTTGCACCAATATCTCATCAACACTGAATTTCCTTGCTACAGCAGTTATTTGATGAATTAGAAACTGTTACAACTTTTAGCTTAAAAACAGCTTCTTACTTCATTTTTTTTGTAAGAGAATCCATTTTGGTTTGTGAGTTGCCATGTGCAGTCTGCTATGTGGGTGTGTTTTAAACTTGCACACATTTTTTTCATCCTTATTGTTGCTTTATCCCAGATACTGATCTATGAGGCAACTCTAACCCAACATGTATTTTTGAGCTGAAAATTGAGGCTGACTCTTAATATGAATAAAACCTAAACACTCATTCATTAGTTGAAAAATTGGGTGGAAGGAGGGGGTTGTGGCTGTCAATTTATTTGCCAAATATAAGCCCAAACATATATTTTGGAACTGAAGAATGTGCCATCTTATTCATTAGCCTGACTGATCCACTGCAATCTATATTAAGCAGGAGAAACATTTTGGGAGAATTATGTTCTTTTATAGTTTATGGATGGAAAAGTATCTAGCACATTTTCATCAGTGTTGATAAGCAAAGTCTGCTCAATATTATTTTCGAAATCCCTCAGCTTTGCAACACAGAGTAATGTACCCTGACCGTAATGATTAAATAATCATTAAATAATCATTTCAATTTTCTCACATTAAGCAGGCCAGTTATTTTGGGCAACTCAAGTTGCTGTCCCGTCAGTCATTAAATCTTTGCTTCTCTGACTATTTTCCTATTCTTTGGATGTGGGTATCCATTGAGTGGCTTGCTAGGCTATTTCTGAGCCAGCCACATTGCTGTGGATTTGGCTGGCTGATTCCCTCCCCTAAAGGGCATTAATGAACCAAATGTGTCTTTTACAACATTAATTTCATGATCATTATTAGACTTTTAATTCCAGATTTATTTTACAGAATACAAATTTCACCATCTGCCAAGGTGGGATTCAAATCCAAGACCTCTGTGTTTGTTTTTGTTTCAGAAACTGGCCTCTAGTAGAAAATGGGGTAAAATTCTGATTTTGGGTGTGCAGGGGTGGGGTGGGGGTCTGTGTATGGGGAAGGAGGGGTGGGCCCTTAACTGATAAGGAGATGGATTTCTGGGTTTCCTATCCAATTAAAGCTAGTGCAGATACGGAGTCTGGTTAAATTAAGCGGAGGACTAATTAAGGCACCCATGGCAACCATCATTGAGATTCCTGAGGGAGAAAGTTTGTGCCAAAGCCTTTCACTGCAACACAGCGGGAAGCAAGACATCACAGAAGAATCAAAGTTTTAGTAACCATGAGGGAAAGAATGGAGGTCCTTTTCATGGAGGGTGACAGGAAGAGACCACTCGTATGTAGGAGGGTCACCTCTGTATTCAGCATGAACCCCGTCTGCGTCCAATTCTCGTTCCTCTTAGACCACCTGCTCCTCCTCAGCGAGTTATCCCATTCTAGAGCCTCACCTTCCCCAAGATCCACATCTCTCTCTCTGCAAGCCGCATTATGGAGGATGCAGGAAATATTACATGGCACCACTCACTGGTCCAGTCACCAGAGCCCTCTGAGCCTGATTCAATGCCACATCAGTGTTGAATTTGATGTGCTGAGCAGTCTTAGTAGAGAGAGCATCTGTCCCCTGGGTGAAGCACTGGAGTGCAGCCACCTGTAAGTTGCCTTAGAGGTCTGCACTGACAAGGGCACAGACACATGTGACTATTTGCTTAGAGAGTTGCAGTCTCCTTTGGCACAACGTTTTAGCCATGTCCAGAACTTGTCACTTCTGCCTGCAGATCTTGTGTTTAGGGTAGTGACTCCCTCTCCTTGATGTCCCTCATGCCTCTTCCTGACCTTCTGCTGTTCATATCTCTGTCCTTCCTGTACAGGCTACTACTCCCCATCTCCAATGGTCTCCATTTCTGAAGGTAAAAGACCCATTTATTTCAACAGCTCTCTACCTGGTACCCAGGGAAAGTCCCAAGAAACTTGTCCACTGCTCTGATAATAGGAGGGTGATGACTCCCTGATCTATCAAAAATCTTAATGCCTACTCCTCCCCTAACCTATGATAGGTTGCTGCATCTTTATCTTCAATGGGGTTATCCCCCTACCCACACAAGCCTTTTGAAACTCTTCCGACCTTCCATGACTTGTTCCCAAGATAGTTCACACCTGCTTCAGTTAATCTGAGGCTGGCAGCTCCAAAACACCAACTGCCCCTAGAAAAATGCAAAATATTAACGGACTAAGGCTTTTAACAAGCCCTTATTTGTCTTAATTGGCCTGTTTCGGAGCACAGGTGAACATGCAGGTCCGTGTTTCCCCTGGCCTTGACAGGAGGACTTCATGCTGTCGGAAATTGAGGCAGGACATCTGGGCCTATGTTGTAGCTGCCATTTTCTGCACTGCCTAGTTTCATTCTGGCCCATGACCTGAATTTAAATTACATTAAACAAACATTCATTATTTGAATGTACTTAGTCCTCTTGTGAAAACTATTGGGAAGTCAGTGGATGTTTCTGAATATAATGAGTAAATTGTATTAGCAGGTCATCTGCCCAGTAGGAGAACAAAGCGATCTGGGAATATAAACATACAAATAATTACACTTAATGATGCAGTTTAATAAGTATATAAAAAAGCAAACCCAGCAAAAATGGTTTATTTCCAGAAGTGTAGAATTGAAAAGTAGAGGAACAAAGTTAAATTTGTTTAACCACACCTGGAGCTTTACATTTCTGGTCTCCCTATTGTATAGGAGGCATTGAAGAGAATGCAAGAATGGTTTACACTGAAGACACCAAAACTGTAAATGTATATTTATCAGAAAAGGATAAGCAGGCCAGTTCTCTTTTTCTGAAAGGAGGATGAGGGAGTGACCAAATGCAAATAAAATTATGAAAGATTTTGTTAGAGTAAACACAAAGCATTTCCACTTAAGTGGAAGAGCAAAACTAGATACCATCAATAAAGAAATCAAATAGGGAATTTAGACAAACTTTCTTTACTGAGCGGTGAGGATGTGGGACTCACCATCACAGAGCGTAGTTGAGGTAAATGATAGAGATGTGTTTAAGGGGATACTAGAGGGATAAGGGAATTATGTTCAGTTAAATGTTGAAGGATGAGAGCACCTCAAATGAGGCATAAACGCCAGCAGGCACTGGTTGGCCAAATGTCCTATTTCATGCTGGATTTTCTATGTAATTCTATTCATGGATATTGAATGAAAAATGTATCAATTTAAATTTCCGACTTGGAACAAAACAGACAAGGAATTTGAGAAGTCCATCTTCATGCAAATGTTTCTCCGACTTGGCATCCTGAAGATGGAATGCTTCCTATGGCACATAATTCCTAACAGATGGAGATATTTGAACAGATCGCTTAAATGGGTACTGTACAAATGTTCATTGCAGGGTATTACCAGTAGTCCTAACTGCGTAAAGTGTACAAACATATTTTTAACATTGAGGCTTTATGGAGCAATTCAGTAGGATATTTCTTTCAATTAAATAATAGAAACATTAGCTGTTGTATTTGGTATTATGTAAATGTTTATCATAGTGTCACTAATACATGTAAGAAGTTGTGATCAGATGGAATATGGTCAGACAAGTTTAAAGATGGTAAAATATTCTAACTTAAATTAATAACTTTCTTAATCACATACGTTTCACCATTAGAAACTACATAATACCAAATTCATTTCAGAGAGGAGGTATTAACATTTTCTTTCAATCTTGTCCTTTCTAATGATTATTGAAAACTGTATCATGTTAATTTATATGCATATTTTACACATTAACTGTTAAGCACTGAAAAACTAACAAATAGTTATTCATGTGCTCTCTGTTCAGGAGATAACTGTTTAAAATTTGATACAAAGACAGAATTAATGGCTTGAAACCTCTGACATACAATGGAGTGTGAGTTTTTGAGAGAGGGCAAATCAAGCAGGACATTTGATGCTGATATTGAGAAAAATATACTGGAGCCTTTTTGCAGCCCAACAATTCCTTCTCTCTGCACTGCCAGGTAATTTTGAAAACTGTTGTTTTTTGGTTCATTGGGAAAATTGGTTTATCAATTGAAATAAAATTTATTTTAAATAGGAACAATAATATCCAGAGTGCAGCTTATTGCGGCATATGATTCATAAAGGCAAATGAAGAAACACTGTTGATTTATTTATTTGAGATTTTTTTTACAAAAAAACACCACTTTAATGATGGAGAAATTTCTACTTAGCATCAGCAGTCTGTCCATTTTGCTGTCTTTTCACAGAAACATGAAAGGAATATAGGGTCTTGAATTTAGAAAACGGTTACATGGTGCAAAAGGAAATGAAGCAACTAAAAGGGCTGCCTTATATGTTCCCCCCAATCCCCTAGATGTATTTCTGACAAAGGAGTAGATAAAATATAATGTATGACTCTCACTCCCACTCCCCCCACCATTTTCCCATCCACCCCCAGAGATCACCCCTTTAATATGGGAATGGGGTAGGCAGGTACCATTATCAACTTGGTGTTTAGCGTGGGTAGATTGGCAGAGCAGGTAGTCAATTTTTTTAACTATATTTATCAAAGGGTGAGGCTGATCTTTGGGGCTGCCCTTTGCAGATTACATTGTTATGTAGGACTGTCAGGATTGTGACAAACTTCAATGGGCAACAAAAGTGTTGGAGAATGATCTAAAGAGCTTCACAATTTAAAGAATCAAATGCCTTGGTTAGATTGATGAAGGCAAGGAACAATTCTTAGTTTTGTTCCTGGCATTGTTCTTATATCTGCCTAGCCACGAAGACCATGTCTGCAGTACTCTGGGATCATCAGAAGCCATTCTGGGTTTGCACGAGGATCTCCTCAGCAATAGGACAATGACAGATCAGGAAGATGCGGACTAGAATCTCATCCATGATGGACAGGAGGAAAACTCCCTGTAGTTTTTGCAATTCTTGTGGGTAGTAACGATTATCATGTTCTTGAGATCCTGGGAGAAGTCCTCTTTGACCCAGAGGCAGAAGGTGAACTAACAAAGTTGTGATGTGAGCTGATAGTTGCTGGCATAGTACTCCTCTGCAGACATACCACTGGCCTGGTGGATCTCAGGGGGAAAACCACTGACCTGGTGGATCTCTGCAGGCCTTCAAACTTTATTAACTTTTAGCTGTTGGATGGCCCGCTCAAGCCTGGAAGAAGTTGCGCTGGCCTACGTGGGCCTGCATCTCATGTGGTTTCTCCACCCATCAGTTGTTCTCCATGTCACGAATGTGACACTGGAACTCAGCCTTCAGTTGATAGTATACTGCTGCATTTTGCTGGGTACATGGGTGACTTTGCAGAATGAAGACTACTTACTTCCAACCATGAAGGTTGTGGATGGATCATGGTATTATTGGCATTCCCTATATCCACTCTTTCATCAATTCCCCAGTATGTCTCATCTTCATTCCCTTCCATGTCTCACTCTTGTCTCTTCCTTTGACATGTTCCCCTATGCTCCTCCCTTCTCGACATGTTCCCTCTACTCCCAAAATGTCGATCACACTCGTCTCTTCACCAACATCTTATTAGCTCTCCTCTCTTTCCACTGACATGTCTCTACTCTCTTCTCTTCCGCAAACATCTGGCTGAAGGCATAAGTTTATGCAACTTTAACCTTATGATAAAATTTACATTACTTCAATTGTTACCATAAGTACAGTGCAGATCTTTTGCTTTGCACTTAAAACAATTAGGAATACACTCCATTTGGACAGTGAAATACCTTTGTGATGTAGTGTATGACAGAAAAGCATATGATGTATCATATATATTTCATAAAATCACCAGTAGTTTAATACTTCTGCATTATTTTCCAAGCAGTACTTCAACTTGCAAATCACTCATTAATAATGCATTTACAGGGCTTAGTCTGAAATTGAAGCTCTCCCCAAGCTATCTTGTTCTAGCAGCGTGCGAACAGACTGGTGTGTGTCATTGAGAACTTAATCCATTATTAGACTGCCAAACTCAAAGTGAAAATTGCAAAAACTGTTACAAACTTATTCAGAGTGAAATAGAGTAGTTTATAAATTTACAAATAGTGTTTGACAAAACAGCAGCATGCAGGAAGATGTATGATGAACAGTTTCCTGGTGGTGTAATTAATCATAAAGAAGAAGGATTTTCTTGTGGACAAGTGTCAAGTTCCCAATAAACTACAGATGCTTTCGTGCTGACTGGATGAATTAACCTTCAGTATCTGCAAGCAGTTGTCCCAATAATATGAAAAATTTGCTGAAGCTCTATTGAGAGAGATTGGGACAGATATGACATGTTAAAGTAGATAAACTGCAGTATAATAGATATGGTTATGAGTTTATCAATGCAGGAAACTTATTTGCATCCATTATATGATTCTGTTTGGACATGTCTAGTCCAGTGCTATTTGCATTAATAAAAAATAAGGTAGTTTGCTGTTTTAGCTAATTTAAAATATTTTTTTTGTAGATAATTTAAATAGAGAGAATGAATGGTGAAATGGGAACAAGTGGGAAACTTAAATAGATTATTCACACAAATATATACTCTGAACGTAGAGGTGTGTTTGACAGAATGGAAATTCACTGGTTGCAGTGAAGAGAAACTGATGTTGGAAAAGAATTCCACATATGCTAGCTGGGAAATGGTATGCTACTTTGGGTCTGGCACTGCTGCTGTAAATGCTTCAACACAAAAAAATCCTCAAATCAAGACCTAGGAACTAACTTAGTTTTATTTTTTTAGAAACACTTGAGTCTTCAGCTGCATTTTTTAATAAACAGAACGTTGATAGGGGAAACACGTTATCGTTTTATTCATGAAACCTTGTTATTCACCTTCTTGTATCAAGTGACAGTTACTTTACAGTTTTTCATAAAATATACATTATATTCATGTTAATTTTTTTCAAACAACCTTGGGTAAATGAATTTTAAAAAATGGCCTATTTTTGAAACAGCTTTCCTGATCAAAGATGAGAGAGATTTACAACTATCTGAATTATGGCATCTATTAGCATTCAATATAATTCCCTGCACTGCCCATGGCTATCTTCAAAAATATTCCATTGGTCCAGAAATTGTGATTGATAATGCACGTCAAACTCAATTTCTAAAGTGTGTGTGTGTGTGTGTGTGTGTGTGTGTCCTGGTTCCCAAACCAGCAACTTGGACAGTTTCTCTCTCTAGCCCTGGAATTGGAATAAAATTGGAAACTGAAAACAAACCCTGCATTTATAAAGTAACCACATGTGCCCAAATAATGTTTCAAAATTTATAGCTAATAAAGTATTTTAAATATAATCACTTGTAACAAAGGATATGCAACTTCCACTTTGCTATTTATAGGACCTTGCTACATGCATTGCCTTAATAACTAGACAACCTGGTTTTGAGTTGTAGATTCAGAGATAAATATTGGCCAGGACGCTGACTGCTCATCTTCAGAATAATACTATGGGATCTTTACTGTTCACCCAAGAGGTCAAACAGGGCCTCAGTTTAATGTCTTGTTAGAAAACAATTAGTTGAAATTTCTGCAAGCCATCAACATAAAAACTGAAAACAAAAAATTGTATTCTCCCACAGATACTTAAGAAAATGTTTTAACCTAACATTTGTGTAAATGGAAGTATTGTCTGATTTAGTACTAATAAACATCAATGCAAATATTCTGCTTCTTTAAGCTTCAAGATGTTTTTAGATTTTTAAATTAATAAACGGCTATAAGTTTTGATGTTTAGGTGAATGGTTCCATGACTGTACAATGAACAATAGGGCGACATCAACTATATCATCATGGCTCAGGTACAGAATTTGTGCACTTTTCTGTAATTTCAAAGAGATAGTAATAAATGTTTGTCCTCTGAGCAACATCATAGGCTGTCTCACCCAAGTTGTTTTTTAGATCTGAATTGATGTAGCGATTCATTAACAACAATTCAATGGTTTCCTTTGTGCCTTTACTTCCTGAAGCAAGATGCAATGCTGTCTGCAAACCATTGGTCTGGGCATTGATGTCTGCTTCATGCTGCAGAAGAAATGAAGCTATTGCTGCATTGTTCCATTTACAAGCACTGTGCAAAGGTGTCCAACCATCTATAGTACGAGCATGCACATCTGCTCCATGAGCTATCAGCTCACGAACAACCTCCATATGATCACTGTAGGCAGCCCTATGAAGCGGTGTGTAGTTGTCATCGTCTTTAACATTAACCAGATTCGGATTTTCAGAGAGAAGTCTGCTTACTATTGAAACCTACAAGAAAACAAAATCATTTTAATATTTGCTGTTGCACTTGAGTGATAGCTTATTTCTTGCGTATTCTTTTCACTTGCATATCATGGAAAATAGGAACATTCACAGCTAGTGACAAGTTAAGTTTATTTATCATTCACAACTAAGCTTATATTCACACTGCAATGAAGTTACTGTGAAAATCCCCTAGTCACCACACTCTGACATCTGCTTGGGTACACTGAGGGAGAATTTAGCATGGCCAATTCACCTAACCTGCACATCTTTGGACTGTGGGAGGAAACTGGAGCACCCGGAGGAAATCCCACGCAGAGATGGGGAGAAAGTGCAAACTCCATGCAGACAGTGACCAAGGCTGGGAATTGAGCCTGATCCCTGGTGCTGAGAGGCAACAGTACTAACTACTGTGTCACCCTTAGTCTTTCAAACTTGCTTTTTGAAATTGTTTACTATGTACATAGATGATTTGGAGTTAGGGACCAAGTGTAATATGTCAAAAATTCACAGATGACACAAAGATGAGTGGCAGTGCAAAGTGTGCAGAGGATGCTGAAAGTCTGCAAAGGAACATAGGTAGTGTAAGTGAATGGGCAAGGATCTGGAGTGCAATGTCATCCATTTTCTGTTCTCTAGCAGAGTTTTTGGAGAGTGGCTGGAGAGAATCCTGACTTGCAATTTCTGTCTTGTACTTTATTTGGTAGAGTGTTTATTTCGGCGCTCCGTAGTGGGAGATAGGCGCGGGGGGCTGCAGGGAAGGAAGCGCGGGAGTGTAAAAGGAAGGCCGAGGTAAGACAGCGGGCAGCATCGGGAGCGGGCAGTGGAGTGAGACGGGAATTAGAGTGAGAACAACAAGGGCTTAAGCTCACTGGGCTTGGGCGAGCGCAGGCTTGGACACGGTGAGTAACGTGCTTCCTACCTAAATCACCTTTAAAGGGGTATACAAAATGCCACGATACTTGGCCAAATGCTTCCACTGTGTACGCTGCCATATGTGGACCTTCTTGGAGGCATCACGTCTGCCGAAGGCCCACATATGCGCAAAATGTTTAGAACTGCAACGTTTACGAGCAAAGTTGAGACAGCTGGAGCTGCGCTTGGAGGACGTGTGTCTAGTGAGGGAAAATGAGGATACAATGAATAGGGAGGGCAGACCTGCAGGGACCCCAGGATCTAGTAGTAGGGATGGGCTGGGTACAGTTACAAGAAACAAGAACAAAAATCAAGGCACAAAGGCCATCTCTAAGGAGGATTCCCAGAAAACCAAGCGGGGGGTAAAAGCTGTGATGGAGAGGGCAGGTGAGGGGGGAACAGAATGCCACAGAGACCGGCGGGAAAGCAGGAGGTGAGATAGTGGTGGGGGATGGGATGGTTAAAGGGATTGATAGGAGATTCTGTGGGCAAAAGAGAGACTCCAGGATGGTAATCTACCTCCCTGGAGCAGGGGTCCAGGATGTATCAGAGAGGGTAGAGGGAATTTTGAAGGGAGAAGGGTCTAAGGCAAATGTAATAGTTTACATAGGACAAAAAGATGTAGGAAGAAAGCGCAGGGGGTACTTACGTAGACAGTTTAGGGAGTTGGGGGCTCAACTGAAAGGTAGGGCCTCCAGGGTGGCGTTCTCTGGGCTGCTGCCTGTGCCCGGGACCGATTGGGTAATAACAAATGAGACACTCCAACTAAATGCATGGATGAGGGATTGGTGTAGGGCAGAAGGCTTCAATTTTATTGATCATTGGGAGGTCTTCAGGAGGGAGGGTCACCTATTCACGAGGGATAGGGAGCAGTTGACTGGGAGGGGAACACATATTTTAGCTGGGAGGCTAGCTGGAGTGTTTCAGAAGTGTTTAAACTAATAGGGAGGGAGGGTGGGGAGACAGCGGGAACTGGGAGTGGGAGAGAGAGGGATGATAGGGTAACACCAGTAGGTAGAAAGAAATATCCGAGAGCTGAGGGTCTTCAGTGCATGTGTTTTAATGCAAGGAGTGTGACTGGCAAAACAGATGAACTGAAGGCAATAATGTTCACGAGGAGTTTAGAAGTGGTGGCGTTGACCGAGACGTGGTTGAAGGAGGGGCAAGACTGGCAATTGAATATTCCAGGGTATAAGTGTTTTAGGCGTGACAGAGTTGGTGTGAGGAGAGCGGGGGAGTGGCTTTATTAGTTAAGGACAACGTCATAGCAGTGCAGAGGGAGGGAGGTATGGATGATTTAGGAATTGAGTCTCTATGGGTGGAGTTGAGGAATAGGAAGGGAGTGGTTACTCTGTTGGGTGTTTACTACAGACCGCCCAACAGCCCGCGGGCCGCGGAAGAAGGGATATGCAGGGACGTTTTAGATAAGTGTAGGAAAAATAGGGTGGTAGTAGTGGGAGATTTCAATTTTCCTGGAGTAGATTGGAGTGTGCCCAGGGCTGTAGGATGGATGGGGAGGAATTTGTACAGTGTGTTTTGGAAGGGTCCTTGGAGCAGTATGTGGATGGCCCGACTAGAGAGGGGGCTATACTGGATTTGGTTCTGGGGAATGAGCCAGGCCAAGTGGTTGACGTCGAGGTAGGAGAGCAGGTGTCAAATAGTGATCACAACTCTGTCTGCTTTAGGATATTAATGGAAAAGGATGAGACTGGCACAAAAGGGAGGGTATTTAACTGGGGGAGGGCTAGATACGGCCAGATTAGGCAAGATCTTAAAGATACGGATTGGGATAAGCTTTTTGAGGGCAGGTCAACGAGGTACATGTGGGAGTCTTTCAAGGGAAAACTAAACTCTCTGCAGGAAAGATACGTGCTGGCAAGGAGGAAGGATGGGAAAGGTAGGATTAGAGAACCTTGGCTTACCAGGGAGATTGAGGACTTGATCAAGAAAAAGCGAGAGGCTTAC